>CANIUD010000130.1:442500-1089079 GCA_947470075.1 Closterium sp. Yama58-4 | reverse complement strand
CTACCTCGGGATGCACGTGGAGAGGATCCAGATCACAGGTGGTTGAAGCTGGCACCAGGAGAAGTTTCATCAAGGAGCTGGGGAGAAGTATGGGATTGAGAATGAGCGCAAGGTTGCAACTCCCCTGCCAGCAGAATTCAAGCTTGTGAAGGCTGCAGAGGATGAAGGGGTTGAAGCTGAAGAGCAGCAGCAATTTCAGTCCTTGGTGGGCAGCCTCTTGTACGCAGCAGTTCACACGAGGCCCGATATCTCTTTCTCGGTTGGGCAGCTGGCTAGGGTGGTGCAGAATCCATCAGAGGAGCAGGTGGATGCAGCTGAGCGTGTGGTGAAGTACCTGAACTCTCACCCAAGCATTGGAGTTCAATACTCCGCATCTGCACAGGTGAAGCAGAAAGGGTGGAGGTGCTGAAAGAGAAGGGGGAGAGGCTTGGAGAAGGCAAGCTATTTCTCACTTGCTTTACCGATGCTACATGGGCTTCTGAGAAGGAGGATTCCTCATCTGTTGGAGGATACATCTGCGTAGTTGGGGGAGGACCTGTTAGTTGGAGGTCCAAGAAGCAGACGGAGACGGCACTCTCTTCCGTAGAATCAGAGTACATGGCGATGTTCCATGGGTGAAGGAGGTGATTTGGCTGAGGAGGCTGTTAGAGGAGATTGGCCAGGAGCAGAAAGTTGCTACGCCGCTGTTTTGTGATAGCAAGGGGGCTCTTGGGATGGCCAGGAACGCTGTGCTTCATGGCCTGAACAAGCACATGCGTATCAAGTGGCACTGGCTGCGTAAGGAGGTGAAGAGGGGGACGGTGAATCCAATCTACATCAAGACTCACCAGCAGCCAGCAGACTTTCTCACCAAGAGGCTTGCGGATGAGCCTCATTGGCGTTGTGTGCGCATGAGTGGAATGAGCATGAACTAGCATGGAATGACGGGGATGCAGCCAGCAGGCTGAGGGGGAGTGTGTTGGGTGGCAATGCACATTGCACGACATCCTGTCGTCTGTTTGTACGAGTATGCGTGTGCGAATGCATTTGCGTGTGAATGGTGTGTTCGTGTGTTTGTTTGCTTTCGCATTTTTTCGCTTGATGCATTTGCAGGTACTCGCGCAATGTGCGCTTTGGCACAACATTGTATGCGCTATGAACAGTGCAAGCAGAGAGGACGAGCTCGCAAAGGAACCCAAGATGGAAGCTTTGCAGTTCGGTTGAGTTGATGCGCAGATTCAGTTCTATCCAACTCGGAATTGTACTGTTTTGTTAACTATAGTGTAGCAGGGAAGGCACTATAGGGGTACAAATTAGGTGAAGGTTGGATGTTGTTTGTCTGTATCTGCATGCTACAAGGCCAGGGGAAACCAGCGGAACCAGCATTTGGCTGGTTGGGCAAAGACAAAACAGGTTCTGTTTTTAGAACCTGAACCTGGTTGTTGTTTTCCCAGGTTGGAAAAACAGAACCAGAGGTTGTTTTACCAACCTACCACCTGCTATTTTGTCCAGCAGGTTGGTTCTGTTGCTTGGAATTATTTGGGATCATCCCTGGTTGTTCCCAGGTTGATTCCCAAGGTCCTTGCTAGCTAGAACTATTTAATCCTTCTCTGTTTGTACCTGAATATAGTCAAATTGATTCAAGCGAATTCCTTCCTCGCTGGAATTTCGTTTCTGCGCTATTCGACGGCGGAATGCTACCCGAGTCAACGCTAGTATGCTAGCACTCCAACGCTAGGCAAACGCTGTCCGAGCCATAACTTTGTAATGGCAGAACTTTTCGCGAGGCAACTTGGCTCATTTTAAAGCTCTTGGAGCGAGCTTCGATATAGCGAATTCTCAGCTTAATCCGATCGACGGTCTGCACGGCACGCTGCGCGACGTTCAAGGTACTCTTGCTGTTTTGACTAAGTCCTTCTTGATCCCTCTCTCTACAAACTCGGACCCGAGGATAGGGGCTGGTCTTGTACCAGGCACCCAGGGACCCTTGGAGGTGACCCCGAGGAGAGGTTTTAAGTTTGACTAAGTCCTAATAGCTTGAGTTTATTAGCCCTTACCACACCTTGCTAGCCAGCTGGGATGTAGTGATGCATGCCAATGTTGTTGCTATCATTGTTGTGAACTTTTGCTAGTGAAACTCTTGCCAAATTTCCTTGTGAACTAGCAAGTAGTGTGTGCACAAGGAAACGACTAAGGAACGAACGAACGCAGAGATCACTCCTACCCCGTGCCTAGCCTGTCGCCTAGCTCCCGTTGATAGAGTTATCTCCGCAACATTATGTACAAGGACTGGCAGCAGCAGTAGCAAGTGCAGATCGGCCTGCGTCTGCAAGAGATTGAGCGGTCCGCAGTGGAGGAGGTTCAACTGCACCTCGATGATCTCCCTGGGTCAGAGCTGACCAGTGACCACAGTGGCAGTGGTGATCAGTAACTTGCTGGTCCTGCTGCAGGGGTGGGGTTGGAACATGAGTCAGTGCGTGAGGACTCACCTTCTCAGCCTGAGTCTGCTACACCAGCCAAGGTTACAAAGAGGGGTGTGCAAATAAGAGCTTCACCACTTGGGCAGCAAACTGCCACCCATGAGAAGAGAGTGGACGCACCACCTTCAAGGCTGAAGTACAGCCATTAGGAGGACCCAAACAGGGTGCCATGGCGGTTCAGGCTGATGAGGGAGATGATGAAGAGATGGTTTTTTGCTTCTTCACACCCTTGCGTCAAGAACGAGCCACGTTGGAGGAGGCACTCAATGGACCCCAGAAGGAAGAGTGGAAGGCTGCCATGGATGCAGAGTTCAACAGTCTCATTGAGCTGAAAAGGAAGAGTGGAAGGCTGACATGGACTCAGGAGCTTGTTGAGCTACCCGAAGGGCGATGACCCATCAGCAGCAAGTGGGTCTTCAAAGTGAAGACGGATGTTGATGTGCACTGGAGCGGTTCAAGAGTAGCTTAGTTGCCAAAGGGTTTCAGCAGAAAGAGAAGATAGACTTCAAAGCGATCTTTGCTCTTGTGGCTAAGCCAGTAACATTGAGGACCCTGCTGACGAGAACAGCTGTAAAGGGATAGCATGTGAAGCGGATAGATATCACTACTGCATTCTTCAATGGAATACTGTTGGAGGATATCTACATGAAGCAGCCCGACAGCTATGATGATGGTACCAGCCGGGTATGCAAGCTTAAGAAGGATATCTATGGCCTTAAGCAAGCTCCTAGGTGCTAGTACGAGAAGCTGGAAAAAGTGCTGCTGGCTGGAGGATTCTAAACATCCCAAGCTGACCACAGCTTGTTCCTGCTCGGAGAAGGGAAGCAGGGGCTCTTGCTGCTGGTGTATGTCGATGACAGCTTTCTCACCTTCCATGGAGCCGATTGAGAGGGCTCAGAAGCTACTGATGGACATCTTCAAGTGCAAGATGCTTGGTGATGTCCATTATTCTTGGGGTTGCAGATTGAGCAAGATATCAAGAGGAAGTTGCTAATTATGCATCAGTCACACTACATCTCTGGCGTGATGGAGCGTTATGGTGTGGCTGGGGGTCGCACTGTGACGACGCCATTTCTTACAGGCTACAAGCTCAAGAGGGCAGCTGAGGATGATGATGTGCTCGAGGATGAGCTGTAGAATGAGTACAAGTCACTAATTGGGAGTGCTGTGTACGCAACTGTACATACGTGACATGATGCTTCATTTGGAGTTGGGCAGTTAGCCAGAGTTGTGCAGCAGCCCACAGATGAGCATCTGGAGGTGGCAAAGCGCATGGTGCGCTACCTCGGATCTACAGCATCTGCTGGTAGTTTTCAGTTGGAGGCCAACTGAAGCAACCTGGAGCAGATGGGATCACGCCTGGAACCTTGAAGCTGTCGTGTTTCATCGACGCTACGTGGGCCTCGGAGGATGAGGATCATTCATCTGTGGGTGGCTATGCGTGCATGGTCAGAGGAGGACCGGTGAGTTGGAGGTCTAAGAAGAAGAGCGAGTTTGTTCAGTCTTCGGCAGAGGCAGAGTACATGGCGATGTACCACGCCACCAAGGAGATTGTGCTCCTAAGGAAGCTGCTGGAAAACATGGGAGCTGAACAAGAGGGACCCACACCAGTTTTCTCAGACAGCGAGAGCACTATTGCCATGGCCACTAAGCCTATCATGAATGGGCTGAACAAGCACATGAAGATAAAGTGGCACTTGGCAAGGCAGATGGTAAAGGAGGGGGTTGCTGAGCTTCATCATGTGAAGGCCAGCTAGCAGGCTGCAGATTTTGTTGGGTGCAAATGCACATTGCACGACATCCTGCCGTCTGTTTGTACGAGTATGCGTGTGCGAATGCATTTGCGTGTGAATGGTGTGTTCGTGTGTTTGTTTGCTTTCGCAATTTTCGCTTGATGCATTTGCAGGTACTCGCGCAATGTGCGCTTCGGCACAACATTGTACGCGCTATGAACAGTGCAAGCAGAAAGGACGAGCTCGCAAAGGAACCCAAGATGGAAGCTTTGCAGTTCGGTTGAGTTGATTGCGCAGATTCAGTTCTATCCAACTCGAAATTGTACTGTTTTGTTTGGTTAACTATAGTGTAGCAGGGAAGGCACTATAGGGGTACAATTTAGGTGAAGGTTGGATGTTGTTTGTCTGTATCTGCATGCTACAAGGCCAGGGGAAACCAGCGGAACCAGCATTTGGCTGGTTGGGCAAAGACAAAACAGGTTCTGTTTTTAGAACCTGAACCTGGTTGTTGTTTTCCCAGGTTGGAAAACAGAACCAGAGGTTGTTTACCAACCTACCACCTGCTATTTTGTCCAGCCAGGTTGGTTCTGTTGCTTGGAATTATTTGGGATCATCCCTGGTTGTTTCCAGGTTGATTCCCAAGGTCCTTGCTAGCTAGAACTATTTAATCCTTCTCTGTTTGTACCTGAACATAGTCAAATTGATTCATGCGAATTCCTTCCTCGCTGGAATTTCGTTTCTACGCGGTTCGTTGGCGGAATGCTACCCGAGTCAACGCTAGTACGCTAGCACTCTAATGCTAGGCAAACACCGTCTGAGCCATAACTTAGTAATGGCAGAACTTTTCGCGAAGCAACTTGGCTCATTTTAAAGCTCTTGGAGCGAGCTTCGATATAGCGAATTCTCAGCTTAATCCGACCGACGGTCTGCATGGCACGCTGCGCGACGTTCAAGGTACTCTTGCTGTTTTGACTAAGTCCTTCTTGATCCCTCTCTCTACAAACTCGGACCCGAGGATAGGGGCTGGTCTTGTACCAGGCACCCAGGGACCCTTGGAGGTGACCCCGAGGAGAGGTTTTAAGTTTGATTAAGTCCTAATAGCTTGAGTTTATTAGGCCCTTACACCAACAAGCTGGTATCAGAGCTGCGTTATAGTGATCCTCGTTATAGGTAGCTATGGCGGGCAACACCTCGGCGGGAGCTGGTGAATCTTCAGCCCAAGATCGTAGCGGCAGCCAAGATTCTGGTCTTTCAGCGCCACGGGGAGCGCGAACAAACCAGGGCTCGCTTGTCAAGGAGGTGCTGAAGAATTTCACCGTCGAGAAGTTCAATGGTGAGGGCTATGATGATTGGGCCTGGAAAATGCAATTATATTTCCGTCAGATCGGTTTGCTGAAACTAATGATTGGGGAGGAGCCTAGACCGAGTGACCCCACGCTGCAGGAAGATTGGGACGAGCGCTCCTCGGCTGGCTACTATTTGATGTCGCAGAGTTTGGAGCTGAACCAGCGTCACCACGTCATGCACCTGCTGCCGGAGGTTGAATGCGGTCCGAAGGCGTGGACCGTGTTGAAGGAGCTGCACGCCCCGACCTCCGTTGTCGCAACGTTGATGCTGGAGAGGGAGCTGTCCGCGTTGCGCCTGAGCGAGGGAGAGCCGGTGCAACCAGTCCTGGACAAGATGCGCGACCTCTACGCGAAGTTGGCGACCGCGGGAATCACCTACCCGGAGCAGACCAAGTGCTTGAAGATGCTCTCGCTGCTGCCTGAATCGTGGCTTCAATTCACGAGCGGATTGAGCCTGCCGCAGAACCAGAGCTTGTGGACGCTCGAGTGGGTGCGGACGAAGATTCTGGAGGAGGACTTCCGTCGCCGCCAACTGAGGGGTGGAGACGACGGCAGCAGCGGCTACGGGATGCAAGGGAGCCGACGTGGCAGAGGACGTGGCTTCGGTGGTGCTGGACGCGGTGCAAAGAAAGACGACGACTCCAACGACCAACAAGGAGGTACCGGTTGGGGTCGCGGTGCGAAATCTGGACGTGGGGGCAAGTCGGGTGCTGGTGGCAAAATGAAAGGGAGTTGCTGGTATTGTGAGAAGGAAGGGCACCCCTGGTTTTTGTGCTATAAGAAACCCGATGGATGGAACCCCCAGAATCGTCACCAGGATGGCGGCGCGCGGAGGAACCAGAAAAACGGCGCCAACATGGTCGCTGATTCGTCCGACAACAACCCGAAGGGCAACGGCGGTGCGGAGAAGAAGAAGGAGCGCACCGCGGGCCAATTCTTCCATGTGGGAGACAAGGGGGAGCAAGGAGACGCCTCTGCCAAAGTTGGAGCAGAGCTGCACCCCCTAGACTATTGGGTGTTGGACACAGGCGCTGCTTGGACGATGACGCCGCGCAAGGACCTGCTGGACGAAGTACGAGCTGCACCGATCAATGAAGTGTGCTCCGCCTCTGGACACATGTTGAAGGTGGCTGGTGCGGGACGAGCTGCGTTTAAGGGAGCGGATGGCAAGCCGGTGGTGCTGCACGACGTTCTCTTCGTCCCCGACCTGAAGGCCAACCTTATCTCCCTCCGTAAGCTTGGCAAGGCTGGGGTGAACACCAACACGGATGGGGCACGCACTTATAAGGGGAAGCTGGGCAATCGGGTGCTTTGGGATCTGCACGAGAGCAAGGACGTGTACAGATCTATGTGGCAGCTGCCGGCCCTGGCGTGGCATGGTGGGGGGCAGGCTGGAGAGGGGTCTGCATCCCAGGGGGAGTGCTGTTGGGTGCAAATGCACATTGCACGACATCCTGCCGTCTGTTTGTACGAGTATGCGTGTGCGAATGCATTTGCGTGTGAATGGTGTGTTCGTGTGTTTGTTTGCTTTCGCATTTTTCGCTTGATGCATTTGCAGGTACTCGCGCAATGTGCGCTTCGGCACAACATTGTACGCGCTATGAACAGTGCAAGCAGAAAGGACGAGCTCGCAAAGGAACCCAAGATGGAAGCTTTGCAGTTCGGTTGAGTTGATTGCGCAGATTCAGTTCTATCCAACTCGAAATTGTACTGTTTTGTTTGGTTAACTATAGTGTAGCAGGGAAGGCACTATAGGGGTACAATTTAGGTGAAGGTTGGATGTTGTTTGTCTGTATCTGCATGCTACAAGGCCAGGGGAAACCAGCGGAACCAGCATTTGGCTGGTTGGGCAAAGACAAAACAGGTTCTGTTTTTAGAACCTGAACCTGGTTGTTGTTTTCCCAGGTTGGAAAAACAGAACCAGAGGTTGTTTACCAACCTACCACCTGCTATTTTGTCCAGCCAGGTTGGTTCTGTTGCTTGGAATTATTTGGGATCATCCCTGGTTGTTCCCAGGTTGATTCCCAAGGTCCTTGCTAGCTAGAACTATTTAATCCTTCTCTGTTTGTACCTGAATATAGTCAATTGATTCATGCGAATTCCTTCCTCGCTGGAATTTCGTTTCTACGCGGTTCGTTGGCGGAATGCTACCCGAGTCAACGCTAGTACGCTAGCACTCTAATGCTAGGCAAACACCGTCTGAGCCATAACTTCGTAATGGCAGAACTTTTCGCGAGGCAACTTGGCTCATTTTAAAGCTCTTGGAGCGAGCTTCGATATAGCGAATTCTCAGCTTAATCCGATCGACGGTCTGCACGGCACGCTGCGCGACGTTCAAGGTACTCTTGCTGTTTTGACTAAGTCCTTCTTGATCCCTCTCTCTACAAACTCGGACCCGAGGATAGGGGCTGGTCTTGTACCAGGCACCCAGGGACCCTTGGAGGTGACCCCGAGGAGAGGTTTTAAGTTTGATTAAGTCCTAATAGCTTGAGTTTATTAGGCCCTTACACCAACAGATTTTCTTACCAAGAGACTTCCCGAGAGTGAACATTGGAAGTATGGTAAGATGTGTGGCATTGCGTTGCACTAATGTGTCCAGTAATGTCATGTGTGCATGTATGTTTGTGTGTGTGATGAGTTTGCATGCATGTCGGTGTGTGTGCATGCAGTCCTTTAGTCTTAGGGGGAGTTTTGTGTAGGCACGTCAGTTTGAGCGCATGTCACCCTAACGTCTTGCAGTGTGCTCGTGCAATTCATGCTTGCGTCATTACCATAAGCATAAATCATTATGCATGGCTGTTGGATTTTATCACCTCTGTGTTTTTCTCGAAGTCTAAATGCTTGATCGCCTTACTCCAACCAAGATCGCCCAAGTTACAAGATTTCCAAGATTTGGTATTCTATCCTGATTTGGGATATTATATATTTTGGGCGATTATTGGGTCTTTGGTTGGGTGGTTAGGAAGGCAACTTTGACTTTTGGATTGGGGTGGCTAGAAGTTTCTAGCATGGGTTGCAAATGTTGCAGCACATAGGAAAAATCCAATTGGATTGGATTTTGCATGTGACAACTCTAGGACCTCATGACAAGGATTGCATCTTTGATGATAGGAAGGTTCCTACCATTCTTCCCTAGCATTTGGAGAGCCTTCCCTCACAAGGTTCTCTTGAAACCCCCCAACTTCATCATTCTATTCCTAATGTTTGTTCTTCCTCCGCCTATTATAGCGAAAGCAAAAGCTATATGTTTTCACTTCAATCTCACTCCCTAGACCATCCTTTTGACTTAATTCAACTTCGTGGTGGTAGCTAAGACCATTGCGCACAATCAAGTTGAGCGGATTTGTGTTAAGTTGGGAAATGAGTTCGTCGTAAATCTTCAAATTGACCGGATTTTAAGCAACATGCCGAACACGAGAGAACAGTGGAACTACGTGCAATGAGGAGGGGTCAGCCAGAGAGACAAGGAGAGGTGTGGTGAGTTGTGTGACTGTGGTGCAGTCACGCAAGAAGCAGCAAAACGCGCCTGAGTTTAGCGTGAAGGTGAGCAAAGCCTCCGCCGGAACTGCACCTGTGCTAGCAGACTCACAGGTACCTAGACTAGCAGCGTCGCTGGGAAACCCACTCCCGGAGGTGCTGCAGCGAGGGGGTCTCTGGCAGATGCTGCTGCCGCTGCTGTCCACCCCCAGAACCTCCGCCTACACCAGCGTCACCACCTGTGCGAGCTGACTCACGAGTACCTACACTCGCCTCCTCGACCAGCTGATGCATTTCCTCTCACAACACACGTCGCTGCCGCAGTGGCTGTTGGTGTAAGGGCCTAATAAACTCAAGCTATTAGGACTTAATCAAACTTAAAACCTCTCCTCGGGGTCACCTCCAAGGGTCCCTGGGTGCCTGGTACAAGACCAGCCCCTATCCTCGGGTCCGAGTTTGTAGAGAGAGGGATCAAGAAGGACTTAGTCAAAACAGCAAGAGTACCTTGAACGTCGCGCAGCGTGCCGTGCAGACCGTCGATCGGATTAAGCTGAGAATTCGCTATATCGAAGCTCGCTCCAAGAGCTTTAAAATGAGCCAAGTTGCCTCGCGAAAAGTTCTGCCATTACTAAGTTATGGCTCGGACAGCGTTTGCCTAGCGTTGGAGTGCTAGCATACTAGCGTTGACTCGGGTAGCATTCCGCCGTCGAATAGCGCAGAAACGAAATTCCAGCGAGGAAGGAATTCGCTTGAATCAATTTGACTATATTCAGGTGCAAACAGAGAAGGATTAAATAGTTCTAGCTAGCAAGGACCTTGGGAATCAACCTGGGAATAACCAGGGATGATCCCAAATAATTCCAAGCAACAGAACCAACCTGGCTGGACAAAATAGCAGGTGGTAGGTTGGTAAACAACCTCTGGTTCTGTTTTTCCAACCTGGGAAAACAACAACCAGGTTCAGGTTCTAAAAACAGAACCTGTTTTGTCTTTGCCTAACCAGCCAAATGCTGGTTCCGCTGGTTTCCCCTGGCCTTGTAGCATGCAGATACAGACAAACAACATCCAACCTTCACCTAAATTGTACCCCTATAGTGCCTTCCCTGCTACACTATAGTTAACCAAACAAAACAGTACAATTTCGAGTTGGATAGAACTGAATCTGCGCAATCAACTCAACCGAACTGCAAAGCTTCCATCTTGGGTTCCTTTGCGAGCTCGTCCTTTCTGCTTGCACTGTTCATAGCGCGTACAATGTTGTGCCGAAGCGCACATTGCGCGAGTACCTGCAAATGCATCAAGCGAAAATTGCGAAAGCAAACAAACACACGAACATTCCATTCACACCCAAATGCATTCGCACACGCATACTCGTACAAACAGACGGCAGGATGTCGTGCAATGTAAATTTGCACCCAACACACTCCCCCTCAGCCTGCCGGCTGCATCCCCATCATTCCATGCTAGTTCATGCTCATTCCACTCATGCGCACACAACGCCAATGAGGCTCATCCGCAAGCCTCTTGGTGAGAAAGTCTGCTGGCTGCTGGTGAGTCTTGATGTAGATTGGATTCACCGTCCCCCTCTTCACCTCCTTACGCAGCCAGTGCCACTTGATACGCATGTGCTTGTTCAGGCCATGAAGCACAGCGTTCCTGGCCATCCCAAGAGCCCCCTTGCTATCACAAAACAGCGGCGTAGCAACTTTCTGCTCCTGGCCAATCTCCTCTAACAGCCTCCTCAGCCAAATCACCTCCTTCACCCCATGGAACATCGCCATGTACTCTGATTCTACGGAAGAGAGTGCCGTCTCCGTCTGCTTCTTGGACCTCCAACTAACAGGTCCTCCCCCAACTACGCAGATGTATCCTCCCACAGATGAGGAATCCTCCTTCTCAGAAGCCCATGTAGCATCGGTAAAGCAAGTGAGAAATAGCTTGCCTTCTCCAAGCCTCTCCCCCTTCTCTTTCAGCACCTCCACCCCTTTCTGCTTCACCTGTGCAGATGCGGAGTATTGAACTCCAATGCTTGGGTGAGAGTTCAGGTACTTCACCACACGCTCAGCTGCATCCACCTGCTCCTCTGATGGATTCTGCACCACCCTAGCCAGCTGCCCAACCGAGAAAGAGATGTCGGGCCTCGTGTGAACTGCTGCGTACAAGAGGCTGCCCACCAAGGACTGAAATTGCTGCTGCTCTTCAGCTTCAACCCCTTCATCCTCTGCAGCCTTCACAAGCTTGAATTCTGCTGGCAGGGGAGTTGCAACCTTGCGCTCATTCTCAATCCCATACTTCTCCCCCAGCTCCTTGATGAACTTCTCCTGGTGCAGCTTCAACCACCTGTGATCTGGATCCCTCTCCACGTGCATCCCGAGGTAGTACTTTACCTCCCCAAGGTTCTTGCACTTGAAGTTTTCCATCAGTTGCTGCTGCACTTTCTGGATCTCCTTCATGCTGCTGCTGAAGAGAAGAATGTCGTCCACATAGACCAGAAACAGCACCAGCTTCTTGTTGGTGTAAGGGCCTAATAAACTCAAGCTATTAGGACTTAATCAAACTTAAAACCTCTCCTCGGGGTCACCTCCAAGGGTCCCTGGGTGCCTGGTACAAGACCAGCCCCTATCCTCGGGTCCGAGTTTGTAGAGAGAGGAATCAAGAAGGACTTAGTCAAAACAGCAAGAGTACCTTGAACGTCGCGCAGCGTGCCGTGCAGACCGTCGATCGGATTAAGCTGAGAATTCGCTATATCGAAGCTCGCTCCAAGAGCTTTAAAATGAGCCAAGTTGCCTCGCGAAAAATTCTGCCATTACGAAGTTATGGCTCAGACGGTGTTTGCCTAGCATTAGAGTGCTAGCATACTAGCGTTGACTCGGGTAGCATTCCGCCGTCGAATAGCGCAGAAACGAAATTCCAGCGAGGAAGGAATTCGCTTGAATCAATTTGACTATATTCAGGTACAAACAGAGAAGGATTAAATAGTTCTAGCTAGCAAGGACCTTGGGAATCAACCTGGGAACAACCAGGGATGATCCCAAATAATTCCAAGCAACAGAACCAACCTGGCTGGACAAAATAGCAGGTGGTAGGTTGGTAAACAACCTCTGGTTCTGTTTTTCCAACCTGGGAAAACAACAACCAGGTTCAGGTTCTAAAAACAGAACCTGTTTTGTCTTTGCCCAACCAGCCAAATGCTGGTTCCGCTGGTTTCCCCTGGCCTTGTAGCATGCAGATACAGACAAACAACATCCAACCTTCACCTAAATTGTACCCCTATAGTGCCTTCCCTGCTACACTATAGTTAACCAAACAAAACAGTACAATTTCGAGTTGGATAGAACTGAATCTGCGCAATCAACTCAACCGAACTGCAAAGCTTCCATCTTGGGTTCCTTTGCGAGCTCGTCCTTTCTGCTTGCACTGTTCATAGCGCGTACAATGTTGTGCCGAAGCGCACATTGCGCGAGTACCTGCAAATGCATCAAGCGAAAATTGCGAAAACAAACAAACACACGAACACACCATTCACACGCAAATGCATTCGCACACGCATACTCGTACAAACAGACGGCAGGATGTCGTGCAATGTGCATTTGCACCCAACACTTCTCCCCCTCACCCTTGAGAAAGAGGCTCTCATCACAGCTGCTGGTCCTGAATCCCATCTCCTCTAAAACAGCTGCCAACTTCTGGTACCAGCAGCGTGGCGCCTGCTTCAAGCCGTAGATGGACTTGTTGAGCTTGCACACCCTGCCCGTACCATCCTCATACCCAGGCGGCTGCGTCATGTACACATCCTCCTCTAAAATCCCATTCAGGAATGCCGTTGAAATATCCATCTGAATGATGAATTTCCCACTAACAGCTGCATCTGCCAACAAGACACGGAGGGTAGAGGGTTTGGCAGTGGGAGCAAAGATCTCGTTGAAGTCCTGCTTCTCCTTCTGCATAAACCCCTTCGCCACCAGCCTACTCTTGTAGATGGTGACCTGCCCCTTGTCATCGGTCTTGATCCTCAGCACCCACTTGCATTGTATCGCTTTCTTCCCATCAGGCAGCACCACCAGATCCCATGTCCTATTCTCCAGCAGACTCTGGTACTCAGCATCCCTAGAAGCCAGCCACTTGTCCCTATCTGGTCCAGCTAATGCCTCCTCCATGCTAGCTGGTTCCTCTGGTGCAGGGGCAAGAAAACAGTACGCAGGCTCATCCTCCTCATCCGGGTCATAGCCATGAGGTAGAATCAGCAATGCCTCTTCGGTCCCTAGCTGCTGCTCTGCTGCATCAGTTCCTGCAGTCAGCTTCTTAGTAGCCATACGGGTACGTCCTGGCCTGGAGACGGGTGTCTCCCATCCCTTCATAACGACACCCTTCGGCTTCTTAGTTTTTCCCTGCTGCTTCTCTCCTCCCTCGGGTCCAGCAGCTCCACTAGTGCTGCCGCCAGTTTCCACACCATTTTCTCCACCAGCAGATGCCTCCTGTATCTTCTCTCCATCACCATTTCCAGCAGCTGCCTCCTCTCCCTCCTCCCACACACTAGGAGTCAGGTCCAGCTGCATGGTGATCTGCTCCATCTGCTGGGACACCCTTGCCTCCGGCTGTTTCTCCCAGCTCCCATACATCATGCCCTCAATGAATTTCACATCCCTGCTGTCAAACAACACACCCTTGGATGGTTCCCACAGCAGCCATCCCTTGCTCTCAGCAGCCAGCCCCAAATGCACACACCAGATTGCACTCGCCCCCAACTTACTGCGGTAGGTCTTGGGGACGTGGGCGACTGCCATGCAACCGAACACCCTCAGCATGTCCACCGGCGGCTTCCTCCCAAGCCACCTCTCCAACGGCACCCACGAGTCATCCCCAACCTTGGTGAGCACCCTGTTCCTAGCGACAGTGGCGTGCCGGACAGCATGAGGCCACATAGAATTGCTCAGCCCAGATTCTATGAGCAGCGCCCTAGCTGTCTCCAGAATGGTCCGGTTTGCCCGTTCTGCTACACCATTGGACTGTGGGGTATAAGCCGTGGTCAGCTCTCTCTGGATGCCCTGCTTCTTGAGCCAGGCCGTCATTTCAGCTCCAAGGAACTCACCACCCCGGTCTGTCCTAATCCGCTTCACTACACACTCCGCCTGCTTCTCCACGAATGGCAGCCAATCGTCCCGTATCGTGGAGGCGGCGTGGTCCTTCTGCTTCAGCGGATACGCCCACATCAGCCTGCTCCAGTCATCCACAATTGTAAGAAAATACCGCTCCCCCTTGTGCCCTTGCACCGGCAGCGGCCCCACCAAGTCCATGTGGACCAGCTCCAAAGGCTTCTTGCTCCTGCCAGCCACACTATGGAAAGGGAAACGGGTGAACTTTGAAAGCAAACAGATTTCACAGTTGTCATCGGGTGGCTGTCCGTTCAGCTTCAGACCCTTAACGGCTCCATCCTTCTCCAGCTGCTTCAGCAAAGGCATTGCCACATGCCCTAAGCGCCGGTGTGCCGTTGCCCAATCTGTCTCCCCAGATCTGGCCGACACTTTCACACCAACCCCTCCAACGGCATTGCACTCCCCCTGGGATGCAGACCCCTCTCCAGCCTGCCCCCCACCATGCCACGCCAGGGCCGGCAGCTGCCACATAGATCTGTACACGTCCTTGCTCTCGTGCAGATCCCAAAGCACCCGATTGCCCAGCTTCCCCTTATAAGTGCGTGCCCCATCCGTGTTGGTGTTCACCCCAGCCTTGCCAAGCTTACGGAGGGAGATAAGGTTGGCCTTCAGGTCGGGGACGAAGAGAACGTCGTGCAGCACCACCGGCTTGCCATCCGCTCCCTTAAACGCAGCTCGTCCCGCACCAGCCACCTTCAACATGTGTCCAGAGGCGGAGCACACTTCATTGATCGGTGCAGCTCGTACTTCGTCCAGCAGGTCCTTGCGCGGCGTCATCGTCCAAGCAGCGCCTGTGTCCAACACCCAATAGTCTAGGGGGTGCAGCTCTGCTCCAACTTTGGCAGAGGCGTCTCCTTGCTCCCCCTTGTCTCCCACATGGAAAATATATAAAAAACAAACCCTGGTACCAGCCAGAGGCGGTATAAGGGAAGCGAAGTGGTCTTTAAGTGAAACGTATCACACTAATTTGATCGAAATCTCCAATGGATGGTATATGTATATAAAAAGCGCCCATACCCTGAGATTTTTTTTTTCCAGTGGAATAAAGTGCTTTAATGCTAAAAATTTCATAAATTCATGTTTCTCAATACATCAATCTATTTGAAGAATTTAACCTTTGATCGTACACAGCGCTTCTACACTTGTGAACATAGCCAATGAAAATGAAAACATATTGTGTGAACGGTTTCAGAAGTACCAATTGCATCGGTGCAATGTTTTGTAGCGCGAGTTCTCTTTAGCAGATTCTAGTATTGCTTGTTAGAACTGGTCCTTGGTCAGGCAGCAACAGCAAGGGCAATGCTTCAAGCTACCTCTCCGCCATGGCTCCTGTTATCAAGTTCAAGGCCATCAATTTCAAGCATAACTTTATCAGTTCCAAGATCTGATGGCATATTCGGGATCTCCACATCAAGAGTTGACTATCGACGCCAACGTTATGTTCATACAGCAAACATTGGATCGTCGTCATTGCTCCTGCAGAATCTTGTTTTCCAGATCATAAACTGCACACAAGTTTCCAGACATCCAAGATGGCATCAGAAAATAAATACCGGTGTATGCCAATGCCGGGAATATAATTACAAGGAAGCATTGCAATGGAGCGTCTTCAGATTATCAGCCTTCTCTATCATTGAGCGACAATCAAAAGCAGGAATCAGAACGTCGAATCAAGCAAAAAAAATTCCTACTACAACTATTCACTCTTTACGAAGAGGACCCTTGTGGTGTAACTCTACCCTCATCGTGGCAGCTTACGGTGAAGCATAATTGCAGGTCTATTGCAGAGTCACGTTCCACTGACATAAGAAGTTCTACATGGACGGGGTGCAAAGAACTATATCATTTCTGCATGGCTGAAGCGACAGAAGGAGCAGTCATTATTTTTAATGTACCTCAGGACTGGCAGAAGGGAGAGGAAGTTGATGCCGCCGGCACTATGAACTTCACAAGAGCTAGATGGGGAATTTTGGCAGATCCTATAACACAGAAGTTTTCATGCAACTTAACGACGATAATCTATGGCATCGTGCTACGTCCATGCTTGATTTAAATGGAACCTCTCAAGGCACTCAAGAGATGGCTGCTGCTGCAAATTTCCCTCACAATTGTCACAGTCGTCGTCACCAAGGCCTTGTCAGGCACCAATTTCAAACCAGGGCAATTTCTATTGCAACCCATCATCACCACACTCGGCAAGACAGCTTTGGGGCACAAGTCAAGAGTTCTCGAAGGAAGGCAATTTCTGTCATGAAACTTCCCAGATCTGTGGAGAAGGCATTAGTTGTGCCAACTCAACCCCATCACCTGAAGAAGTGGCAAAACCCCTTGTTTCTAACGGAACTGAAATGTGGCAGTGCAATAAGATTTTTTAGGGGGCAGGTTGCAATTTTTAGGCACCTGATTTATAAACCACTGTAGATGCTTCCGCGAGGGTACGGTATGCTATACCTAGGCCCTCTAGCCCGGTTACGACCGTGGATGGTGTTTTTTGCATTGTATAATGTAATTTCACCTCCTTAAAATAATATATTTATTTATGTAATGCTTGTTACGCGCTGCCTTCATATTGCACACGACATGACGAGTATTCAGTTTCTAATCTCAGGGTTTTGAAATACCTTATATGTACAAACAGTGTCAGACACTTGTCGGACCTAGGCAGGCGCGTCAACCAATTTAGGGTCCAATGTGCTGTAATTCAACATCATATCCACATAGTGACATCGTTCCACATAGTCTTTCCTATCCAGAGCAACAATGCAGGGCGGGTGAGGATGTGTGTACTTGTTCTGTCAATGTATCTAATCGACAATCGTGGCGAGACTAATAACTGCAGCGTGCCATGTCAGCAGGTCCGCTACTGTCGCCATCAGCAATCGCGGCAAAACCGATAACCGCCGCGTGCCATATTTCCTAACGCGACCAGCGCTCGTGAATGTTTACAAGACTCAAAAATCACCTCCAGCTCGCACGTGCCCTCCTAGTAGTTTCAGTGCTCATTTTAGTAATGCCTCGTTATAGCACGGCCCGCTTCTACTACTGCAACTGTGTCCATAGCCATGAGTGGTGGTGCGAGTGCACCGTCTGCTGCTGCGAGTTGTCGCATCGACTACTCCAAGTGGGGCCACATGGGCGATAGCAGTAATGAGGAGGTGAAAGAGAGTAGCAGTGAGGAAGAGAAGGCTGACGGGGGGAGATACGAGAGAGAAGTGGTCATCGAGGGCAAGCTGATCGCATGCACTTCACGCGGTCCCAACTCAGTGTCGCCCTAAATCTGCTGCTTTCACCGCATGCTTGGCTCTCAGGGCGAGCTGGCTCTCGGCATTTCAAGCCACAAGGTCATCCGCCGCCACTTGCTTCAGCAGCTCCCCATGTCCCTTCCCCTCGTAGCACCGCATAGGCAGGGAGTAGGTAGGTCCCTGGGAGGTGATATGGGAGATAACTGAACAAGAGAGGGAGCAAAAGTACGGGCAGAGAAGGGGAAGGGAGCAGGCGAGACGGGAGCAGCAGGAGGCGGTGCGGAGTACAAGTATGAGCTCGCCGCTCACCTGTGTGCCGAGGCCATGTTGCTCGAGTGGATGGCTGAGGCTCGTGTGGCCGGGCTGATACACATGGGGAAAATCAGGTCCCGCTTGCTTGCAACCATTGGTGCTACTGCTACAGATGCTGCTGCTGTTCATAGATTACATGGTGCCCCGCCCTCCTCCTCCTCCCCCCCCCTCCTCCAAGCCCGCTCTCCCCTCGTGCACCCTCACTACCGCAATTCTTTGGTCCTGCTGCTGGCGTAGGTCAAGATGAAGTCGCGCGTATATGGGTCTGTGGCGAGCATGACTCCGCAATCTCTGAGTTGTCCTGCTGATAATAGATTGAAGCGAAGGTCTGGTACGTAGAGTACGTCGTTAAACGAGATGTCTGTGTTGCTGTCTCGGGCTTGTAGTACCACGATGCCTTGCGCGCTTGCTTGCAGTTGCTCGTTGTTGGCCACAGTAACGAAGGTGGCAGGGGCGCGGCTGATGTTGGAGATGTACCTGACGGATCCCACCATGTGTTGGCCGCAACAGCTGTCCAGGTACCAGGTGTTGTGGTTTCTGTGGTCATTGCACAAGATTAGCGCATGCCTTGGAGTTACCAGAGTTGCCTTGAATCTTCTATGAAATGCCGGACTTTTGTCCTCCTTCCATCCCACAGGTACGAAGCGCTGATTGTCGTGGGGCGGGCTTTCCCGCAGTTGCATTGTCTGGTGCCAATCTTGCTCCTCCTCGTCATACAGGTAATAGTGGTCCACTGTGAGGGGGTTGTTCCATCCGTCTTCAGGCTGAATGAGTTCGCCGCGAGGTTCTTCCTCTTCGTCTGGTTCCTCGGTGCGTGGGCGATGCCTTGTCGCCATGTTTGCGATGACGTTTCTGGGAGTTCCTGCTTGAGATGCTTGGGTCTGTTGTTGTTGTTGTTGTTGTTGTTGTTGTTGTTGTTGTTGTTGTTGTTGTTGTTGTTGTTGTTGTTGTTGTTGTTGTTGTTGTTGTTGTTGTTGTTGTTGTTGTTGTTCTTGTTGTTGAGCAGGAGGACGAGAAGTTTGTTGGTGAAGCTGAGATTGGCGAGCGTCTTGTCGGCCGACCCAATGGTCGTGGTGAGTGGAATTCGGGTGGCAATAGTTGGACCGGGACCTGCATCGGTCCGTTGAGTGTCCGAAGATTTTGCAGATTTTGCAATAGTGGCGCCTTGGTTGTCGTCGCTCTTCACGGTTGTCTGCGTAGAAGGCGAAGCGCTCTCGGCGCGGCACGGAGCTTGTCCTGCTCGAGTCCATGTCCTGCTGTTCAGTCAGGAGGGCGGCGCATAGCGCGGCTTCAGAGATGGTTCCTCGTTGTCGGAGTAGTGCTTTGCAGGGCTTCCACTTGGGCCCGAGTCCTTGGAGGGCGATGTTGACGAAGATCTCCTCCGAAATGGCGCTTCCATGCTTCGTGATCTGATCACGAATGTTCCGACAGCGGTTAATATATGTATTCGCTTTCTCCCCGTGCCCCATCTTGGTCTCCATGAGTTATTGCAGGAGCCTGTTGGCGGTGACTGAGTCCTTCGGCTGATATACCTCAACGAGGTGCTTCCAGGCTTCCAGGGCTGGAGCGGCGCTCACTTTGTAGGAGTGAATGCGGAGTTGTTCCGCAAGCGTCATGTTGCAAAGTAGCACGCTATACGCCATTGTTGGGTGCAAATTCACATTGCATGACATCCTGCCGTCTGTTTGTACGAGTATGCGTGTGCGAATGCATTTGCGTGTGAATGGTGTGTTCGTGTGTTTGTTTGCTTTCGCATTTTTCGCTTGATGCATTTGCAGGTACTCGCGCAATGTGCGCTTCGGCACAACATTGTATGCGCTATGAACAGTGCAAGCAGAAAGGACGAGCTCGCAAAGGAACCCAAGATGGAAGCTTTGCAGTTCGGTTGAGTTGATTGCGCAGATTCAGTTCTATCCAACTCGGAATTGTACTGTTTTGTTTGGTTAACTATAGTGTAGCAGGGAAGGCACTATAGGGGTACAATTTAGGTGAAGGTTGGATGTTGTTTGTCTGTATCTGCATGCTGCAAGGCCAGGGGAAACCAGCGGAACCAGCATTTGGCTGGTTGGGCAAAGACAAAACAGGTTCTGTTTTTAGAACCTGAACCTGGTTGTTGTTTTCCCAGGTTGGAAAAACAGAACCAGAGGTTGTTTACCAACCTACCACCTGCTATTTTGTCCAGCCAGGTTGGTTCTGTTGCTTGGAATTATTTGGGATCATCCCTGGTTGTTCCCAGGTTGATTCCCAAGGTCCTTGCTAGCTAGAACTATTTAATCCTTCTCTGTTTGTACCTGAATATAGTCAAATTGATTCATGTGAATTCCTTCCTCGCTGGAATTTCGTTTCTACGCGGTTCGTTGGCGGAATGCTACCCGAGTCAACGCTAGTACGCTAGCACTCTAATGCTAGGCAAACACCGTCTGAGCCATAACTTCGTAATGGCAGAACTTTTCGCGAGGCAACTTGGCTCATTTTAAAGCTCTTGGAGCGAGCTTCGATATAGCGAATTCTCAGCTTAATCCGATCGACGGTCTGCACGGCACGCTGCGCGACGTTCAAGGTACTCTTGCTGTTTTGACTAAGTCCTTCTTGATCCCTCTCTCTACAAACTCGGACCCGAGGATAGGGGCTGGTCTTGTACCAGGCACCCAGGGACCCTTGGAGGTGACCCCGAGGAGAGGTTTTAAGTTTGATTAAGTCCTAATAGCTTGAGTCTATTAGGCCCTTACACCAACAAGCTGGTATCAGAGCTGCGTTATAGTGATCCTTGTTATAGGTAGCTATGGCGGGCAACACCTCGGCGGGAGCTGGTGAATCTTCAGCCCAAGATCGTAGCGGCAGCCAAGATTCTGGTCTTTCAGCGCCAAGGGGAGCGCGAACAAACCAGGGCTCGCTTGTCAAGGAGGTGCTGAAGAATTTCACCGTCGAGAAGTTCAATGGTGAGGGCTATGATGATTGGGCCTGGAAAATGCAATTATATTTCCGTCAGATCGGTTTGCTGAAACTAATGATTGGGGAGGAGCCTAGACCGAGTGACCCCACGCTGCAGGAAGATTGGGACGAGCGCTCCTCGGCTGGCTACTATTTGATGTCGCAGAGTTTGGAGCTGAACCAGCGTCACCACGTCATGCACCTGCTGCCGGAGGTTGAATGCGGTCCGAAGGCGTGGACCGTGTTGAAGGAGCTGCACGCCCCGACCTCCGTTGTCGCAACGTTGATGCTGGAGAGGGAGCTGTCCGCGTTGCGCCTGAGCGAGGGAGAGCCGGTGCAACCAGTCCTGGACAAGATGCGCGACCTCTACGCGAAGTTGGCGACCGCGGGAATCACCTACCCGGAGCAGACCAAGTGCTTGAAGATGCTCTCGCTGCTGCCAGAATCGTGGCTTCAATTTACGAGCGGATTGAGCCTGCCGCAGAACCAGAGCTTGTGGACGCTCGAGTGGGTGCGGACGAAGATTCTGGAGGAGGACTTCCGTCGCCGCCAACTGAGGGGTGGAGACGACGGCAGCAGCGGCTACGGGATGCAAGGGAGCCGACGTGGCAGAGGACGTGGCTTCGGTGGTGCTGGACGCGGTGCAAAGAAAGACGACGACTCCAACGACCAACAAGGAGGTACCGGTTGGGGTCGCGGTGCGAAATCTGGACGTGGGGGCAAGTCGGGTGCTGGTGGCAAAATGAAAGGGAGTTGCTGGTATTGTGAGAAGGAAGGGCACCCCTGGTTTTTGTGCTATAAGAAACCCGATGGATGGACCCCCCAGAATCGTCACCAGGATGGCGGCGCGCGGAGGAACCAGAAAAACGGCGCCAACATGGTCGCTGATTCGTCCGACAACAACCCGAAGGGCAACGGCAGTGCGGAGAAGAAGAAGGAGCGCACCGCGGGCCAATTCTTCCATGTAGGAGACAAGGGGGAGCAAGGAGACGCCTCTGCCAAAGTTGGAGCAGAGCTGCACCCCCTAGACTATTGGGTGTTGGACACAGGCGCTGCTTGGACGATGACGCCGCGCAAGGACCTGCTGGACGAAGTACGAGCTGCACCGATCAATGAAGTGTGCTCCGCCTCTGGACACATGTTGAAGGTGGCTGGTGCGGGACGAGCTGCGTTTAAGGGAGCGGATGGCAAGCCGGTGGTGCTGCACGACGTTCTCTTCGTCCCCGACCTGAAGGCCAACCTTATCTCCCTCCGTAAGCTTGGCAAGGCTGGGGTGAACACCAACACGGATGGGGCACGCACTTATAAGGGGAAGCTGGGCAATCGGGTGCTTTGGGATCTGCACGAGAGCAAGGACGTGTACAGATCTATGTGGCAGCTGCCGGCCCTGGCGTGGCATGGTGGGGGGCAGGCTGGAGAGGGGTCTGCATCCCAGGGGGAGTGCAATGCCGTTGGAGGGGTTGGTGTGAAAGTGTCGGCCAGATCTGGGGAGACAGATTGGGCAACGGCACACCGGCGCTTAGGGCATGTGGCAATGCCTTTGCTGAAGCAGCTGGAGAAGGATGGAGCCGTTAAGGGTCTGAAGCTGAACGGACAGCCACCCGATGACAACTGTGAAATCTGTTTGCTTTCAAAGTTCACCCGTTTCCCTTTCCATAGTGTGGCTGGCAGGAGCAAGAAGCCTTTGGAGCTGGTCCACATGGACTTGGTGGGGCCGCTGCCGGTGCAAGGGCACAAGGGGGAGCGGTATTTTCTTACAATTGTGGATGACTGGAGCAGGCTGATGTGGGCGTATCCGCTGAAGCAGAAGGACCACGCCGCCTCCACGATACGGGACGATTGGCTGCCATTCGTGGAGAAGCAGGCGGAGTGTGTAGTGAAGCGGATTAGGACAGACCGGGGTGGTGAGTTCCTTGGAGCTGAAATGACGGCCTGGCTCAAGAAGCAGGGCATCCAGAGAGAGCTGACCACGGCTTATACCCCACAATCAAATGGTGTAGCAGAACGGGCAAACCGGACCATTCTGGAGACAGCTAGGGCGCTGCTCATAGAATCTGGGCTGAGCAACTCTATGTGGCCTCATGCTGTCCGGCACGCCACCGTCGCTAGGAACAGGGTGCTCACCAAGGTTGGGGATGACTCGTGGGTGCCGTTGGAGAGGTGGCTTGGGAGGAAGCCGCCGGTGGACATGCTGAGGGTGTTCGGTTGCATGGCAGTCGCCCACGTCCCCAAGACCTACCGCAGTAAGTTGGGGGCGAGTGCAATCTGGTGTGTGCATTTGGGGCTGGCTGCTGAGAGCAAGGGATGGCTGCTGTGGGAACCATCCAAGGGTGTGTTGTTTGACAGCAGGGATGTGAAATTCATTGAGGGCATGATGTATGGGAGCTGGGAGAAACAGCCGGAGGCAAGGGTGTCCCAGCAGATGGAGCAGATCACCATGCAGCTGGACCTGACTCCTAGTGTGTGGGAGGAGGGAGAGGAGGCAGCTGCTGGAAATGGTGATGGAGAGAAGGTACAGGAGGCATCTGCTGGTGGAGAAAATGGTGTGGAAACTGGCGGCAGCACTAGTGGAGCTGCTGGACCCGAGGGAGGAGAGAAGCAGCAGGGAAAAACTAAGAAGCCGAAGGGTGTCGTTATGAAGGGATGGGAGACACCCGTCTCCAGGCCAGGACGTACCCGTATGGCTACTAAGAAGCTGACTGCAGGAACTGATGCAGCAGAGCAGCAGCTAGGGACCGAAGAGGCATTGCTGATTCTACCTCATGGCTATGACCCGGATGAGGAGGATGAGCCTGCGTACTGTTTTCTTGCCCCTGCACCAGAGGAACCAGCTAGCATGGAGGAGGCATTAGCTGGACCAGATAGGGACAAGTGGCTGGCTTCTAGGGATGCTGAGTACCAGAGTCTGCTGGAGAATAGGACATGGGATCTGGTGGTGCTGCCTGATGGGAAGAAAGCGATACAATGCAAGTGGGTGCTGAGGATCAAGACCGATGACAAGGGGCAGGTCACCATCTACAAGAGTAGGCTGGTGGCGAAGGGGTTTATGCAGAAGGAGAAGCAGGACTTCAACGAGATCTTTGCTCCTACTGCCAAACCCCCTACCCTCCGTGTCTTGTTGGCAGATGCAGCTGTTAGTGGGAAATTCATCATTCAGATGGATATTTCAACGGCATTCCTGAATGGGATTTTAGAGGAGGATGTGTACATGACGCAGCCGCCTGGGTATGAGGATGGTACGGGCAGGGTGTGCAAGCTCAACAAGTCCATCTACGGCTTGAAGCAGGCGCCACGCTGCTGGTACCAGAAGTTGGCAGCTGTTTTAGAGGAGATGGGATTCAGGACCAGCAGCTGTGATGAGAGCCTCTTTCTCAAGGGCGAGGGGGAGAAGCTGGTGCTGTTTCTGGTCTATGTGGACGACATTCTTCTCTTCAGCAGCAGCATGAAGGAGATCCAGAAAGTGCAGCAGCAACTGATGGAAAACTTCAAGTGCAAGAACCTTGGGGAGGTAAAGTACTACCTCGGGATGCACGTGGAGAGGGATCCAGATCACAGGTGGTTGAAGCTGCACCAGGAGAAGTTCATCAAGGAGCTGGGGGAGAAGTATGGGATTGAGAATGAGCGCAAGGTTGCAACTCCCCTGCCAGCAGAATTCAAGCTTGTGAAGGCTGCAGAGGATGAAGGGGTTGAAGCTGAAGAGCAGCAGCAATTTCAGTCCTTGGTGGGCAGCCTCTTGTACGCAGCAGTTCACACGAGGCCCGACATCTCTTTCTCGGTTGGGCAGCTGGCTAGGGTGGTGCAGAATCCATCAGAGGAGCAGGTGGATGCAGCTGAGCGTGTGGTGAAGTACCTGAACTCTCACCCAAGCATTGGAGTTCAATACTCCGCATCTGCACAGGTGAAGCAGAAAGGGGTGGAGGTGCTGAAAGAGAAGGGGGAGAGGCTTGGAGAAGGCAAGCTATTTCTCACTTGCTTTACCGATGCTACGTGGGCTTCTGAGAAGGAGGATTCCTCATCTGTGGGAGGATACATCTGCGTAGTTGGGGGAGGACCTGTTAGTTGGAGGTCCAAGAAGCAGACGGAGACGGCACTCTCTTCCGTAGAATCAGAGTACATGGCGATGTTCCATGGGGTGAAGGAGGTGATTTGGCTGAGGAGGCTGTTAGAGGAGATTGGCCAGGAGCAGAAAGTTGCTACGCCGCTGTTTTGTGATAGCAAGGGGGCTCTTGGGATGGCCAGAAACGCTGTGCTTCATGGGCTGAACAAGCACATGCGTATCAAGTGGCACTGGCTGCGTAAGGAGGTGAAGAGGGGGACGGTGCATCCGATCTACATCAAGACTCACCAGCAGCCAGCAGACTTTCTCACCAAGAGGCTTGCGGATGAGCCTCATTGGCGTTGTGTGCGCATGAGTGGAATGAGCATGAACTAGCATGGAATGACGGGGATGCAGCCGGCAGGCTGAGGGGGAGTGTGTTGGGTGCAAATTCACATTGCATGACATCCTGCCGTCTGTTTGTACGAGTATGCGTGTGCGAATGCATTTGCGTGTGAATGGTGTGTTCGTGTGTTTGTTTGCTTTCGCATTTTTCGCTTGATGCATTTGCAGGTACTCGCGCAATGTGCGCTTCGGCACAACATTGTATGCGCTATGAACAGTGCAAGCAGAAAGGACGAGCTCGCAAAGGAACCCAAGATGGAAGCTTTGCAGTTCGGTTGAGTTGATTGCGCAGATTCAGTTCTATCCAACTCGGAATTGTACTGTTTTGTTTGGTTAACTATAGTGTAGCAGGGAAGGCACTATAGGGGTACAATTTAGGTGAAGGTTGGATGTTGTTTGTCTGTATCTGCATGCTGCAAGGCCAGGGGAAACCAGCGGAACCAGCATTTGGCTGGTTGGGCAAAGACAAAACAGGTTCTGTTTTTAGAACCTGAACCTGGTTGTTGTTTTCCCAGGTTGGAAAAACAGAACCAGAGGTTGTTTACCAACCTACCACCTGCTATTTTGTCCAGCCAGGTTGGTTCTGTTGCTTGGAATTATTTGGGATCATCCCTGGTTGTTCCCAGGTTGATTCCCAAGGTCCTTGCTAGCTAGAACTATTTAATCCTTCTCTGTTTGTACCTGAATATAGTCAAATTGATTCATGTGAATTCCTTCCTCGCTGGAATTTCGTTTCTACGCGGTTCGTTGGCGGAATGCTACCCGAGTCAACGCTAGTACGCTAGCACTCTAATGCTAGGCAAACACCGTCTGAGCCATAACTTCGTAATGGCAGAACTTTTCGCGAGGCAACTTGGCTCATTTTAAAGCTCTTGGAGCGAGCTTCGATATAGCGAATTCTCAGCTTAATCCGATCGACGGTCTGCACGGCACGCTGCGCGACGTTCAAGGTACTCTTGCTGTTTTGACTAAGTCCTTCTTGATCCCTCTCTCTACAAACTCGGACCCGAGGATAGGGGCTGGTCTTGTAGCAGGCACCCAGGGACCCTTGGAGGTGACCCCGAGGAGAGGTTTTAAGTTTGATTAAGTCCTAATAGCTTGAGTCTATTAGGCCCTTACACCAACAGCCATAAGGGATTCGTTGTAGTACTGAGCCCGGGCGTCTTCGGTGTCTTCCACCGGTTTAGGATAGGAGCCGTCGAAGTAGTGGTAGATCTGCGCTGTTTGTAGGAGGAGCTCCAGCTCAAAAATCCATGTGTAAAAAACCTTTCCGTCGAACGCGGCTACAGTCTTGATTTTTGAAACACTGAGTAATCGTGCTTGCGCAGAGTTGATGACTTCATCACTTGGACGGGGGGCTGTTGTTGTTGATTTGTCTATGTCGAGGGAGAAGGCGTGCAAGGCGGTATCACGGCTTTTCGAAGCCGGTTGACCAGGTTGAGCTGGTTGAGCAGAGGTTCCCGCGTCGCCTTTGCGCAATTCTTGGAGTTCTTTCTCCATAGTTGATAGTCGCGAGAACAACTATGTGGGAGTGCTGATTGAGGTTGTCGCCTCATTTGTCACAGCTGGGTTGGTTTGTCCTTCAGGCTTCAGATTCGTTTGGCCTCCGGATCCTCCGGCCATCTTGGTCTTGGAGCGTGTGCCGCTCGCCAGATTTAGGTTCGGCGAATTTTACGGAAGTGACGTTGCGAAGAATCCCTGAGTAGCTCTCATACCATGTTACAATCCCGAATGGGACTTAGCCAGGGATCGGCTTAGGGTTGTTCGCAGGTAGTGTTGCAGCGGAAGTGTTGACCTCAGGTCAGAGTGAATGTAAATGACTGAGATGATAATAGCATGCATACATCGGGTTTATATAGGAAATACATGGAATACGAAAAGTCCTAGACTAGCCATGTACTCTAAGGGGTACATTCCCTTATTGCAGCGAAGTTCAAACCGTGCGGCGCGGGAACCTGTTTCAAATCTGTTCCCGCTTTTTTCATTTCGAATGTTAACTGCCTGCATCGGTCTTGATCTGACGGTTGTTGGCGTCGCTTTGACTTTTCTGACGCCTCGACTTCGTACTCGGTAGAGTCGGCTCCTGCAGCATACAGGAATGCCTTCTCATTGAATTTCATATTGTAACATAACCCATGCGCTCCCACAGTCGTGTCCCCCGCCAACTCCTCTCTCCCTCTCTCCCCGAACCAGCCCGCACCCGAAGGCTGCTGCCCCTGCTGTCCCCTCTCCTCTACCCCACTCGCATGCCTCTCCTGCCCCTGCTGAACCTCCCGTTGCTGACTGTCCTGTCCTCTCTCCTCTCCCTCACCAACCTGCCCCTCCTGCCTTTGCTGGCCATGCTGTTGCTGTTGCTGCTGCTGTTGCTGCTGTCGCTGCGCAAGAAAATGAGTGGTTGGGAATGTGTGGCACTGGCAAAACAATTTTATGCCCGAGCAAAACGAGGCAAGAAATGGTTTTTAAAATAAGCGTACAGCGTTATGACGATGAGGTGAATGGCAAGATAAATCCGCGGGCGAAAAAAAAAAAAAAAAAACCAGGGCATATGACAATAATTTGAAAAAAAAAAAAAAAAAACAAGAGGCGACGAAATCGTCCAAGGGTTGCGAAGCAGTATGCGAAAGTGACTAAATAAATGACATTTATAAACAACCTGAAATTTCAAGTGCGAAATCTTATATGGACATTCAAAGTTCGAACTGGCGACTCCTCGATTAGCAGGCATTCCACTAACAACTACGCTACTCATAAGTAGCTTTGCTTTGCAACTAGAGATTCAACACACATGACTTTGCGACAAAATGTCCATCTCTTTAGGGTTTGTTTCTCCCTTTCGTTTTTCTTCCTTCTCTCGCCACTGGATCTAGTTTCTTCTTGGTTCCTCCCTACAGGTATGCCGTTTTATAGCCTAGATGCACCTTATCCAACTAGTTTCCCGTTCTAAAAGAAGTATGTTAGGCGTTTCATTATAGATTCCTTCCCTTTCTAGATCCCGTTCTGCCCCTTCTGTTCTACTTCCTTCTTTCCAGCCTCCTAGTAGTAGTACGCCTTTTGTTCTACGCTTGTGATTCATCCGTTCCTACTTTTCATGTTCTTCACCCATCCTTATTTCTGCGGCCTCTTCTCTTTCCCACGTCTCTTCCTTAATTCTTTGTGTTTTGACATTCGTGCTTCGTTTTTCTCCCTTCGTTCTTCACGTCAACTAACGACATGATCTAAATGCCAATACAGTATCCTTTGCTCGCCGTTGACGTACCTATTGTAAAATTTGACATAACTAGAAGTATTTTCTGAATTTGTAATTGTGATTGCAGGAGCATCGCCGGCGCTAGTGCAATGTGTTGGTGTCTTCTGGAACGATCAAGCATGCAGAGTCGCTTCTAGTGAGTCCTTCATTGACCTCCATGCCTGACTTCTTATTTCTTTCTTTCATTGTTTTATTTTAGATACTGAAATTGATGAGATTCCAAGGTCCTTTTAGGTGACACGATACTGAGCACTAGCATGAGTCTATGAGATTTGTAAATGTAGGGATAGCTTGGCACATGTTCATGAAATTACATAAGAGTGCGTGAGAGGTATGTGACCGTCAGTACGTATAAGCGTGACATTGCATACGATGCGGGATTGGATGATATAATCAGTAAGCATGAGACATTGCGACCGCAGAGTCTAAGTAATTAGATTTTGCTCATTAAGCCAGGCACGTCATAACATTGTTATTTATTTTTTTAGTTGGGAAATTGAGCAGTGACATGGTTGTGAACCTTTGCATGTGTATAACTGCCATTTTCCTATCATTTTGTTCTTGTTATTTGGATTCTTTATATCTATATTTCAGTTTGTTTCGATTTAATCTCAAGAGAAGATTCTGTTTGTCTGTTCCATTCTTCATTTTTTTTTTTTGTACTCCTTCGTTCTTCTCTTCCTTAAATCTTCTATTCATCGTTTGTTCGTTCCTTCCGATCATCCATAATCACATCTTTCTCATTCTTTCCGTGTTATTATTATTGGTTCCTACCACGACCTCCAGTTTCCATGTCTTCGTCCTTCTTCTGCCCATTTTGCCCTGATCCTTTCCCTTCCCACCTCTCTCCCCCTCTTTTCCCCCGTGGAAAGTAGAAAGATTCTTGTTTGTATGATTGATGTTACTGTATTGTTATGTTAGATTGCTTATGGATTTTCTGATTGTGTCTGGATTTTTGTGTGTACATATCGGTATGTGCGTGTGTGTGTGTATGTGTCTCTGTGTGTGCACACCAGGGCTGATTTTATCAGGGTAATTACCTTGATTTCAGGGTGATTACAAACTTCTTACCATGTGGTCCCTGCAATTTCAGAATTTCTGACTTGTGAACACTGATCCATTCAGAATAGTGCTTTAGCGAACCCTGAAATATTGTATCTAGGCTCAGAGTAGTGTTCTTACTGACTCTGTCAATGTAGAGTACGCGTTCTGTGGACTCTGAATTTGACCTTATCGGAAGGAAGTTTCTCGGAAATTTCGTTTCGATAACCTCGCCGTCGCAGTACAGCCAGAGCGTGAGCAGCGCGCGGCAACATGTCTGACAGGTGAATACTCTTTATGTATGTTAGTTTCACAGAATTCAAAGATGTCGGTTGTATTGTTGCAATTACGTCTGCGTGAAGTTACCAACACATATTTTTTTGCGTTTCGCACAATGAAGTTGGCGAATCGCGGGCAATCAGCGAATAGGAAATCTTGGCACATCTATGGTACCGAATTGTTAGGTGGACCGAAATTGCTCATATCTTCCCCGCGAGAAATACCATTTCGTAAAAGTAAATGGTAAAACAATAACGTGCACGAGGTGTGCACGAAAATGATGTGGCGTTGTGTTGGGATCATGCGGAGTGAAACTTGTTTCCCCGTTAAACACAGTGTACGTTACTACATTGATGCTCAATTCTCGACCCTGAGCAATCAGAGTTAACTACTTTTCAACACTGAGCAATCAGAGTAGCCCACCTGTGGAAAATATGCACCCATAATACAGAGGGAAAATTTTCCCCGGAATCAGGGAGGCTTAAAACGAAACGTTAGCCCTGGTGCACACTCATCCATATGCATCTATCATTGTTTTAACAATGCACATTTGTGGATTATAAAAAAATGGTCAACCTATCATTTCCGAGAAGGTTCTTTGCCCACTCAGTGAGTGTGTTCACTTGAACTGGATTTGATGGATCTTGATCATTTTTTTAAGTCTACACAAATTGTGTTGTTTCATGTAACAGTTGGATGATTCAGGAACTAGGGTATTGACTTCCCCCCCATGCTAAGAAGGGGATGCGGTAGCATAGGGTCTGGGTCAATTAACTGTTACGCATTTTCATCATGCTATGCATTTAGTATTATGCGTTTTGCATTCAATATCTAATTTACCAGATGCATTATTCTTCTTCATCTATGTATAATATTATCCGGCATATGCATTACGGAATAAACAGTCAGGCATTCAAAAAAACATCATTTTTGCAACCTGTCAGAGGTCCACTGGAGATCCCCGATTGATCCTAGGGAAGTGTTACACGCACGTCGGCCTGGGGGGTTATGGACGCACTCACCCGCTACACAAACAAGCCCTTTTATCCCAGTGGTTAGTGACTGGGATTCTGACACAACCCATACAGTATAGGTTCGGTCAAGCCAAACTAGGAAATGAGAAATAATGCGGTAGGGCACGTGCTAAATTTCTCTAGCAAATACATAGCAGTCAGGCACGTGCTAAATTTTCTTCATCCTTTTTTTCCTCAAGTATAGATGATGAAAAAAAATTGTACATAACGATTGTAATAGGTTGCTTCGCAACCAAAAAAAAAAAAACGTGACTACACATGCACAACCACACTATCCACCTGTCTCACGCAAATAAACAAACCCACTAAGAGCACTGTGATATTGAAAACAATACCGTAATCCCCCGGATAGAAGACCCCCCCAAATTAAAAAGACCCCCGGGTAGCTAATACGGGGGGGGTACTTTATTAAACCTCGAAATCGTTACCCCTTTTGAGGGGTAAACAATATAAGACCCCCCCTTCCCCTATTATTCTATTTAGACCAAAACATGTTACTAGGCAAATTCGGTCTGTTGGGGGGTGAATTTGCTGCGTCATGGGGCGAATCTGCTACGTCAGTGGCGAATTTGCTGCGTCAGGTGCGAATGTGCTGCGACAGGGGGACGAATTTGCTGAGTCAGTGGCGAATTTGCTGCGTCAGGGGCGAATCTACTGCCATCGGGGGGCGAATCTCCTGCGTGGGGGGGCTATGTTACTGGCTGCATTCTGCAGGCACGACAGAGGGTGGGGACGCGGTAAATAGGAAGCCTGCAGCCTTGGTTCTGGCTCAGTTTCTTGGCGCTCTACACGTTCTTCTTCTGTTCTCAGCTCCAGTTGCGAGGCTGAGATCTACGCCACAGCCATGGCTGCCCAGGAGCTACGCTGGCTGACCTACCTGCTGACCGACCTGGGAGAGCGGCCTCGTTCTCCTCCAGTGCTGTACGTCGACAACAAGGCTGCCATTGCCTTGTGTGAGGAGCACAGACTGGAGCACAGAACGAAGCACATTGCCCTGCGGTACTTCCTTGCTCGAGAGCTACAGCAGCGCGGTCAGCTTTGTATTCGCTACGTGGCCACTGAGGCCAACACTGCTGATGTGTTCACCAAGGCGCTTCAGCCTTGTGACCATCAGCGCTTCTGCACTCTACTAGGCCTTGTGCCTACTGGACCTCACTTACTTACCTCTTGACCTTGCTTGTACTGTGATCACTATATATATATCTACCTGCATGTTTACTCTTGCTAGGTTGTGATCACTGTATCTCTTGCTTTGTTATAAACCTGCATGTGAACTGGTCTTGTGACCACTAGCTTGTGCTCGGAATTTGTGTGGAATCCTTGAGATCCACCCTGAGCTTGTTGTTGCCTTGCTTTGCCTTGACTGGTCTTGTGACCCCTAGGTCTCTCCCACCTTGCCTATGGGGGTGTGTCAAACATTGTATATGTTGTATTTGAGTAGGCTGTAGTGGGTTAGCCTATAGGGGGGTCACAACATTAGGGTTTCATATTTGTACTCACAATCCTTTCTAGTCCATCATTCCAGTCCGTTATTACTGACACCGACCTGGACCACACGCGAGCGGCACTCCAGCGAATTGAGGCGTTACTCACGAACTTGTCGGCAGCCGCGACAGCAGCAGCGAACGCAGCAGCGAATGCAGTGGCAACGGCAGCAGCAGCAGCGGCGACACCGACACTTCACCCAGCAGCAGCGGCAGCAGCTACAGTGAATCTTGAGGCGGCATGTCCGATGCTTCTGGAGACGTTCAATCCGAATGCGAGAGACACCGACGTCCGTCGATTCATTGCGACCCTCGAAATTTACTTCGAGGCCGTTGGCTGTACGACCCCGACACATGATGCAATGCGGATTCGGCTCGCAGCAACACTGTTGCGAGGCCCGGTGCTCGAGTGGATTTACAATAGCAATGAGATCCGAGGGGTCATGGACGCAGTTTCGGGCAGCTTTAATTCAACGTTTCGAACCGATTCATACGAGCTACATGGCTTGGCAGCAGATTCATCGGCACAAACAGTACGGCAATGTAACACAAAACACGCAGCAGAGGGATAACCTTTTCAACCAAATTACCGACTTGACCAAAGGGGAAAAAATCCAAGCGTATATTGAGAGGCCAAAAACCAACGTCCGCCAACATGTTATCGCAATGAACTACAGTAGCTACTGCGGCATGGTTTGCGCAGCCGAACGATTATACGACGCGTTGACTCGAGGTCAACCCGACACACAACGCAACTTGCTGAACAGGAAATTCGGCACGGAGCAATCGGCACCACCCACGACCGCCGACCCGATGGATATCGACAAGATCGACACGAAGCAGCGGCCGAAAAAATCTGAAAAATGCGAATTTTGCGGCGCAGCGGGACATCGATTCTTGGCGTGTTGGAAAATGAAGAAGGCACGAGCGGAGCTGCGGGGCAACAACAGTGCAGCACACTGAAGACAAAAAACAAGAATCGAAGCAAGCGAAAAAAATGAGAACATGATGACGCGAATTTAAAGCCGGCAGCCCAAATTGCACAAATTTTAAAAAGATGACGAGAGGGAGTTTTACAGGTTTAGGTTTTGGCGAGTGTTTCGGATTTGTCAAAAAAAAAAAAAACTTTTTGCCAAACACAGCGAGCCCCTCGATTTCTCCCTGCTAGGTGTGTCAGACTTCGGAAGTCCCAAATTACACCTGCGCTACCTTTCAAAGCTTGCACATGCCACTTCGTCAAGTTTTAAATACTTGACCCGCGCGGTTCGCAATTTGGGCCACGGACTTTAAAACGTCATGACCGGCTAGCACTGGGGGAAATCACCTAGAAAAAAGGAGGCTCCGCAAAAGAAGACCTCGCACCGACCAGGAAACTCCAGCCAAACACCCAGATATTTTAACTAACAATATTACTTCTCGTTGTTTTCAAGCCTTTGAAAATTTCATGGGGAAATTAGAGGTCAAGTAAAAGCCTAAAGAAATTATTCAGGTACCTAAGAAGTTGGGCAAAGTACTCCAGAGCATTTAAAAGGGTCGTGCGTTCCAAGGAGTTAATATTCTCTCCCCGTAGCAATGTGTTAAGGCTCCCCATTGCCCACAGGTGAAGCCTACACAGCTGCAAAGGCTTAGAGGAAAATTCCAGGCTCAGGAGAAGTTATTCAAGCCTCGAAAAAATCCTCCTACCCCTTAGGTGAAGTTGGAAGTAACAAGTGCTGAGTCAGATATAGGAAATAGAGAAGGTGATTATTTTTATATACCCTACGATCCTATTAACGAGACTATCTTTGGCTATTCAGCGCAGCAGAAGCCACTACTCCTCGAGGTGCTATGCACAGGACGACGCCTTCAGGCACTGGTGGATAGTGGTGCGTCCCACTCGATGTGCGACTGTGGGACGTTGTAGAAAATTGGAGAGTCTTCGGAGGAGACCCAGTTCATGGCAACAATGGTGGTCGGTACCAAACTTCCCATCCACGGCGAAGCATCACTGCAGCTGCAGTAGTACGGGAGGTGTTGAAGCAGTATAACAAAATCATTCCAGACAACATGCGTGCAGGAGTACCTTCAGCGCGAGCCTACGAGCACGAGATCGTGGAGGAACCAGGTGTGAAACCCGTCTCACGTGCACCATACTGCCTTAGTCCGACAGAACTATCAGACATGAAAACACAGAAATAGTATCTACTGGACAGACAACTGATCCGCCCATCCACCTCTCCCTAGGCTGCACCAGTTCTTTTCACTCCAAAACCCGATGGCAGTTTACGGATGTGCATCGACTACCACGCACTGAGCAAACAGACTGTCAAGAACAAATATCCCATACTGCGCATAGGCAATCTTTTAGACCAACTGCGTGGTGCAATGGTGTTCTCGAAGCTGGACCTACAGTCGGGTTACTTGCAGAAAACGTGAAGGAGTTGCAGCAGTTCCTAGGCTTTGCCAACTACTACAACAGGTTCGTGCCACAGTACGCTAAGATAAGCAGCACCACAGACAAACTTACTGAAAAAGGATACGCCCTATAAATGGGATACTCCTCAACAGCAAGCCATGGAGCAGCTAAAGATAGCACAGTACTCATCCTACTATATTTAGACAAAGACTATGTGGTGGAAGCAGGCACTAGTGACCAGGCAGTCGGAGTAGTACTTATGCAGGATCACAAACGCGGTTTGCAGCCCATCGCCTACCTCAGGAAGTAGCTACGCGGAGCAGAACTGAACTACCCCATCCATGACAAGGAAGCCTTAGCGATAGTCACAGCCTTCAAGGCATGGAGGTGTTACCTAGAGGGAGCCAACACTACGGTCTACACCGACCAATGCAGTCTCAATACAAAAAGTTGCAGCCTACACTCTCACGACGACAGGTGCGGTGGGTTGACTTCATGGAAACTCACTTGCACTATGACATCGTCTACAAACCAGGGCTACGCAACAAGGACGACGCATTGAGCCGCCCAGGTCATGTAGCAGGCATCTAGCTCGACGGGATGAACCCTCTCCTCAAGGGTCTATTCCAACATGGGTACTCCATGGACGCAGAGATCGCTACAGTACAGAAACAGAAGTTGTTACAGAGGGAGATGGACTTAGCTGTACAAAAGGGTTCAGGAAAGATTTGGGTACTGAACTATGCCCCGCTACGACAAATCTTACTGGAGGAGTTTCACGACGTAGCATACGCGGGACATTTTGGGAGCAACAAGACATTAGCATGGATAGCAAAGTATTACTACTGGCCCCGGATGGTAGCCAACTAGCTGCAGTTCGTTAACTCATGCGACACGTGCCAGCGGATGCAAAGCATGGTTACTTCATCACTGGGCTTCCTTCGACCTCACGAGGGCATGACGCTATACTCGTGGTGATCGATAAGTTCTCTAAAATGGGACACTTCATCCCGACCAACGCCACGGCTACAGCTGAAGCAACTGCTCGCCTCTTCTTCGACCGCATCATCACCATCCACAGCATCCCCGCTACCCTCACCTCAGACAGAGACCAAAAATTTGCTAGTAAGTTCTAGAGGGAACTCATTGGTTTCTTGGGACAAAGCTTGCAATGACTTAGGCGTACCATCCCCAGACTGGCGGACATGTTGGGTGCAAATCCACATTGCACGACATCCTGCCGTCTGTTTGTACGAGTATGAGTGTGCGAATGCATTTGCGTGTGAATGGTGTGTTCGTGTGTTTGTTTGCTTTCGCATTTTTCGCTTGATGCATTTGCAGGTACTCGCGCAATGTGCGCTTCGGCACAACATTGTACGCGCTATGAACAGTACAAGCAGAAAGGACGAGCTCGCAAAGGAACCCAAGATGGAAGCTTTGCAGTTCGGTTGAGTTGATTGCGCAGATTCAGTTCTATCCAACTCGAAATTGTACTGTTTTGTTTGGTTAACTATAGTGTAGCAGGGAAGGCACTATAGGGGTACAATTTAGGTGAAGGTTGGATGTTGTTTGTCTGTATCTGCATGCTACAAGGCCAGGGGAAACCAGCGGAACCAGCATTTGGCTGGTTGGGCAAAGACAAAACAGGTTCTGTTTTTAGAACCTGAACCTGGTTGTTGTTTTCCCAGGTTGGAAAAACAGAACCAGAGGTTGTTTACCAACCTACCACCTGCTATTTTGTCCAGCCAGGTTGGTTCTGTTGCTTGGAATTATTTGGGATCATCCCTGGTTGTTCCCAGGTTGATTCCCAAGGTCCTTGCTAGCTAGAACTATTTAATCCTTCTCTGTTTGTACCTGAATATAGTCAAATTGATTCAAGCGAATTCCTTCCTCGCTGGAATTTCGTTTCTGCGCTATTCGACGGCGGAATGCTACCCGAGTCAACGCTAGTATGCTAGCACTCCAACGCTAGGCAAACGCTGTCCGAGCCATAACTTAGTAATGGCAGAACTTTTCGCGAGGCAACTTGGCTCATTTTAAAGCTCTTGGAGCGAGCTTCGATATAGCGAATTCTCAGCTTAATCCGACCGACGGTCTGCACGGCACGCTGCGCGACGTTCAAGGTACTCTTGCTGTTTTGACTAAGTCCTTCTTGATCCCTCTCTCTACAAACTCGGACCCGAGGATAGGGGCTGGTCTTGTACCAGGCACCCAGGGACCCTTGGAGGTGACCCCGAGGAGAGGTTTTAAGTTTGATTAAGTCCTAATAGCTTGAGTCTATTAGGCCCTTACACCAACAAGCTGGTATCAGAGCTGCGTTATAGTGATCCTCGTTATAGGTAGCTATGGCGGGCAACACCTCGGCGGGAGCTGGTGAATCTTCAGCCCAAGATCGTAGCGGCAGCCAAGATTCTGGTCTTTCAGCGCCAAGGGGAGCGCGAACAAACCAGGGCTCGCTTGTCAAGGAGGTGCTGAAGAATTTCACCGTCGAGAAGTTCAATGGTGAGGGCTATGATGATTGGGCCTGGAAAATGCAATTATATTTCCGTCAGATCGGTTTGCTGAAACTAATGATTGGGGAGGAGCCTAGACCGAGTGACCCCACGCTGCAGGAAGATTGGGACGAGCGCTCCTCGGCTGGCTACTATTTGATGTCGCAGAGTTTGGAGCTGAACCAGCGTCACCACGTCATGCACCTGCTGCCGGAGGTTGAATGCAGTCCGAAGGCGTGGACCGTGTTGAAGGAGCTGCACGCCCCGACCTCCGTTGTCGCAACGTTGATGCTGGAGAGGGAGCTGTCCGCGTTGCGCCTGAGCGAGGGAGAGCCGGTGCAACCAGTCCTGGACAAGATGCGCGACCTCTACGCGAAGTTGGCGACCGCGGGAATCACCTACCCGGAGCAGACCAAGTGCTTGAAGATGCTCTCGCTGCTGCCAGAATCGTGGCTTCAATTTACGAGCGGATTGAGCCTGCCGCAGAACCAGAGCTTGTGGACGCTCGAGTGGGTGCGGACGAAGATTCTGGAGGAGGACTTCCGTCGCCGCCAACTGAGGGGTGGAGACGACGGCAGCAGCGGCTACGGGATGCAAGGGAGCCGACGTGGCAGAGGACGTGGCTTCGGTGGTGCTGGACGCGGTGCAAAGAAAGACGACGACTCCAACGACCAACAAGGAGGTACCGGTTGGGGTCGCGGTGCGAAATCTGGACGTGGGGGCAAGTCGGGTGCTGGTGGCAAAATGAAAGGGAGTTGCTGGTATTGTGAGAAGGAAGGGCACCCCTGGTTTTTGTGCTATAAGAAACCCGATGGATGGACCCCCCAGAATCGTCACCAGGATGGCGGCGCGCGGAGGAACCAGAAAAACGGCGCCAACATGGTCGCTGATTCGTCCGACAACAACCCGAAGGGCAACGGCGGTGCGGAGAAGAAGAAGGAGCGCACCGCGGGCCAATTCTTCCATGTGGGAGACAAGGGGGAGCAAGGAGACGCCTCTGCCAAAGTTGGAGCAGAGCTGCACCCCCTAAACTATTGGGTGTTGGACACAGGCGCTGCTTGGACGATGACGCCGCGCAAGGACCTGCTGGACGAAGTACGAGCTGCACCGATCAATGAAGTGTGCTCCGCCTCTGGACACATGTTGAAGGTGGCTGGTGCGGGACGAGCTGCGTTTAAGGGAGCGGATGGCAAGCCGGTGGTGCTGCACGACGTTCTCTTCGTCCCCGACCTGAAGGCCAACCTTATCTCCCTCCGTAAGCTTGGCAAGGCTGGGGTGAACACCAACACGGATGGGGCACGCACTTATAAGGGGAAGCTGGGCAATCGGGTGCTTTGGGATCTGCACGAGAGCAAGGACGTGTACAGATCTATGTGGCAGCTGCCGGCCCTGGCGTGGCATGGTGGGGGGCAGGCTGGAGAGGGGTCTGCATCCCAGGGGGAGTGCAATGCCGTTGGAGGGGTTGGCGTGAAAGTGTCGGCCAGATCTGGGGAGACAGATTGGGCAACGGCACACCGGCGCTTAGGGCATGTGGCAATGCCTTTGCTGAAGCAGCTGGAGAAGGATGGAGCCGTTAAGGGTCTGAAGCTGAACGGACAGCCACCCGATGACAACTGTGAAATCTGTTTGCTTTCAAAGTTCACCCGTTTCCCTTTCCATAGTGTGGCTGGCAGGAGCAAGAAGCCTTTGGAGCTGGTCCACATGGACTTGGTGGGGCCGCTGCCGGTGCAAGGGCACAAGGGGGAGCGGTATTTTCTTACAATTGTGGATGACTGGAGCAGGCTGATGTGGGCGTATCCGCTGAAGCAGAAGGACCACGCCGCCTCCACGATACGGGACGATTGGCTGCCATTCGTGGAGAAGCAGGCGGAGTGTGTAGTGAAGCGGATTAGGACAGACCGGGGTGGTGAGTTCCTTGGAGCTGAAATGACGGCCTGGCTCAAGAAGCAGGGCATCCAGAGAGAGCTGACCACGGCTTATACCCCACAGTCCAATGGTGTAGCAGAACGGGCAAACCGGACCATTCTGGAGACAGCTAAGGCGCTGCTCATAGAATCTGGGCTGAGCAATTCTATGTGGCCTCATGCTGTCCGGCACGCCACTGTCGCTAGGAACAGGGTGCTCACCAAGGTTGGGGATGACTCGTGGGTGCCGTTGGAGAGGTGGCTTGGGAGGAAGCCGCCGGTGGACATGCTGAGGGTGTTCGGTTGCATGGCAGTCGCCCACGTCCCCAAGACCTACCGCAGTAAGTTGGGGGCGAGTGCAATCTGGTGTGTGCATTTGGGGCTGGCTGCTGAGAGCAAGGGATGGCTGCTGTGGGAACCATCCAAGGGTGTGTTGTTTGACAGCAGGGATGTGAAATTCATTGAGGGCATGATGTATGGGAGCTGGGAGAAATAGCCGGAGGCAAGGGTGTCCCAGCAGATGGAGCAGATCACCATGCAGCTGGACCTGACTCCTAGTGTGTGGGAGGAGGGAGAGGAGGCAGCTGCTGGAAATGGTGATGGAGAGAAGGTACAGGAGGCATCTGCTGGTGGAGAAAATGGTGTGGAAACTGGCGGCAGCACTAGTGGAGCTGCTGGACCCGAGGGAGGAGAGAAGCAGCAGGGAAAAACTAAGAAGCCGAAGGGTGTCGTTATGAAGGGATGGGAGACACCCGTCTCCAGGCCAGGACGTACCCGTATGGCTACTAAGAAGCTGACTGCAGGAACTGATGCAGCAGAGCAGCAGCTAGGGACCGAAGAGGCATTGCTGATTCTACCTCATGGCTATGACCCGGATGAGGAGGATGAGCCTGCGTACTGTTTTCTTGCCCCTGCACCAGAGGAACCAGCTAGCATGGAGGAGGCATTAGCTGGACCAGATAGGGACAAGTGGCTGGCTTCTAGGGATGCTGAGTACCAGAGTCTGCTGGAGAATAGGACATGGGATCTGGTGGTGCTGCCTGATGGGAAGAAAGCGATACAATGCAAGTGGGTGCTGAGGATCAAGACCGATGACAAGGGGCAGGTCACCATCTACAAGAGTAGGCTGGTGGCGAAGGGGTTTATGCAGAAGGAGAAGCAGGACTTCAACGAGATCTTTGCACCCACTGCCAAACCCCCTACCCTCCGTGTCTTGTTGGCAGATGCAGCTGTTAGTGGGAAATGTTGGGTGCAAATGCACATTGCACGACATCCTGCCGTCTGTTTGTACGAGTATGCGTGTGCGAATGCATTTGCGTGTGAATGGTGTGTTCGTGTGTTTGTTTGCTTTCGCATTTTTCGCTTGATGCATTTGCAGGTACTCGCGCAATGTGCGCTTTGGCACAACATTGTATGCGCTATGAACAGTGCAAGCAGGAAGGACGAGCTCGCAAAGGAACCCAAGATGGAAGCTTTGCAGTTCGGTTGAGTTGATTGCGCAGATTCAGTTCTATCCAACTCGGAATTGTACTGTTTTGTTTGGTTAACTATAGTGTAGCAAGGAAGGCACTATAGGGGTACAATTTAGGTGAAGGTTGGATGTTGTTTGTCTGTATCTGCATGCTACAAGGCCAGGGGAAACCAGCGGAACCAGCATTTGGCTGGTTGGGCAAAGACAAAACAGGTTCTGTTTTTAGAACCTGAACCTGGTTGTTGTTTTCCCAGGTTGGAAAAACAGAACCAGAGGTTGTTTACCAACCTACCACCTGCTATTTTGTCCAGCCAGGCTGGTTCTGTTGCTTGGAATTATTTGGGATCATCCCTGGTTGTTCCCAGGTTGATTCCCAAGGTCCTTGCTAGCTAGAACTATTTAATCCTTCTCTGTTTGTACCTGAATATAGTCAAATTGATTCAAGCGAATTCCTTCCTCGCTGGAATTTCGTTTCTGCGCTATTCGACGGCGGAATGCTACCCGAGTCAACGCTAGTATGCTAGCACTCCAACGCTAGGCAAACGCTGTCCGAGCCATAACTTAGTAATGGCAGAACTTTTCGCGAGGCAACTTGGCTCATTTTAAAGCTCTTGGAGCGAGCTTCGATATAGCGAATTCTCAGCTTAATCCGACCGACGGTCTGCACGGCACGCTGCGCGACGTTCAAGGTGCTCTTGCTGTTTTGACTAAGTCCTTCTTGATCCCTCTCTCTACAAACTCGGACCCGAGGATAGGGGCTGGTCTTGTACCAGGCACCCAGGGACCCTTGGAGGTGACCCCGAGGAGAGGTTTTAAGTTTGATTAAGTCCTAATAGCTTGAGTTTATTAGACCCTTACACCAACAAGCTGGTATCAGAGCTGCGTTATAGTGATCCTCGTTATAGGTAGCTATGGCGGGCAACACCTCGGCGGGAGCTGGTGAATCTTCAGCCCAAGATCGTAGCGGCAGCCAAGATTCTGGTCTTTCAGCGCCAAGGGGAGCGCGAACAAACCAGGGCTCGCTTGTCAAGGAGGTGCTGAAGAATTTCACCGTCGAGAAGTTCAATGGTGAGGGCTATGATGATTGGGCCTGGAAAATGCAATTATATTTCCGTCAGATCGGTTTGCTGAAACTAATTATTGGGGAGGAGCCTAGACCGAGTGACCCCACGCTGCAGGAAGATTGGGACGAGCGCTCCTCGGCTGGCTACTATTTGATGTCGCAGAGTTTGGAGCTGAACCAGCGTCACCACGTCATGCACCTGCTGCCGGAGGTTGAATGCGGTCCGAAGGCGTGGACCGTGTTGAAGGAGCTGCACGCCCCGACCTCCGTTGTCGCAACGTTGATGCTGGAGAGGGAGCTGTCCGCGTTGCGCCTGAGCGAGGGAGAGCCGGTGCAACCAGTCCTGGACAAGATGCGCGACCTCTACGCGAAGTTGGTGACCGCGGGAATCACCTACCCGGAGCAGACCAAGTGCTTGAAGATGCTCTCGCTGCTGCCAGAATCGTGGCTTCAATTTACGAGCGGATTGAGCCTGCCGCAGAACCAGAGCTTGTGGACGCTCGAGTGGGTGCGGACGAAGATTCTGGAGGAGGACTTCCGTCGCCGCCAACTGAGGGGTGGAGACGACGGCAGCAGCGGCTACGGGATGCAAGGGAGCCGACATGGCAGAGGACGTGGCTTCGGTGGTGCTGGACGCGGTGCAAAGAAAGACGACGACTCCAACGACCAACAAGGAGGTACCGGTTGGGGTCGCGGTGCGAAATCTGGACGTGGGGGCAAGTCGGGTGCTAGTGGCAAAATGAAAGGGAGTTGCTGGTATTGTGAGAAGGAAGGGCACCCCTGGTTTTTGTGCTATAAGAAACCCGATGGATGGACCCCCCAGAATCGTCACCAGGATGGCGGCGCGCGGAGGAACCAGAAAAACGGCGCCAACATGGTCGCTGATTCGTCCGACAACAACCCGAAGGGCAACGGCGGTGCGGAGAAGAAGGAGCGCACCGCGGGCCAATTCTTCCATGTGGGAGACAAGGGGGAGCAAGGAGACGCCTCTGCCAAAGTTGGAGCAGAGCTGCACCCCCTAGACTATTGGGTGTTGGACACAGGCGCTGCTTGGACGATGACGCCGCGCAAGGACCTGCTGGACGAAGTACGAGCTGCACCGATCAATGAAGTGTGCTCCGCCTCTGGACACATGTTGAAGGTGGCTGGTGCGGGACGAGCTGCGTTTAAGGGAGCGGATGGCAAGCCGGTGGTGCTGCACGACGTTCTCTTTGTCCCCGACCTGAAGGCCAACCTTATCTCCCTCCGTAAGCTTGGCAAGGCTGGGGTGAACACCAACACGGATGGGGCACGCACTTATAAGGGGAAGCTGGGCAATCGGGTGCTTTGGGATCTGCACGAGAGCAAGGACGTGTACAGATCTATGTGGCAGCTGCCGGCCCTGGCGTGGCATGGTGGGGGGCAGGCTGGAGAGGGGTCTGCATCCCAGGGGGAGTGCAATGCCGTTGGAGGGGTTGGTGTGAAAGTGTCGGCCAGGTCTGGGGAGACAGATTGGGCAACGGCACACCGGCGCTTAGGGCATGTGGCAATGTCTTTGCTGAAGCAGCTGGAGAAGGATGGAGCCGTTAAGGGTCTGAAGCTGAACGGACAGCCACCCGATGACAACTGTGAAATCTGTTTGCTTTCAAAGTTCACCCGTTTCCCTTTCCATAGTGTGGCTGGCAGGAGCAAGAAGCCTTTGGAGCTGGTCCACATGGACTTGGTGGGGCCGCTGCCGGTGCAAGGGCACAAGGGGGAGCGGTATTTTCTTACAATTGTGGATGACTGGAGCAGGCTGATGTGGGCGTATCCGCTGAAGCAGAAGGACCACGCCGCCTCCACGATACGGGACGATTGGCTGCCATTCGTGGAGAAGCAGGCGGAGTGTGTAGTGAAGCGGATTAGGACAGACCGGGGTGGTGAGTTCCTTGGAGCTGAAATGACGGCCTGGCTCAAGAAGCAGGGCATCCAGAGAGAGCTGACCACGGCTTATACCCCACAGTCCAATGGTGTAGCAGAACGGGCAAACCGGACCATTCTGGAGACAGCTAGGGCGCTGCTCATAGAATCTGGGCTGAGCAATTCTATGTGGCCTCATGCTGTCCGGCACGCCACTGTCGCTAGGAACAGGGTGCTCACCAAGGTTGGGGATGACTCGTGGGTGCCGTTGGAGAGGTGGCTTGGGAGGAAGCCGCCGGTGGACATGCTGAGGGTGTTCGGTTGCATGGCAGTCGCCCACGTCCCCAAGACCTACCGCAGTAAGTTGGGGGCGAGTGCAATCTGGTGTGTGCATTTGGGGCTGGCTGCTGAGAGCAAGGGATGGCTGCTGTGGGAACCATCCAAGGGTGTGTTGTTTGACAGCAGGGATGTGAAATTCATTGAGGGCATGATGTATGGGAGCTGGGAGAAACAGCCGGAGGCAAGGGTGTCCCAGCAGATGGAGCAGATCACCATGCAGCTGGACCTGACTCCTAGTGTGTGGGAGGAGGGAGAGGAGGCAGCTGGTGGAAATGGTGATGGAGAGAAGGTACAGGAGGCATCTGCTGGTGGAGAAAATGGTGTGGAAACTGGCGGCAGCACTAGTGGAGCTGCTGGACCCGAGGGAGGAGAGAAGCAGCAGGGAAAAACTAAGAAGCCGAAGGGTGTCGTTATGAAGGGATGGGAGACACCCGTCTCCAGGCCAGGACGTACCCGTATGGCTACTAAGAAGCTGACTGCAGGAACTGATGCAGCAGAGCAGCAGCTAGGGACCGAAGAGGCATTGCTGATTCTACCTCATGGCTATGACCCGGATGAGGAGGATGAGCCTGCGTACTGTTTTCTTGCCCCTGCACCAGAGGAACCAGCTAGCATGGAGGAGGCATTAGCTGGACCAGATAGGGACAAGTGGCTGGCTTCTAGGGATGCAGAGTACCAGAGTCTGCTGGAGAATAGGACATGGGATCTGGTGGTGCTGCCTGATGGGAAGAAAGCGATACAATGCAAGTGGGTGCTGAGGATCAAGACCGATGACAAGGGGCAGGTCACCATCTACAAGAGTAGGCTGGTGGCGAAGGGGTTTATGCAGAAGGAGAAGCAGGACTTCAACGAGATCTTTGCTCCCACTGCCAAACCCCCTACCCTCCGTGTCTTGTTGGCAGATGCAGCTGTTAGTGGGAAATTCATCATTCAGATGGATATTTCAACGGCATTCCTGAATGGGATTTTAGAGGAGGATGTGTACATGACGCAGCCGCCTGGGTATGAGGATGGTACGGGCAGGGTGTGCAAGCTCAACAAGTCCATCTACGGCTTGAAGCAGGCGCCACGCTGCTGGTACCAGAAGTTGGCAGCTGTTTTAGAGGAGATGGGATTCAGGACCAGCAGCTGTGATGAGAGCCTCTTTCTCAAGGGCGAGGGGGAGAAGCTGGTGCTGTTTCTGGTCTATGTGGACGACATTCTTCTCTTCAGCAGCAGCATGAAGGAGATCCAGAAAGTGCAGCAGCAACTGATGGAAAACTTCAAGTGCAAGAACCTTGGGGAGGTAAAGTACTACCTCGGGATGCACGTGGAGAGGGATCCAGATCACAGGTGGTTGAAGCTGCACCAGGAGAAGTTCATCAAGGAGCTGGGGGAGAAGTATGGGATTGAGAATGAGCGCAAGGTTGCAACTCCCCTGCCAGCAGAATTCAAGCTTGTGAAGGCTGCAGAGGATGAAGGGGTTGAAGCTGAAGAGCAGCAGCAATTTCAGTCCTTGGTGGGCAGCCTCTTGTACGCAGCAGTTCACACGAGGCCCGACATCTCTTTCTCGGTTGGGCAGCTGGCTAGGGTGGTGCAGAATCCATCAGAGGAGCAGGTGGATGCAGCTGAGCGTGTGGTGAAGTACCTGAACTCTCACCCAAGCATTGGAGTTCAATACTCCGCATCTGCACAGGTGAAGCAGAAAGGGGTGGAGGTGCTGAAAGAGAAGGGGGAGAGGCTTGGAGAAGGCAAGCTATTTCTCACTTGCTTTACCGATGCTACGTGGGCTTCTGAGAAGGAGGATTCCTCATCTGTGGGAGGATACATCTGCGTAGTTGGGGGAGGACCTGTTAGTTGGAGGTCCAAGAAGCAGACGGAGACGGCACTCTCTTCCGTAGAATCAGAGTACATGGCGATGTTCCATGGGGTGAAGGAGGTGATTTGGCTGAGGAGGCTGTTAGAGGAGATTGGCCAGGAGCAGAAAGTTGCTACGCCGCTGTTTTGTGATAGCAAGGGGGCTCTTGGGATGGCCAGAAACGCTGTGCTTCATGGGCTGAACAAGCACATGCGTATCAAGTGGCACTGGCTGCGTAAGGAGGTGAAGAGGGGGACGGTGCATCCGATCTACATCAAGACTCACCAGCAGCCAGCAGACTTTCTCACCAAGAGGCTTGCGGATGAGCCTCATTGGCGTTGTGTGCGCATGAGTGGAATGAGCATGAACTAGCATGGAATGACGGGGATGCAGCCGGCAGGCTGAGGGGGAGTGTGTTGGGTGCAAATGCACATTGCACGACATCCTGCCATCTGTTTGTACGAATATGCGTGTGCGAATGCATTTGCGTGTGAATGGTGTGTTCGTGTGTTTGTTTGCTTTCGCATTTTTCGCTTGATGCATTTGCAGGTACTCGCGCAATGTGCGCTTTGGCACAACATTGTACGCGCTATGAACAGTGCAAGCAGAAAGGACGAGCTCGCAAAGGAACCCAAGATGGAAGCTTTGCAGTTCGGTTGAGTTGATTGCGCAGATTCAGTTCTATCCAACTCGAAATTGTACTGTTTTGTTTGGTTAACTATAGTGTAGCAGGGAAGGCACTATAGGGGTACAATTTAGGTGAAGGTTGGATGTTGTTTGTCTGTATCTGCATGCTACAAGGCCAGGGGAAACCAGCGGAACCAGCATTTGGCTGGTTGGGCAAAGACAAAACAGGTTCTGTTTTTAGAACCTGAACCTGGTTGTTGTTTTCCCAGGTTGGAAAAACATAACCAGAGGTTGTTTACCAACCTACCACCTGCTATTTTGTCCAGCCAGGTTGGTTCTGTTGCTTGGAATTATTTGGGATCATCCCTGGTTGTTCCCAGGTTGATTCCCAAGGTCCTTGCTAGCTAGAACTATTTAATCCTTCTCTGTTTGTACCTGAATATAGTCAAATTGATTCATGCGAATTCCTTCCTCGCTGGAATTTCGTTTCTACGCGGTTCGTTGGCGGAATGCTACCCGAGTCAACGCTAGTACGCTAGCACTCTAATGCTAGGCAAACATCGTCTGAGCCATAACTTCGTAATGGCAGAACTTTTCGCGAGGCAACTTGGCTCATTTTAAAGCTCTTGGAGCGAGCTTCGATATAGCGAATTCTCAGCTTAATCCGATCGACGGTCTGCACGGCACGCTGCGCGACGTTCAAGGTACTCTTGCTGTTTTGACTAAGTCCTTCTTGATCCCTCTCTCTACAAACTCGGACCCGAGGATAGGGGCTGGTCTTGTACCAGGCACCCAGGGACCCTTGGAGGTGACCCCGAGGAGAGGTTTTAAGTTTGATTAAGTCCTAATAGCTTGAGTTTATTAGGCCCTTACACCAACACTCAAGGCCAACCTCATCTCCCTCCGTAAGCTTGCCAAGGCTGGGGTGAGCACTAGCACGGATGGGGCACGCACGTACAAGGGGCAGCTGGGCAATCGGGTGCTTTGGGATCTGCATGAGAGCAAGGACGTGTACAGATCCATGTGGCAGCTGCCGGCGTTGGCGTGGCACGGTGGGGGGCAGGCTAGAGAGGGGTCTGCATCCCAGGGGGAGTGCAATGCCGTTGGAGGGGTTGGCGTGAAAGTGTCGGCCAGATCTGGGGAGACAGATTGGGCAACGGCACACTGACGCTTGGGGCATGTGGCAATGCCTCTGCTGAAGCAGCTGGAGAAAGATGGAGCTGTCAAAGGTTTGAAGCTGAACGGACAGCCACCCGATGACAACTGTGAAATCTGTTTGCTTTCAAAGTTCACCCGTTTCCCTTTCCATAGTGTGGCTGGCAGGAGCAAGAAGCCTTTGGAGCTGGTCCACATGGACTTGGTGGGGCCGCTGCCGGTGCAAGGGCACAAGGGGGAGCGGTATTTTCTTACAATTGTGGATGACTGGAGCAGGCTGATGTGGGCGTATCCGCTGAAGCAGAAGGACTACGCCGCCTCCACGATACGGGACGATTGGCTGCCATTCGTGGAGAAGCAGGCGGAGTGTGTGGTGAAGCGGATTAGGACAGACCGGGGTGGTGAGTTCCTTGGAGCTGAAATGACGGCCTGGCTCAAGAAGCAGGGCATCCAGAGAGAGCTGACCACGGCTTATACCCCACAGTCCAATGGTGTAGCAGAACGGGCAAACCGGACCATTCTGGAGACAGCTAGGGCGCTGCTTATAGAATCTGGGCTGAGCAATTCTATGTGGCCTCATGCTGTCCGGCACGCCACCGTCGCTAGGAACAGGGTGCTCACCAAGGTTGGGGATGACTCGTGGGTGCCTTTGGAGAGGTGGCTTGGGAGGAAGCCGCCAGTGGACATGCTGAGGGTGTTCGGTTGCATGGCAGTCGCCCACGTCCCCAAGACCTACCGCAGTAAGTTGGGGGCAAGTGCAATCTGGTGTGTGCATTTGGGGCTGGCTGCTGAGAGCAAGGGATGGCTGCTGTGGGAACCATCCAAGGGTGTGTTGTTTGACAGCAAGGATGTGAAATTCATTGAGGGCATGATGTATGGGAGCTGGGAGAAACAGCCGGAGGCCCGGGTGTCCCAGCAGATGGAGCAGATCACCATGCAGCTGGACCTGACTCCTAGTGTGTGGGAGGAGGGAGAGGAGGCAGTTGTGGGACACTGGCACGGTTCGAACAGACGGTAAACGAGAGCAACACGGGTTACTTAGCACTAGTCATGGCAGCAGCCGAGGAGGAGGAGAAGCCGAGTTCCGAGCTACCTGCAGCAATGAATGAGGTCTTGGAGCAGTACAAGGACATAATGCCCGACGACCTACCTGCAGGCGTACCTCCAGCACGCACCCACGAGCACGAGATCGTGGAGGAACCAGGTGCAAAACCCGTCTCACGTGCACCATACCGACTGAGTCCGACCGAGCTGACAGACATGAAAAAACAGATAGAGTATCTACTGGACAGACAACTGATTCGCCCATCCACCTCTCCCTACGGTGCACCAGTTCTCTTCACTCCTAAACCAGACGGCAGTTTACGGATGTGCATCGACTACCGCGCACTGAACAAACAGACAGTTAAAAATGTTGGTGTAAAGGCCTAATAAACTCAAGCTATTAGGACTTAATCAAACTTAAAACCTCTCCTCGGGGTCACCTCCAAGGGTCCCTGGGTGCCTGGTACAAGACCAGCCCCTATCCTCGGGTCCGAGTTTGTAGAGAGAGGGATCAAGAAGGACTTAGTCAAAACAGCAAGAGTACCTTGAACGTCGCGCAGCGTGCCGTGCAGACCGTCGGTCGGATTAAGCTGAGAATTCGCTATATCGAAGCTCGCTCCAAGAGCTTTAAAATGAGCCAAGTTGCCTCGCGAAAAGTTCTGCCATTACTAAGTTATGGCTCGGACAGCGTTTGCCTAGCGTTGGAGTGCTAGCATACTAGCGTTGACTCGGGTAGCATTCCGCCGTCGAATAGCGCAGAAACGAAATTCCAGCGAGGAAGGAATTTGCTTGAATCAATTTTACTATATTCAGGTACAAACAGAGAAGGATTAAATAGTTCTAGCTAGCAAGGACCTTGGGAATCAACCTGGGAACAACCAGGGATGATCCCAAATAATTCCAAGCAACAGAACCAACCTGGCTGGACAAAATAGCAGGTGGTAGGTTGGTAAACAACCTCTGGTTCTGTTTTTCCAACCTGGGAAAACAACAACCAGGTTCAGGTTCTAAAAACAGAACCTGTTTTGTCTTTGCCCAACCAGCCAAATGCTGGTTCCGCTGGTTTCCCCTGGCCTTGTAGCATGCAGATACAGACAAACAACATCCAACCTTCACCTAAATTGTACCCCTATAGTGCCTTCCCTGCTACACTATAGTTAACCAAACAAAACAGTACAATTCCGAGTTGGATAGAACTGAATCTGCGCAATCAACTCAACCGAACTGCAAAGCTTCCATCTTGGGTTCCTTTGCGAGCTCGTCCTTTCTGCTTGCACTGTTCATAGCGCATACAATGTTGTGCCGAAGCGCATATTGCGCGAGTACCTGCAAATGCATCAAACGAAAAATGCGAAAGCAAACAAACACACGAACACACCATTCACACGCAAATGCATTCGCACACGCATACTCGTACAAACAGACGGCAGGATGTCGTGCAATGTGCATTTGCAGATGTATCCTCCCACAGATGAGGAATCCTCCTTCTCAGAAGCCCATGTAGCATCGGTAAAGCAAGTGAGAAATAGCTTGCCTTCTCCAAGCCTCTCCCCCTTCTCTTTCAGCACCTCCACCCCTTTCTGCTTCACCTGTGCAGATGCGGAGTATTGAACTCCAATGCTTGGGTGAGAGTTCAGGTACTTCACCACACGCTCAGCTGCATCCACCTGCTCCTCTGATGGATTCTGCACCACCCTAGCCAGCTGCCCAACCGAGAAAGAGATGTCGGGCCTCGTGTGAACTGCTGCGTACAAGAGGCTGCCCACCAAGGACTGAAATTGCTGCTGCTCTTCAGCTTCAACCCCTTCATCCTCTGCAGCCTTCACAAGCTTGAATTCTGCTGGCAGGGGAGTTGCAACCTTGCGCTCATTCTCAATCCCATACTTCTCCCCCAGCTCCTTGATGAACTTCTCCTGGTGCAGCTTCAACCACCTGTGATCTGGATCCCTCTCCACGTGCATCCCGAGGTAGTACTTTACCTCCCCAAGGTTCTTGCACTTGAAGTTTTCCATCAGTTGCTGCTGCACTTTCTGGATCTCCTTCATGCTGCTGCTGAAGAGAAGAATGTCGTCCACATAGACCAGAAACAGCACCAGCTTCTCCCCCTCGCCCTTGAGAAAGAGGCTCTCATCACAGCTGCTGGTCCTGAATCCCATCTCCTCTAAAACAGCTGCCAACTTCTGGTACCAGCAGCGTGGCGCCTGCTTCAAGCCGTAGATGGACTTGTTGAGCTTGCACACCCTGCCCGTACCATCCTCATACCCAGGCGGCTGCGTCATGTACACATCCTCCTCTAAAATCCCATTCAGGAATGCCGTTGAAATATCCATCTGAATGATGAATTTCCCACTAACAGCTGCATCTGCCAACAAGACACGGAGGGTAGGGGGTTTGGCAGTAGGAGCAAAGATCTCGTTGAAGTCCTGCTTCTCCTTCTGCATAAACCCCTTCGCCACCAGCCTACTCTTGTAGATGGTGACCTGCCCCTTGTCATCGGTCTTGATCCTCAGCACCCACTTGCATTGTATCGCTTTCTTCCCATCAGGCAGCACCACCAGATCCCATGTCCTATTCTCCAGCAGACTCTGGTACTCAGCATCCCTAGAAGCCAGCCACTTGTCCCTATCTGGTCCAGCTAATGCCTCCTCCATGCTAGCTGGTTCCTCTGGTGCAGGGGCAAGAAAACAGTACGCAGGCTCATCCTCCTCATCCGGGTCATAGCCATGAGGTAGAATCAGCAATGCCTCTTCGGTCCCTAGCTGCTGCTCTGCTGCATCAGTTCCTGCAGTCAGCTTCTTAGTAGCCATACGGGTACGTCCTGGCCTGGAGACGGGTGTCTCCCATCCCTTCATAACGACACCCTTCGGCTTCTTAGTTTTTCCCTGCTGCTTCTCTCCTCCCTCGGGTCCAGCAGCTCCACTAGTGCTGCCGCCAGTTTCCACACCATTTTCTCCACCAGCAGATGCCTCCTGTACCTTCTCTCCATCACCATTTCCAGCAGCTGCCTCCTCTCCCTCCTCCCACACACTAGGAGTCAGGTCCAGCTGCATGGTGATCTGCTCCATCTGCTGGGACACCCTTGCCTCCGGCTGTTTCTCCCAGCTCCCATACATCATGCCTTCAATGAATTTCACATCCCTGCTGTCAAACAACACACCCTTGGATGGTTCCCACAGCAGCCATCCCTTGCTCTCAGCAGCCAGCCCCAAATGCACACACCAGATTGCACTCGCCCCCAACTTACTGTTGGTGTAAGGGCCTAATAAACTCAAGCTATTAGGACTTAATCAAACTGAAAACCTCTCCTCGGGGTCACCTCCAAGGGTCCCTGGGTGCCTGGTACAAGACCAGCCCCTATCCTCGGGTCCGAGTTTGTAGAGAGAGGGATCAAGAAGGACTTAGTCAAAACAGCAAGAGTACCTTGAACGTCGCGCAGCGTGCCGTGCAGACCGTCGATCGGATTAAGCTGAGAATTCGCTATATCGAAGCTCGCTCCAAGAGCTTTAAAATGAGCCAAGTTGCCTTGCGAAAAGTTCTGCCATTACTAAGTTATGGCTCGGACAGCGTTTGCCTAGCGTTGGAGTGCTAGCATACTAGCGTTGACTCGGGTAGCATTCCGCCGTCGAATAGCGCAGAAACGAAATTCCAGCGAGGAAGGAATTCGCTTGAATCAATTGACTATATTCAGGTACAAACAGAGAAGGATTAAATAGTTCTAGCTAGCAAGGACCTTGGGAATCAACCTGGGAACAACCAGGGATGATCCCAAATAATTCCAAGCAACAGAACCAACCTGGCTGGACAAAATAGCAGGTGGTAGGTTGGTAAACAACCTCTGGTTCTGTTTTTCCAACCTGGGAAAACAACAACCAGGTTCAGGTTCTAAAACAGAACCTGTTTTGTCTTTGCCCAACCAGCCAAATGCTGGTTCCGCTGGTTTCCCCTGGCCTTGTAGCATGCAGATACAGACAAACAACATCCAACCTTCACCTAAATTGTACCCCTATAGTGCCTTCCCTGCTACGCTATAGTTAACCAAACAAAACAGTACAATTTCGAGTTGGATAGAACTGAATCTGCGCAATCAACTCAACCGAACTGCAAAGCTTCCATCTTGGGTTCCTTTGCGAGCTCGTCCTTCCTGCTTGCACTGTTCATAGCGCATACAATGTTGTGCCGAAGCGCAAATTGCGCGAGTACCTGCAAATGCATCAAGCGAAAAATGCGAAAGCAAACAAACACACGAACACACCATTCACACGCAAATGCATTCGCACACGCATACTCGTACAAACAGACGGCAGGATGTCGTGCAATGTGCATTTGCACCCAACACACGCCCCTCAGCCTGCCGGCTGCATCCCCGTCATTCCATGCTAGTTCATGCTCATTCCACTCATGCGCACACAACGCCAATGAGGCTCATCCGCAAGCCTCTTGGTGAGAAAGTCTGCTGGCTGCTGGTGAGTCTTGATGTAGATCGGATTCACCGTCCCCCTCTTCACCTCCTTACGCAGCCAGTGCCACTTGATACGCATGTGCTTGTTCAGCCCATGAAGCACAGCGTTTCTGGCCATCCCAAGAGCCCCCTTGCTATCACAAAACAGCGGCGTAGCAACTTTCTGCTCCTGGCCAATCTCCTCTAACAGCCTCCTCAGCCAAATCACCTCCTTCACCCCATGGAACATCGCCATGTACTCTGATTCTACGGAAGAGAGTGCCGTCTCCGTCTGCTTCTTGGACCTCCAACTAACAGGTCCTCCCCCAACTACGCAGATGTATCCTCCCACAGATGAGGAATCCTCCTTCTCAGAAGCCCACGTAGCATCGGTAAAGCAAGTGAGAAATAGCTTGCCTTCTCCAAGCCTCTCCCCCTTCTCTTTCAGCACCTCCACCCCTTTCTGCTTCACCTGTGCAGATGCGGAGTATTGAACTCCAATGCTTGGGTGAGAGTTCAGGTACTTCACCACACGCTCAGCTGCATCCACCTGCTCCTCTGATGGATTCTGCACCACCCTAGCCAGCTGCCCAACCGAGAAAGAGATGTCGGGCCTCGTATGAACTGCTGCGTACAAGAGGCTGCCCACCAAGGACTGAAATTGCTGCTGCTCTTCAGCTTCAACCCCTTCATCCTCTGCAGCCTTCACAAGCTTGAATTCTGCTGGCAGGGAAGTTGCAACCTTGCGCTCATTCTCAATCCCATACTTCTCCCCCAGCTCCTTGATGAACTTCTCCTGGTGCAGCTTCAACCACCTGTGATCTGGATCCCTCTCCACGTGCATCCCGAGGTAGTACTTTACCTCCCCAAGGTTCTTGCACTTGAAGTTTTCCATCAGTTGCTGCTGCACTTTCTGGATCTCCTTCATGCTGCTGCTGAAGAGAAGAATGTCGTCCACATAGACCAGAAACAGCACCAGCTTCTCCCCCTCGCCCTTGAGAAAGAGGCTCTCATCACAGCTGCTGGTCCTGAATCCCATCTCCTCTAAAACAGCTGCCAACTTCTGGTACCAGCAGCGTGGCGCCTGCTTCAAGCCGTAGATGGACTTGTTGAGCTTGCACACCCTGCCCGTATCATCCTCATACCCAGGCGGCTGCGTCATGTACACATCCTCCTCTAAAATCCCATTCAGGAATGCCGTTGAAATATCCATCTGAATGATGAATTTCCCACTAACAGCTGCATCTGCCAACAAGACACGGAGGGTAGGGGGTTTGGCAGTAGGAGCAAAGATCTCGTTGAAGTCCTGCTTCTCCTTCTGCATAAACCCCTTCGCCACCAGCCTACTCTTGTAGATGGTGACCTGCCCCTTGTCATCGGTCTTGATCCTCAGCACCCACTTGCATTGTATCGCTTTCTTCCCATCAGGCAGCACCACCAGATCCCATGTCCTATTCTCCAGCAGACTCTGGTACTCAGCATCCCTAGAAGCCAGCCACTTGTCCCTATCTGGTCCAGCTAATGCCTCCTCCATGCTAGCTGGTTCCTCTGGTGCAGGGGCAAGAAAACAGTACGCAGGCTCATCCTCCTCATCCGGGTCATAGCCATGAGGTAGAATCAGCAATGCCTCTTCGGTCCCTAGCTGCTGCTCTGCTGCATCAGTTCCTGCAGTCAGCTTCTTAGTAGCCATACGGGTACGTCCTGGCCTGGAGACGGGTGTCTCCCATCCCTTCATAACGACACCCTTCGGCTTCTTAGTTTTTCCCTGCTGCTTCTCTCCTCCCTCGGGTCCAGCAGCTCCACTAGTGCTGCCGCCAGTTTCCACACCATTTTCTCCACCAGCAGATGCCTCCTGTACCTTCTCTCCATCACCATTTCCAGCAGCTGCCTCCTCTCCCTCCTCCCACACACTAGGAGTCAGGTCCAGCTGCATGGTGATCTGCTCCATCTGCTGGTGTTGGTGTAAGGGCCTAATAAACTCAAGCTATTAGGACTTAACCAAACTTAAAACCTCTCCTCGGGGTCACCACCCAAGGGTCCCTGGGTGCCTGGTACAAGACCAGCCCCTATCCTCGGGTCCGAGTTTGTAGAGAGAGGGATCAAGAAGGACTTAGTCAAAACAGCAAGAGTACCTTGAACGTCGCGCAGCGTGCCGTGCAGACCGTCGATCGGATTAAGCTGAGAATTCGCTATATCGAAGCTCGCTCCAAGAGCTTTAAAATGAGCCAAGTTGCCTCGCGAAAAGTTCTGCCATTACTAAGTTATGGCTCGGACAGCGTTTGCCTAGCGTTGGAGTGCTAGCATACTAGCGTTGACTCGGGTAGCATTCCGCCGTCGAATAGCGCAGAAACGAAATTCCAGCGAGGAAGGAATTCGCTTGAATCAATTTGACTATATTCAGGTATAAACAGAGAAGGATTAAATAGTTCTAGCTAGCAAGGACCTTGGGAATCAACCTGGGAACAACCAGGAATGATCCCAAATAATTCCAAGCAACAGAACCAACCTGGCTGGACAAAATAGCAGGTGGTAGGTTGGTAAACAACCTCTGGTTCTGTTTTTCCAACCTGGGAAAACAACAACCAGGTTCAGGTTCTAAAAACAGAACCTGTTTTTGTCTTTGCCCAACCAGCCAAATGCTGGTTCCGCTGGTTTCCCCTGGCCTTGTAGCATGCAGATACAGACAAACAACATCCAACCTTCACCTAAATTGTACCCCTATAGTGCCTTCCCTGCTACACTATAGTTAACCAAACAAAACAGTACAATTTCGAGTTGGATAGAACTGAATCTGCGCAATCAACTCAACCGAACTGCAAAGCTTCCATCTTGGGTTCCTTTGCGAGCTCGTCCTTTCTGCTTGCACTGTTCATAGCGCGTACAATGTTGTGCCGAAGCGCACATTGCGCTAGTACCTGCAAATGCATCAAGCGAAAATTGCGAAAGCAAACAAACACACGAACATTCCATTCACACCCAAATGCATTCGCACACGCATACTCGTACAAACAGACGGCAGGATGTCGTGCAATGTAAATTTGCACCCAACACTTTGCTGGGACACCCTTGCCTCCGGCTGTTTCTCCCAGCTCCCATACATCATGCCCTCAATGAATTTCACATCCCTGCTGTCAAACAACACACCCTTGGATGGTTCCCACAGCAGCCATCCCTTGCTCTCAGCAGCCAGCCCCAAATGCACACACCAGATTGCACTCGCCCCCAACTTACTGCGGTAGGTCTTGGGGACGTGGGCGACTGCCATGCAACCGAACACCCTCAGCATGTCCACCGGCGGCTTCCTCCCAAGCCACCTCTCCAACGGCACCCACGAGTCATCCCCAACCTTGGTGAGCACCCTGTTCCTAGCGACAGTGGCGTGCCGGACAGCATGAGGCCACATAGAATTGCTCAGCCCAGATTCTATGAGCAGCGCCCTAGCTGTCTCCAGAATGGTCCGGTTTGCCCGTTCTGCTACACCATTGGACTGTGGGGTATAAGCCGTGGTCAGCTCTCTCTGGATGCCCTGCTTCTTGAGCCAGGCCGTCATTTCAGCTCCAAGGAACTCACCACCCCGGTCTGTCCTAATCCGCTTCACTACACACTCCGCCTGCTTCTCCACGAATGGCAGCCAATCGTCCCGTATCGTGGAGGCGGCGTAGTCCTTCTGCTTCAGCGGATACGCCCACATCAGTCTGCTCCAGTCATCCACAATTGTAAGAAAATACCGCTCCCCCTTGTGCCCTTGCACCGGCAGCGGCCCCACCAAGTCCATGTGGACCAGCTCCAAAGGCTTCTTGCTCCTGCCAGCCACACTATGGAAAGGGAAACGGGTGAACTTTGAAAGCAAACAGATTTCACAGTTGTCATCGGGTGGCTGTCCGTTCAGCTTCAGACCCTTAACGGCTCCATCCTTCTCCAGCTGCTTCAGCAAAGGCATTGCCACATGCCCTAAGCGCCGGTGTGCCGTTGCCCAATCTGTCTCCCCAGATCTGGCCGACACTTTCACACCAACCCCTCCAACGGCATTGCACTCCCCCTGGGATGCAGACCCCTCTCCAGCCTGCCCCCCACCATGCCACGCCAGGGCCGGCAGCTGCCACATAGATCTGTACACGTCCTTGCTCTCGTGCAGATCCCAAAGCACCCGATTGCCCAGCTTCCCCTTATAAGTGCGTGCCCCATCCGTGTTGGTGTTCACCCCAGCCTTGCCAAGCTTACGGAGGGAGATAAGGTTGGCCTTCAGGTCGGGGACGAAGAGAACGTCGTGCAGCACCACCGGCTTGCCATCCGCTCCCTTAAACGCAGCTCGTCCCGCACCAGCCACCTTCAACATGTGTCCAGAGGCGGAGCACACTTCATTGATCGGTGCAGCTCGTACTTCGTCCAGCAGGTCCTTGCGCGGCGTCATCGTCCAAGCAGCGCCTGTGTCCAACACCCAATAGTCTAGGGGGTGCAGCTCTGCTCCAACTTTGGCAGAGGCGTCTCCTTGCTCCCCCTTGTCTCCCACATGGAAGAATTGGCCCGCGGTGCGCTCCTTCTTCTTCTCCGCACCGCCGTTGCCCTTCGGGTTGTTGTCGGACGAATCAGCGACCATGTTGGCGCCGTTTTTCTGGTTCCTCCGCGCGCCGCCATCCTGGTGACGATTCTGGGGGGTCCATCCATCGGGTTTCTTATAGCACAAAAACCAGGGGTGCCCTTCCTTCTCACAATACCAGCAACTCCCTTTCATTTTGCCACCAGCACCCGACTTGCCCCCACGTCCAGATTTCGCACCGCGACCCCAACCGGTACCTCCTTGTTGGTCGTTGGAGTCGTCGTCTTTCTTTGCACCGCGTCCAGCACCACCAAAGCCACGTCCTCTGCCACGTCGGCTCCCTTGCATCCCGTAGCTGCTGCTGCCGTCGTCTCCACCCCTCAGTTGGCGGCGACGGAAGTCCTCCTCCAGAATCTTCGTCCGCACCCACTCGAGCGTCCACAAGCTCTGGTTCTGCGGCAGGCTCAATCCGCTCGTAAATTGAAGCCACGATTCCGGCAGCAGCGAGAGCATCTTCAAGCACTTGGTCTGCTCCGGGTAGGTGATTCCCGCGGTCGCCAACTTCGCGTAGAGGTCGCGCATCTTGTCCAGGACTGGTTGCACCGGCTCTCCCTCGCTCAGGCGCAACGCGGACAGCTCCCTCTCCAGCATCAACGTTGCGACAACGGAGGTCGGGGCGTGCAGCTCCTTCAACACGGTCCACGCCTTCGGACCGCATTCAACCTCCGGCAGCAGGTGCATGACGTGGTGACGCTGGTTCAGCTCCAAACTCTGCGACATCAAATAGTAGCCAGCCGAGGAGCGCTCGTCCCAATCTTCCTGCAGCGTGGGGTCACTCGGTCTAGGCTCCTCCCCAATCATTAGTTTCAGCAAACCGATCTGACGGAAATATAATTGCATTTTCCAGGCCCAATCATCATAGCCCTCACCATTGAACTTCTCGACGGTGAAATTCTTCAGCACCTCCTTGACAAGCGAGCCCTGGTTTGTTCGCGCTCCCCTTGGCGCTGAAAGACCAGAATCTTGGCTGCCGCTACGATCTTGGGCTGAAGATTCACCAGCTCCCGCCGAGGTGTTGCCCGCCATAGCTACCTATAACGAGGATCACTATAACGCAGCTCTGATACCAGCTTGTTGGTGTAAGGGCCTAATAAACTCAAGCTATTAGGACTTAACCAAACTTAAAACCTCTCCTCGGGGTCACCTCCAAGGGTCCCTGGGTGCCTGGTACAAGACCAGCCCCTATCCTCGGGTCCGAGTTTGTAGAGAGAGGGATCAAGAAGGACTTAGTCAAAACAGCAAGAGTACCTTGAACGTCGCGCAGCGTGCCGTGCAGACCGTCGATCGGATTAAGCTGAGAATTCGCTATATCGAAGCTCGCTCCAAGAGCTTTAAAATGAGCCAAGTTGCCTCGCGAAAAGTTCTGCCATTACTAAGTTATGGCTCGGACAGCGTTTGCCTAGCGTTGGAGTGCTAGCATACTAGCGTTGACTCGGGTAGCATTCCGCCGTCGAATAGCGCAGAAACGAAATTCCAGCGAGGAAGGAATTCGCTTGAATCAATTTTACTATATTCAGGTATAAACAGAGAAGGATTAAATAGTTCTAGCTAGCAAGGACCTTGGGAATCAACCTGGGAACAACCAGGGATGATCCCAAATAATTCCAAGCAACAGAACCAACCTGGCTGGACAAAATAGCAGGTGGTAGGTTGGTAAACAACCTCTGGTTCTGTTTTTCCAACCTGGGAAAACAACAACCAGGTTCAGGTTCTAAAAACAGAACCTGTTTTTGTCTTTGCCCAACCAGCCAAATGCTGGTTCCGCTGGTTTCCCCTGGCCTTGTAGCATGCAGATACAGACAAACAACATCCAACCTTCACCTAAATTGTACCCCTATAGTGCCTTCCCTGCTACACTATAGTTAACCAAACAAAACAGTACAATTTCGAGTTGGATAGAACTGAATCTGCGCAATCAACTCAACCGAACTGCAAAGCTTCCATCTTGGGTTCCTTTGCGAGCTCGTCCTTTCTGCTTGCACTGTTCATAGCGCGTACAATGTTGTGCCGAAGCGCACATTGCGCTAGTACCTGCAAATGCATCAAGCGAAAATTGCGAAAGCAAACAAACACACGAACATTCCATTCACACCCAAATGCATTCGCACACGCATACTCGTACAAACAGACGGCAGGATGTCGTGCAATGTAAATTTGCACCCAACACTTTGCTGGGACACCCTTGCCTCCGGCTGTTTCTCCCAGCTCCCATACATCATGCCCTCAATGAATTTCACATCCCTGCTGTCAAACAACACACCCTTGGATGGTTCCCACAGCAGCCATCCCTTGCTCTCAGCAGCCAGCCCCAAATGCACACACCAGATTGCACTCGCCCCCAACTTACTGCGGTAGGTCTTGGGGACGTGGGCGACTGCCATGCAACCGAACACCCTCAGCATGTCCACCGGCGGCTTCCTCCCAAGCCACCTCTCCAACGGCACCCACGAGTCATCCCCAACCTTGGTGAGCACCCTGTTCCTAGCGACAGTGGCGTGCCGGACAGCATGAGGCCACATAGAATTGCTCAGCCCAGATTCTATGAGCAGCGCCCTAGCTGTCTCCAGAATGGTCCGGTTTGCCCGTTCTGCTACACCATTGGACTGTGGGGTATAAGCCGTGGTCAGCTCTCTCTGGATGCCCTGCTTCTTGAGCCAGGCCGTCATTTCAGCTCCAAGGAACTCACCACCCCGGTCTGTCCTAATCCGCTTCACTACACACTCCGCCTGCTTCTCCACGAATGGCAGCCAATCGTCCCGTATCGTGGAGGCGGCGTGGTCCTTCTGCTTCAGCGGATACGCCCACATCAGTCTGCTCCAGTCATCCACAATTGTAAGAAAATACCGCTCCCCCTTGTGCCCTTGCACCGGCAGCGGCCCCACCAAGTCCATGTGGACCAGCTCCAAAGGCTTCTTGCTCCTGCCAGCCACACTATGGAAAGGGAAACGGGTGAACTTTGAAAGCAAACAGATTTCACAGTTGTCATCGGGTGGCTGTCCGTTCAGCTTCAGACCCTTAACGGCTCCATCCTTCTCCAGCTGCTTCAGCAAAGGCATTGCCACATGCCCTAAGCGTCGGTGTGCCGTTGCCCAATCTGTCTCCCCAGATCTGGCCGACACTTTCACACCAACCCCTCCAACGGCATTGCACTCCCCCTGGGATGCAGACCCCTCTCCAGCCTGCCCCCCACCATGCCACGCCAGGGCCGGCAGCTGCCACATAGATCTGTACACGTCCTTGCTCTCGTGCAGATCCCAAAGCAACCGATTGCCCAGCTTCCCCTTATAAGTGCGTGCCCCATCCGTGTTGGTGTTCACCCCAGCCTTGCCAAGCTTACGGAGGGAGATAAGGTTGGCCTTCAGGTCGGGGACGAAGAGAACGTCGTGCAGCACCACCGGCTTGCCATCCGCTCCCTTAAACGCAGCTCGTCCCGCACCAGCCACCTTCAACATGTGTCCAGAGGCGGAGCACACTTCATTGATCGGTGCAGCTCGTACTTCGTCCAGCAGGTCCTTGCGCGGCGTCATCGTCCAAGCAGCGCCTGTGTCCAACACCCAATAGTCTAGGGGGTGCAGCTCTGCTCCAACTTTGGCAGAGGCGTCTCCTTGCTCCCCCTTGTCTCCCACATGGAAGAATTGGCCCGCGGTGCGCTCCTTCTTCTTCTCCGCACCGCCGTTGCCCTTCGGGTTGTTGTCGGACGAATCAGCGACCATGTTGGCGCCGTTTTTCTGGTTCCTCCGCGCGCCGCCATCCTGGTGACGATTCTGGGGGGTCCATCCATCGGGTTTCTTATAGCACAAAAACCAGGGGTGCCCTTCCTTCTCACAATACCAGCAACTCCCTTTCATTTTGCCACCAGCACCCGACTTGCCCCCACGTCCAGATTTCGCACCGCGACCCCAACCGGTACCTCCTTGTTGGTCGTTGGAGTCGTCGTCTTTCTTTGCACCGCGTCCAGCACCACCGAAGCCACGTCCTCTGCCACGTCGGCTCCCTTGCATCCCGTAGCCGCTGCTGCCGTCGTCTCCACCCCTCAGTTGGCGGCGACGGAAGTCCTCCTCCAGAATCTTCGTCCGCACCCACTCGAGCGTCCACAAGCTCTGGTTCTGCGGCAGGCTCAATCCGCTCGTAAATTGAAGCCACGATTCCGGCAGCAGCGAGAGCATCTTCAAGCACTTGGTCTGCTCCGGGTAGGTGATTCCCGCGGTCGCCAACTTCGCGTAGAGGTCGCGCATCTTGTCCAGGACTGGTTGCACCGGCTCTCCCTCGCTCAAGCGCAACGCGGACAGCTCCCTCTCCAGCATCAACGTTGCGACAACGGAGGTCGGGGCGTGCAGCTCCTTCAACACGGTCCACGCCTTCGGACCGCATTCAACCTCCGGCAGCAGGTGCATGACGTGGTGACGCTGGTTCAGCTCCAAACTCTGCGACATCAAATAGTAGCCAGCCGAGGAGCGCTCGTCCCAATCTTCCTGCAGCGTGGGGTCACTCGGTCTAGGCTCCTCCCCAATCATTAGTTTCAGCAAACCGATCTGACGGAAATATAATTGCATTTTCCAGGCCCAATCATCATAGCCCTCACCATTGAACTTCTCGACGGTGAAATTCTTCAGCACCTCCTTGACAAGCGAGCCCTGGTTTGTTCGCGCTCCCCTTGGCGCTGAAAGACCAGAATCTTGGCTGCCGCTACGATCTTGGGCTGAAGATTCACCAGCTCCCGCCGAGGTGTTGCCCGCCATAGCTACCTATAACGAGGATCACTATAACGCAGCTCTGATACCAGCTTGTTGGTGTAAGGGCCTAATAAACTCAAGCTATTAGGACTTAATCAAACTTAAAACCTCTCCTCGGGGTCACCTCCAAGGGTCCCTGGGTGCCTGGTACAAGACCAGCCCCTATCCTCGGGTCCGAGTTTGTAGAGAGAGGGATCAAGAAGGACTTAGTCAAAACAGCAAGAGTACCTTGAACGTCGCGCAGCGTGCCGTGCAGACCGTCGGTCGGATTAAGCTGAGAATTCGCTATATTGAAGCTCGCTCCAAGAGCTTTAAAATGAGCCAAGTTGCCTTGCGAAAAGTTCTGCCATTACTAAGTTATGGCTCGGACAGCGTTTGCCTAGCGTTGGAGTGCTAGCATACTAGCGTTGACTCGGGTAGCATTCCGCCGTCGAATAGCGCAGAAACGAAATTCCAGCGAGGAAGGAATTCGCTTGAATCAATTGACTATATTCAGGTACAAACAGAGAAGGATTAAATAGTTCTAGCTAGCAAGGACCTTGGGAATCAACCTGGGAACAACCAGGGATGATCCCAAATAATTCCAAGCAACAGAATCAACCTGGCTGGACAAAATAGCAGGTGGTAGGTTGGTAAACAACCTCTGGTTCTGTTTTTCCAACCTGGGAAAACAACAACCAGGTTCAGGTTCTAAAAACAGAACCTGTTTTGTCTTTGCCCAACCAGCCAAATGCTGGTTCCGCTGGTTTCCCCTGGCCTTGTAGCATGCAGATACAGACAAACAACATCCAACCTTCACCTAAATTGTACCCCTATAGTGCCTTCCCTGCTACGCTATAGTTAACCAAACAAAACAGTACAATTTCAAGTTGGATAGAACTGAATCTGCGCAATCAACTCAACCGAACTGCAAAGCTTCCATCTTGGGTTCCTTTGCGAGCTCGTCCTTCCTGCTTGCACTGTTCATAGCGCATACAATGTTGTGCCAAAGCGCACATTGCGCGAGTACCTGCAAATGCATCAAGCGAAAAATGCGAAAGCAAACAAACACACGAACACACCATTCATACGCAAATGCATTCGCACACGCATACTCGTACAAACAGACGGCAGGATGTCGTGCAATGTGCATTTGCACCCAACACTTACTGCGGTAGGTCTTGGGGACGTGGGCGACTGCCATGCAACCGAACACCCTCAGCATGTCCACCGGCGGCTTCCTCCCAAGCCACCTCTCCAACGGCACCCACGAGTCATCCCCAACCTTGGTGAGCACCCTGTTCCTAGCGACAGTGGCGTGCCGGACAGCATGAGGCCACATAGAATTGCTCAGCCCAGATTCTATGAGCAGCGCCCTAGCTGTCTCCAGAATGGTCCGGTTTGCCCGTTCTGCTACACCATTGGACTGTGGGGTATAAGCCGTGGTCAGCTCTCTCTGGATGCCCTGCTTCTTGAGCCAGGCCGTCATTTCAGCTCCAAGGAACTCACCACCCCGGTCTGTCCTAATCCGCTTCACTACACACTCCGCCTGCTTCTCCACGAATGGCAGCCAATCGTCCCGTATCGTGGAGGCGGCGTGGTCCTTCTGCTTCAGCGGATACGCCCACATCAGCCTGCTCCAGTCATCCACAATTGTAAGAAAATACCGCTCCCCCTTGTGCCCTTGCACCGGCAGCGGCCCCACCAAGTCCATGTGGACCAGCTCCAAAGGCTTCTTGCTCCTGCCAGCCACACTATGGAAAGGGAAACGGGTGAACTTTGAGAGCAAACAGATTTCACAGTTGTCATCGGGTGGCTGTCCGTTCAGCTTCAGACCCTTAACGGCTCCATCCTTCTCCAGCTGCTTCAGCAAAGGCATTGCCACATGCCCTAAGCGCCGGTGTGCCGTTGCCCAATCTGTCTCCCCAGATCTGGCCGACACTTTCACACCAACCCCTCCAACGGCATTGCACTCCCCCTGGGATGCAGACCCCTCTCCAGCCTGCCCCCCACCATGCCACGCCAGGGCCGGCAGCTGCCACATAGATCTGTACACGTCCTTGCTCTCGTGCAGATCCCAAAGCACCCGATTGCCCAGCTTCCCCTTATAAGTGCGTGCCCCATCCGTGTTGGTGTTCACCCCAGCCTTGCCAAGCTTACGGAGGGAGATAAGGTTGGCCTTCAGGTCGGGGACGAAGAGAACGTCGTGCAGCACCACCGGCTTGCCATCCGCTCCCTTAAACGCAGCTCGTCCCGCACCAGCCACCTTCAACATGTGTCCAGAGGCGGAGCACACTTCATTGATCGGTGCAGCTCGTATTTCGTCCAGCAGGTCCTTGCGCGGCGTCATCGTCCAAGCAGCGCCTGTGTCCAACACCCAATAGTCTAGGGGGTGCAGCTCTGCTCCAACTTTGGCAGAGGCGTCTCCTTGCTCCCCCTTGTCTCCCACATGGAAGAATTGGCCCGCGGTGCACTCCTTCTTCTTCTCCGCACCGCCGTTGCCCTTCGGGTTGTTGTCGGACGAATCAGCGACCATGTTGGCGCCGTTTTTCTGGTTCCTCCGCGCGCCGCCATCCTGGTGACGATTCTGGGGGGTCCATCCATCGGGTTTCTTATAGCACAAAAACCAGGGGTGCCCTTCCTTCTCACAATACCAGCAACTCCCTTTCATTTTGCCACCAGCACCCGACTTGCCCCCACGTCCAGATTTCGCACCGCGACCCCAACCGGTACCTCCTTGTTGGTCGTTGGAGTCGTCGTCTTTCTTTGCACCGCGTCCAGCACCACCGAAGCCACGTCCTCTGCCACGTCGGCTCCCTTGCATCCCGTAGCCGCTGCTGCCGTCGTCTCCACCCCTCAGTTGGCGGCGACGGAAGTCCTCCTCCAGAATCTTCGTCCGCACCCACTCGAGCGTCCACAAGCTCTGGTTCTGCGGCAGGCTCAATCCGCTCGTAAATTGAAGCCACGATTCCGGCAGCAGCGAGAGCATCTTCAAGCACTTGGTCTGCTCCGGGTAGGTGATTCCCGCGGTCGCCAACTTCGCGTAGAGGTCGCGCATCTTGTCCAGGACTGGTTGCACCGGCTCTCCCTCGCTCAGGCGCAACGCGGACAGCTCCCTCTCCAGCATCAACGTTGCGACAACGGAGGTCGGGGCGTGCAGCTCCTTCAACACGGTCCACGCCTTCGGACCGCATTCAACCTCCGGCAGCAGGTGCATGACGTGGTGACGCTGGTTCAGCTCCAAACTCTGCGACATCAAATAGTAGCCAGCCGAGGAGCGCTCGTCCCAATCTTCCTGCAGCGTGGGGTCACTCGGTCTAGGCTCCTCCCCAATCATTAGTTTCAGCAAACCGATCTGACGGAAATATAATTGCATTTTCCAGGCCCAATCATCATAGCCCTCACCATTGAACTTCTCGACGGTGAAATTCTTCAGCACCTCCTTGACAAGCGAGCCCTGGTTTGTTCGCGCTCCCCTTGGCGCTGAAAGACCAGAATCTTGGCTGCCGCTACGATCTTGGGCTGAAGATTCACCAGCTCCCGCCGAGGTGTTGCCCGCCATAGCTACCTATAACGAGGATCACTATAACGCAGCTCTGGTACCAGCTTGTTGGTGTAAGGGCCTAATAAACTCAAGCTATTAGGACTTAATCAAACTTAAAACCTCTCCTCGGGGTCACCTCCAAGGGTCCCTGGGTGCCTGGTACAAGACCAGCCCCTATCCTCGGGTCCGAGTTTGTAGAGAGAGGGATCAAGAAGGACTTAGTCAAAACAGCAAGAGTACCTTGAACGTCGCGCAGCGTGCCGTGCAGACCGTCGGTCGGATTAAGCTGAGAATTCGCTATATTGAAGCTCGCTCCAAGAGCTTTAAAATGAGCCAAGTTGCCTTGCGAAAAGTTCTGCCATTACTAAGTTATGGCTCGGACAGCGTTTGCCTAGCGTTGGAGTGCTAGCATACTAGCGTTGACTCGGGTAGCATTCCGCCGTCGAATAGCGCAGAAACGAAATTCCAGCGAGGAAGGAATTCGCTTGAATCAATTGACTATATTCAGGTACAAACAGAGAAGGATTAAATAGTTCTAGCTAGCAAGGACCTTGGGAATCAACCTGGGAACAACCAGGGATGATCCCAAATAATTCCAAGCAACAGAATCAACCTGGCTGGACAAAATAGCAGGTGGTAGGTTGGTAAACAACCTCTGGTTCTGTTTTTCCAACCTGGGAAAACAACAACCAGGTTCAGGTTCTAAAAACAGAACCTGTTTTGTCTTTGCCCAACCAGCCAAATGCTGGTTCCGCTGGTTTCCCCTGGCCTTGTAGCATGCAGATACAGACAAACAACATCCAACCTTCACCTAAATTGTACCCCTATAGTGCCTTCCCTGCTACGCTATAGTTAACCAAACAAAACAGTACAATTTCAAGTTGGATAGAACTGAATCTGCGCAATCAACTCAACCGAACTGCAAAGCTTCCATCTTGGGTTCCTTTGCGAGCTCGTCCTTCCTGCTTGCACTGTTCATAGCGCATACAATGTTGTGCCAAAGCGCACATTGCGCGAGTACCTGCAAATGCATCAAGCGAAAAATGCGAAAGCAAACAAACACACGAACACACCATTCATACGCAAATGCATTCGCACACGCATACTCGTACAAACAGACGGCAGGATGTCGTGCAATGTGCATTTGCACCCAACACTTACTGCGGTAGGTCTTGGGGACGTGGGCGACTGCCATGCAACCGAACACCCTCAGCATGTCCACCGGCGGCTTCCTCCCAAGCCACCTCTCCAACGGCACCCACGAGTCATCCCCAACCTTGGTGAGCACCCTGTTCCTAGCGACAGTGGCGTGCCGGACAGCATGAGGCCACATAGAATTGCTCAGCCCAGATTCTATGAGCAGCGCCCTAGCTGTCTCCAGAATGGTCCGGTTTGCCCGTTCTGCTACACCATTGGACTGTGGGGTATAAGCCGTGGTCAGCTCTCTCTGGATGCCCTGCTTCTTGAGCCAGGCCGTCATTTCAGCTCCAAGGAACTCACCACCCCGGTCTGTCCTAATCCGCTTCACTACACACTCCGCCTGCTTCTCCACGAATGGCAGCCAATCGTCCCGTATCGTGGAGGCGGCGTGGTCCTTCTGCTTCAGCGGATACGCCCACATCAGCCTGCTCCAGTCATCCACAATTGTAAGAAAATACCGCTCCCCCTTGTGCCCTTGCACCGGCAGCGGCCCCACCAAGTCCATGTGGACCAGCTCCAAAGGCTTCTTGCTCCTGCCAGCCACACTATGGAAAGGGAAACGGGTGAACTTTGAGAGCAAACAGATTTCACAGTTGTCATCGGGTGGCTGTCCGTTCAGCTTCAGACCCTTAACGGCTCCATCCTTCTCCAGCTGCTTCAGCAAAGGCATTGCCACATGCCCTAAGCGCCGGTGTGCCGTTGCCCAATCTGTCTCCCCAGATCTGGCCGACACTTTCACACCAACCCCTCCAACGGCATTGCACTCCCCCTGGGATGCAGACCCCTCTCCAGCCTGCCCCCCACCATGCCACGCCAGGGCCGGCAGCTGCCACATAGATCTGTACACGTCCTTGCTCTCGTGCAGATCCCAAAGCACCCGATTGCCCAGCTTCCCCTTATAAGTGCGTGCCCCATCCGTGTTGGTGTTCACCCCAGCCTTGCCAAGCTTACGGAGGGAGATAAGGTTGGCCTTCAGGTCGGGGACGAAGAGAACGTCGTGCAGCACCACCGGCTTGCCATCCGCTCCCTTAAACGCAGCTCGTCCCGCACCAGCCACCTTCAACATGTGTCCAGAGGCGGAGCACACTTCATTGATCGGTGCAGCTCGTACTTCGTCCAGCAGGTCCTTGCGCGGCGTCATCGTCCAAGCAGCGCCTGTGTCCAACACCCAATAGTCTAGGGGGTGCAGCTCTGCTCCAACTTTGGCAGAGGCGTCTCCTTGCTCCCCCTTGTCTCCCACATGGAAGAATTGGCCCGCGGTGCGCTCCTTCTTCTTCTCCGCACCGCCGTTGCCCTTCGGGTTGTTGTCGGACGAATCAGCGACCATGTTGGCACCGTTTTTCTGGTTCCTCCGCGCGCCGCCATCCTGGTGACGATTCTGGGGGGTCCATCCATCGGGTTTCTTATAGCACAAAAACCAGGGGTGCCCTTCCTTCTCACAATACCAGCAACTCCCTTTCATTTTGCCACCAGCACCCGACTTGCCCCCACGTCCAGATTTCGCACCGCGACCCCAACCGGTACCTCCTTGTTGGTCGTTGGAGTCGTCGTCTTTCTTTGCACCGCGTCCAGCACCACCGAAGCCACGTCCTCTGCCACGTCGGCTCCCTTGCATCCCGTAGCCGCTGCTGCCGTCGTCTCCACCCCTCAGTTGGCGGCGACGGAAGTCCTCCTCCAGAATCTTCGTCCGCACCCACTCGAGCGTCCACAAGCTCTGGTTCTGCGGCAGGCTCAATCCGCTCGTAAATTGAAGCCACGATTCTGGCAGCAGCGAGAGCATCTTCAAGCACTTGGTCTGCTCCGGGTAGGTGATTCCCGCGGTCGCCAACTTCGCGTAGAGGTCGCGCATCTTGTCCAGGACTGGTTGCACCGGCTCTCCCTCGCTCAGGCGCAACGCGGACAGCTCCCTCTCCAGCATCAACGTTGCGACAACGGAGGTCGGGGCGTGCAGCTCCTTCAACACGGTCCACGCCTTCGGACCGCATTCAACCTCCGGCAGCAGGTGCATGACGTGGTGACGCTGGTTCAGCTCCAAACTCTGCGACATCAAATAGTAGCCAGCCGAGGAGCGCTCGTCCCAATCTTCCTGCAGCGTGGGGTCACTCGGTCTAGGCTCCTCCCCAATCATTAGTTTCAGCAAACCGATCTGACGGAAATATAATTGCATTTTCCAGGCCCAATCATCATAGCCCTCACCATTGAACTTCTCGACGGTGAAATTCTTCAGCACCTCCTTGACAAGCGAGCCCTGGTTTGTTCGCGCTCCCCTTGGCGCTGAAAGACCAGAATCTTGGCTGCCGCTACGATCTTGGGCTGAAGATTCACCAGCTCCCGCCGAGGTGTTGCCCGCCATAGCTACCTATAACGAGGATCACTATAACGCAGCTCTGATACCAGCTTGTTGGTGTAAGGGCCTAATAAACTCAAGCTATTAGGACTTAATCAAACTTAAAACCTCTCCTCGGGGTCACCTCCAAGGGTCCCTGGGTGCCTGGTACAAGACCAGCCCCTATCCTCGGGTCCGAGTTTGTAGAGAGAGGGATCAAGAAGGACTTAGTCAAAACAGCAAGAGTACCTTGAACGTCGCGCAGCGTGCCGTGCAGACCGTCGGTCGGATTAAGCTGAGAATTCGCTATATTGAAGCTCGCTCCAAGAGCTTTAAAATGAGCCAAGTTGCCTCGCGAAAAGTTCTGCCATTACTAAGTTATGGCTCGGACAGCGTTTGCCTAGCGTTGGAGTGCTAGCATACTAGCGTTGACTCGGGTAGCATTCCGCCGTCGAATAGCGCAGAAACGAAATTCCAGCGAGGAAGGAATTTGCTTGAATCAATTTTACTATATTCAGGTACAAACAGAGAAGGATTAAATAGTTCTAGCTAGCAAGGACCTTGGGAATCAACCTGGGAACAACCAGGGATGATTCCAAATAATTCCAAGCAACAGAACCAACCTGGCTGGAAAAAATAGCAGGTGGTAGGTTGGTAAACAACCTCTGGTTCTGTTTTTCCAACCTGGGAAAACAACAACCAGGTTCAGGTTCTAAAAACAGAACCTGTTTTGTCTTTGCCCAACCAGCCAAATGCTGGTTCCGCTGGTTTCCCCTGGCCTTGTAGCATGCAGATACAGACAAACAACATCCAACCTTCACCTAAATTGTACCCCTATAGTGCCTTCCCTGCTACACTATAGTTAACCAAACAAAACAGTACAATTCCGAGTTGGATAGAACTGAATCTGCGCAATCAACTCAACCGAACTGCAAAGCTTCCATCTTGGGTTCCTTTGCGAGCTCGTCCTTTCTGCTTGCACTGTTCATAGCGCATACAATGTTGTGCCGAAGCGCATATTGCGCGAGTACCTGCAAATGCATCAAGCGAAAAATGCGAAAGCAAACAAACACACGAACACACCATTCACACGCAAATGCATTCGCACACGCATACTCGTACAAACAGACGGCAGGATGTCGTGCAATGTGCATTTGCACCCAACAAAAAATAAATACCCCATACCGCGCATCGACGACTTACTGGACCAACTGCGTGGTGCAACAGTTTTCTCGAAGCTGGACCTACGGTCGGGTTACTGGCAGATCAAGATGGCGGACAACTCGATCCACAAGACGGCGTTCCGTACGAGATACGGCTCCTACGAGTAATGCCGCTCGGACTCTGCAACGCACCAGCGACGTTCCAGGCGGAGATGAACCACCTCCTACGGCCCCTACTGGACGAGTGCGTAGTAGTGTACCTGGACGATATCCTCATCTGTCCAAGAACATGAAGGAGCACGTGGAGCATCTGCGGAAGGTGTTCGAGATCCTGCGGAAAAACAAGTTCTACGTGAAGCTGTCGAAGAGCGACTTCGCCCTGAAGAAGGTGCAGTTTCTCGGGCACATGGTAAGTGCCGAGGGCGTACACGTGGATCCGCGGAAGATCGAAGCCGTTAAAAAGTGGAAAGTTCCGGAGAACGTGAAGGAGTTACAGCAGTTCCTCGGCTTCGCCAACTACTACAACAGGTTTGTGCCGCAGTACGCTAAGATAGCAGCGCCACTGACAGACCTACTGAAAAAGGATACGCCCTTCAAATGGGATACTCCTCATCAGCAAGCCATGGAGCAGCTACAGACAGCACTGACCACAGCGCCAGTACTCATCCTACCGGATCCAGACAAGGACTACGTAGTTGAAGCAGACGCTAGTGACCAAGCAGTCGGAGCAGTACTGATGCAGGATCACGGGAACGGTTTACAGCCTATCGCCTACCTCAGTAAGAAGTTACACGGAGCAGAACTGAACTACCCCATTCACGACAAGGAAGCCCTAGCTATAGTCGTAGCCTTCAAGACGTGGAGGTGTTACCTAGAGGGAGCCAAGACCACAGTCTATACTGACCACTGCAGTCTTAAGTACCTGAAGTCGCAGCCGACGCTCTCACGACGACAGGTGCGGTGGGTGGATTTCTTGGAAACTCACTTCCACTACGACATCGTCTACAAGCCCGGGCTCCACAACAAAGCTGACGCGTTGAGCCGCCCCGGTCATGTAGCAGGCATCCAGCTCGACGGGATGAACCCTCTGCTCAAGGGTCTATTCCAACATGGGTACTCCGTGGACGGCGAGATCGCAACGGCAGAGAAACAGAAGCTGTTACAGTGGGAGAAAGACTTAGCTGTAAGGAAGGGTTCAGGAAAGATTTGGGTACCGAACTACGCCCCGCTACGGCAGATCCTTCTAGAGGAATTTCATGACGTACCTTACACGGGACATTTCGGGAGCAACAAGACGTTAGCGGGAATAGCGAAGTATTACTACTGGCCCCGGATGGCAGCAGACGTGCAGCAGTTCGTCACCTCATGCGACACGTGCCAGCGGATGAAGAGTAGCAAGCAGAAAAAAGCAGGGTTACTTCAACCTCTACCCGTACCGGAGCAGCCATGGCAGGTCGTTAGCCTCGACTTCATCACAGGACTTCCTTCGACCTCACGAGGACACGATTCCATCCTCGTAGTAATCGATAAGTTCTCCAAAATGGGTCATTTCATACCGACCAACGCCACAGCTACAGCTGAAGCAACTGCTCGCCTCTTCTTCGACCGCATCATCACCATCCACGGCATCCTCGCTACACTCATCTCAGACAGAGACCCCAAATTCACGAGTAAGTTCTGGAAGGAGCTTATGGGACTGTTGGGGACTAAGCTTGCGATGTCTTCAGCATACCACCCCCAGACTGACGGACAGACGGAGCGACTCAATCAGGTGGTTGAACAGTTACTGCGTACAGCTTGCAAAGACGACATCAGCCACTGGGATACACAGTTACCAACCCTAGAGTTCGCTTACAACAACGCCTCGCATGCGGCCACAGGAAAAACCCCTTTCTTCCTGTGTTACGGACGGGAACCACTCACACCACAGCAGCCGACCACACCGGCACACGTCCAAGCCGCACATGACTTCGTCACCACCATGCAGCAGCTATGGGAGAAGACTCAGCGACGTCTCACCACGATGCAGACCTCCCAGAAGCAGTATGCCGATCGCCAGCGACGAGATCACTCAGTAGCAGTCGGAGATCAGGTGCTTCTCGACACGCGCAACTTGAACCTGTCTCACCTACCATCCAAACTCCGGCCTCGCTTCTGTGGTCCATTTCTCGTGGAGGCACAGGTGACACCAGTTACATTCCGCTTGCGCTTACCAGATACGTGGAAGCTTCACAATGCTTTCCATGTTCAGCTACTGAAACCCTACAAGGACCCCAACCAACAGTTCCAGGGACGGCAGCTACCGCCACCTCCACCTGTTCTTGTACAGGATGAACCAGAGTACGAGATCGAGCGCGTTCTCACTCATCGGCGCCGCGGCGGCAAGACCGTCGAGTTCCTGATACGCTGGAGAGGATACGACCCCACTGAGGACAGTTGGGTTGCAGAAGCTGATATGGGCAACGCACGACGTGCTCTCAAGGACTATCTTGTCAAGCAGGGTGTATCTCATGCCACCCAGCTTTGAGGGGGGGACGTGTGAGAGTACGACGGCTTATGCCAGCTATGCATGCTTGCCTTTACTTTATTATGCTACTTCTAGCTTAGGTTTATTTTATGCATGCATGAATTGCTTGATTTCCTAGGCTAGGTGCTTTCCTATATTTTATTATAGTTATAGCACCGAGCTAGGTTGCGTACACCGAATTCTGGGCTATTCGGTTGCCACCGAATTGCCTTCTACCGAATTCGGGAAGGGTCTGTTCGGGACGCTTCGCGACCCCCAGAACCTTCGCGTAACACCTGGTTACTGCCCCTTGTGTCGAGCCTATATATAGCCTCGTGTTGTACCCAGGTGATCATTCAATTCAAACTCTCTTTTCTGAGCTCGATCCTAGATCCTCACAACAGCAGACCTGTTGTCGGCGAACAAGACTGGGGGAGAGCGAGGCCGCTCACCAAGGTCGGTGAGGAGGAAAGACAGCCAGCGAAGCTTCTGGGCAGCCATAACCGCCGCGTACACCTCTGCCTCGCAGTTGGAACTGGAGACTGACGACGCCCGAGTCGACCTCCACGAGACAGCTCTGGTCCCAAGACTGAAGCAGTAACCCTGTGTAGACCACAGCAACTCAGCGTCATCAGCCCACGGCGAGTCCGAGTAACCTGTGAGTGTAACTGGCTGCTTCCCTCCAATGACAGGTCCCATGCCTGATGTACTCGCCACATACTTCGCCACCCTCTTAGCCGCATAACAGTGGGAAGGTCGCTGTCTCACAGGCGCAACAAAGCGCAGCAGGATGCTTACAGGATAACCTAGGTCTGGGCGAGTACAGGTCATCAGGTACATGAGACAACCCACCAACTCAGGGTTGGGACCGCTGGACTCAAATGGCTCGTCCGAAAGTGGAGCCGTGAGCCCATGATCTAAGCAATAGGAGTAAGCTGTACTTTGGAGAACGGGAAGTGGAACCGCGTGAGGATCTGCTCGACCATATGCGACTGCGTCAGCGTAATGGTGCGAGCTGCTCTGTCCCTGGTGATCTGCAGGCCAGGGTAGCACTGCAGCTCACCAAGGTCAGTGCAAGTGTGTCTCCTCTGCAGTTCCTCCTTCACGGAGGCCAGTGCGCGTCTATCAGGAGTGACATTCACCAGGACCTGAACGTAAACCAAAACAAAGAACGGGGTCGAGCCACGGCGGATGAAGAGTGACGGGTCAGCAGACGACGGAAAGAAATCAGGCACTGCAAGAGTCGTGCAAAGTGTGTCGTGCCACTCACAGGGAGCCTAGCACAGGCCGTAGACCGGTCGACGCAGCTGCCACTAGGTCCCAGGAGGAAAAGAGCCGGTGACGCCAGGTGGGCGACGCAACCAGATTTGCTCGTGGAGACTCCCCTGTAGGAACGCTGTGGAGAAGTCCAAGGAGTGCAACTCGTAATCTCGCTGAGCTACGACGTGCAGCAACACCCGAAGAGCGGTCATCTTCGAGGTGGGAGCGAAGGTCTGTAAGAAGTCTACCCTCTCGCGTTGACTGAAGCCTCTCGCCACATAGCGTGCTTTGAATACCGGTGGTGATCCAGGCGGCCGCTTCACCTTGTAGAGCCACATACCACTGATGACGCTCAAGTGGTGGGACGACGTTGACGTAGGTGCCTGTGGACCTATAAGATGCCATCTCTGCCTCCTCAGTTGCTATCCAGTACGAGGCACGGGGTCCCGAGACCGCCTCGGCGTGAGTGCGAGGGATCGGCATGTCAAGGGCGTCTGGATCCCATTCAGGGGCAAGCAGCATGGCGCAGAGATGATGAACAGCGATTGCAAGGAAACCAAGCTCAAACTTCCTGTTCTCGAGGACCTCCAGGGGACGGAAAACGAGCAGGGTGACTCACCAGGTGAGCAGCATAGTTAAGGCGGTGGGAAGAGGCAAAGCTAACGATAGTGGTAACAGGAGCTGAGACAGACGACAGAGGTGCAGTCGGGTGAGTGACCAACGCGGACAAAACACGGGAGATGACAGGACGGGAGGCACGGAGGTAGTTGGACAACGGGTCGGGAAACACACTGAGGGACGACTCAAGAGGCTGTGGTAAGACCGGAGGAGGTGGAACACGAGAGCGGAGAACAAGGTGAAACGGGCCGTCTGCATGGGAGACCGACAGGACTCAGGAGACACAGCACGACTGAGGGGAGAACGTCGAGTCCACAAGGACGAGGAAAAGGACTCGACAGGGGGAACATGACGGGACGGTAGGGGACCACGAACTAAGTGTGCAGGTGCAGGGTCAGGCAAGTCGCACAGTCGCTGCTGTTCCGCCTCCTCTGGTGTCTGGTGCGATGGCACCTACCCCTGCTGCTACTCCTGTGGCTCCTCCTCTGCCCTCTCCTACTGCGGCTGCAGATGTGCCTCCTGCTGCGACCGGGACTCCTGTGCTACCCTCTCCTGCTGCGGCCGTGACTCATCCTCTACTCTCTCCTGCTGTGTCTGCAACTCCACCTACTGCTGCGGGCAGGAATCCTACGCTACCTCTCCCGCTGCGGGCATGAGTCCTTCTCTACTCTCTCCTGCTGCGTCTGCAACTGCACCTGCTGCTGCGGGTGGGAATCGTGCGCTACCCTCTCCTATTGCGGCCGTGAATCCTCCTCTACTCTCTCCTGCTGTATCTGCAACTGCACCTGCTGCTGCAGTCCTGACCTCTCCTCTACTCTCTCCTGCTATGGCTGTGGCTCCTCCTCTACCCTCTCCTGACGTTGCGACTGAGACTGCTGCTGCTGCCGTGCCCTCTCAAATCGCTCCTGCTCCTCCCTCTCCAATCAGAGACGCTGCTCATTGGTCAAGAAACGTACAGTGCGCGGTGTAGGCGCCGCAGTGCCAGTGCCTCCAACTCCAGCACCCCCAGAACCAACACCTCCACCACCGACACCCCCGGTGGCTCCCGTACCTCCCGCACGAACATCCCCAGTCTCCATAGCAACCAGCCGTAGAGAAGAAAGAGGAGGGAACTGCGGGATGGACGGGAAGCTAGGGGGTGACGCGAGGCGAGACCGCCGACTTGAGGCTGCCGTGTCCTCCACGGAAGTGACCTCCACGCCCACACCCCCTGCACCCCCAGAGCCGACACCACCCGCTCTAGCAGCCCCAGCACCTTCACCCTTCGCAACTGCACCTCCCATACCCCCAGACACGACAAGGACTGGACGCTGCGAGGGAGAGGACTGCGGAGTGACGTGCGACACACCTGATAGGGCAGGAGGCGAAGGGGGGGGGGGGGCTACTGGAGCGACTGGGGGAGGCTCAAGGATGAGGAACAGCGCGGGGGGGGGAGGGGGGAGAGTCCTTAGAACCTCGGTGAGGGCAACTCCTGTAGTAACAGATTGACTCGTCGAAAGTGACGTCCTGGGAATTGAAAAACTAGCAGGTAACTAGGTCATAGAATTGCCACACAGAGGTCTCTAGAGGAAAGCCAAGAAATACGGAGGCACGAGTGTGCGCAGACAACTTGTTCTCACCAGGGGTGCTAACGTGAGCCAGAAACCTAGACGTGGTAGTCAGCTGCTACGCCCAGAGAACCTGTCCAAAGGGAGACCGGCGTCACCCGTGGCCGTGCGTCACTAGGCCACAGGTTCAGCTGGTGTGCGGCGTAGCGGACTACCTGAAGTCACAAGAACTGGGGTGCACCGGCATGGTACATGGAGGTCTCGACAACCTCCATAACCAGGTCGATGTGTCGCTCGGCTACCCTGTTTTGCTGCGGCGAGTCTGGTAGCGTGTAAGACTGGATGATCCTCCGACCTGACAGAATGTCTCCATGCGAGTGGAAGAAAACTCACCGCCATGGTCCGAGTGTAGGCGGAGCCCACACAGGCCCTGGGCGCCACCCCTCGCTATTAGCCACGGCTCAAGGACGGTAGGCACGTCGGCCTTCCGTCGCAAGGGAAAAACCGTGGTGTAGCGGGAGTAGTCGTCCACCACAATCAGGAAGTAGCTCTCCTGACGTGGGCCAAGGACTGGGGAGGAGCCCAGACGTCCAAGTGCAGGGTCCGGAAGGGAGTTGTGGCGGGGGGGAACGAGGAGGAGTGAGAGGCAACGCGCTACCGACCCTTCACGCAAGGAGTGCACGACGGCGTAGGCGAGCGAGGAAGCGGAGCAAACGACTCTGGGAGACCTGAGACCAGACGATGTCATACCATCCTACTTAGATGTGAGAACGACGAGTGACCTAGACGGTGGTGCCAGAGGACCGACGGGTGGGTGAGTGACCGACAGTCGCACGACACAGCAGCTACCTGACCTAACCTGGCCTGACTTGACCTGACCTGACCAGTGTGGTGGGACCCTATGTGCAGTGAGTACAGACCAGAGCCCGATTCCATGTGGAAAATGGCAGAGGTACCCCAGTGGCAATGACTGTGCAGGAGGCAACACGCTCGTCCAGTGGGAAAGTAGTGACTACACCTAGGTCATGGAGGTGACTGACACCCACCAGGTTCCTGGAGAACGAGGGGGTGTAGTAGCCTATGAGAAACCCAGAGGGAGCCACCGGACACGGGAGAGTGGTGGTGTTGTGGGCAACTACAGGTCTCATAGAGGGGTCGGTCAAGGCGACAGTGAGTGGAGTACACAGTGGTGTGAGGTCAGTACAGTCGCAAAAGAAATAGCTGACGCTCTAGAGTCTAGGGTGAAGGAAAGTCGCACCCGAGCCAGCGACAAAGGCTGGTGCTAGACTAGTGGTAGTTGCAGCTTCCACACAAAGACCCTCACAGGCGCCTGGACTGGATACTACACACGCACCAAGACTGAAAACACAGCCGGGACAGGTCCTAGACCAGGTAGGTGAGACTCAACTGGTGCAGCAGTACACCGGTAAAGAAGCGAGGGCCAGTGCGGTATAATAGCGTGAGGACCAAAACGCTCACGGTGGAGGTCGTTGAGGTGATGGTAGCAGCAAGACCTGGAGTGGTCAAGACTCCTGCAGGTGGTGCCAGCACCTGGGCCAGGCGGGTTCCGGTACCCACAGGGACCGACGTCGCGCCCACTGCTGGCTGAGCCGCAGCTGCAGCCAGTACTCCTAGGACCCTCAGGTCCCCACTGTCGGGAGTGCTTTAGCTGCTGTCGCTGCGGCTGACCCCGCTGCTGCTGCAGAACTCTAGCACACATCATGGTAGGCGCTAGAGACGGCCGAACGCGGTGGGGAGCGGCTAGGAGCAGTTGTTGGCTACAGCCTATGCTGCTACTGGTTCTGTTGGAGGGGCAGCCTATGCTACTACTGGTACTGGTGGCGGCAGCCTAAGCTACTGCTGGTGCTCTGGCGACAGCCTAAGCTGCTGCTGGTTCTGGCGGCAGCCTAAGCTGCTGCTGGTTTTGACGGCAGCCAAAGCTGCTGCTGGTTCTGGCGGCGGGTACAGGGTGGGGCGGCGGGTACAGGATGGAGAGGCAATGGGAAAGCGGTGGGGGGGGAAGGGGGGAGGCGACGAGATGGGGACGAGCTGGCGACGGGGAGGGGACGGGCTGGTGACGGGATGGGGACGTGCTGGCGACGGGGAGGGGACGGACTGGAAACGGGGAGGGGACGGGCTGGCAATGGGGAGGGGACGGGCTGGCGACGGTAGGTGACGGGCTGGCGACGGGGAGGGGACGGGCTGGAACGGGGAGGGGACAGACTTTCTATGGGAAGGGGACGGGCTGGCGACGGGGAGGGGACGGGCTGGCGACGGGGAGGGGACGGGCTGGCGACGGGAGGTGATGGGCTGGCGTCGGGATGGGGACGGGCTGGCGTCGGGATGGGGACGGGCTGGCGACGGGGAGGGGATGGGCTGGTGACATGAGGCGACGGGTTGGCGACGGAAGTTGACGGGATGGGGACGGGCTGGCGACGGGATGAGGACGGGCTGGCGACGGGATGGGGATGGGCTGGTGACGGGGAGGGGATGGGCTGGTGACGGGGAGGGGACGGGCTGGCGGCGGGAGGTGATGGGCTGACAACGGAAGGTGAAGTGAGGTGACGGGAAAAGGGGACGGGGAGGCGACGGGAAACGGGGACGGGGAGGCGACGGGAAACGGGGACGGGAGGCGACTGGAAACGGGGACGGGGAGGCGATGCGAACTGGGGCGACGGGGTGGCGATCTAACGGGCCCGCGAGGGGGGCTTTCTAACGCATGCGCGTGCGGCCTTAGCGTGCGTGCGCGCGAACGCGCCTAGGTCGCGATGACGGGGGCGAGGAGGGAGGGGGGGGAGAGGGACTGGCGGGGTCGTTCTAGCGAGATTTCGCGGGTCCACGGGGCCCTTACTAGGTCGTGGCGTGTTCGGGCAACGGGATCCTAGGGACGGGGTGCAAAATTCGACGGTTCGCTACGGGTAACGCGTTGCTAACGGGTGAGTACGGGACGGTGGGCCCATGGGAACTAACTAGCTATGTACCATATGAAACGAATAACGTGAGAATGAATTGGCTAAGGAAAGTACAAACAAAGGAAACCTAACCCTAACCCTAGGAAGGAGAAAGTACACCTAGACTAACACATATAAGCTATAATAAATATAGCTTGACATCGCATCCCCAGTGATGGAAAGCGCGCGAATCTGGAGAGCGTAACAAGAGATTAAGTCTGCCGACTTCGGCGAACCATTGCGTGCAGCTCACGTAACCTAAAACTATGAACAGATACGCGTTAGAAAGGTCTTAATCTCTAATTTCCAGAATGGTAAAGCACGCCTTCAACCAAGATCTAGGCCGATCGCTATCGCGATTTATGTGCGACGGGGTATCCTGGCGGAATTACTTGGCAGCCATGGATTAGATCTAGGAATGGCTTAAGCAAGAGTTCAGATCTGAAAAGTGACGAGTTTGTCAAACCCTACCAACCCAACCCTCGCCCTACAACAATCCCCAACAACCCAAAATGCCAAACTAGCAACACCAAAGGTGTTGTAGTGAATAGCAAAGGTTTGTTGGTGCTTGTTGGGTGCGAGATCAATTCCAGCCCGCAACAAGTCTAACCACCACATTTTGCCCAAACCCTTAGCCCACAACCAGCTAGAGCAAAATACTACAACCACCTACACAATCAACACTCCCCCTTGCTCGTGCTGGAGGTGGCTGAACACCACTGGGCAAAATCCTTCACTCCACTCCCCCTTGCCCAGGGAGGGGCGCCATCCACAGCATGATGTCGTCAAGGCAAAGAAGCACCAGCCCTCCCACATCCTGCTCAGGCACCATGCCAACATGGGGCTGCATCCCCATCAAGGACATGCACACACCATGCCGCTCAAAGGGGAGGGGTTTGGTGAGTATGTCTGCTGCTTGACGGTTGGTTGGGCACCTCCGGAGGATCACCTCGCCGCTTGCCACCATCTCCCTGATGAAATGCCACCGAACCTGCATGTGCGGTATTACTTGGCAGCCATGGATTAGATCTAGGAATGGCTTAAGCAAGAGTTCAGATCTGAAAAGTGACGAGTTTGACAAAACCTTACCAACCCAACCCTCGCCCTAGAGCAATCCCTAACAACCCAAAATGCCAAATTAGCAACACCAAAGGTGTCGAGTGAATAGCAAAGGTTTGTTGGTGCTTGTTGGGTGCGAGATCAATTCCAGCCCGCAACAAGTCTAACCACCACATTTTGCCCAAACCCTTAGCCCACAACCAGCTAGAGCAAAATACCACAACCACCTACACAATCAACACTCCCCCTTGCTCGTGCTGGAGGTGGCTATACACCACTGGGCAAAATCCTTCACTCCACTCCCCCTTGCCCAGGGAGGGGCGCCATCCACAGCATGATGTCGTCAAGGCAGAGAAGCACCAGCCCTCCCACATCCTGCTCAGGCACCATGCCAACATGGGGCTGCATCCCCATCAAGGACATGCATACACCATGCCGCTCAAAGGGGAGGGGTTTGGTGAGTATGTCTGCTGCTTGACGGTTGGTTGGGCACCACCGGAGGATCACCTCGCCGCTTGCCACCATCTCCCTGATGAAATGCCACCGAACCTGCATGTGCTTGGTGCGGCCATGCAAGCATGCATTCTGTGCAAGGGCAATGGCAGACTGGTTGTCCACAAACACAGGCACACCACCAGCAAACTCATGCCCAAACTCCCCAAACAAACGCTTCAGCCACACACCCTCCTGAATGCACTGACACATGTTGGGTGCAAATGCACATTGCACGACATCCTGCCGTCTGTTTGTATGAGTATGCGTGTGCGAATGCATTTGCGTGTGAATGGTGTGTTCGTGTGTTTGTTTGCTTTCGCATTTTTCGCTTGATGCATTTGCAGGTACTCGCGCAATGTGCGCTTTGGCACAACATTGTATGCGCTATGAACAGTGCAAGCAGGAAGGACGAGCTCGCAAAGGAACCCAAGATGGAAGCTTTGCAGTTCGGTTGAGTTGATTGCGCAGATTCAGTTCTATCCAACTCGAAATTGTACTGTTTTGTTTGGTTAACTATAGTGTAGCAGGGAAGGCACTATAGGAGTACAATTTAGGTGAAGGTTGGATGTTGTTTGTCTGTATCTGCATGCTACAAGGCCAGGGGAAACCAGCGGAACCAGCATTTGGCTGGTTGGGCAAAGACAAAACAGGTTCTGTTTTTAGAACCTGAACCTGGTTGTTGTTTTCCCAGGTTGGAAAAACAGAACCAGAGGTTGTTTACCAACCTACCACCTGCTATTTTGTCCAGCCAGGTTGGTTCTGTTGCTTGGAATTATTTGGGATCATCCCTGGTTGTTCCCAGGTTGATTCCCAAGGTCCTTGCTAGCTAGAACTATTTAATCCTTCTCTGTTTGTACCTGAATATAGTCAAATTGATTCAAGCGAATTCCTTCCTCGCTGGAATTTCGTTTCTGCACTATTCGACGGCGGAATGCTACCCGAGTCAACGCTAGTATGCTAGCACTCCAACGCTAGGCAAACGCTGTCCGAGCCATAACTTAGTAATGGCAGAACTTTTCGCGAGGCAACTTGGCTCATTTTAAAGCTCTTGGAGCGAGCTTCGATATAGCGAATTCTCAGCTTAATCCGACCGACGGTCTGCACGGCACGCTGCGCGACGTTCAAGGTACTCTTGCTGTTTTGACTAAGTCCTTCTTGATCCCTCTCTCTACAAACTCGGACCCGAGGATAGGGGCTGGTCTTGTACCAGGCACCCAGGGACCCTTGGAGGTGACCCCGAGGAGAGGTTTTAAGTTTTATTAAGTCCTAATAGCTTGAGTTTATTAGGCCCTTACACCAACAAGCTGGTATCAGAGCTGCGTTATAGTGATCCTCGTTATAGGTAGCTATGGCGGGCAACACCTCGGCGGGAGCTGGTGAATCTTCAGCCCAAGATCGTAGCGGCAGCCAAGATTCTGGTCTTTCAGCGCCAAGGGGAGCGCGAACAAACCAGGGCTCGCTTGTCAAGGAGGTGCTGAAGAATTTCACCGTCGAGAAGTTCAATGGTGAGGGCTATGATGATTGGGCCTGGAAAATGCAATTATATTTCCGTCAGATCGGTTTGCTGAAACTAATGATTGGGGAGGAGCCTAGACCGAGTGACCCCACGCTGCAGGAAGATTGGGACGAGCGCTCCTCGGCTGGCTACTATTTGATGTCGCAGAGTTTGGAGCTGAACCAGCGTCACCACGTCATGCACCTGCTGCCGGAGGTTGAATGCGGTCCGAAGGCGTGGACCGTGTTGAAGGAGCTGCACGCCCCGACCTCCGTTGTCGCAACGTTGATGCTGGAGAGGGAGCTGTCCGCGTTGCGCCTGAGCGAGGGAGAGCCGGTGCAACCAGTCCTGGACAAGATGCGCGACCTCTACGCGAAGTTGGCGACCGCGGGAATCACCTACCCGGAGCAGACCAAGTGCTTGAAGATGCTCTCGCTGCTGCCAGAATCGTGGCTTCAATTTACTAGCGGATTGAGCCTGCCGCAGAACCAGAGCTTGTGGACGCTCGAGTGGGTGCGGACGAAGATTCTGGAGGAGGACTTTCGTCGCCGCCAACTGAGGGGTGGAGACGACGGCAGCAGCGGCTACGGGATGCAAGGGAGCCGACGTGGCAGAGGACGTGGCTTCGGTGGTGCTGGACGCGGTGCAAAGAAAGACGACGACTCCAACGACCAACAAGGAGGTACCGGTTGGGGTCGCGGTGCGAAATCTGGACGTGGGGGCAAGTCGGGTGCTGGTGGCAAAATGAAAGGGAGTTGCTGGTATTGTGAGAAGGAAGGGCACCCCTGGTTTTTGTGCTATAAGAAACCCGATGGATGGACCCCCCAGAATCGTCACCAGGATGGCGGCGCGCGGAGGAACCAGAAAAACGGCGCCAACATGGTCGCTGATTCGTCCGACAACAACCCGAAGGGCAACGGCGGTGCGGAGAAGAAGAAGGAGCGCACCGCGGGCCAATTCTTCCATGTGGGAGACAAGGGGGAGCAAGGAGACGCCTCTGCCAAAGTTGGAGCAGAGCTGCACCCCCTAGACTATTGGGTGTTGGACACAGGCGCTGCTTGGACGATGACGCCGCGCAAGGACCTGCTGGACGAAATACGAGCTGCACCGATCAATGAAGTGTGCTCCGCCTCTGGACACATGTTGAAGGTGGCTGGTGCGGGACGAGCTGCGTTTAAGGGAGCGGATGGCAAGCCGGTGGTGCTGCACGACGTTCTCTTCGTCCCCGACCTGAAGGCCAACCTTATCTCCCTCCGTAAGCTTGGCAAGGCTGGGGTGAACACCAACACGGATGGGGCACGCACTTATAAGGGGAAGCTGGGCAATCGGGTGCTTTGGGATCTGCACGAGAGCAAGGACGTGTACAGATCTATGTGGCAGCTGCCGGCCCTGGCGTGGCATGGTGGGGGGCAGGCTGGAGAGGGGTCTGCATCCCAGGGGGAGTGCAATGCCGTTGGAGGGGTTGGTGTGAAAGTGTCGGCCAGATCTGGGGAGACAGATTGGGCAACGGCACACCGGCGCTTAGGGCATGTGGCAATGCCTTTGCTGAAGCAGCTGGAGAAGGATGGAGCCGTTAAGGGTCTGAAGCTGAACGGACAGCCACCCGATGACAACTGTGAAATCTGTTTGCTTTCAAAGTTCACCCGTTTCCCTTTCCATAGTGTGGCTGGCAGGAGCAAGAAGCCTTTGGAGCTGGTCCACATGGACTTGGTGGGGCCGCTGCCGGTGCAAGGGCACAAGGGGGAGCGGTATTTTCTTACAATTGTGGATGACTGGAGCAGGCTGATGTGGGCGTATCCGCTGAAGCAGAAGGACCACGCCGCCTCCACGATACGGGACGATTGGCTGCCATTCGTGGAGAAGCAGGCGGAGTGTGTAGTGAAGCGGATTAGGACAGACCGGGGTGGTGAGTTCCTTGGAGCTGAAATGACGGCCTGGCTCAAGAAGCAGGGCATCCAGAGAGATCTGACCACGGCTTATACCCCACAGTCCAATGGTGTAGCAGAACGGGCAAACCGGACCATTCTGGAGACAGCTAGGGCGCTGCTCATAGAATCTGGGCTGAGCAATTCTATGTGGCCTCATGCTGTCCGGCACGCCACTGTCGCTAGGAACAGGGTGCTCACCAAGGTTGGGGATGACTCGTGGGTGCCGTTGGAGAGGTGGCTTGGGAGGAAGCCGCCGGTGGACATGCTGAGGGTGTTCGGTTGCATGGCAGTCGCCCACGTCCCCAAGACCTACCGCAGTAAGTTGGGGGCGAGTGCAATCTGGTGTGTGCATTTGGGGCTGGCTGCTGAGAGCAAGGGATGGCTGCTGTGGGAACCATCCAAGGGTGTGTTGTTTGACAGCAGGGATGTGAAATTCATTGAGGGCATGATGTATGGGAGCTGGGAGAAACAGCCGGAGGCAAGGGTGTCCCAGCAGATGGAGCAGATCACCATGCAGCTGGACCTGACTCCTAGTGTGTGGGAGGAGGGAGAGGAGGCAGCTGCTGGAAATGGTGATGGAGAGAAGGTACAGGAGGCATCTGCTGGTGGAGAAAATGGTGTGGAAACTGGCGGCAGCACTAGTGGAGCTGCTGGACCCGAGGGAGGAGAGAAGCAGCAGGGAAAAACTAAGAAGCCGAAGGGTGTCGTTATGAAGGGATGGGAGACACCCGTCTCCAGGCCAGGACGTACCCGTATGGCTACTAAGAAGCTGACTGCAGGAACTGATGCAGCAGAGCAGCAGCTAGGGACCGAAGAGGCATTGCTGATTCTACCTCATGGCTATGACCCGGATAAGGAGGATGAGCCTGCGTACTGTTTTCTTGCCCCTGCACCAGAGGAACCAGCTAGCATGGAGGAGGCATTAGCTGGACCAGATAGGGACAAGTGGCTGGCTTCTAGGGATGCTGAGTACCAGAGTCTGCTGGAGAATAGGACATGGGATCTGGTGGTGCTGCCTGATGGGAAGAAAGCGATACAATGCAAGTGGGTGCTGAGGATCAAGACCGATGACAAGGGGCAGGTCACCATCTACAAGAGTAGGCTGGTGGCGAAGGGGTTTATGCAGAAGGAGAAGCAGGACTTCAACGAGATCTTTGCTCCCACTGCCAAACCCCCTACCCTCCGTGTCTTGTTGGCAGATGCAGCTGTTAGTGGGAAATTCATCATTCAGATGGATATTTCAACGGCATTCCTGAATGGGATTTTAGAGGAGGATGTGTACATGACGCAGCCGCCTGGGTATGAGGATGGTACGGGCAGGGTGTGCAAGCTCAACAAGTCCATCTACGGCTTGAAGCAGGCGCCACGCTGCTGGTACCAGAAGTTGGCAGCTGTTTTAGAGGAGATGGGATTCAGGACCAGCAGCTGTGATGAGAGCCTCTTTCTCAAGGGCGAGGGGGAGAAGCTGGTGCTGTTTCTGGTCTATGTGGACGACATTCTTCTCTTCAGCAGCAGCATGAAGGAGATCCAGAAAGTGCAGCAGCAACTGATGGAAAACTTCAAGTGCAAGAACCTTGGGGAGGTAAAGTACTACCTCGGGATGCACGTGGAGAGGGATCCAGATCACAGGTGGTTGAAGCTGCACCAGGAGAAGTTCATCAAGGAGCTGGGGGAGAAGTATGGGATTGAGAATGAGCGCAAGGTTGCAACTCCCCTGCCAGCAGAATTCAAGCTTGTGAAGGCTGCAGAGGATGAAGGGGTTGAAGCTGAAGAGCAGCAGCAATTTCAGTCCTTGGTGGGCAGCCTCTTGTACGCAGCAGTTCACACGAGGCCCGACATCTCTTTCTCGGTTGGGCAGCTGGCTAGGGTGGTGCAGAATCCATCAGAGGAGCAGGTGGATGCAGCTGAGCGTGTGGTGAAGTACCTGAACTCTCACCCAAGCATTGGAGTTCAATACTCCGCATCTGCACAGGTGAAGCAGAAAGGGGTGGAGGTGCTGAAAGAGAAGGGGGAGAGGCTTGGAGAAGGCAAGCTATTTCTCACTTGCTTTACCGATGCTACATGGGCTTCTGAGAAGGAGGATTCCTCATCTGTGGGAGGATACATCTGCGTAGTTGGGGGAGGACCTGTTAGTTGGAGGTCCAAGAAGCAGACGGAGACGGCACTCTCTTCCGTAGAATCAGAGTACATGGCGATGTTCCATGGGGTGAAGGAGGTGATTTGGCTGAGGAGGCTGTTAGAGGAGATTGGCCAGGAGCAGAAAGTTGCTACGCCGCTATTTTGTGATAGCAAGGGGGCTCTTGGGATGGCCAGAAACGCTGTGCTTCATGGGCTGAACAAGCACATGCGTATCAAGTGGCACTGGCTGCGTAAGGAGGTGAAGAGGGGGACGGTGCATCCGATCTACATCAAGACTCACCAGCAGCCAGCAGACTTTCTCACCAAGAGGCTTGCGGATGAGCCTCATTGGCGTTGTGTGCGCATGAGTGGAATGAGCATGAACTAGCATGGAATGACGGGGATGCAGCCGGCAGGCTGAGGGGGAGTGTGTTGGGTGCAAATTTACATTGCACGACATCCTGCCGTCTGTTTGTACGAGTATGCGTGTGCGAATGCATTTGGGTGTGAATGGAATGTTCGTGTGTTTGTTTGCTTTCGCAATTTTCGCTTGATGCATTTGCAGGTACTCGCGCAATGTGCGCTTTGGCACAACATTGTATGCGCTATGAACAGTGCAAGCAGGAAGGACGAGCTCGCAAAGGAACCCAAGATGGAAGCTTTGCAGTTCGGTTGAGTTGATTGCGCAGATTCAGTTCTATCCAACTCGGAATTGTACTGTTTTGTTTGGTTAACTATAGTGTAGCAGGGAAGGCACTATAGGGGTACAATTTAGGTGAAGGTTGGATGTTGTTTGTCTGTATCTGCATGCTACAAGGCCAGGGGAAACCAGCGGAACCAGCATTTGGCTGGTTGGGCAAAGACAAAACAGGTTCTGTTTTTAGAACCTGAACCTGGTTGTTGTTTTCCCAGGTTGGAAAAACAGAACCAGAGGTTGTTTACCAACCTACCACCTGCTATTTTGTCCAGCCAGGTTGGTTCTGTTGCTTGGAATTATTTGGGATCATCCCTGGTTGTTCCCAGGTTGATTCCCAAGGTCCTTGCTAGCTAGAACTATTTAATCCTTCTCTGTTTGTACCTGAATATAGTCAAATTGATTCAAGCGAATTCCTTCCTCGCTGGAATTTCGTTTCTGCGCTATTCGACGGCGGAATGCTACCCGAGTCAACGCTAGTATGCTAGCACTCCAACGCTAGGCAAACGCTGTCCGAGCCATAACTTAGTAATGGCAGAACTTTTCGCGAGGCAACTTGGCTCATTTTAAAGCTCTTGGAGCGAGCTTCGATATAGCGAATTCTCAGCTTAATCCGACCGACGGTCTGCACGGCACGCTGCGCGACGTTCAAGGTACTCTTGCTGTTTTGACTAAGTCCTTCTTGATCCCTCTCTCTACAAACTCGGACCCGAGGATAGGGGCTGGTCTTGTACCAGGCACCCAGGGACCCTTGGAGGTGACCCCGAGGAGAGGTTTTAAGTTTGATTAAGTCCTAATAGCTTGAGTTTATTAGGCCCTTACACCAACAACACAGACTGATACAGTATACTCACTCTCAGTGGTGGACAATGCAACCACCGGCTGCCTCTTGCTCTGCCAAGAGATGGCACCACCATTGAGGCAATAGACATAGCCTGCGTGACTCTTGCGATCAGCTGAATCTCCAGCATAATCAGCATCACTAAAGCCCACCAACTCGACCTTAGGCTCAGTGTGCGCCGAGTAGAAGATACCTGACTTGACACAACCTTTCAGGTACCTTAGCACTCTCTTAGCAGCCTGCAGGTGAAATGTCTTAGGACAAGACACCACCTTGGACAGCTGTGACACTGTATAAGCAATCTCTGGCTGTGTGGTCGTGCTTGCATACATGAGAGACCCCACAATGCTTTGATAGAGCTGAACCAGCTCATCTCTCAGCAAGGGCTCCTCAGCATGTGCATGCACATCGAACCCTGTAGGGAGAGGGGTACGCACGGGGTTAGCCTCAGAAAGGCCAAAGGACTCAAGCATATTGAGAATGTACCTCTCTTGATGAATCAAGATGCCACTCTCATCACGCTCAATCTGCACCCCCAAGTAGTATTTAGCCTCCCCCGGGTCCTTCATGCGGAAACGAGAGGACAAGAGACCCTTGACCTCGTCCAGCAAGACCATGCTCGAAGACAAGAGCAGAATGTCATCCACATAGAGGTAAAGGGACAATCTGCCCTCATGCCTCACCAGATGGTACAAGGCGGGATCACACTCCGACCTCTCAAAACCAAAATCCATCAGCGCCTCATCAAACTCGAGGTACCACTGCCTTGAGTTAGGTGGGAGGGAGTGGTAGGTGGTGAAGAGGTCACGCCGTGGTACCATTCCACAAGTGGCACCAGAGTCTAGAACGAGGTGATTGGGGTCAGCCAACACGCGGCCAGCAAGCGCCGTCTCCTTCTCCAAGGTAAGGAAGGAGAAACCGTCATCTGACGAGTCCTCCTTTCCCTTCCCACCATCATTTGCCGCTGCTGCCGCCGCTTTTCCTTTGCTGCCCTTCTTGTTCCAGGCTCCATTCTTCATCCTCTTCTCCACCCACTCAGGCCTAGTGACAGGTGGAGCCTCTCCTGGGTACCCTTGAGGCTTCCACCCATCTGGCCGGCTCCAACACTCCTTCCACGAGTGCTTCCGGTTGCATCCAGGGACGAGGCACTTGTCTATCACCTTCTTCTTCCCCCCACCTCCTTGCCGCTGCTGGTACTTCTTGGAGGCAGCCCTATCACCTGCCCCCATTCCCCCTTCAACTCCTCTACCAGCATCCCGTTTGCGAGCCTCATCAGAGACCAACACCTCCCATATCCAGGCCTTGGTCCATTTCTGCTGCTCAAGGTGAAGGTACTGCAGTAGGGCCTCGTTCGCCTCTTGGTCCAGCCCCTGGAGTGCGGTGTAGATGATCTCCTTCTCATCTACAGTGTAGTTCAACTCTTCCAATGCTCTCACATACTCATCCACCCTCTGGAGATACTGCACCATGGTCTCCCCATCACCATAGTTGCGTTCCATGGTGTAGAACCGCTTCCTCCAGGTGAGTATGCTTAGTAGCCCTTTTTGCAAATGTCGATCTTGAACTTTTTTCCATGCTTGGGCAGCTGCTCCTTGCTTCCCCTTCAGGTCAATCAGCATCTTAAGGAGCTCTAATTGGCCTTCCAAGGCCCAACACAGGTACTGGAACGCTTGCTTGTCCTTGCGGTCCCATGCTTCCTGTGCCTTAAGTAGCTCCTCCGCACTAAGCCGTTGCCTTCCGGTTCGTGGTGCTGCTGATCCACCTCCACTTCCCTCAGTTATGGATGAGCTAGAGGCTCCCCCAGCCCCTTCTCCCACTTGGCTAGAGACTCCAGTAGATGCCTTTCCTTCATCAGCTTCAGGTCTTCGCTCCGATCCCTCCAAAACGCCCTCTAGGTCTTTAATACCTAGCCAAAGCGTAAACTGGAACCGCCATAGCGAAAAATCCGAGCCGGTGAACCTAGGAGGACCATCTAATTGGCTAAGGAAAGTACAAACAAAGGAAACCTAACCCTAACCCTAGGAAGGAGAAAGTACACCTAGACTAACACATATAAGCTACAACAAATATAGATTGACATCGCATCCCCAGGGCCCGCACCTCCAGAGTCATCACCCCCAACAGCACTAGAGTCCACCGTGACGGGCTGCAAAGGCGGTGAAGACGGCTGAGGCGGAAAACCAGGAGGTGTCTCCAAGCGCGGTGAGCGGCGAGAGGTTGTTGTGTTGTCAGCAGCAGGGTCACCCCCCCTCAGCCGGGCCAAAGGGGTCTGAGGAGACCTCTACAGGCTCAACCAAGGGGGGTGGTGTGATGTGAGACACACATAAGGGAGCAGGACACGAGAGGGGGAGAGGGTCTACCCGTGGGGTAACATGGAACCAAGAAGAGGGGCGGGGGGAGGGATGGGGGAACTGCTGTGGGGGTAGAGACAATAGTAGCAAATCGACTCGTCAAAGGTGACGTCACGGGAGGACAGGACGCGGCTCGTGGTTGGGTGGTAAAACTACAAGGGCGGGGCATCAATTGGAAGGCCAAGGAAGATGCAGCGTATAAGCGAGGATCGCGGACAATAGCAATTGAACCGCTGACCCACAATGCCGACGCATCGCCAACCTCCCCAGTCCAAAGCAGGGTAGGCGAGGTTTTTGGCTGGGAGACACAGGGCCAGAGGTTGAGCTGATGCGCGTCATATCGGACCGTAAACGACCAGAGGAAATGGGGAGCAGCCGCATGGATCATGGAGGTGCGAGCAACCTCCATGATCAAGCCAATGCGACACTCAGCAATTCCCACTCTGCTGTGGAGAGGCCGGAAGCGTGAACGACTGGGTGATGCCCTCCTCACGGCAAAATTCCTCAAAGAGACTGGAGGAAAACTTGCCACCACGGTCTGATTGCAGACGGAGGACCAAGAGGTCCTTACGGAATCGTGCGCTCAGCTGGCGACAAACAGCGCGGATCCAAGGGATCAAAACAACACAAAAATCTCCCTTATGCTCTAAGGGAAACACTGTGGTGTAACGCTTGAAGCCGTCGTCAACTAACAGAAAGTAGTGCTCCCGGCGTGGCCCAGAGACAGGGGCGGGGCCCCACACGTATATGTGCAGCGTTTGCAGAAGAACAGTGGTCGGAGGAAACGAGGAGTCAGGAGTGGTGCGCTGTCGCCGCTCGACGCAGGGAGTGCACGGCGGAGCAAGTGACGGCGGGAACGGGGGCAGGGACCGTGGGAGGCCAGATTCAAGGAGACGCGAGTGCATGCAACGTAGATGATGCAGGGAGGGGTGACTAAGACGGTGGTGCAAGAGGAGGGACGGTTGTGTGAGTAATCGACACGAGCAATATGCAGCTACGTGACCTAACGCAGCCACCTGAGCAGACTAAGTGTGTAGTGTGTACAGTCCAAACCCAGGCCAACGTGTGAATGTGGCAAGGTGGTCTCCAGTCTCCATGTCCGTACAGATCGCCACGTGCTCGCCCCCAAGAGTGTTGGTGGTGACCATCATATCCTGGAGGTGAGCGGTACTCACCAAGTTCGTAGCAAACGAGGGGAAGTGGAGACACGGAGGGAGTCAGATGGAGCTATCGGATACGAGAGAACAGTGGAGCCGCGTGCAACAACTGGTCCAGAGGAGTGGTCGGCCAGGGTGACAGGGACAGGTGCCGGTAGCGGTGTGACTGTGGTGCAGTCGCGGAAGAAGCACGGAGACATGCCGGAGCCCAGCGTGAAGGTGAGCAACGCCTCTGCAGAAACTGCACCTGGGCTAGCAGTCTCGCAAGCACCTACACTAGCAACCTCTAGACTACCAGATCTAGGCACACAAGAATAATAGTCACCCTCAGCACTAGCACCAGCAGCATATATGGCATATACGCCAGCAAAGATCTGGTCCCAATCAAGAGAAAATACATCTACGCCCTCTTTAAGCAATCATAACCAGTCAGAAATCTTGGCGTGCTCACCAAACTCCGCTCAAAAAGTGTCGTCGAGGCGGTAGAAGCACCTCAGTGTGCCCCAGTCTGCCGTAGGCCTCGCCTGGGCGGGGACCTATGTGCTGGACGTACTGGTAGCGACCACTGCCACCAGGGGCAACCCACTAAGAAGCTGCTGCGGTGAGAGAGTCTTCTGCCGACTGCTGTTGCTGTCCACCCTGAGAATCTCCGCCTCCACGAGCTGTACCACCAGACACAGCTCCATGGGTAGCCGTACCCAGGCCCTGGCTAGCTCCACCTCGACTGCCACCCGAGCCCCCTCTGCCACCCCCACTGCCTCTAAGACTCCCAGTACCTCCACCGACACCGCTACCTCCGCCACCCCTGCCACCGCCACCTACTCCACCCCCGCCACCACCACCTCTACCACCACCCCCACCACCCCCACTGCCCCCACCCCTCGTACGCCCACCCCTACTGCGGCGCCTCCCGCTAGGAGCAGATGCAGCACTGACCTCCTCAGCACTAAGGAAGACAACAGTGGCGGTAGAGGCAACAGAAGGCGCGAAAAGGGAGGGGGGCAGCGAGTACCATGGGAGGCAGCTATAATGCAGGCACTGGTTTCAGCCTTGAGGAGACGGGAATCAAACGAGGCAAGGGTGAGCTCAGTGGGGTCTAGGGAGAGAAAGTGGTCTCAAACGGCACGAAGAGAGTCAGGGAGGCGAGTCATGAGTAAGTAGAGAGTGAGATACATGGGGGGGGTGATTCTGAGCTAGAAAATCTGGCTTGACAGCAGCACGATAGCGTGTGTTAAGGGAGCGCAGGTGAGTCATGAGGTCGGCTACAGTGGTGGATTCAGACAACACAAGAAAGAGAAACGGTAGCGCAAGATTGCCTAGGCTGGCAGAAGAGGGGGCAAGAAGGCTCATGCTGGGCCCAGCAGGAGCTTCTTCTCAAACGAGCAAGGTTCTTCTTTGGCCTTGTGTGGCCATTTGCACTTGGATATTTTTTTTTTTTAATATCCTAGATTGTGGATCTAGGAGTTCATCCAAGGAGCTGTCAAGATCTTGAAGATATTGAAGAAATTTCAAGATCCACACGTGCTTCTTCAAGGATATACAAAAGCTTCTACAAGATCTACAAGCTTCAAGCTACAATTTTTTCAATCCTTCATTGGAGCTACAAGATCTACAATGAGCTTCTTCTTCATCATCAATATTGAGAAGAAATTTGATGTGTTTCGCAAGAGGGCTCATGCTGGGCGTGCCAAGGATCTTCAAGATGCTGATAAGCCCCCGGCGAGCTGCCACATGTGTGGAAAGCTCGGCCACAAGGCCTATCAGTGTCGCTCGAGGAAGTCCGTCAAGAATTTCGGCAAGCCCAACCAGGGCAAAAAGCCGGATGGTTCGGGCCCTTCAGGTCCAAAGGATTTTCAGAAGCCGAACTAAGGGGTGGATATCTAGTTTGTGAGCGAGATCGAGTAGATGAGGCTTATGTCATTTGTGATGAGGATGGGCCAAAGCTTGAAAAGCTTGCATCATGCAAAATCGCTTGAAAACCTTTTTTAAAACAGGTTTTCCTTGTATGCCTCTTGTATCAATGAAAAAAAAATGGTTTTTAAAACTTGATCATACACACTAGAAAAAATTTCAGTTGAATCTTTGAGAGATAATTTTCAATAATCTCTTGCTCGTTCAAAGACTTGCCAGTAGTCATGGATATTGTGGACCGTTGTGTCCAAGAGCACCCGCTCACATTAGTGGGATTAGTGATTCGAATTGTGAAAGGAGAACTATTCCGCCGATTTCACGAATGACATATCCTGCCAACATGGGATCAAGGACACCACGCCTGGTGGACCAATTCCCCAACGATTAGATGCGCTCACAACAAATTTAGGGTGTACTATTGGCCTTCTAAACTTGTTGTCGCTTGTCCCATTCGTCCAAGATTCAAACAGAATCTACTTTTATCTGGACGCATGAATGGGGACAAAGCAAGGATTCTCGGACGCGCCGGTTTCCCTTGTTGATGAAACTTGGGTTACGATCCACAAACTTGGGTTACGACCCGCAACGTCCTCGTTGTAAGACCGTCTTGTCGCATTCGCTTGGGTGACGACCGTGTCATTCCAAGTAAAAGACAGACACACATCGACATTATTGTACAGGACTATAGGGAAACAGTTCGCGTCTATGTCCCGCCACTTTTGTCAGGTGTCGACCTCATCCTTGGCATGGATTGGTTGCAAGCCAACGAGGTGAAATTCGACTTCCTATACAATATTGTCTCGTTCAACAAGAACAGCAATGCAATCCAGTGGAAAGTCAATGATACTTTGCTCACTAAAACACAGACGCCTAAACGTCCCAACGCGATGTGTGTGTTGGCCAAGTTTGGGCATTTTGTTAAATCGGTTGATACACTGTTTGTGGTACAGCTTAAAAATGCCGACACCTCGGAGCCAGTAATTGAGGAGTTCCCTCCTCAAATGCATATACTGGCAGAGGAATTCAAGGAAGTGTTTGAAGCCATCCCCGATTGACTTCCACCCGACCGCGCAGTGGGCCACACCATCCTTGTTGAACCAGGAAAGGTTCCACCCTTTCGACCTCTATATTGCATCAGTCCAGCTGAGTACGAGGAGGCAAAATTGTTAACACTAAGTACTATGCGGAAGCGCTTGAAACTTCACAACAAGCGTAAACTCAGCAACACTTAACTTCCCTTAATGCCCTCCGAGTGTGACAACTTGTCACCTTCGAGCCAAGCGCATATAAAATATTTTAAGGGAGTAGTTATGCCTTGCTTAGCTCGTAGGAAGAGTAAACTGATCGAGCAGCATTTCGCCAGCGTGACAATAACATTTTTACCCTCGTCAACACATAGTGGTAGAATTCATAATGAAAGCAGAATAGCATTGTTGAAACCAGCAAGTACAAGCACGCATACTACTATACTAACTCCTGAGCACACACAAGGAAAACACAAGACAGTTGTTTGACTGACGTCCAGGTCTTCGCCTTGTAGTCCTTGGAAAAACGGTTACAAAACTGCTCTTGAAAGTAACTATCTTCCAGCTGCACTCCTGCCAAATTCCCCAGCTCACTCCCTTCACGAACATTTATGACCTCCCATGAATGATCATGAACACTCGTGTAGGAATGCCGTTTTTTCGTGAGACCTTACAATTACGTGACAATTTCTCACCGCTTTTCATGAGTGCGTACAGTTACAAAACGGTTTCCACCGTTTTCTCTTGTATCGAAAATGTCTCATTGTGCGCGCGACATTTCGAGTGAAGTTGCTTATACACGGGATTACGCGAGATTCGATTATTTCAACCAAGATCACGAGCACCCCTTGACCGAAATCATGCACACGACCGATATTTTGGTCGTGCGGTACACCCTCATTCTCGATAGACTGGCATATGTTAGACTGACCGAGACCCTTTGACTGACAGCACCACACCAAAGGTGGTCTTGTCACAACGCATACAAGAACCAGATGGCTGGCCGAGCTTGTAGTGTGCACGTCTGACAACTTTGACCACCATGCACACAGTACAGAAGCTGCCACTACATTCTGGACCGAAATCAAAGACAATCGAACATTCGGAACTGATGAACTCACAATCCTGAAAACTGATTGGCTGCCTTGATCACCTAAACGAATGAAAGAACACAAACGGAATCACGATGCCACGACGGACAGACTCAAAGCTTCATGCCCCGTCAGCAAACACGAGTCAACATCGGAATGGAATCATAGAAATCTGAATGCAGACCGCGATGTTCCAAAATTTCCAATCGCGAATTGACATTCACATTGCATACATCTGGCACGTTGCCCTCACTAGAGCTTCGAATTTACACTAGGACACCATAGCTTTCAAAATGAGGATAGGCCGAACAAGAGCAGCACTGATACGTAGTATCAAGCGTGCCATCTGCCAACAGCATGCTGCACGCAACACCTGGACCCACGAAAAGCTTGCTGAATGGGCATCAACAAAGTTTAACGTTGCTCCAGCCCGGTCCACGGTTTCGAAGGTATTGAAAGACAAGGCCATTTGGCTAGAGGATGCTCCCGGTAAGGACGACCAGCAGCGTCAACGGAAAGGACACTATCCTGGATTGGAGCTGCGCGTCTGCTGCTGGATTAATAGAGCTGCTGAAGCAGGCATGCCGCTTTCGATAGATGTCATTCAGTTACGTGCGCGCCAGCTGGCCAGGGATATGTCCATCCCACCCACCTTCAAATGCTCTAAAGGCTGGGTTGTTCAAACTCTTGCCCGAGTGGGACTTCGATGCCTCATGCGTAAAGGGGAGGCAGCCTCAGCGGACATGAAAGCTGTTAGCGAGTGCCGTGAAAAGCTGCCTATCTTGTTAACAAGGCTTGGTGTAACAGCTGAGGACACCTACAACTTTGATGAGACCGCCGTCTATCCTGCACAAACGCCGAGACGGACATACGCTGTGGAAACTCTTGCTGGAGGGAAGGGCTGCAAAGACCGCCTAACTGTCGGTCTGCTATGCAACGCTGATGGTTCGGACATGTGGAAACCGTTGGTGATCGCGAAGGTGCAACGCCCTCGCTGCTTCAGCGGTTTTGACGTTGAAGAATACGTGAAGTGGCACTGGAACCGCAAAGGGTGGATGAATAAAGAGGTGAGAAATTTCCCTCTAGATAGTAATGGGAATAGAGAGCACCATAACGTCAGCATCCTCTTTTTTTTTTTTACTACTAACAACCACTCTCCCGGAGTATCTTGAATGTGCAGATATTTGGCGCATTCATGGATAACGTGAACACAACTTTTTTCGTGCAAGGACGGCAGTGTGTTATCCTCATGGACAACGCTTCTTCCCACGCACTTGATGCTGCTGTTGGACGGGAAGAAACGCTGATGGGGATGCGGACGTTCAAAATGTCGAATGTTCGGATCATATATCTTCCTGCCAATACCACTACTTTCCTTCAGCCTTTAGATCAGGGCATCATTGCGGCGTTGAAGATGCGATTCAGGCGCAGGTGGATGATGAAGCTTATCTCACTATTCGACCAAGGAATCAGAGGTGTGGAGTTGCAACGCGAAAAGCCCGGGGCAAAACCCACCGTCATTTGGATTGGACAGTCTTGGTCATCCATTGATGCTGTCACTGTACAGAAATGCTGGGCACGTACGGGGTGTATACCGTCCGTATGGCTGCCACAGATGCACCATGTGACATCACAGACCATGGATGAGGCAATTGTGATTTCACAGTGCGAACTGCTGGATTTATCAATGGCTATTCAGAAGCTCAACCTTGCAGAGAGGGAAATGGGGCCGATGGAGTTTATAACTGTCGACGACCATCAGCCAACCTCGGAGCCGATGGCTCCGGGGCTGGTAGTGCTCTCAAATCTTGATGAGGACGAGGACGGCGTGCAGCCCGTTGAGGCAACGGCCACTACTGACCTTGACCGCTGCACACGCCGAATTGCGCGGCAGGCAACCGAGACCTTGGTGCAATTTGCACATGCCAGAGGCATTCTGCCCCGTGAGCTGCTAGAGCACCTCGAAATTGGCAACCCTGTCGTTATTGACCGTCTCGAGCGTGCTAGCAGGGTGATGGTCGATCTGAACATGCCCGCTGAAGACCGCACGGAAGAGGATTGGAACGCCTCTAACACCATTGAAGACGAGGCGGAACTGCTGGCTATGGCTCTTGACATCCTCCGTCAGCCCGAGATGTAATGGGACACCCCGTCGCACTGTCTCTGTTCTCTTTGGTTTTGTGGTGGACTACACCTTTCCCCCTTTGCTCGTTTCCTATCTCATCTCTTTTTTTGTTGCAGCATAGCCATGGTGACGACTGCTTGTCTTTGATCCTACTGGGCTTGGTGTGACTCGTTCTTCCTAGCGTAAATGTCGGGAGAACTCTGCTTGTTTGCCTCTGTCAACAAAAAGCTTGCTGTTGTGTGTGGGGCGCTTTCTGTCTGATGGGTTGCGTGTAAGCCGTGTTGCAAGAGGGTTGACTTTCAATCGTTCATATCACCTGTGGTTGACTCGGCATCTGCTGTTTGCAAGGCCTCGTTGCTGTTTTTTTTGTTAGTTGCAAAGCGCTGTCACTGTTTACATCTGCCACACAAAATCTGGTTTGTCGCCACCTGCACATTTGCCTGTGAAACGGGTAAGGGCACAATCGGGGTTGACCGCGCTAGCGCCACGCACTGTACACAGTGCGCGCGATGGTGAGAGAGGTGAGAATGAGGGTGTACTATGCACTGACGTGTGCAGGACTGCGCGTGGGCAAGGCGAACATTCGCCCTGTTCTGTTGCGATCGTGCCCACAGTGCATGCTCGCAACAGTGCAAGGCACACGCATGGGCCTGCGGACCCACATGCACGATCAGAACCCCACGCGCGGGTCCTGACATTTCCGTACAGTTGACCCTGACTGACGCGATAAAAATTCAGGAGTCAAGATTGACCCTTCGTGAACACTCGTGACTCTTCATGCGTCTCTCTTCGTGGGAACTCGTGAAACACTCGTGAGAATGCTCTCTTGCCATGAATACTAAATGAATACTCATGGGAATTCACGATGCCTCGTCATGAGCTTTCATGAATGAATATAAACTCGCCATGAATGCTAACAAAGTGAAGTATGAAAATGAATGTGCGCGAACTGTTCATGTGATGTGAAATGATGTGCACGCGGCTGATTGGAGAGCACAATTGGTATTTGCACCCAACAAACTCCCCCTCAAGCAGTCGCCTTCTTGCCTCCCAACTCCCCCTTCATGTGTGAACCTAGTTGAGGCTTATATCGCACAACTTAGCACACCGCCAATGAGGTTCTTCATGTCAAACATTGTATGTTTATATTGTGTAGGCTATAGTGGGTTTAGCCTTAGAGGGTACACAAACTTAGGGTTTCCTACTTGTACCCAACTTCCTGCTAGTTCATTCATTCTCGTTCTATTCTCAGATTCTAACATGGTATCAGAAGCCTAGGTTGCTACCTAGGACCGCTTTCTCCAATGGGCCCACTATTCCGCTAGAAGCGCCCTCGTGCGCCCTACCCTACGTGCGCCCTCGTGCGCCCTACCCTACGTGCGCCCTCGTGCGCCTTTCTCTGCTAGTGCGCCTTCGTGCGCCCTCGTGCGCCCTCGTGCGCCCTCGTGCGCCTTCGTGCGCCCTCGTACGCCCTCGTACGCCCTCGTGCGCCCTCGTGCGCCCTCGAGCCGCCCCTGCAGGTCCGTCAGGCCCCCGAGCCGCCTCTGCAGACCCGTCAGGCCCCCCCCGAGCCGCCTCTGCAGGCCCGTCACGCCCGAGAGCCGCCCCTGCAGACCCGTCAGGCCCGCGCGCAGCCTCTGCCCGACCGCGCGCCGCCTCTGCAGGCTCTCGCCGCCCACCGCGTCGCCCTGTCCGCGGCGTCGTCGTCGCCTGCCCGCGGCGTCGTCGCCTGCCCGCGACGCAGCCCCTGCCCGCGGCGTCGTCGCCTGCCCGCGACGCAGCCCCTGCCCGCGGCGTCGTCGCCTGCCCGCGACGCAGCCCCTGCCCGCGGCGTCGTCGCCTGCCCGCGGCGTCGTCACCTGCCCGCGGCGTCGTCGCCTGCCCGCGGCGTCGTCGCCTGCCCGCGGCGTCGTCGCCTGCCCGCGGCGTCGTCGCCTGCCCGCGGCGTCGTCGCCTGCCCGCGGCGTCGCCACCTGCCCGCCGCGTCGCCACCTGCCCGCCGCGTCGCCCTGCCCGCGGCGTCGCCACCTGCCCGTGGAGCCGCCCCTGGAGTTGCCCGCCACTGCAGTAGCAGCCCCTGGAGCCGCCCGCCACTACAGCAGCCGCCCCTGGAGCCGCCCGCCACTGCAGCAGCAGCCCCTGGAGCCGCCCGCCACTGCAGCAGCCGCCCCTGGAGCCGCCCGCCACTGCAGCAGCAGCCCCTGGAGCCGCCCGCCACTGCAGCAGCCGCCCCTGGAGCCGCCCGCCACTGTAGCAGCCGCCCCTGGAGCCGCCCGCAACTGCAGCAGCAGCCCCTGGAGCCGCCCGCCACTGCAGCAGCAGCCCCTGGAGCCGCCCGCCACTGCAGCAGCAGCCCCTGGAGCCGCCCGCCACTGCAGCAGCCGCCCCTGGAGCCGCCCGCCACTGTAGCAGCCGCCCCTGGAGCCGCCCGCCACTGCAGCAGCCGCCCCTGGAGCAGCCCGCACCTGCAGCAGCCGCCCCTGGAGCAGCCTGCACCTGCAGCAGCCGCCCCTGGAGCAGCCCGCACCTGCAGCAGCCGCCCCAGGCACCTGGAGCAACTGCCGTCGCGGCCCGGCCTCGCCCTGCAGCAGCTGCCGCGGAGCTCCCTGCTGCGGCCTGGCCCCGCCCTGCAGTTGTAGCGGCCCCGCGGTCGCCACCGTCTTGCGCCTGCCACGCCGACCACTGGTGAGCATTGCCCTGCCCGCACTGCTACTGCTGCTACTGCCTTTTCTACTCCCACTGGTACTGCTCCTGCTGTTACTGCTGTTACTGCCGCTACTGCTGCTACTGCTGCTCCTGGCGAGGCCAGATGCAGCTCCAGGGCCGTGCGCGTGAGTCCCTCACGCCCCAGCAGCTTCGTGAGTGGTACGCTAGTTGGGGCTGTCGGGGTGACCGTAGTGGTAGTCGCTCTGGAGTGGGTCGGTCGGGAGCTTCTGGTAGTGGACAGGTGCAGCTGCAGTGTCCTCTTTCACCCCAGCAGCTTCGTGAGTGGTACGCCAGTTGGGGCTGTCGGGGTGGCCGTAGTGGTGGTCGCTCTGGAGTGGGTCGGTCGGGAGCTTCTGGTGATGGACAGGTGCAGCTGCCGTGTCCTGTGAGTGAGGCTGCCGCTCTAGGTGCTAGTGCAGCTGCTACCCCAGGTGCCGATGAGGCTGCTGCTCTAGGTGCTAGTGAGTCTGCGCCCCCTGGTACTGAGTCGACTGAGGCACTGCACACCTTCACTCTGGACTCCGGTGCTTCTCGCTGTTTCTTTCGTGACCGCACTGCCCTTGAGCCGCTTGCTCGGCCAGTTGCTGTCTCCCTCGCTGACCCCTCTGGGGGTCCGGTCATTGCGACCTCCTCCACTGTCCTTCCTTGTCCTGCGGTCCCGTCGGGCACACTGTCCGGTCTCCACCTCCCCTCGTTCTCTACGAACTTGGTGGCTGGGTGTGCGCTCCAGGACGCGGGTGTTCACCAGTTCACCCCGGCCTACGAGCGCGTGACGCACTGCACGTGTGCCCGTACGGGCCGCCACTTGGCTACCTTCACTCGGCAGCCGGGGTCGGACCTGTACACACTGACCACTGAGTCCCCTCAGGTAGCGGTCGCTGCGTCTGCGTCTGCGTCTGCGTCAGGTCAGCTGTCGGCCCCCTGCTCGTGTCGCTCTCTGGCGCACGAGACTGTCCTCTGGCACCACCGCCTTGGCCACCCGTCTGTGCAGCGCCTTCGGGCCATGCACTCCAGGTACCTTGTCTCTGGTCTTCCCAGGGTCCTCCCTCCTCTCCCTCCCTCGCCTGCTCCTCCCTGTCTTCCCTGTGTCGAGGGGCGGCAGCGCGCCGCTCCTCACTCCTCCTCCTTTCCCCCGACGACTGCTCCCTTGCAGACGCTCCACATGGACGTGTGGGGCCCAGCCCGCGTCCGTGGTCAGGGTCAGGAGAGGTACTTCCTGATAGTTGTTGACGACTACTCGCGCTACACCACGGTCTTCCCCTTGCGCACCAAGGGTGAAGTCCCTGATGTTTTGATCCCTTGGATCCGCAGAGCTCGTCTCCAGCTCAGCGAGCGTTTCCACTCGGACTTTCCTGTCCTGCGCTTGCACTCTGACAGAGGTGGTAAGTTCTCCTCCGACCTCTTGGCAGCCTACTGTGCTGAGCACGGCATTGAGCAGTCATTCACGCTTCCGGCCTCTCCACAGCAGAATGGGGTTGCGGAGCGTCGCATTGGCCTGGTCATGGAGGTCGCCCGTACCTCCTTGATCCATGCGGCTGCCCCCCATTTCCTGTGGCCGTTTGCGGTCCGGTACGCTGCGCATCAGCTCAACCTCTGGCCCCGTGTCTCCATGCCGGAGACCTCGCCCACGCTGCGGTGGACGGGGGAGGTTGGCGATGCGTCGCGTTTCCGGGTCTGGGGATCTCGAGCTTTTGTCCGCGACGCTTCCGCGGACAAGCTCTCCACCCGCGCTGTTCCCTGTATCTTCCTTGGCTTTGTCCCTGACGCGTCTGGTTGGCAGTTTTACCACGCCACCTCGCGCCGGGTCCTTGCCTCTCAGGACGTCACTTTTGACGAGTCCGTCCCCTACTACCGCCTCTTCCCCTACCGCACTGCCCCACTCCCCCCCCCGCCTCTCTTCCTCGCACCAGGTGCTGCTGTGGTAGACCCCCTCCCCCCTCAGGGTGCCGCTCCCTCAGGTGTGTCCCAGGTAGACCCGGTTGACCCTGTTGAGGTAGCTGTTGACTCTCGTCCTGCTGGGGGTGCGGAGCCTGGGGGTGCTGAGCCTGGGGGTGCTGAGCCTGGGGGTGCGGAGCCTGCGGTTGCGGAGCCTGGGGGTGCGGAGTCTGGGGGTACTGAGCCTGGACGTACTGAGCCTGGGGGTGCTGTGCTTGGGAGTGCTGAGCTGCAGAGTTCTGGGTCTGGGAGTGCTGAGCCTGGGGGTGCTGAGCCTGGGAGTCCTGCGCCTGGGGGAGCTCTCTCCTCGGAGCGGCTGCGTGAGTGGTACTCAGAGTACTGCAGCCTCCGGAGAGGTGCCTCTGGGACCAGGAGTGCTGCTGCGACTGGTGCTGGTGCCTCCCCTCCTCAGCGGGAGCTGCCCTCTCTTGAGCGGATCCGCGAATGGTACGATCGGCGCTGCACTCTTAGGAGTGGAGCGCCTGGTGTCGCGGACCCTGGTGCTGGAGGTGCAGCTGCTGCTGCTGGAGGCCCTACTCGTACTGCGGACCCTGGAGCTGGAGCTGCTGCTGGTGCTGCGGACCCGGACGTTGGGGCTGCTGCTGGTGCTGCGGACCCTGACGCTGGAGCTGCTGCTGGTACTGCGGACCCTGGGGTTGGAGCTGCTGCTGGTACTGCGGACCCTGGAGCTGGAGCTGCTGCTGGTGCTGCGGACCCTGGAGCTGGAGCTGCTGCTGGTACTGCGGACCCTGGCGCTGGAGCTGCTGCTGGTGCTGCGGACCCTGGAGCTGGTGGAGCTGGAGCTGCCGCGGGTGCTGGTGCCGTCTCTCCTGGTTCTGGAGTCACTGAGCGGCCCCGACCGTACTTCGTTCCGCTTCTCCAGCAGGTTCTTGGTCAGCCTCCTCCTCCTTGTCCTGCTCCCTCCTTAGAGTGTCCTCCGCCTGTCACGTCGCAGTCGCAGTTACCGCCTCCCTCTCCGCTCCCCGGTCCTTCTCCTTACTCTGGTCCCACAGGAGGTCTTACGGAGCGTCGTGAGCCTGAGTCTCGTCATGTATCACCTGCGTCTCGCTCTACGTCGCCTGTCCGTGCTGCTCGCACTGGTCGTCGTGTCCCGCGTGAGCGCCCTCCTCCTGTCCCTGGCACTCACTACATGACTCTGCGTCCCTCCACTGCTCCTCAGCGTGTCCTGCTGCCGTCTCCTCCTGCGTCCTCTCTTCCTGAGCTTCCTGACCCGGAGTCTGACTCCCTTCGTGCTGCCCGTCCTACTGTCACGCGTCTCCTTGCTACTGTTGTCACTGACCCTACCTTTGAGTCCTCTGCTGCGTCTGCTCTCGTTGCTGAGTTAGTTGACTTTGCTGCCGCTTGTCGTCTCGACTACGCCGCTAGCCTAGTTGCTGAGTCTGAGTCTGTCTGTCCTCCGTCCGTCGGGGGTGAGTGTGCTCTTGGCACGGACGTCCTTGAGGACAGGCAGGAGGAGTTCCAGTGCTTTGCTGCTGCTTTACCTCATCTCGTGTCCATGCTAGTTGCCCCTGAGGGAGACCCGGATGCACCAGACATCCCGACCCCGCGCTCTTACGCAGAGGCGATAGCGGGTCCCTACTCCTCTCAGTGGCAGACAGCCATGGACGCAGAGATGGCTTCCTGGAAGTCCACAGGCACCTACGTCGACGCTGTTCCCCCACCTGGGGCGAACATCGTCAGTGGCATGTGGATTTTCAGGGTGAAGCGGCCGCCGGGTTCTCCGCCTGTCTTCAAGGCGCGTTACGTTGCTCGAGGCTTCAGCCAGCGTGAGGGAGTCGACTTCTTCCAGACCTTCTCCCCCACCCCGAAGATGACCACTCTTCGGGTGCTGCTGCACATAACCGCTCAGCGTGACTACGAGCTTCACTCTCTTGACTTCAGCACTGCTTTCTTGCAGGGTAGTCTGCACGAGGAGATCTGGCTGCGCCGCCCTCCTGGCTTCACTGGGTCGTTTCCTCCTGGTACCCAGTGGAGCCTCCGCCGGCCGGTCTACGGTCTCCGCCAGGCACCACGTGAGTGGCACGACACACTGAGGACGACACTTGCGGCACTTGGGTTCGCGCCTTCTACTGCTGACCCGTCGCTGTTTCTGCGCACAGACACTTCGTTGCCGCCGTTCTACATCCTCGTGTACGTCGACGACTTGGTCTTTGCCACTGCTGACACTCAGGCTCTCGCCCACGTGAAGTCGGAGCTGCAGAAGAGACACACGTGCACAGACCTGGGTGAACTGACAAGCTACCTTGGCTTGCGGATCACCCGGGACAGAGCACGGCGCACCATTACCTTGACTCAGTCACACATGGTGCAGCAGGTCCTTCAGCGCTTCGGCTTCACGTACTCCTCGCCTCAGTCCACTCCTCTGTCTACCAGTCACTCGCTCTCAGCTCTGCCTTCGGATGAGTCCGTAGAGCCGAGTGGCCCGTATCCAGAGCTTGTGGGCTGCCTCATGTACCTGATGACCTGCACTCGTCCTGACCTTGCATACCCTCTTAGCATCCTTGCACGCTATGTCGCTCCTGGCCGTCACCGGAAGGAGCACATGGATGCCGCTAAGAGGGTGTTGCGCTACTTGTGCAGTACGTCGGGCATGGGGCTAGTGCTTGGAGGGCGAGACCGAGTTGTTCTCACAGGACACTCAGACGCTTCTTGGGCGGACGACCAGGCCACTCAGCGGTCGTCTCAGGGTTACACCTTCAGCCTTGGCTCCGGTTCAGTTTCTTGGCGTTCTACACGTTCTTCTTCTGTTCTCAGCTCCAGCTGTGAGGCTGAGATCTACGCCACAGCCATGGCGGCCCAGGAGCTACGCTGGCTCACCTACCTGCTGACCGAGTTGGGAGAGCGGCCTCGTTCTCCTCCAGTGCTGTACGTCGACAACAAGGCTGCCATTGCCTTGTGTGAGGAGCACAGACTGGAGCACAGAACGAAGCACATCGCTCTCCGCTACTTTCTGGCTCGTGAGCTGCAGCAGCGTGGTCAGCTTTGTCTGCGTTACGTGGCCACTGAGGCCAACACTGCTGACGTGTTCACCAAGGCGCTTCAGCCTTGTGACCATCAGCGCTTTTGTACTCTTCTAGGCCTTGTGCCTACTGGACCTCACTTGCTTACTTCTTGACTTTGTTTGTACTGTGATCTCTATATATATACCTGCATGCTTTCACTTGCTAGGTTGTGATCACTGTACCTCTTGTTATATTATGAAACTGCATGTGAACTGGTCTTATGACCACTTGCTTGTGCTCGGAATTTGTGTGGTATCCTTGAGATCCACCCTGAGCTTGTTTTGCCTTGCTTTGCTTTGACTGGTCTTGTGACCCTCTGGTTGTCCCCCACTTCGCCTATGGGGGTGTGTCAAACATTGTATGTTTATATTGTGTAGGCTATAGTGGGTTTAGCCTTAGAGGGTACACAAACTTAGGGTTTCCTACTTGTACCCAACTTCCTGCTAGTTCATTCATTCTCGTTCTATTCTCAGATTATAACACTTCAGCCAGCCGCTTCGTTAATAAATCTGCCGGCTGCTGCTGGGTTTTCACATAGAGGGGCTGCAGGGATTCTCTCTGCACTTCCTTGCGCAGCCAATGCCACTTGGCACAGTTACTCGCAACATCGTGCTACCGCCACTGCCACCGCCCCCCGCCCCAGCGCAAGCCTTGCCGGAAGACCTCATGAAATCGTTGAAGGAAGATGTATTGAAGGCGGTGACGGAGACCACACAACAGTCGTTTGTTGCCTCGGGATTGAAGCTAATGACCGAGGTGATCGGCACGGTGGCGCCTGCTCGGCGTGGGTCGTCGCAGTCGGCCAACGACGCCTAGCTCGCGCAACGAAGGGAGGCTCACAAGCAGGGTCAGAAGAGGGCGGGCGGCGGCGGAGGGGGAGACGGAGAAGATGCGGTGAGCGTGAAGCGGAGCAAGGGAGCCGGGGGGAGCCGCGGCGTCGGCGCAGAGGGTCCAGGCAACTAGAAGACTCGAAATCCGAGTGTGAACGACCTGCTGAAGCAGCACGAGGCCAAGGTGATAAGGCGCGACTCGCACAGCAAGAGCGGAGGTGGCGGAAGTGCAGAAGGGGGCTCTGCCGGTGGGAATGCCGCTCAAGACGCTGGAGCAAGTGCCCCGCCTTTGGTCAGATGGTGCCAGTGCTACGGACGGACGAGGCGCAGCAGATGGTGCCGGTGCCGCGGACGGACGAGGCGCAGCAGATAGTGCCGATGCCGCGGACGGGCGAGGCCCAACAAATGGTGCCGGTGCTGCAGATGGGCGAGGCGCAGCAGAAGGACCTGGTGCTGCGGCATTGCCCTTTCCATCGGGCTGTGCAAATGGGCGTCCTGCGCCGCTCTGTCTCTGCCGCGTGCCGCAGCGGCGCGACTGTGAGGCACGAGCACCATTCCGTGCGTCGGCCGCGATGTTGTTGGCGGTCATGCGTGTCCGGCGTGTTTGCTGAACGTTCCGTCGGCGGATTCGAAAACCTCTTGGTGGTGCGGGCTTTGGCCCCTGCATGTCGGCTATGGGTGCTCGACCGTAGAGATAGGTCGTGAGTAGTGGATGCGAATCCCTTGCAGCGACCTTGAGTTCATCATACTTCTTCACCGACCTTGCTCTCATCAGTTTCCACGACATGTCCTTGGACGTTTTCCCAAACCGCTTCACGATTTGGCCCATGTGCCACTCACAGAAGTAGTGTGCCACCTTCTCGGGGAAGACATCCTCCACCGCCGGAATGAGACCTTTGTCACGGTCGCTGATGATCGAGGCGTCGTCCCGTCCCTTCCAGTCCGGACAATGCGCATCAATAAGGCGGCAGAATTAAGTCCAGGTGTCCGTAGTCTCGCTCTCAAGCAGAGCCCAAGCGATTGGGATGATCTGTTGGTTGCCATCCATCGCGGTGGCATAGAGCAAGTAGCCTTCAGTGCACGGATAAAAAATATCCCGTCCAGCGCAAGTCTTGAGAGCTTCGCGGGTTGCGCTTGGTGCCATGAAGAAGCGGAGGAATTTGTGGTTGTACGTGAGCAGCTGAACGGTAGCTCCGCCATCGATCTGCTGAATCCGTACTTGCAGCGCGGTTATGTACCGGAAAGACTCGCACCAGTCTCCAAAGCTCTGCTCCGTGATCCCAACCTTCAGCCTGTCCATTATGAATGGATGGGTGCAATCGGAAGGTGAAGGAAGGCACCACATATGCGGTACAAGAGAAGGTTGTAACAATGATGTAACATGGATGTATGCTCACCGGTACGCGTTGTTGTATGTTAACTTCGGACCAGAGCACGCCTGGATTTGTCTTGTGTAGTCCCATGGGGCGTTGAAAGGCGTAGCACGGACGAAGTTGCCTAATTTACGCCAAAAATACTTCCTCTTACGCCCCATTCCCGGCCACCAGCGCACCCGGTGGACGCGATCGCATGTATGCTCCTTGGGATCGGAAAGTTGTACGATTTGCCACGGGCCGTTACGCTCGATGCGAGCGTAGCTGCATTGCCAAGGACAGTCCGGCTCCAAGCCTAGCTTCTGACTCTTGTACAAGGCCAACGCCGAAGCCCTCCTGGTAGACTTCATGTAAAAATCGTATCAATGTACCATTGCATCATCAAGCAAGGCATAAAGGCAATGATCACGAGATGAGTACCAGTTACCCCCCCCGAATGGCAGCGTTGTCATTGATAGAAGGTCCCTCCTCGGGCTCAAACTCTATGTCGAATTGCTCTAGTATGAAATCATACATATCACGCCCTTTAGGCGGTGGTTCCGCCATTGTGATTCTGCAACTACTACTATATTGGCCATCGCACAATATAAGTGTTAAATGAAGCCTATGTATTTTTTGGATGCGACGCGAAGGCTGGTTTGAATGGAATATTGAGCAGCATTTGGTGTTGATGCATAGTGGACACGAAATTCTTGCCAATGCCAGCAGAGCAAAGAACAACAACAAGAATTCACCTGTCAGACCGTGTTTGCAGAATATCAGCGGTGGGCGAGTCCTTGGCGTTTCGTCAGGAATCGCGGTGACAGAGTTGAATTCTGAGTGTGGACGCATTTATGAACATGAAATGAATACAGCAAAATAAATCAAGAGTTGGCATGTGGCTTACATGTGCAAATAAAGCGCGCGACTCATATTGTAAAACGGACTTGGCACAAACAGCCGGAAAAACAGGCCAACTCAGCAAGTCTAAAGCGGTCAAGCCAGATGGGTCTATCGCAGACACGCTTCCACGATGTGACAAACAGCCAATTCATGCTGACACCCAATGAAGCAGAAACAACTGTACATATGCAAAATGCCCCGTCATTATAAGCATCAATTGCAAATGAGTACAATCGTGCACATTTGCAAGGAGAGGAGACAAGCTCTCCTCCAAGGGAGATAAATCTCACTCAAAATCGCATCCACTCCGCGGCGGCAATGTAGCCGCTAATGACGGCGGGTGCACCCGCGTCAATCAGCTCCTGGCGGCGGGCAGACTGCGCCACCCAGTCAGGGGTGGACACCGCCATCCACGCCGGCAGCACCTGACCACGGCGACGCGGGGTCTCAGGTGACGGGGTGTCAGCATGAGTCATAGCCGGGGGCGGGGTGGAGTTCAGATCGAGGGGCGGGCTTGCGCGCTCCATCCGGGCAATTATAGTAGGGTTGCGGATGTCGAACAGTGCGCAAAGGTCGCACAGGGTGATGCACATGGCCCGCGCATCAATCAGCATCTCGCAGGCCGCGCGCACCGTGCGCAGCGCTTCGCGAGACGCCGGGTTGCTGACATCGTAGACAACTTGCATGTTAGCAGGTGCCTCCCACATTTTGCCCAACACAACCGTCGCCAGCTCCCTGATGAGCGAGTCCTTGCCCGGTTTGGTGCAGGTCGGCTGGTTGTCGTCAATGCCGACGAAAGCGTCAACGGCCATTGCTCTCGACCCAAGGCGCAGCCAGTCGATGAGGAGGCCGACGTCATTCACCTCCTCGTCGAGGCCAATGTCGGCGGCATTACCGCCTGCGCCGACGTTGCCGCCTTCCACATGCTGGAGCATCATGGCCCACGCATGCGAAAGACATCCGGTGCGCCACCAGCAGCGCTGGATGGTGCGACGCGGAATGCTCATCCATGTGTCGCTCAGTCAATCCAGCACGTCCCTGAGGTTCGGCTTAAAGCGAGCCGCCGCGGACGTTGCGCCATCGGCGGACCACATACAGGTGAAGGCGCGGAGCCAATGCTCGCAGTACGCGCCTTCGCCATGGCGATGAGCCCTTGGTCCAGGGGTTGGGTGAAGCAGGTGGTGTTCGGAGGGAGATACACCAGGCGGACATTCCCGATCGAGCATGTGCGGAAGCCGAAGAGATCTTCCATCGTTGCGCCCTCCGTCTTGAGCACCACGATGTTCCCTAAGCATTGGCGAGCAGCTCTTCCGCGCCTTCGAAGAGCACCACGATGTTCCGCCCCTCGGCGTACATTGCAGCGTTGAGATGCACGATGTAGTGAGTGAACAACTGGGTGATTGAATGCGGGGTAAGAATGACATGAGAAGTATAACACCAACCACGGCAGTGGATTAGCACATAATAAAAAAAAAAAAAAAAAAAAAAAAAAAGGGACCTGAACAAGGACCACAACGGGCGGTAAATATGAGTCTAACGGCAGAGACGTGAAAGTATGGATTGACCGACGAGGTCATCCATCCCTTGGCGTTGTGACGCCAGTAGCAAAGCTCTTCGGGGTTGTAGTCGGGGCGGAAGTCGTGCGACCGCTTCGCCATAGAAATCGCCAAGGGCCGGAACACACGGGAGCCATCGGCGTTGACGAGGAATCCGATCGTCAGACGCTCCTTGGCGATCTTCCGTCCCGCTGTACAATTGTTGCCGTACGTCTTACGCGGCAGAATGGAGATGTAGAGGGCAGTCTTGTCGAAGTTGAAGGTGTTGCTCGGTGTGACGGAAAGATGCATCAAGAGCTGCGGCAGCTTTTCCTGAGTAGTATGGACAGCCGCTATGTCCTGGTCGGCGGCCTCGCCGATGGCGCTCATGCACCTGACACCCTGGCGGTGCAACGCCCGGCGGACCTAGCCGATGGAGAAGCGGAAGGTCGGCGATAGACCCTGAGCTCTCGCCATAGTCGCCACGTGATCGCGAATCGTGGCGAGAGTGAGAGGCACACCAGCCGAGCCCGCATTGGCAATCCAGGGAGCCATTGTTCGCTCCAGCTCAGGGTGAGCACCTTAGCGCACACGGATGACGTCTTCGGCACCATCCGCGTGCACCCAGCGGTCGGCGCCCTTGAGCACGCGCCCAATGGTGGAGCGATCGGGACGAATTCCGAAACGCGTGAAACACCAACGCGCGAGATCAACGTGGCACAGCTGGGGATTCGCAACATGATGGGCGCAGATCGCCCTCTTTATGGGAAGGCCTAGTTATGTGCGGTGGTAAAGAAGAGGCATGGTGAGCAGGTGGGGTGATTAGAGTCTATGATTGTCGAGTGGTTTTCGGCCCGTTTTATTATTTCTGTTGAGCGCATCCAAGTGACGTGTGGGTGAGCGTGATAACAAGGGTGAGCCAAATGTTAAGCACCAACACATGCATCGGCGGGGTCTGTTTAGACATTATGCTACCCTGTAACCACAATGATATGGTGTGACGTGTCTATGCTGCACAATGAGAGGCTATCGAGGTGTTTGTATCGGGATTGAGCCAGATTTAGGTGGCGTGAGGAATTTGGCTTTGGTCTGTTACGTGGCACAGCGTGACCTGCGAATGTTCGGACGAGGTCGGAGGAGTTTCGTCCAGTCATTCTGACAAGTTTGTTTCTGGCCTAGAAACACGGATTACCAGGGTCAACAACGTTTGTTTTGTGCCCAAAGTTCATTATTGGTCGTATTCAACCCCACAAGCAATTTTACCCAGGGGACTAAACCGTGGGTGCAACTTCACGGCAAAAATCCCGCGGATGCAAGGTTTCCAATTTGTGCAACGCAAATTCGCGTGCAGTGGATGAGCAATACGTGTAGCTCCCACCAATCCTATCTCGACATGGTTATCCCCACAAACCTCGACAGTCTGATACAGTGGACAGAAGCAGACTGTCGAACCTGTTCGCGCTCGACCCTGGCCAAACCAGCATTCCACATTGTTAAGAATGAAAAGTCTAATCGGTAAACATTGTGTGGTTGTGAAGTTTCACGTCAAACAACAAACCGCCCACCGACAAAATGGAAACCCGAAAAAACATCCATAAAAATGTTTATATAAATCAAAATATCGGGAGCGCAGAACGCGTGGGATGAAAGGTGGATGGATTGCAAAATATATATATATATATTTTTTCCAATTAGAGCGCGAAAAAATTTGCGACCCCAAGCCCCGCCTGTGGTAATTCTCTCGGCATACTAAGTACCGTTCGGTGTGCAAATTTATTGCTTCGTTCTAGTCACAAGGGTTACTACATTTCTGTGCTGAGCAGGATGTGTGTGCAGAGTCAAGGACCACTCTCAATCTCCTATATATCTATCTAAAGGCTTCAGAACCGTTACCAAACCCATCATCAGAGTGATTCTGTGGAGCGAACGACCGATCCTTCGCGACATACACCTCGTCGTCGTGGTGACGTTGTGATCAGGCCAAATTTTATCAGTGTAAATCACCCTGATACCCTGATAATCAGGGTGGTTTTTGGTAGCCACACTGATGCCTTAGGGTAATTTTTTCAGGAGATAGGTTTTCCCTGATATGCCAAGGTTTACGTTTATGGCACACTGGCGGCCAGGGTTACCGTTCGTATTAACGAGTTTTACCCTGAAGCGAATACACACTGGCAAATACTGACTGCCGTCGGGCTGATTTTATCAGGGTAATTACCCTGATTTCAGGGTGATTACAGGCTTCTCACTTGGTGGTCCCTGCAATTTCAGAATTTCTAACTTCTGAACACTGATCCATTCAGAATAGTGCTTTAGCGAACCCTGAAATATTGTATCTAGGCTCAGAGTAGTGTTCTTACTGACTCTGTCAATGTAGAGTACACGTTCTGTGGACTCTGAATCTGACCTTATCGGTAGGAAGTTTTACGGAACTTTCGTTCCGATTATCTCCCTTCGAATTGATCGCAGTACAGCCAGCGCGTGAGCGACGGACAGCAGCATGTCTGACAGGTGAATACACTCGATGTTTGTTACTTTCACAAAGTGCGAATAAGTTGTTGTTCTGTCGTAATTACGTGTGCGTGAAGTTACCTGCACTTTTTTGCGTTTCGTACAGCGATGTTGACGACATTTAGGTACTCGGCGAATGAAAAATTTAGCACATCTGTGGTATCGAATCGAAATGTTTTGTTGACCAAAATCGCTCATCCCTTCCCCACACTTAAACGTATGGATAAATACTATTTTGTAAAACTAAACGGTTGGAAATTAGCGCGCTCAAAGTGTGCGCGAAACACAGAGCGCACTTTACGCAGAGAAATGCTTTTTTCCCCTGTAATAAAGAGCGCGTTACTACTATGAACTTCGATTTTCGACCCTGAACAATCAGAGTTATATACTTTTCAACCCTGAGCGATCAGGGTAGCATCATTCTGAAAAACGTGCACTCAAACAGAGGGGAAAAAAATTCCCCCAGAAACAGGGGGGCCTAATATGAAACGTCAGCCCTGCCGTCGCACCCCTGTTTCTCTAAATAAATGGGTTGTAATAGAGCGAGATATCCCGCCGATGCGGTCCAGTCAGTAACTTGGTCTTCGGGAGGATGAAGACCAGGTATCGAACTAAATGTCAGGTCTTTTTGTTCAAAACTTCAGTTGAAACACTTCATCAGGGTTCTGAAAATTGTTACACTATGGCCTAAGGGTAAATTTCTTGAAACTATGGAAAACCCTGATGGAAAAGAATTCTCCAAAGGGGTCACACTGATAATCAGGGTTTTGCAAAGGTGCAGGACTGATGATAAGGGTTGCTTAAAACCGAAAATTAGCCCTGGTTGTGATCCACCCTGAGCTTTGCTTTGTTGCTTCTCTTGACTGGTCTTGTGACCATTGCTTGCTCTGGCTATCCCCCACTTCGCCTAAAGGGGTGTGTCAAAACATATTTAGTTATAAATATATTTAGGTTGTAGTGGGGTTTGCCTTTAGGGGGTACAACAACTTTCTCGACATCTTTCTTGTATCCCCCTTCCCACACTGGCTGTGTTCTGTTCGATAGACACAGTTGAGTGCGTTGCTGTGAAATCTGGAACGATTAAATTCCTTTATCCCTAAAAACAAGAACCAGAGTTAATATAGTACATGCTAGGTGGAGCAGCACTTGCAATTTTCTCCTAGATAACAGAATTCATCAATGCTTGTAAAATATAGCCTACACTGTATTATTGTACACCAGCGTTCTGACGAGCATTCTTGCATTGGCCATCACCTCCTTGAACTCCCTCCGGTCTACTCTGGTAATACTCTGATCACGCGCACACGCCACGCACTCGTGAATGTTCCAGCACTGCTCCTCGGGCAGATGGGTGAACCCCCCGTCCTTCATGCAGGAGTTGCGAAAAAACGCGCTGATGTCGTGGATGTTGCGCCATCCGAGGTAGTGCACGCCGGAGCGCATGGCGATCTTCTTGTAGAGCGTGCTGAGGAACTTGTAGGGGAACAGCTCCACCACCACTGAGCCCCGCGGCATGAACAGCGCCGTGGTGAGTGGCGTGCCATGCAGTGATATCAGCACTAGGGTGTTCTGAGAACGGAGGGGGAAGAGGTGGAAGGGTGGGGGGGGGGGGAAGAGGAAGGGGGGGGGGGGGAAGAGGAGGAGTGGGGGGGGGGAAGAGGAGGAGGGGGGTTAAGGTAATGGGGGAAAGGGAGAGTGAGAGTGGATTGGGTGTGCAATCAAGGGTGCTTGAATCACGTGGTTGCGTATGGAGGGGCATGGATGAGATGGGAAGCAGCTCACCTGCAGCTTGCTTCAGTTCAGGCAGCAGGCTCAAGGTACAACAAATCAGAATCTTCCTTCTTCACCTGCCCACTCCCTCATTCCCCCTTCCCTCTTCTCTTTACCCTTCCCCCCCACTTCCCAACCTCTCCCCCTCCCTTGCATCCTCCGTCCCACTCAATCACCTCACACTCCCCCTCTTCACCCCCCACCCCCGCTTTTCCCCCTCCCTTCGCTCCCCCCCTTCTCACCTTGAGCAGCAGAGCATGGTCGAAGGCAGACGCCTTGCCAACCCGGGCGATGAGCAGCGGCATCTCGGGGAAGAGCGCGTGCGCCACGCGCGCCACCTCCTGCCCGTTCATCACCGACCGGCCCCGCTCGCGCTCAAGCACCGTCACCTGCCAGCGCATGCGCCGCGGGGCAGGGGGCACCTGAAAAGGGGCAACAGGGATGGGAGGAGAGTGGAAAAGAAAGGAAGAGATAGTGGGAGAGCGGGTTGATGGGATGTGCCCACTGCCCTCTCTCTCTCGCTCCAGCACTGTCACCTGCCACCTCATGCGCCGGGGAGCAGGGGGCAGCTGGGAAGAGGAAAGGGGGGGCAGGGATGGCGGGAGAACATAGCGGTAGCATGAGATGGGTATGCTGGCAGACTGTCCTCTCGCTCACTCCAGCACCGTCACCTGCCACCTCATGCGCCACGGGGTGGGGACCACCTGGGATTGAGTCGCAGGGTAACAGGGATGGGAGGAGAACAGAGGCGGGGCATGAGGTGAGGGGTGCAGACTAACCCTGTTCCCCCCCCAACACCGTCTCCTGCCACCTCATGCCCCAACACCGTCTCCTGCCACCTCATGCCCCAACACCGTCTCTTGCCACCTCATGCCCCAACACCGTCTCCTGCCACCTCATGCCCCAACACCGTCTCCTGCCACCTCATGCTCCTCCGGGTGCGGAGGACCTGGGCGGGCACAGGGGATGCGAGAACAGTGGAAAAAAGAAGAAGAGGGGATGGAGGGAGACGGTAGTGCACACTACCCTGTCCTTTGGTCCAGCACCCCAACACCTGCCACCTCATGCGCTGCAGGCAGAGGAGGAGCAGGAGGAGGAGGAGGAGGAGGAGGAGGAGGAGGAGGAGGAGGAGGAGGAGGAGGAGGAGGAGGAGGAGGAGCGTGGGGCTACTGGATGACGGGACGCCGAAAATGATCTCTCGCTGTACCACGTAATCTTGCTGCCTTCCCAACACCTTCTACTTTCTCCATCACGTCCTGTCCTCCCTCATCTGCATCGCACATGAACCACCACCAACACCACGTGGCCACTCTGCTGCTCCCACCTGCCAACCTTCCTCTTTCACCACCCCTCTCACCACCCCTCTCGCCACTCCTCTTGCCACCCACCTGGGAGCCAGGGGCGGGTTGCAGGGGCGGCAAGCTGCGGCTGGTGCGCAGCACTTTGACGCGAACCACACCCGACTGGCTGCCTTTCTTGCCCTTGCCCTTGCCCTTGCCACGCCCGCCCGCCCCCAGCAGCGCCCACTGTCTCAGCGTGTCCGCTGCCTGCGGCGTGTGCAGGCGGTTCAGCGGGAAGAGCGCATTGCGGAAACACACCTGCCGGACACACAGGGGGGCGAGCAGGTAAGAGGGGCGGAGTGCGCCGAGAAGGTAGGAAAGGGTGGGGGCAGGAGAGGGGGGAAGGGCAGTGCCAACGATTCAGAAGGGAGAGGGGAGGGGGGGGGAGGCGGGCAAGAGAGTAATCACAGGAGGCCAGAGGGAAGGGGGTTGCAGGGAAGGGCAGCGGAGGGAGAGTGAGCGGCGGCAGGTGATGGGGAGGAGGGGGTTGCAATGGGACTTGCACATGTGGAGGGATTGATTAGGCCATGTCCTTTCTACTACTCGAACGCCATTCAAGCCATTGCCCTTGGCGACCCTAGTTCACCTTGACACTCCCTTGCCTTCTCCCTCCTCCAATCAAACTCCAATCAAACTCCCTCACCTACCTTGTGCCTGGGAGCATGCGTGCCTCTCACCTTGAGCCCGGGCGAGTGCCCCAGCAGCAGCTGAGCCTTGGGGCCGAAGAGGATGTGAGCCATGTCAGCCGTCCACGCGCTGCGCACCTCGCGCTCCCCCGGGAAGAACACCACGCGCCCCTCCCCCCTCGTGTCCTTGGATGGGTCTGACGGTGGCGCTCGCACCAGGTGCACTGGGGGCGAGGGGAAGGGAGAAAGGGACGGGGAGCGGCGACGAAGGTTGTTGGGCGGGAGAGGCACGTGCAGCTGAGGGTTGGCTAAGAGTTGACATCGCGGCAGCACAGCTGAGAAGGAAAGGGGGTTGTCAATCAGGAAATGAGAAAGAGAGATGCCTAATTGCACCACCACCCCGCACTCACCACCACCCCGCATGAGCGGAATCACAGATAGGGAAGAGAGGGGTTTGGCATCAGAAAGAGAGAGGAGATGCATGAGCGAACTACTCACCAGCAGCCTGCATGAGCCAACTACTCACCAGCAGCCTGCATGAGCCAACTACTCACCAGCAGCCTGCATGAGCGGCACCACAGCCTCCCCGAAGTCCCCCATGTAGGTACCATGCCGCGGCACATACCCCACCTTCTCCACGCGCCCTCCCAGCGGCCCCTTTGCCAGCCGCGCTCTACTCTCAGCATCGCTGAGGTTGAGGTAGCGTGTGACAGCGTGGGGGCTCTCGAAGCGGCCGTACACGCGGTTCTCACGGCGCTTGATGTCGGTGATGTCGTGCAGCTCCTCGTCAAACTCGTCCGTGAACCCCGGCGCCGCGTTCTCAAACCCCCACAACGCCATGGGTATGGGTAATGCAGTCTGTTGTTGCTGCTGCTGGGGTGTGGCTGGTGGTGATTGGGTGGATGAAGGCTTGGTTTTAGAGTGGGAGGGGACAGGGTTGTGGGGTTTGGCGGTTTGGTGCTCGGATGCGGATAGGAGGCGTCGCCGCTTGCCCATGTAGGTCCCCCTCTCTTCTCCCTCCTCCCCCTCGTCGGCTGAATACCCCACTCGACCGCTGTCCCTCCAATCCCCCTCCTCCTCCTCCTCCCTCCGCTCCACCCTCCCACCATACCTCTCCTTCCCCACCCCACTCCCCTTCCTCCCCCCTCCCACACCCCCCTTCCGCCCATCCACTCCCCCCACGCCCCCTTCCCCCTCCTCCACCCCTCTCAACCGCACCACGTCGCGCCCCACAGTGGCCTCTCTGTCCGTGGCAGCCTGTGCCTCTCGGGGCGAGAGGGAGCGCCAGGCGTGGTCCTGCTGGTCGGCGAGGGCGTCGGGGAAGAGCGAGCAGAGGTCGTTGGAGGTGCTGATGCGCTTGAAATCGCGCACGCCCTCGTCCGAATACCACATGCCCGCCATTGGCACGTGTTGGCGCGATGGGCCTGGGAGGGGGATGGGGGGGGAAGGGTGGGGATGGGCATGGGGGATGGAGGGAAGTCGCGCACGCTCTCGTCTGAATACCACATGCCCACATAAGGTGTGTGCAGGCGCGATGGGCCTGGGAACAGGAGGTGGGGTGGGGGATCGGAGGGGAGGAGGAGAGCGGTGCGGGTGTTGCTGATGGAGTGAAGCTCTAAGCACGCCCGCCCTCGTGCGCCCACCACACACCACAGGGCCCGCGCCTGTCATGTGCCACGTGGCACCACCCACCTGTCATGTGGACGTAGCAGGCGTCCTGGATGAGCAGCACACAGGCGAAGTCGTCAGGCTGCTGCAGCAGGAACACCCCCGGCATGAGCGAAAACGACCTCACGTCCCACTTGCCCCTCTACCCTCAAATGCACGCCCGGGGCCCATGCGAGGGGAGGGAGGGAGGCAGGGACGCGATAGGGCACAAGCAGGGGCGAGGAGGCGCAGGCAGAGGCACAGGGGTGCAGGGAGGGGCGAGAATGTGAGGGCAAGGCATGTGTGGGCATGGCATGTGGGAGCATGGCATGTGGGAGCATGGCATGTGGGAGAATGACATGTGGGAGAATGACATGTGGGGGCATGACTTGTGGATGGGAGAATGGCATGTGGCGCCATCAACATAGCAGCAACACCCCCCGGCAGGCATCTAGAGACAGGCACATGGAGAAGGACGAGGACGGGCCATTGGAGAGAGAAACAGGGCGTAGAGCAGGAGGGATGGAGGCGGGGAGCGTACGAGGGAGAGGAGGAAGGAGTTGTCGGTGGCGTTCCAGGGCACCTTGCTGGCCGCCAGCCCCGGCGCGATGTGGAACAGCCGCCCATTCACCGTCTCCCTCGCCCTCACTGCCGCACTCAGGTGTGCCCCCACGCCCCTCCCCATGCCCGCCCCCCCCTCCGCCTGCACCGGATTGCTGCTTGCCCCCCCACTTGCATGCGTGCTGGGAGAGGGGAGAGGAGGAAGGATGGGTATGAAAATGGGAAAGGGAGGTGGTGGGAGGGAGATGGGCGGGAGAGGCATCATGTGAATGGCCGTGGCGTGGTAGCATGCAATGCAATGCAATGCAATGGGGTGCCATGCAGCAGAGGTGCCACGGCGCAACACATAAAGCAGTGCGTACCGCCTCCCAGCGCATGGCAGTGCGGCCTGCCAGCCCGTACCGTGCGCGGACGGGGGGGTCGCTGGAGAGCGCGGCGTGGTGCGCCATGGCGCGCTCTTGCTGCCCGCTGCGCAGGCGGATGTCGGCGGAGGCGGCGGAGAGGGAGCGCGAGGAGAGGCCCGACTGGAAGAAGAGGTAAATGGTCGACAGGTTCAGCAGCAGCAGCAGCACCGCCACCCCCGCCACGTTCGACACCACCGCGCCCCCGCCCGCCCCGCCCACCCTCTCTGAACCCGCCGCTCCGCTTCCCGCATGCCCCGCGTGTGCCCCGTATGCGCTGTGCCCCGCGTGCGCGTGCGCAGGGCCGCTGTGGAAGTGGCTGCCGGCGGCGAGCGCGAACTCGCTGGAGAGCGCCGCGGGGGAGAAGGCGGCGACCGGGGAGGCGACGCCGCCAGCTGCGGAGGGTGCGCGGAAGGCGGCGGTTTGCGGGCTGGCGTGCTTGCCGCTGGCGAGTGGGGAGCCACGTGGATGGTCGAGATCGCTCAGATGGTCGATCGCACGGCGCTCCGCGATCCTGATGGGCGGCACGTCGTCCGCGACGACCACGAGCGGCGTCGAGCCCGCCGCGTGCTTCAGCCGCCCCGCGATCGGCCGTTGCATGGCGCGGAGCCGCTGCGCACGCGCGGAAGGGACGCGCGGAGCGGAAGCGAACTACGACGGCGGCCACCGCCGCATTCGCGAGGCCTTACGCGGGACGACGGGTGGCGCGGGAAAAAGCTGGTCTCTGAGTGATATGGTGCAAGAGGAGCGATCCTATTATGATATCGATTCAGGTAGTGGGGATCTTCGAAGCTAGTTGCAATACTGGGAGGCACATGAGAAGGAAGGGGTGGGGGGGGGAGCGGCAGGAAGCGGCAGGCGAATTGACGGGAATGCGCATTGCGCGGGGGAATGCACGGAAGACGCAAAGCTAGGACACTGATGATGAACCAGACGCAATGCAGGCGAGGCGAGCAAAAATAACGAATCTGACGAAATCTACAGGGAAAAAATAACGAAGCTGACGAATCTGACGAAAGCTAGGACGAAAGCTACGAATCTGGCGAGCAAAAATAACGAAGCTGACAAACCTGACGCAATGCAGAGTGAAAGGTAAGATGCTATGGCGAATCAGACGAAGCTACAGGGAATCTGACGAGGTTTTACAGAGAGCGTGCAACGGCGAAAGCGCGCGTTGATGGGTGAGCAGCATGTGACGTTGCGTCGCTATTACCACAGGTTCACGAAATACGACATCCAGGGTCGTAGGAGAGTCACTGTTGGTAATTAAACGCGATGGTAAAAAAAGAGACACCAGAATCGCACATATAGTGTGGTACGAATGGGTGACAGAGCTGGTCGGGAGCGTCAGGCGACACTAGGAAACTATGCAAGGTTTCTAAGACAGACCCAGTACGCGTTCGGCAATTGCTTCCATCACAAGGGTTACCTGCTGTAAAGATTGAACCGACCTCCATACCGACTTTCGTTGGTGGGGAAGCTCGTCGGGGCTGGAGAACCACTCTTCCAACCCGTAAAACCCGCCAAATCCCTCTGAAAGCTACCGAACCGCGTTAAAGTTTGTCGTACGAGAAATGTGGCTTGATTGTGGATCACGCTACCAAGCGACGTGCTTCTCGGCCTTCGAGCGTCACAACGGTCGTGCGGGTCGTCAACTCTCGTTCAGAAAGTTACACGCGGATCCAGACAATGGCAATTTCACGTAGTGCTGACAGAACACCACCTCGGTGTGTACTCACTGCACAATGTGGCAGACAAGTGACTAGCGTTGCGGGGACGCGCGGCAGAAGTCCACGCGTTATTCAGTAGAGACGGTTGAGTGCGTCGCAGTGAAATATTGAACGGTTAGATTGCTTCATCCCTTCAAATAAGCACCGTGAACATTGATAGGTCCATGCTTAGCACTTAGGGCTTGTAACTTTTTCCGTTTTCATCAAATGTCCGGACGAAGCCTCCAAACCAGCCGAACGGAGCTCTGTCCGGACGTTTGGATAATACATACGAACATTAAAGAAATGACGTCATCCACGCATGATCACCCACGCGAGCGGGCAGGAAAGTGACGTCAGACGGCCACGCGGGCCACCAGCTCCGAAGTCCCTCCTGGTCCGAAGTTGACCCTTGGGAGCTTCAAAGTTCCTTCGGGCCGACAACCCCCTTACAAATCGTCCCATTGGACCACGTGCTGGGCGGAATGCTCTAGGCGGACTCTTTTCCGCGTCCGCGCACCATGTCTCAAGCTCGGAAGCGTCGTAGAAAACTGAAGTGTCAGAGCGTCAAAGGTTATCGACGAAATGATCCTATGGCTGCCAATTTACGTTGATAAGAGTGTGAAAAAATATCTAACGCTTTACGACCGCTGGCGAGGGTAACGACGTGTTGCGACCCACACGGGTCGGGTCGACCAACCCCCGATCCCTCTTTTCTAGGAAGGCTGCGTCGCGGGTCTATCCGACCTGGTCGACCAGGTCGGATCAACCAGGCTGACCGAACCCAACCCAACCAAGCTGGAGCAGGTTACCCAAGCCTGCGAACTTTGTGGTTCTCACGCGGATGTCGCCTTTTTTTCGCCTAATAATCAGATACCCGGTAAAATCGCGCACGTCTCACCCTTAGCCCACCTTCTACCTGCACAGCAATCGCTTTCCCTTTACATCGAATTCGCAAGGAAAGCAATAACAAATTCCTTATTTTCCCGAGTCGCCTTTCCGTTTGGTTGGGCCGGGTTGGGTCTACCCGACCTGGCCGACCCGACCCGACCCAACCCCGTTGGGCGACCCAACCCTGTTGGGTCGCAACACATCGTAAGTAACCAGTTCGTCAAGATGTTGAGTGCATGTTCGTGAATTAGGCGCTGTTCTTTTGGCTAAAAACGACCTTCGCAGATTCTTCCTGTTAAACTGTGTTATGTTGGTAGGCTGTAGTGGGGTAGCCAGTATGGGGTACAACCCCAACTAGGGTTGTCAAGATTACGAGACTGGAATGATTGAACTAACAGAGAAATCAGTACAAATAGCTAACCCTAGAATTGTGTACCCCATACAGGCTAACCCACTGTAGCCTAACAAACCAAACATATATAATGTTTGACACACCCCCATAGGCAAAGTGGGGGAGACCTAGGGGTCACAAGACCAGTCAAGGCAAAGTAAGGCAAACAAGCTCAGGGTGGATCTCGAGGATTCCACACAAATTCCGAGCACAAACAAGTGGTCACAAGACCAGTTCACATGCAGGTTTATAATAGAGCAAGACGTACAATGATCACAACCTAGCAAGAGTAAACATGCAGGTATATAAATATATAGTGATCACAGTACAGGCAAAGTCAAGAAGTGAGCAAGTGAGGGCCAGTAGGCACAAGGCCTAACAGAGTACAGAAGCGCTGATGGTCACAAGGCTGGAGTGCCTTGGTGAACACATCAGCAGTGTTGGCCTCAGTGGCCACGTAACGCAGACGAAGCTGACCGCGCTGCTGCAGCTCTCGAGCAAGGAAGTACCGCAGAGCAATGTGCTTCGTTCTGTGCTCCAGTCTGTGCTCCTCACACAAGGCAATGGCAGCCTTGTTGTCGACGTACAGCACTGGAGGAGAACGAGGCCGCTCTCCGAGGTCGGTCAGCAGGTAGGTCAGCCAGCGCAGCTCCTGAGCAGCCATGGCTGTGGCGTAGATCTCAGCCTCACAACTGGAGCTGAGAACAGAAGACGAACGAGTAGAACGCCAAGAAACTGAGCCAGAGCCAAGGCTGAAGGTGTAACCCTGTGACGACCGCTGAGTAGCCTGGTCGTCTGCCCAAGAAGCATCTGAGTGCCCTGTGAGAACAACCCGGTCCCGCCCTCCAAGCACAAGTCCCATGCCCGACGTACTGCACAAGTAGCGCAACACCCTCTTAGCAGCATCCATGTGCTCCTTCCTGTGACGGCCAGGAGCGACATAGCGTGCTAAGATGCTAAGGGGGTATGCAAGGTCAGGTCGAGTGCAGGTCATCAGGTACATGAGGCAGCCCACAAGCTCTGGATACGGGCCACTCGGCTCTACGGACTCATCCGAAGGCAGAGCTGAGAGCGAGTGACCGGTAGGCAGAGGAGTGGACTGAGGCGAGGAGTACGTGAAGCGGAAGCGCTGAAGAATCTGCTGCACCATGTGTGACTGAGTCAAGGTGATGGTGCGCCGTGCTCTGTCCCGGGTGATCCGCAAGCCAAGATAGCTTGTCAGCTCACCCAGGTCTGTGCACGTGTGTCTCCTCTGCAGCTCCGACTTCACGTGGGCGAGTGCCGCTGTGTCAGCTGTGGCAAAGACCAAGTCGTCAACGTACACGAGGATGTAGAACGGCGGCAGCGAGGTGTCGGTGCGTAGAAACAGCGACGGGTCAGCAGTAGAGGGAGCGAACCCAAGAGCCGCAAGCGTAGTCCTCAGTGTGTCGTGCCACTCACGTGGCGCCTGGCGGAGACCGTAGACCGGCCGCTGAAGCCTCCACTGGGTGCCAGGAGGAACCGACCCAGTGAAGCCAGGAGGGCGGCGCAACCAGATCTCCTCGTGCAGGCTGCCCTGCAAGAAAGCAGTGCTGAAGTCAAGTGAGTGAAGCTCGTAGTCGCGGTGAGCGGCTATGTGCAGTAGCACCCGAAGAGTGGTCATCTTCGGGGTGGGGGAGAAGGTCTGGAAGAAGTCGACTCCCTCTCGCTGACTGAAGCCTCGAGCCACGTAGCGTGCCTTGAAGACAGGAGGAGAACCCGGCGGCCGCTTCACCCTGAAAATCCACATGCCACTGACGATGTTCGCCCCAGGAGGGGGAACGTCGTCGACGTAGGTGCCTGTGGACTTCCAGGAAGCCATCTCTGCATCCATGGCTGTCTGCCACTGAGAGGAGTAGGGACCCGCCATCGCCTCAGCGTAAGAGCGCGGGGTCGGGATGTCTGGTGCATCCGGGTCTCCCTCAGGGGCAACAAGCATGGACACGAGATGGGGCAAAGCAGCAGCAAAGCACTGGAACTCCTCCTGTCTGTCCTCAAGGACGTCCGTGCCAAGAGCACACTCACCCCCGACGGACGGAGGACAGGCAGACTCAGACTCAGACTCAGCGACAAGGCTGGCAGCGTAGTCTAAGCGACAGCGAGCAGCAAAGTCAACCAGCTCAGCGACCAGAGCAGACGCAGCAGAGGACTCAAAGGTCGGGTCAGTGACAACTGTAGCGAGGAGACGCGTAACAGTGGGACTGGCCGCACGACGGGAGTCAGACTCCGGGTCAGGAAGAGTAGGAAGAGATGACGCAGGAGGAGACGGCAGCGGGACACGCTGCGGAGCAGTGGAGGGACGCAAGGTCATGTAGTGAGTGCCAGGGACAGGAGGGGGACGCTCACGTGGGACACGACGACCAGTGCGAGTAGTACGAACAGGCGACGCAGGACGAGACTCAGGCTCACGACGCTCTGTAAGACCTCCTGTGGGACCAGTGTAAGGAGAGGGAGCAGGGAGAGGCGAGGCAGGCGGTAACTGTGACTGCGGTGGGACAGGCAGAGGACACTCGACGGTGGGAGGAGGACTAGGAGGAGGAGCCTGACCAAGAACCTGCTGAAGGAGTGGTACGAAGTACGGTCGCGGCCGCACAGCGTCTCCAGAACCAGCAGGGACACCAGCGGCAGCCCCAACGCCCGAGTCCTCAGCACCAGCAGCAGCTCCAACACCCGGGTCCTCAACACCAGCAGCAGCGTCACCGGTCGGGTCCTCAGCACCAGCAGTAGCTCCAACGCCCGAGTCCTCAGCACCAGCAGCAGCTCCAACGCCCGGGTCCTCAGCACCAGCAGCAGCTCCAACGCCCGGGTCCTCAGTACCAGCAGCAGAGCCACCGGTCAGGTCCTCAGCACCAGCAGTAGCGCCGCCGGTCGGGTCCTCAGCACCAACAGCAGCTCCAACGCCCGGGTCCTCAGCACCAGCAGCAGCTCCAGCGTCCGGGTCCTCAGCACCAGCAACAGCGCCACCGCTCGGGTCCGCTGCACCAGGAGCACCACTCCGAAGACTGCAGCGCCGTGTGTACCACTCTCGGATCACCTGAATGGGGGGGAGCTCCTGGGTAGGAGGGGAAGTACTGGGACGAGCTCCAGAAGCACCTCTCCGGAGGCGGCAGTACTCGAGGTACCTCTCCTGCAGCTGCTGGGAGGAGAGGGCTCCTCCAGGTGTAGTACGCTCAGGCTCAGCACCCGAAGACTCAGCACCCCCAGACTCAGCAGCCCCAGACTCAGCACCTCCAGGCTCCGCACCTCCAGGCTCCGCACCTCCAGGCTCAGCACCCCCAGGCTCCGCACGTCCAGGCTCTGCACCCCCAGACTCAGCACCCCCAGACTCAGCACCCCCAGGCTCAGCACCCCCAGACGCAGGACGCGAGTCAACAGCTACCTCGACAGGCTCACCCGGGTCTACCTGGGACACACCTGAGGGAGCGGCACCCTGAGGGGGGAGGGGGTCTGGTACCTCAGCACCTGGAGCGAGGAAGAGAGGCGGGGGGGGGAGCGGGGCAGTGCGGTAGGGGAAGAGGCGGTAGAAGGGGACGGACTCGTCAAAAGTGACGTCCTGAGAGGCCAGAACCCGGCGCGAGGTGACGTGGTAAAACTGCCATCCAGGCGCGTCAGGCACAAAGCCAAGAAAGACACAGGGAACGGCGCGACGCGAGAGCTTGTCCGCGGACGTGTCGCGGACAAAAGCTCGAGATCCCCAGATCCGGAAACGCGACGCATCGCCAACCTCTCCCGTCCACCGCAGAGTCGGGGAAGTCTCCGGCAAGGAGACACGGGGCCAGAGGTTGAGCTGATGCGCAGCGTATCGGACCGCAAACGGCCACAGAAAGTGGGGAGCAGCCGCATGGGTCAGGGAGGTACGAGCGACCTCCATGACTAGGCCAATGCGGCGCTCAGCGACCCCATTCTGCTGCGGAGAGGCCGGAAGCGTGAACGACTGCTCAATACCGTGCTCAGCACAGTAGGCTGCCAAGAGGTCGGAGGCGAACTCACCACCCCTGTCAGAGTGCAAGCGCAGGACAGGAAAGTCCGAGTGAAAGCGCTTGCCTAGCTGGAGACGGGCTCGGCTGATCCAGGGGATCAAAACACCAGGGACGTCACCCTTGGCGCGCAAGGGGAAGACCGTGGTGTAGCGCGAGTAGTCGTCAACAACTATCAGGAAGTACCTCTCCTGACCCTGACCACGGACGCGGGCTGGGCCCCACACGTCCATGTGGAGCGTCTGCAAGGGAGCAGTCGTCGGGGGAAAGGAGGAGGAGTGAGGAGCGGCGCGCTGCCGCCCCTCGACACAGGGAATGCAGTCAGGAGCAGGGGAGTCGGGAAGGGGAGGGAGCACCCTGGGAAGACCAGCAACAAGGTCCCGTTTGTGCATGGCCCGAAGGCGCTGCACAGACGGGTGACCAAGGCGGTGGTGCCAGAGGACAGTCTCATGCGCCAGAGAGCGACACGAGCAGGGGGCGGACAGCTGACCTGACGCAGACGCAGACGCAGCTACCTGAGGGGACTCAGTGGTCAGTGTGTACAGGTCCGACCCCGGCTCTCGAGTGAAAGTAGCCAGGTGGCGGCCCGTCCGAGCACACGTGCAGTGTGTCACACGCTCGTAGGCAGGGGTGAACTGGTGAACACCCCCGTCCTGCAGCGCACAACCTGCCACCAAGTTCGTAGAGAACGAGGGGAGGTAGAGACCTGAGAGCGTGCCGGACGGAACCGCTGGACACGGAAGTGTAGTGGAGGAGGTCGCAATGACCGGACCCCCAGAGGGGTCAGCAAGAGAGACAGCAACTGGCCGAGCTAGTGGCTCAAGGACAGTGCGGTCACGAAAGAAAGAGCGAGAAGCACCTGAGTCCAGTGTGAAGGTGTGCAGTGCTGCAGTCGACTCAGTACCAGGGGGCACAGACGCACTAGCACCTAGGGCAGCTGCTGCAGCAGGACCTGTGGGAGCAGACACACTAGCACCTAGAGCAGCAGCTGGGCTGGCCTGAATGCCCGGGTCGGGCGGAACACGCAAGTACTGGGCACCCTCTCCACTAATAGACATCGCATACATAGCAGTGAGAATAGCATCAAAGTCTAAAGCCCAGATATCAACACCCTTCTTTTCCAGCTCAGGCCAGCGGGGGAGCTCAGTAGACCCAGGAAACTGGATGCGCCACGCGTCAGTCAGGCGCTGGAAGCAGCGCTGCGTGGGGTGCGACCTCCCACATGGCTGGCCAGTGCGGTCACCAGTGCGGATGACGTACGTGCAAGTGTACCCACGCTGCGCGTACCACTCACGGGCGGCCTGGAGGGTCGGGGCGTGCTGCTGACTCTGGCCACCTCCAGCGTCTCCACGGCCACCACCGCCACCGCCACCGCCACCGCCTCGGCCACCTCCACCCCTGCCACGGCCACGACCGCCACCGCCGCCGCTGCCACCTCCGCCTCTGCCACCACCCCCGCCGCCGCTGTCACCACCCCCACTGCCGCCACTAGCCTCTCCAGACCCACCGCCACCTCCACTGTCTCCACCCCCGCCTCCCCCGCCTCCACCCCCACCCTTGCCCCCCCTGCTCTTGCGGCGCCCGCTCGAAGCAGACGCAGCCCCGACCTTCTCAGCACCAAGGAGGTCGACAGCAGCAGCAGTGGCGACAGAGGGGAGAAGGGGGGAAGGGGAACACCCCTCGAAGAAGGGGGTGCGGGGCTCGCCACGAGAGGCACCTACGGCGACGATGCTCGCCTCAGCTGCAAGTAGGTCCTTCTCGAGGAGGGCAATGGTGAGCTCAGTAGGGGAGCGAGCTAGAAAGGAGTCCCTGACTGTGCGCAGAGAGTCAGGGAGGCGGGTGACAATGTGGTAGAGGGTGAGCCAGAGCGGGGGGGGGTTGCTAGCAAGGAACTCGGCAGGCATGGCAGCGCGAAAACGGGCCTCACTAGTCTTGAGGTGGGTGATGAGATCAGCGACAGTGTGAAAGGAGGCCAGGTCGGGGAACAGGTAGGGCAGGGAGAGGCGGCCTAGGGTGGCAGACGCAGGCGAGGAGTAGCGAGCAACTACGGCTGTGTACAGTTCCTTAGCAGTCTTGCACTGGCCGAAGTGCTCGCGCTCATCTAGCGGCAGGGAGTTGCGGATAGCAAAGCGAGCGTGTGCGTCGCGGGTCTGCCACTGGGAGCGCAGTGTGCTAGCAGCAGAGGAGTCAGGGGCAGTAGCATGGCCTAGGGCGTGGTCGTACAGTGAAATGTCTTCCTTGGCAGTGAGCTGTAGGAAAAGGTGCAGATCATCGAGCCAGGTGTCAAATTTCACTGGGCGGCCCTCAGCGTCGAAGGCTAGAACAGGAGCAGTAGCCATGGTAGTAGGAGGAGGAAGAGTAAGTAATAAACGTGGCAGTGACAGTAGCAGTAGGGCAAGGCAGGGCCGGGGCAGTCGAGACAGCGGCGGCAGATGCTGCAGGTTCGGCTACGGCTGCTGCTGCTGGGTCGGCGGCGGCTGCTGCTGCAGAGGCAGCGGCGGCTGATTCTGCTGTAGCTGCGGCGGCCGCTGCTGTAGATTGCGGCGGCTGCTGCTGCCGTAGATGCGGCGGCGGCCGCTGCTGTAGATAATGCGGCAGCTGCTGCTGCTGTAGATGCAGCGGCGGCTGCTGCAGAAGGCGCGGCGGCTGCTGCTGCTGTAGATGCAGCGGCGGCTGCTGCAGAAGATGCGGCGGCTGCTGCTGCTGTGGATGCAGCGGCGGCTGCTGCAGAAGATGCGGCGGCTGCTGCTGCTGTGGATGCAGCGGCGGCTGCTGCAGAAGATGCGGCGGCTGCTGCTGCTGTAGCTGCAGCGGCGGCTGTTGCAGTAGATGCGGCGGCTGCAGCTGCTGTAGATGCAGCGGCGGCCGCGGCAAGGGAGGCGGCGGCGGCTGCTGCAGCAGTTGCGACGGCCGCGACTGCAGTCTCTGCCGCGGCTGTTGCTGCAGGCCCGACCGCGGCGACGAAGGCGCGGGGGGGTCGAGCGCAGCACGGAGCAGCGCGACGGGCCGCGCTCGAAGAAAAAGAGCCGCGCGCACCGGCGGCTAGCTAGGCGCGCGCGAAAAAACGGCCGCGCGCGGGCTGCTGGCTGGTCGCGCGCACGAAATAGGCCGCGCGCGGGCGGCTAGCAGATCGCGCGCGGTAAAAAAAAAAGGTATAGCGCACTAGGGGCGCAATAGGAGGCGCACTAGGGGCGCAATAGGAGGCGCACTAGGGGCGCTTGATAGGTATGTAGGTAGTTAGGTGGGCCCTTAAAAAAAAACGGTCCTAGGGAAGGACCTGCTCTGAAACCATGTCAAGATTACGAGACTGGAATGATTGAACTAACAGAGAAATCAGTACAAATAGCTAACCCTAGAATTGTGTACCCCATACAGGCTAACCCACTGTAGCCTAACAAACCAGACATATATAATGTTTGACAAGGGTTTGCTACTTGTACCCAATTCTTCCATTCAATGACACATTCTTGCTTAGTCTTGTTAACATGGTATTCAGAGCAGGAGGTCCCTAGGACCTATCGACCGTTTCTTTTAAGGGCCCACCACCGCTCGCATGCGGTTACCACGCTACCCCGTGCCCTAGCCTCGTAGCGCCCTCGTGCGTCCTCGTTAGCGCCCTCGCGCGCCCTCGTTAGCGCCCTCGCGCGCCCTCGTTAGCGCCCTCGCGCGCCCCTCGTTAGCGCCCTCGCTAGCGCCCTCGAAGCGCCCCTCGTTAGCGCCCTCGCGCGCCCCTCGCAGCGTCGCCCGCCCGCCGAGCCGCCCGCTCGCCGCCCGCCCGCCGCGCTGCCTGCTCGCAGCGTCGCCCGCTCGCCCCGCTGCCCGCTTCGCAGCCCGCCCGCCCGCTCGCTGCCCGCTTCGCGGCCCGCCCGCTTCGCTGCCCGCTCGCAGCGTCGCCCGCCCGCCCGCTGCCCGCTTCGCAGCGTCGCCCGCCCGCTTGCTGCCCGCTCGCAGCGTCGCCCGCCCGCCCGCTGCCCGCTTCGCAGCGTCGCCCGCTCGCTCGCTGCCCGCTCGCAGCGTCGCCCGCCCGCCCGCTGCCCGCTCGCAGCGTCGCCCTCCCGCCTCGCTGCCCGCTTGCAGCGTCGCCCGCCCGCCCGCTGCCCGCTTGCAGCGTCGCCCGCCCGCCCGCTGCCCGCTTCGCAGCCGCCCGCCGCGCTGCCCGCTCGCCGCGTCGCCCGCCCGCCCCGCTGCCCGCTTCGCAGCCCGCCCGCCGCACTTCCCGCCTGCAGCGCCGCCCGCCTCGCCTGCTGCTCCCTGCCTGTGCACCGCCGCTTGCTCCTGCTGTGGCTGCTAGCTTCGCTCTAGCGCGTCCCCTCTGCTGCTGCCGCTGCTCTGCTGTGCCCTCACGCCTGAGCTATGGCCTCTATTCGCGTTCTTTCCTTCGATGCTGAGGGCCGTCCCGTGCAGTTCACTTCCTGGCTCGACGACCTGCAGTTGTATCTTATGAGCAATAGCACGGACCACATCTCCCTCTATGACTACGCGTCTGGTGCTGCCGCTGCTCCTGCTGCCACAGCCGAGCTTAGTGTACGTTCACAGTGGCAGACTCGTGACGCTGCAGCTCGCCTGGCTATTCGCAGTCACCTGCCGTTAGCTGAGCTAGAGCACTTTGGCGACTGCAAAACCGCTAAAGCCCTATACGACGCTGTCGTTGCTCGCTACTCCTCACCTGCCACAGCCGAGCTTAGCCGTCTCATGCTGCCTTACCTGTTCCCTGACCTGTCCACCTTTGCTACAGTCGCCGATCTTATCACCCACCTTCGCACTAGTGATGCTCGCCTGCGTGCCGCCCTTCCCACCGAGTTCTGCGCTAAGAACCCCCCTCCCCTGTACTGGGCACTCCACTTCATAGTCACCCGTCTCCCTGACACCCTCAGCTCAGTGCGCGACTATTTCCTTGCTCGCTGTCCCACTGAGCTCACTGTCGCCCTCCTAGAGGAGAAGCTGCTAGCAGCCGAGAAGAGCATTGTAGCTGTAGGTGCTGCTCGCGGCGCTCCTCGCACCCCCATCTTTGAGGGGTGCTCTCCCTCTCCCCTCGCTCCCTCCTATGCTACTGCTGCTGCTGTTGACTTCCTTGGTGCTGAGTCTGCTGGCGCTGCTTCTGCTCCTGGTGGGAGGCGCCGCACCGGCAAGGGCAAGGGGGGCAAGGGTGGCGGGGGTGGCGCTGGGGGGGGAGGGGGTGGGGGAGGTGGGGGGGGAGGCGGTGCTGGAGGGAGCGGTGGCGGGAGTGCCGGTGGGAGTGGGGCCGGCGGCGGAGGCGGGGGCGGCGGCGGGAGCAGTGGCGGTGGTGGCAGCGGCGGCAGTGGCGGCGGTGGTGTTGGGTGCAAATTTACATTGCACGACATCCTGCCGTCTGTTTGTACGAGTATGCGTGTGCGAATGCATTTGCGTGTGAATGGTGTGTTCGTGTGTTTGTTTGCTTTCGCATTTTTCGCTTGATGCATTTGCAGGTACTCGCGCAATGTGCGCTTCGGCACAACATTGTATGCGCTATGAACAGTGCAAGCAGAAAGGACGAGCTCGCAAAGGAACCCAAGATGGAAGCTTTGCAGTTCGGTTGAGTTGATTGCGCAGATTCAGTTCTATCCAACTCGAAATTGTACTGTTTTGTTTGGTTAACTATAGTGTAGCAGGGAAGGCACTATAGGGTTACAATTTAGGTGAAGGTTGGATGTTGTTTGTCTGTATCTGCATGCTACAAGGCCAGGGGAAACCAGCGGAACCAGCATTTGGCTGGTTGGGCAAAGACAAAACAGGTTCTGTTTTTAGAACCTGAACCTGGTTGTTGTTTTCCCAGGTTGGAAAAACAGAACCAGAGGTTGTTTACCAACCTACCACCTGCTATTTTGTCCAGCCAGGTTGGTTCTGTTGCTTGGAATTATTTGGGATCATCCCTGGTTGTTCCCAGGTTGATTCCCAAGGTCCTTGCTAGCTAGAACTATTTAATTCTTCTCTGTTTGTACCTGAATATAGTCAAATTGATTCAAGCGAATTCCTTCCTCGCTGGAATTTCGTTTCTGCGCTATTCGACGGCGGAATGCTACCCGAGTCAACGCTAGTATGCTAGCACTCCAACGCTAGGCAAACACCGTCTGAGCCATAACTTCGTAATGGCATAACTTTTCGCGAGGCAACTTGGCTCATTTTAAAGCTCTTGGAGCGAGCTTCGATATAGCGAATTCTCAGCTTAATCCGACCGACGGTCTGCACGGCACGCTGCGCGACGTTCAAGGTACTCTTGCTGTTTTGACTAAGTCCTTCTTGATCCCTCTCTCTACAAACTCGGACCCGAGGATAGGGGCTGGTCTTGTACCAGGCACCCAGGGACCCTTGGAGGTGACCCCGAGGAGAGGTTTTAAGTTTGATTAAGTCCTAATAGCTTGAGTTTATTAGGCCCTTACACCAACAAGCTGGTATCAGAGCTGCATTATAGTGATCCTCGTTATAGGTAGCTATGGCGGGCAACACCTCGGCGGGAGCTGGTGAATCTTCAGCCCAAGATCGTAGCGGCAGCCAAGATTCTGGTCTTTCAGCGCCAAGGGGAGCGCGAACAAACCAGGGCTCGCTTGTCAAGGAGGTGCTGAAGAATTTCACCGTCGAGAAGTTCAATGGTGAGGGCTATGATGATTGGGCCTGGAAAATGCAATTATATTTCCGTCAGATCGGTTTGCTGAAACTAATGATTGGGGAGGAGCCTAGACCGAGTGACCCCACGCTGCAGGAAGATTGGGACGAGCGCTCCTCGGCTGGCTACTATTTGATGTCTTTGGAGCTGAACCAGCGTCACCACGTCATGCACCTGCTGCCGGAGGTTGAATGCGGTCCGAAGGCGTGGACCGTGTTGAAGGAGCTGCACGCCCCGACCTCCGTTGTCGCAACGTTGATGCTGGAGAGGGAGCTGTCCGCGTTGCGCCTGAGCGAGGGAGAGCCGGTGCAACCAGTCCTGGACAAGATGCGCGACCTCTACGCGAAGTTGGCGACCGCGGGAATCACCTACCCGGAGCAGACCAAGTGCTTGAAGATGCTCTCGCTGCTGCCTGAATCGTGGCTTCAATTCACGAGCGGATTGAGCCTGCCGCAGAACCAGAGCTTGTGGACACTCGAGTGGGTGCGGACGAAGATTCTGGAGGAGGACTTCCGTCGCCGCCAACTGAGGGGTGGAGACGACGGCAGCAGCGGCTACGGGATGCAAGGGAGCCGACGTGGCAGAGGACGTGGCTTCGGTGGTGCTGGACGCGGTGCAAAGAAGGACGACGACTCCAACGACCAACAAGGAGGTACCGGTTGGGGTCGCGGTGCGAAATCTGGACGTGGGGGCAAGTCGGGTGCTGGTGGCAAAATGAAAGGGAGTTGCTGGTATTGTGAGAAGGAAGGGCACCCCTGGTTTTTGTGCTATAAGAAACCCGATGGATGGACCCCCCAGAATCGTCAACAGGATGGTGGCGCGCGAAGGAACCAGAAAAACGGCGCGAACATGGTCGCTGATTCGTCCGACAACAACCCGAAGAGCAACGGTGGTGCGGAGAAGAAGAAGGAGCGCACCGCAGGCCAGTTCTTCCATGTGGGAGACAAGGGGGAGCAAGGAGACGCCTCTGCCAAAGTTGGAGCAGAGCTGCACCCCCTAGACTATTGGGTGTTGGACACAGGCGCTGCTTGGACGATGACGCCGCGCAAGGACCTGCTGGACGAAGTACGAGCTGCACCGATCAATGAAGTGTGCTCCGCCTCTGGACACATGTTGAAGGTGGCTGGTGCGGGACGAGCTGCGTTTAAGGGAGCGGATGGCAAGCCGGTGGTGCTGCACGACGTTCTCTTCATCCCCGACCTGAAGGCCAACCTTATCTCCCTCCGTAAGCTTGGCAAGGCTGGGGTGAACACCAACACGGATGGGGCACGCACTTATAAGGGGAAGCTGGGCAATCGGGTGCTTTGGGATCTGCACGAGAGCAAGGACGTGTACAGATCTATGTGGCAGCTGCCGGCCCTGGCGTGGCATGGTGGGGGGCAGGCTGGAGAGGGGTCTGCATCCCAGGGGGAGTGCAATGCCGTTGGAGGGGTTGGTGTGAAAGTGTCGGCCAGATCTGGGGAGACAGATTGGGCAACGGCACACCGGCGCTTAGGGCATGTGGCAATGCCTTTGCTGAAGCAGCTGGAGAAGGACGGAGCCGTTAAGGGTCTGAAGCTGAACGGACAGCCACCCGATGACAACTGTGAAATCTGTTTGCTTTCAAAGTTCACCCGTTTCCCTTTCCATAGTGTGGCTGGCAGGAGCAAGAAGCCTTTGGAGCTGGTCCACATGGACTTGGTGGGGCCGCTGCCGGTGCAAGGGCACAAGGGGGAGCGGTATTTTCTTACAATTGTGGATGACTGGAGCAGACTGATGTGGGCGTATCCGCTGAAGCAGAAGGACCACGCCGCCTCCACGATACGGGACGATTGGCTGCCATTCGTGGAGAAGCAGGCGGAGTGTGTAGTGAAGCGGATTAGGACAGACCGGGGTGGTGAGTTCCTTGGAGCTGAAATGATGGCCTGGCTCAAGAAGCAGGGCATCCAGAGGGAGCTGACCACGGCTTACACCCCACAGTCGAACGGTGTAGCAGAACAGGCGAACCGGACAACTCAGGAGACAGCTAGGGCGCTGCTCATAGAATCTGGGCTGAGCAACTCGATGTGGCCCCATGCTGTCCGGCACGCCACCGTCGCTAGGAACAGGGTGCTCACCAAGGTTGGGGATGACTCGTGGGTGCCGTTGGAGAGGTGGCTTGGGAGGAAGCCGCCGGTGGATATGCTGAGGGTGTTTGGCTGCATGGCAGTCGCCCACGTCCCCAAGACCTACCGCAGTAAGTTGGGGGCGAGTGCAATCTGGTGTGTGCATTTGGGGCTGGCTGCTGAGAGCAAGGGATGGCTGCTGTGGGAACCATCCAAGGGTGTGTTGTTTGACAGCAGGGATGTGAAATTCATTGAGGGCATGATGTATGGGAGCTGGGAGAAACAGCCGGAGGCAAGGGTGTCCCAGCAGATGGAGCAGATCACCATGCAGCTGGACCTGACTCCTAGTGTGTGGGAGGAGGGAGAGGAGGCAGCTGCTGGAAATGGTGATGGAGAGAAGGTACAGGAGGCATCTGCTGGTGGAGAAAATGGTGTGGAAACTGGCGGCAGCACTAGTGGAGCTGCTGGACCCGAGGGAGGAGAGAAGCAGCAGGGAAAAACTAAGAAGCCGAAGGGTGTCGTTATGAAGGGATGGGAGACACCCGTCTCCAGGCCAGGACGTACCCGTATGGCTACTAAGAAGCTGACTGCAGGAACTGATGCAGCAGAGCAGCAGCTAGGGACCGAAGAGGCATTGCTGATTCTACCTCATGGCTATGACCCGGATGAGGAGGATGAGCCTGCGTACTGTTTTCTTGCCCCTGCACCAGAGGAACCAGCTAGCATGGAGGAGGCATTAGCTGGACCAGATAGGGACAAGTGGCTGGCTTCTAGGGATGCTGAGTACCAGAGTCTGCTGGAGAATAGGACATGGGATCTGGTGGTGCTGCCTGATGGGAAGAAAGCGATACAATGCAAGTGGGTGCTGAGGATCAAGACTGATGACAAGGGGCAGGTCACCATCTACAAGAGTAGGCTGGTGGCGAAGGGGTTTATGCAGAAGGAGAAGCAGGACTTCAACGAGATCTTTGCTCCCACTGCCAAACCCCCTACCCTCCGTGTCTTGTTGGCAGATGCAGCTGTTAGTGGAAAATTCATCATTCAGATGGATATTTCAACGGCATTCCTGAATGGGATTTTAGAGGAGGATGTGTACATGACGCAGCCGCCTGGGTATGAGGATGGTACGGGCAGGGTGTGCAAGCTCAACAAGTCCATCTACGGCTTGAAGCAGGCGCCACGCTGCTGGTACCAGAAGTTGGCAGCTGTTTTAGAGGAGATGGGATTCAGGACCAGCAGCTGTGATGAGAGCCTCTTTCTCAAGGGCGAGGGGGAGAAGCTGGTGCTGTTTCTGGTCTATGTGGACGACATTCTTCTCTTCAGCAGCAGCATGAAGGAGATCCAGAAAGTGCAGCAGCAACTGATGGAAAACTTCAAGTGCAAGAACCTTGGGGAGGTAAAGTACTACCTCGGGATGCACGTGGAGAGGGATCCAGATCACAGGTGGTTGAAGCTGCACCAGGAGAAGTTCATCAAGGAGCTGGGGGAGAAGTATGGGATTGAGAATGAGCGCAAGGTTGCAACTCCCCTGCCAGCAGAATTCAAGCTTGTGAAGGCTGCAGAGGATGAAGGGGTTGAAGCTGAAGAGCAGCAGCAATTTCAGTCCTTGGTGGGCAGCCTCTTGTACGCAGCAGTTCACACGAGGCCCGACATCTCTTTCTCGGTTGGGCAGCTGGCTAGGGTGGTGCAGAATCCATCAGAGGAGCAGGTGGATGCAGCTGAGCGTGTGGTGAAGTACCTGAACTCTCACCCAAGCATTGGAGTTCAATACTCCGCATCTGCACAGGTGAAGCAGAAAGGGGTGGAGGTGCTGAAAGAGAAGGGGGAGAGGCTTGGAGAAGGCAAGCTATTTCTCACTTGCTTTACCGATGCTACGTGGGCTTCTGAGAAGGAGGATTCCTCATCTGTGGGAGGATACATCTGCGTAGTTGGGGGAGGACCTGTTAGTTGGAGGTCCAAGAAGCAGACGGAGACGGCACTCTCTTCCGTAGAATCAGAGTACATGGCGATGTTCCATGGGGTGAAGGAGGTGATTTGGCTGAGGAGGCTGTTAGAGGAGATTGGCCAGGAGCAGAAAGTTGCTACGCCGCTGTTTTGTGATAGCAAGGGGGCTCTTGGGATGGCCAGAAACGCTGTGCTTCATGGGCTGAACAAGCACATGCGTATCAAGTGGCACTGGCTGCGTAAGGAGGTGAAGAGGGGGACGGTGCATCCGATCTACATCAAGACTCACCAGCAGCCAGCAGACTTTCTCACCAAGAGGCTTGCGGATGAGCCTCATTGGCGTTGTGTGCGCATGAGTGGAATGAGCATGAACTAGCATGGAATGACGGGGATGCAGCCGGCAGGCTGAGGGGGAGTGTGTTGGGTGCAAATGCACATTGCACGACATCCTGCCGTCTGTTTGTACGAGTATGCGTGTGCGAATGCATTTGCGTGTGAATGGTGTGTTCGTGTGTTTGTTTGCTTTCGCAATTTTCGCTTGATGCATTTGCAGGTACTCGCGCAATGTGCGCTTCGGCACAACATTGTACGCGCTATGAACAGTGCAAGCAGAAAGGACGAGCTCGCAAAGGAACCCAAGATGGAAGCTTTGCAGTTCGGTTGAGTTGATTGCGCAGATTCAGTTCTATCCAACTCGAAATTGTACTGTTTTGTTTGGTTAACTATAGTGTAGCAGGGAAGGCACTATAGGGGTACAATTTAGGTGAAGGTTGGATGTTGTTTGTCTGTATCTGCATGCTACAAGGCCAGGGGAAACCAGCGGAACCAGCATTTGGCTGGTTGGGCAAAGACAAAACAGGTTCTGTTTTTAGAACCTGAACCTGGTTGTTGTTTTCCCAGGTTGGAAAAACAGAACCAGAGGTTGTTTACCAACCTACCACCTGCTATTTTGTCCAGCCAGGTTGGTTCTGTTGCTTGGAATTATTTGGGATCATCCCTGGTTGTTCCCAGGTTGATTCCCAAGGTCCTTGCTAGCTAGAACTATTTAATCCTTCTCTGTTTGTACCTGAATATAGTAAAATTGATTCAAGCGAATTCCTTCCTCGCTGGAATTTCGTTTCTGCGCTATTCGACGGCGGAATGCTACCCGAGTCAACGCTAGTATGCTAGCACTCCAACGCTAGGCAAACGCTGTCCGAGCCATAACTTCGTAATGGCAGAACTTTTCGCGAGGCAACTTGGCTCATTTTAAAGCTCTTGGAGCGAGCTTCGATATAGCGAATTCTCAGCTTAATCCGACCGACGGTCTGCACGGCACGCTGCGCGACGTTCAAGGTACTCTTGCTGTTTTGACTAAGTCCTTCTTGATCCCTCTCTCTACAAACTCGGACCCGAGGATAGGGGCTGGTCTTGTACCAGGCACCCAGGGACCCTTGGAGGTGACCCCGAGGAGAGGTTTTAAGTTTGATTAAGTCCTAATAGCTTGAGTTTATTAGGCCCTTACACCAACAGGTGGCGGTAGTGGCGGTGGCGGTGGCGGTGGTGGCGGTCGGAGCGGAGGTAGTGGCGGCGGTGGAGGTCGGAGTGGAGGCACCGGCTCGGGCCAGAGCTCCCAGCAGCAGCAGCGTCCCCAGTCGACCCAGCAGCTTCGTGAGTGGCTTGCTCAGCGTGGGACGTCGGGGGGCAGTGGCCGCTGTTCCTATGTCATTCGCACAGGTGATCGCAAGGGGCAGACGTGTGGAAAGTTCCACACTCAGTACCGCTGCTTCTTCCGCCTTGACGACGCTTGGCGTGAGGAGATGGGCGAGGATGTTGAGCGCCCTCGCTGGGCTGAGCTGATGAGGGCTGGTGTTGATATCTTTGCTCTTGACTATGATGCTATTATTGCTGCCATGTATGCATTGACTGTTAGTGCCGAGGGAGACTGTTACTTGTGTGTGCCGCCTGACCCAGGTATAGAGCCCGCTGCCCTAGGTACTAGTGAGTCTGCTCTCTCTGGTATGGTGCCCCCTGTACCTGCTCCCTCCAGCACTGTCCCTGCTGCTTGCGAGTCTGCTCTCTCAGGTACAGCACCCACAGAGACTGCTCTCTCAGGTACTGCACCGGCTGAGACCTGTCACACCTTCACCCTTGACTCAGGTGCTTCCCGCTGCTTCTTTCGAGACAGTACTGAGCTCACACCGCTTCCTGCACCGGTCCCAGTCTCCTTGGCTGACCCCTCTGGGGGCCCAGTCCTTGCCCAGTCCACCACTGTGCTCCCTTGTCCGGCGGTTCCGTCTGGCTCGTTGACGGGTTTCCACCTCCCCTCGTTCTCGACGAACCTGGTGAGCAACGCTGTCATCCAGGATCAGTGGGTTGACACCTTTACCCCTGGAGGACAGCGTGTGGCAATCTGCACGTGCTCCAGGACCGGCCGTCACCTGGCTACGTTTACTCGTCGGCCGGGGTCGAGTCTCTACACACTGACCACTGCGTCTCCTCAGGTCGCTGCTGTCGGTCAGGTGTCCGCGTCAGGTCTGGTGGCCCACGCCTGTGAGTGTCGTTCCCTGTCGCACCAGACTCTTCTCTGGCACCACCGCCTGGGTCACCCCTCCTTGCCACGCCTCCGTGGCATGCACCGTCGCCGCCTTGTGTCTGGTCTTCCCAGGTCCCTCCCTCCTCTCCCTTCCTCGCCTGCGCCGCCTTGCCTTCCTTGCGTCGAGGGGCGGCAGCGCGCCGCTCCTCACTCCTCCTCGTTCCCCCCGACAGGGGCTCCTCTGCAGACCCTCCACCTGGACGTGTGGGGCCCAGCCCGCGTTCGTGGCCAGGGCGGTGAGCGGTACTTTTTGCTGGTTGTCGACGACTACTCGCGTTACACCACGGTCTTCCCCTTGCGCACCAAGGGTGAGGTCCCTGCTGTTCTGATCCCTTGGATCCGCACAGTTCGTCTCCAGCTCCGCCGCCGTTTCTGGACGGATCTTCCTGTCCTGCGTCTGCACTCTGACAGAGGTGGTGAGTTTTCCTCCGACCTCTTGAGGACCTTCTGTCAGGCGGAGGGCATCGAGCAGACCTTCACGCTTCCGGACTCCCCACAGCAGAATGGGGTTGCTGAGCGCCGCATTGGCCTGGTCATGGAGGTCGCTCGTACCTCCTTGGTCCACGCGGCGGCTCCCCATTTTCTGTGGCCGTTTGCTGTCCGGTACGCCGCGCATCAGCTCAACCTCTGGCCCCGTGTCTCCTTGCCGGAGACCTCGCCCACACTGCGTTGGACGGGGGAGGTTGGCGATGCGTCGCGCTTCCGGGTGTGGGGTGCTCGTGCCCTTGTTCGCGATACGTCCGCGGACAAGCTCTCCTCCCGCACGCTTCCCTGTGTCTTCCTTGGCTTTGTCCCTGACGCGCCGGGCTGGCAGTTTTACCACCCCACCTCGCGCCGGGTCTTCGCCTCTCAGGACGTCACCTTTGACGAGTCGGTCCCTTTTTACCGTCTCTTCCCCTACCGTACTGCCCCCCTCCCTCCCCCGCCGCTTTTCCTTGCTCCTGGTCCCCCTCCGGTAGACCCCCTTCCCCCTCAGGGTCCTGCTCCTTCAGGTGTCTCTCAGGTAGACCCTCCTCCCGTCGCTGAGCCTGTCGAGGTCACAGGTGACTCAGGTGCTGCTGCAGGTGGTGCTGCTGGGAGTGCTGAGCCTGCGGGTGCTGGGCCTGGGGGTGCTGGGACTACGGGTGCTGGAGCTGAGGGTACTGTGCCTGAGAGTTCGGCGCCTGGGGGTGCTGAGCCTGGGGGTGCTGCGACTGGGGGTGCTGAGCCGGCGTGTGCGGAGTCTGGGGGTGCTGAGTCTGGGGGTGCTGAGCCTACGGGTACTGAGCCTGGGGGTGCTGCTACTGAGCCTACGGAGCCTCGGGTTGCTGCGTCTGGGGGTGCTCCGGTTCGGGGTGCTGAGCAGTCTCTCACACCACAGCAGCTTCGTGACTGGTACGTCCAGCGCTTTCGCCGTCCTAGTGGCTCGGCTGGAGCTGGGGGTACTGGAGCTGCCGGGACTGGTTGTTCTGGGAGCACTACGACTGGAGCTGCTGGAGCTGGGGACTCTGGAGCTGGCGGCGCTAGCGGAGTTGTAGCTGCCGACTCTGGGGGTGCTCTTCCTTGCGGTGCTGCGGACCCTGGGGGTGGTGCTGCTGCTGGTGCTGCGGACCCACCTGGTGGAGCTGCTGCTGGAGCTGAGGACCCGAGCGGTGGCGCTGCTGCTGGTGCTGGGGACCCGGACGCTGGAGTCTCTTCTACTTCTGGAGACGCTGCGCGGCCGCGGCCGTACTTCGTACCGCTCCTTCAGCAGGTTCTTGGGCAGGCTCCTCCTCCTTGTCCTCCTCCCTCCGTAGAGTGTCCTCCGCCTGTCCAGCCGCAGTCACAGTTACCGCCTGCCTCGCCTCTCCCTGCTCCCTCTCCTTACACTGGTCCCACAGGAGGTCTTACAGAGCGTCGTGAGCCTGAGTCTCGTCCTGCGTCGCCTGTCCGTACTGCTCGCACTGGTCGTCGTGTCCGTCGTGAGCGTCCTCCTCCTGTCCCAGGCACTCACTACATGACTCTGCGTCCCTCTACTGCTCCTCAGCGTGTCCCTCTGCCGTCTCCTCCTGCGTCCTCTTTGCCTGCTGTTCCGGACCCTGAGTCTGACCGGTATCGTGCTGAGCACCCTACTGTCACGCGTCTCCTAGCTACTGTTGTCACTGACCCTACCTTTGAGTCCTCGGCTGCGTCTGCTCTGGTCGCTGAGTTGGTTGACTTTGCTGCTGCCTGTCGTCTAGACTACGCTGCTCGCCTTGTTGCTGGGTCTGAGTCTGCGTCTGTCTGTCCTCCGTCCGTCGGGGGTGAGTGTGCTCTTGGCACGGACGTCCTTGAGGACAGGCAGGAGGACTTTGACTCTCTCGCGGCTGCTGTACCTCATCTCGTGGCCTGGTTGCTTGCCCCTGAGGGAGACCCGGATGCACTAGACATCCCCACTCCGCGCACTTACGCAGAGGCGATCTCGGGTCCCTACTCCTCTCAGTGGCAGACAGCCATGGACGCAGAGATGGCATCCTAGAAGTCCACAGGCACCTACGTCGACGAGGTTCCCCCTCCTGGGGCGAACATCGTCGATGGCATGTGGATTTTCAGGGTGAAGCGGCCGCCAGGTTCTCCGCCTGTCTTCAAGGCTCGTTACGTTGCTAGAGGCTTCAGTCAGCGTCAGGGGGTCGACTTCTTCCAGACCTTCTCCCCCACCCCGAAGATGACCACTCTTCGGGTTCTGCTGCACGTTGCTGCTCAGCGTGACTACGAGCTTCACTCTCTTGACTTCAGCACAGCGTTCCTGCAGGGCAGCCTGCACGAGGAGATCTGGCTGCGCCGCCCACCTGGCTTTACTGGGTCGTTTCCTCCTGGTACCCAGTGGAGCCTCCGCCGGCCAGTCTACGGTCTCCGCCAGGCGCCACGCGAGTGGCACGACACACTGAGGACTACACTTGCGGCTCTTGGGTTCGCGCCGTCTACTGCTGACCCGTCGCTGTTTCTGCGCACAGACACGTCGCTGCCGCCGTTCTACATTCTCGTGTACGTCGACGACTTGGTCTTTGCTACTGCTGACACTGAGGCACTCGCTCGTGTGAAGTCGGAGCTGCAGAAGAGACACACCTGCACTGACCTGGGTGAGCTGCGTAGCTACCTTGGCTTGCAGATCACCCGGGACAGAGCTCGCCGCACCATCACCCTGACTCAGTCACACATGGTGCAGCAGGTCCTTCAGCGCTTCGGCTTCCAGTTCTCCTCACCACAGGCCACACCTCTGGCTACCAGCCACTCGCTCTCAGCTCCACCTCCGGACGAGTCCGTAGAGCCGAGTGGCCCGTACCCAGAGCTTGTGGGCTGCCTCATGTACCTGATGACTTGCACGCGACCTGACCTTGCGTACCCTCTTAGCATCCTTGCTCGTTACGTTGCGCCTGGGAGACACAGGCGAGAGCACTGGGAGGCTGCTAAGAGGGTGCTGCGCTACTTGTGCAGTACATCAGGCATGGGGCTGGTGCTTGGAGGACGCGACAGAGTTGTCCTCACTGGCCACTCGGACGCTTCTTGGGTGGACGACCTGGCTACGCAGCGGTCGTCACAGGGTTACACCTTCAGCCTTGGCTCTGGTTCTGTCTCGTGGCGGTCCACCCGCTCTTCTTCTGTTCTCAGCTCTAGTTGTGAGGCTGAGATCTACGCCACAGCCATGGCTGCCCAGGAGTTACGCTGGCTCACCTACCTGCTGACTGACTTGGGAGAGCGGCCTAGTTCTCCTCCAGTTCTGTACGGTGACAACAAGGCGGCCCTTGCCTTGTGTCAGGAGCACAGACTGGAGCACAGGACGAAGCACATTGCTCTTCGCTACTTTCTTGCTCGAGAGCTGCAGCAGCGAGGTCAGCTTCGGCTTGTGTACGTGGACTCGAAGGCCAACACTGCTGATATCTTCACCAAGGCGCTCCCGCCTAGTGATCATCAGCGGCACTGTACTTCCTTAGGCCTTGTGTCCACATTCCCTCATTTGCTTACTGCTTGACTTTCTTTGTACTGTCCTTTATATATATCTCGTTGCTTGCTTGCTAGGTCTTGATCACTGTGTTGCTTGTCTTGTACTATATCTAGCACTGCATGTGAACTGGCCTTGTGGCCTTTGCTTGTGCTCGGAGTGTGGTGACGTTGTGATCCACCCTGGGCTTGCTTTGCTTTGCTAGACTGGTCTTGTGACCCTTTGTTCTCCCCCACTTTGCCTATGGGGGTGTGTTAAACTGTGTTATGTTGGTAGGCTGTAGTGGGGTAGCCAGTATGGGGTACAACCCCAACTAGGGTTTGCTACTTGTACCCAATTCTTCCATTCAATGACACATTCTTACTTAGTCTTGTTAACACTTCCATCCGCATCAGTGGTGCGTCGGTTCAGGTTGGGCATTGTCCGAAGCTGGGCGCATCAAGAAAACCGAGAAAACCTGCACACAGCACTTTTGTGACACTGTACCATAACCGCTTGTATGTTCCACGCCATATCCTCGCCAGGCAAATGGTCCCACCACTGGTGCGGCCTCTCGAGGTGGAATCACCTCCGCATCACTGGTGCGGGGAAGAAATCATCAACCCAATTCTTTGCTCATGGTAAGCATGAACGCCCTACCACTGACCGCATTCAGATTTCAAGTAATATTTTTCACATTCTAGCAGCTGAAGATCCACGAGAATGACTTCAAGTGGGAGGAGGTACGAAGTGGGGAAGAGTTACCCTCGGTTATCATTTCGCCAGACCGTGTTCAAAAGGGCAGACCTGAGTTTGGCCGAGCTGTTCAAACGAGAAGTTAACCTCGGTTAAGACAGAACCTTCATATGTTGCCAAGTCAACCATTAACCTCGGTTAAGACAGAACCTTCATATGTTGCCAAGTCAACCAAAAAGGCACCTGAAGTCATTGCGAAATTTAGCAAACCACCAACAGTGCGGCGACGAGAACTCGAGCAGAACAGCACCACACAAAGAATAGTTGACTCTCGGCACCGTAGTAAAACTTTCAAAAACTTAATACAAACTAAATATATCAGTGAAAACCGATCCGTTATCGGGACATGCTGAGAATTATTTTCCGCGATGTTATTCGCCCTTCCCAGTTAGTAAAGGAGGCGGGAGAGCCCCCTTTGGGTATTTCCCCGGCTGCCGTTCGTGCCCCAGATACAACGCGAACACTCAGAGCCATATTTGCAGACGAAACTACAGATGTTCTGGCTTAGAGGCCCTTCCTAAAAGAGTACCTTTTTCTCAACGAGTAGATTTTTCACATAAGTCCTAGGTGTATCCCCTCCACTACAGTCCCCTTTTTGGCGGGAAAACTTGCATCTTGATTGAATCATTGCACAAATCAGTTCTGCAGCCAATCAGAGGACGCAAATCGAACGAGTGAGAACATTCATGAAAAATGAAAATTTGGGAAGGCTCCTTCAGCAGGTTCTTGGGCAGGCTCCTCCTCCTTGTCCTCCTCCCTCCGTAGAGTGTCCTCCGCCTGTCCAGCCGCAGTCACAGTTACCGCCTGCCTCGCCTCTCCCTGCTCCCTCTCCTTACACTGGTCCCACAGGAGGTCTTACAGAGCGTCGTGAGCCTGAGTCTCGTCCTGCGTCGCCTGTCCGTACTGCTCGCACTGGTCGTCGTGTCCGTCGTGAGCGTCCTCCTCCTGTCCCAGGCACTCACTACATGACTCTGCGTCCCTCTACTGCTCCTCAGCGTGTCCCTCTGCCGTCTCCTCCTGCGTCCTCTTTGCCTGCTGTTCCGGACCCTGAGTCTGACCGGTATCGTGCTGAGCACCCTACTGTCACGCGTCTCCTAGCTACTGTTGTCACTGACCCTACCTTTGAGTCCTCGGCTGCGTCTGCTCTGGTCGCTGAGTTGGTTGACTTTGCTGCTGCCTGTCGTCTAGACTACGCTGCTCGCCTTGTTGCTGGGTCTGAGTCTGCGTCTGTCTGTCCTCCGTCCGTCGGGGGTGAGTGTGCTCTTGGCACGGACGTCCTTGAGGACAGGCAGGAGGACTTTGACTCTCTCGCGGCTGCTGTACCTCATCTCGTGGCCTGGTTGCTTGCCCCTGAGGGAGACCCGGATGCACTAGACATCCCCACTCCGCGCACTTACGCAGAGGCGATCTCGGGTCCCTACTCCTCTCAGTGGCAGACAGCCATGGACGCAGAGATGGCATCCTAGAAGTCCACAGGCACCTACGTCGACGAGGTTCCCCCTCCTGGGGCGAACATCGTCGATGGCATGTGGATTTTCAGGGTGAAGCGGCCGCCAGGTTCTCCGCCTGTCTTCAAGGCTCGTTACGTTGCTAGAGGCTTCAGTCAGCGTCAGGGGGTCGACTTCTTCCAGACCTTCTCCCCCACCCCGAAGATGACCACTCTTCGGGTTCTGCTGCACGTTGCTGCTCAGCGTGACTACGAGCTTCACTCTCTTGACTTCAGCACAGCGTTCCTGCAGGGCAGCCTGCACGAGGAGATCTGGCTGCGCCGCCCACCTGGCTTTACTGGGTCGTTTCCTCCTGGTACCCAGTGGAGCCTCCGCCGGCCAGTCTACGGTCTCCGCCAGGCGCCACGCGAGTGGCACGACACACTGAGGACTACACTTGCGGCTCTTGGGTTCGCGCCGTCTACTGCTGACCCATCGCTGTTTCTGCGCACAGACACGTCGCTGCCGCCGTTCTACATTCTCGTGTACGTCGACGACTTGGTCTTTGCTACTGCTGACACTGAGGCACTCGCTCGTGTGAAGTCGGAGCTGCAGAAGAGACACACCTGCACTGACCTGGGTGAGCTGCGTAGCTACCTTGGCTTGCAGATCACCCGGGACAGAGCTCGCCGCACCATCACCCTGACTCAGTCACACATGGTGCAGCAGGTCCTTCAGCGCTTCGGCTTCCAGTTCTCCTCACCACAGGCCACACCTCTGGCTACCAGCCACTCGCTCTCAGCTCCACCTCCGGACGAGTCCGTAGAGCCGAGTGGCCCGTACCCAGAGCTTGTGGGCTGCCTCATGTACCTGATGACTTGCACGCGACCTGACCTTGCGTACCCTCTTAGCATCCTTGCTCGTTACGTTGCGCCTGGGAGACACAGGCGAGAGCACTGGGAGGCTGCTAAGAGGGTGCTGCGCTACTTGTGCAGTACATCAGGCATGGGGCTGGTGCTTGGAGGACGCGACAGAGTTGTCCTCACTGGCCACTCGGACGCTTCTTGGGTGGACGACCTGGCTACGCAGCGGTCGTCACAGGGTTACACCTTCAGCCTTGGCTCTGGTTCTGTCTCGTGGCGGTCCACCCGCTCTTCTTCTGTTCTCAGCTCTAGTTGTGAGGCTGAGATCTACGCCACAGCCATGGCTGCCCAGGAGTTACGCTGGCTCACCTACCTGCTGACTGACTTGGGAGAGCGGCCTAGTTCTCCTCCAGTTCTGTACGGTGACAACAAGGCGGCCCTTGCCTTGTGTCAGGAGCACAGACTGGAGCACAGGACGAAGCACATTGCTCTTCGCTACTTTCTTGCTCGAGAGCTGCAGCAGCGAGGTCAGCTTCGGCTTGTGTACGTGGACTCGAAGGCCAACACTGCTGATATCTTCACCAAGGCGCTCCCGCCTAGTGATCATCAGCGGCACTGTACTTCCTTAGGCCTTGTGTCCACATTCCCTCATTTGCTTACTGCTTGACTTTCTTTGTACTGTCCTTTATATATATCTCGTTGCTTGCTTGCTAGGTCTTGATCACTGTGTTGCTTGTCTTGTACTATATCTAGCACTGCATGTGAACTGGCCTTGTGGCCTTTGCTTGTGCTCGGAGTGTGGTGACGTTGTGATCCACCCTGGGCTTGCTTTGCTTTGCTAGACTGGTCTTGTGACCCTTTGTTCTCCCCCACTTTGCCTATGGGGGTGTGTTAAACTGTGTTATGTTGGTAGGCTGTAGTGGGGTAGCCAGTATGGGGTACAACCCCAACTAGGGTTTGCTACTTGTACCCAATTCTTCCATTCAATGACACATTCTTACTTAGTCTTGTTAACACTTCCATCCGCATCAGTGGTGCGTCGGTTCAGGTTGGGCATTGTCCGAAGCTGGGCGCATCAAGAAAACCGAGAAAACCTGCACACAGCACTTTTGTGACACTGTACCATAACCGCTTGTATGTTCCACGCCATATCCTCGCCAGGCAAATGGTCCCACCACTGGTGCGGCCTCTCGAGGTGGAATCACCTCCGCATCACTGGTGCGGGGAAGAAATCATCAACCCAATTCTTTGCTCATGGTAAGCATGAACGCCCTACCACTGACCGCATTCAGATTTCAAGTAATATTTTTCACATTCTAGCAGCTGAAGATCCACGAGAATGACTTCAAGTGGGAGGAGGTACGAAGTGGGGAAGAGTTACCCTCGGTTATCATTTCGCCAGACCGTGTTCAAAAGGGCAGACCTGAGTTTGGCCGAGCTGTTCAAACGAGAAGTTAACCTCGGTTAAGACAGAACCTTCATATGTTGCCAAGTCAACCATTAACCTCGGTTAAGACAGAACCTTCATATGTTGCCAAGTCAACCAAAAAGGCACCTGAAGTCATTGCGAAATTTAGCAAACCACCAACAGTGCGGCGACGAGAACTCGAGCAGAACAGCACCACACAAAGAATAGTTGACTCTCGGCACCGTAGTAAAACTTTCAAAAACTTAATACAAACTAAATATATCAGTGAAAACCGATCCGTTATCGGGACATGCTGAGAATTATTTTCCGCGATGTTATTCGCCCTTCCCAGTTAGTAAAGGAGGCGGGAGAGCCCCCTTTGGGTATTTCCCCGGCTGCCGTTCGTGCCCCAGATACAACGCGAACACTCAGAGCCATATTTGCAGACGAAACTACAGATGTTCTGGCTTAGAGGCCCTTCCTAAAAGAGTACCTTTTTCTCAACGAGTAGATTTTTCACATAAGTCCTAGGTGTATCCCCTCCACTACAGTCCCCTTTTTGGCGGGAAAACTTGCATCTTGATTGAATCATTGCACAAATCAGTTCTGCAGCCAATCAGAGGACGCAAATCGAACGAGTGAGAACATTCATGAAAAATGAAAATTTGGGAAGGCTCCTTCAGCAGGTTCTTGGGCAGGCTCCTCCTCCTTGTCCTCCTCCCTCCGTAGAGTGTCCTCCGCCTGTCCAGCCGCAGTCACAGTTACCACCGAGTGAAAGCCGACTGTTGCATGGTAATTTATGGCTCGTGACCGCGAACTCACTGGCGAAAGTGACCACCGGCAAACCAAATCACATTTTGCGTGTTCACGAAATTAGGAAAAAAACGCAAGCGTTAAACAATAGTCCATTTGCGTAACGCTAGTTTAATACAAGATACAGTAAGTTTTAGAACTGTTCCGGTTCGGGCTTTCACGACTTTCTTAGTCCGTTTTACGAACGGAAGTTTCCGTGTGTTCTGCAAATCGAGCGAGCGAAACCTTGCGTGCGTAGATACCTACTGGTATACACTCGGGATGACGGGGAAACACCGTAGAGAGCCAGAACAGCAGGCGACTATTCCTCCGCTAACAATTTTTTCTCAAAACCACGCAAACCCGTGCGAATTGCGTTTTCCGCGGGTTCTGGGGGCAAGCACCCTGCGAATACCGGAGCGCAAACAGTTTGCTGAATTTCGGGTGTGGAGATTTCGGGGGTGGACACAAAGTTGGTTGAAAAAATCACCCACTTCGTGCCCCAATTAAAACACAGCCAAAACGGACGGTCTGAAATGTCGTTCGGACGATGTCAACACGTTAGTCCGGACCACTTTTTGGCAAAAAAGGGTCAGATCTTGTCTGGACGGTAGCGACGTCGCAGGGGGTCTTGCGAATACATAAACGAGCTGTGACAAAACTAGTTACCCTAAAAAAGTCCGGACGAGGTTTCCGTCCGGTCGATGGAAAGTGAAAAGGTTTCACGCCCTTAGACCTGGCCCCTAGTATATCAGGATTTAGCAATGCTTTGAAAATCAAGCATACACTGTAGTAATGTAGAAAAAAATGTTATGACGAAGATTCTCGCATTGGCCATGACCTCCTTGAACTCCCTCCGGTCTACCATCGTAATGCTCTGATCGCGTGCACAGACCACACACTCGTGAATATTCCAGCACTGCTCCTCGGGCAGGTGCGTGAAACCCCCGTCCTACATGCAGGAGTTGCGAAAGAAGGCGCTGATGTCGTGTATCTTGCGCCAAACGAGGTAGTGCACGCCGGAGAAGATGGCAATCTTCCTGTAGAGCGTGCTGATGAAATTGTAGGGGAACAACTCCACCACCACTCATGCGAAAAGTCACCCTACAACGGGAGTGGACTATGGAGGAAGGCACGGGGTTCTACGGGTGATCGTAGCGATCTGGTAGCATTCTTACTGCTTGTTGTGTTCACAGAGTAATTTGGTAAAAATTTACACTAAGAAGTTCGAAAGAACATTGAGGAATGTGAATTAGAGTACACAAATAAGGCATGCAAGTCGATATTACTAGAATGGCATTGCAACCCGTAACAAGCATTCTGCAAGGCGAATTGCCGGCGCAGCATCAGAGTGGTTCGCCAACGCTGAAACAGGGCGGCCTGCCAACATAGCAGAAGGGCGACATGCCAGCGCTGGAATAGGACGGTCTGCCAGCGCTGCATTCGCAGGTGAATATCTGCGCACAGGTGCAGACCTACCAAGTAGGTGCACGTCGATGGTTTCACCGTCAGGCACATTGCGTAGGTGCCAAATAGAAAACGTGTCGTCGGTTTTGCCAGGTGTCCACCGACGAGCACGTGCTGCCGTTCCGCAGGTCGAATGTCGCTAAAACCCCCTGATCAAAATTCGCATTCCTTCGCAGAGTTTCGCAGTCGCACAAATTCGGTCGACCAGTTCGCCAATGTCACAGGATCAAATTTCCACTCGAGAATGTTGCACTAAAGGTGAGTACAAGGCGTATTTATACTCGGAAATACATAGAAACAAGTGATAATTCGAACCTTCGGGAACGCGCTCTTCTAGGATAGATAATCACTAGTGCGCATAAGCACGCAAGCCCATTGGCACATTGGATTATGGCGAGATTACGCCTTGTACACCACCGTCGGTGCTGTCGGTGCCGTATAATGTAATTGTCGGTGCCGAAAATACAAATAAGTGAAATAATCGGAAAGCTCTAGAAAATAGAATAGTAGTCCGATTGAGGTGAAATAAAGTGCAAATGAAAGAGGAAAATAAGGAGAATAAGATATAGGAAAAATATGGAAATGAGAAATGTGTCGGACGTTGACGTACTCTTACAGCCGAGACGACTCTCGCCGAGCAGCGCCCTTCGATCAGAGAACGAGGCTCCTCGGAAAGCACCGCGCCCATCAGAGATCACGCAGCTCACTAGCAAATCAGAGAAAGAGCTCGTCGAACGACTCCTCGTCGACCAGAGCTCGTCGATGGGCTAGCCAACCAGATGGTAACCTTTTTTAAAACCACCCCGTCGATCAGAGGACTGGCTGGACGATGATTCGTGTCGCCCGTATCCGAGAGCCGATTCGACGACCGCTTTGTCAAATTCATCATGTCATTTCAGAGAATGCATGCGCCCAAGCGAGGGCGGGGCGATTCACTTCGACACTCCCCTGCCCAGCTCACGCTTGGGCACCCAAACATAAGGTCCACCCAGAACCTAAGTAATAGAACACAAAGGGCTATTTATCTGTTGTGCACACCCCTGCACGCCGATCGCTGCACAAGCCATGTTATTGTACATGACGCCTACTGCTACTCGTCGTTGTCGTCGCCGACATCGGCAAAGCAAACTTGGCTGACCGCGATGGAGCACTGGTTGAAAGTCGGAAAGTGCAGTGCCTTCGTGAGGAAGTCCGCCAGCTACTCGGATGTCGGGATGTATTCCAGCGCAATCTTCTTGCGCTTCACCATCTGCTGCAGCTAGGCGTAGCGTCGCTCCATGTGTTTGAGATTTCCCTTCAGCCCCAAGCCCTTAGTGACGGTGATGGCGGACCGATTTTCCACGTTCAGAGTAGTTGGCGTCCCAGCATCGAGGAGCTGGAACTCGGCGAGGAGGAATCGAAGTGGACGAGCCTCCTTGGCGCCTTTGGTGGCAGCGATGTACTCTGACTCCGTAGAGGACAGAGTCACGCACTTGATGCGTTGGCTCGTCCAGGAGACAGCTGCGCCGCCGAATGTGAAAACGTAGCCATTCGTGCTACTGCACGTCTTATTATCGCCAACATCGTCTGTGTCCGCGTAGCCGACTAGTTTTAGAGTTTCCGACACGCTTCCGAACTCTAGCGTAAAATTGCGTGTGTCGGCGAGATAGGTGAGGTAGCGATAGACCTCACGCCTGTGCTGGTTGCTCATCACCGTCAAACCAGACCCCAGCTTGCTGCACGTGAAAGCAATGTCAGGCCGAGTTGTCATGGCAGCGAACTGTAGCGAACTGACCTTCTGACGGTACTCCTCTTCTTCGCGCGACTGGAAGTCCTCATCGTCGAAAGTCAGCTCCGCGTAAGCGTCGACGTAGATAGGCGTCTTCGGACGCCGACCAGTCTGCTCCTCGTCGATGAAGCGCCTACGTAGCTTGTCAACGTAAGACTGCTGGTGCAGCCACAAATACTTCTCGACCGGGCTGATCTCGCGCAGCTCAAAGGCGGCCTCCAGCAGCTCCTTCAGCTCCTTCAGCATCGTGGTGCTGCTGCTGGCGGCGAGCAGGTCGTCAACGTAGACGAGCCCCCAGCACGCCACTCCGTCGTTGCCAGCTCTGAAATAGAGAGCCTCGTCAACCTGGCTCTTGCTCCAGCCGACGCCCGTCAGCACAGCGTCGAGCGCCGAGTACCACAACAGAGGGCTTTGCTTCAGCCCATACAAGCTCTTCAGTAGCTTGCACACGCGGCTGGTGCCGTCATTGTAGTAAACTGACTGGTTCATGTAGAGCACGCGGTCAAGCATGCTCTGAGGGAAAGCATTCTTCATGTCGAGCTGCATGAGGTGGAGGTTGAGGATGACGATGATGCTAAGGAAAATAGGCAGCGTGACGTAGCTCCTGGCCGGTGCGTACGTCTCGTCGTAATCAGCTTCGTAGACTTGCGTGAAGCTCTTCACCACCAAGCGAGCTTTTTTGCTGACGACCGTGTCGTCGATATGGTACTTCGTCATTAAAACCCAATGGTTCTTCATGATATTGACGTCGCGCGGGCGCTTTACAAGCTCCTATGTGCTGTTGGAGATGAGACTTCGAATCTCCTCGTTTATGGCGACCTCCACCGCCTTGCCCTTTTAGCTCGCCAACACCTCCTCCACCGTCATGTTGGCGATGTCCCAGCGATGCTCCTGGTCGGCGTGCATAATACTATAGGAGGTCGGCGGCAGGCAAGCATGGTAGCTCAGCTTCTCGCGAGGCTTGCCAAAGTTGGAGTGGATGGAACATCGAAGTGCTGGCTTGTCGGCCGAGACTTGCACCACGTCCCTGTCGCTGGACTGCTCCCGGGTTGATAGCTCCCCTTCATCGCCGCCGATGACTTCAACAACGTCGCTTGATGTGCCATCGTCAAACTGCTCCCCTGTCAACGACTCCTCTGAAATGAGCTCCTTGTTCGACAGCTCCCCTGCCGACGGCTTCTCTAAAACGCGCTCCCCATTCGATGTCTCCCCTGTTGATGGCTCCTCTCAAACGTGCCCCATGTTTGACAGCTCCCTATCGGTGGAGACTTCACTCCGATGCTGACTTGCTCGCTGACCAGATCACGTCGACCGCCAGCGATGCCAATGGGTGGGGCCAAAGGCGACGCACCAATGCTTTCCTCATTCCTGGCGGTCGACGTCGATGCCGACTTAGGCAGGTCGTGGGCGAGCAATGGGAGGGAGGAGGTTGGAAGAGGCGGAGGAGGTTTCAACAAGGGCGGAATGGAGGGAGAGGGATCGTCTGACAGACAGTCGTCCGCGGCAGCGAGCAATGGAATCGCGGCCGGCGATGGACCCGGCAGCTGAGAAACCTTCATCCGCTTTGACGGGGGCCCACAGTTGTGACAATGCAATTGTCAATGAGGTCGAGCACCTCCCATCCCTTGCCCTCCGCCGAAATACCGAAGTGAATTTCCCAGCATGCCATCGGCGCCAACTTTCCGCCGCGCTGCTGCTCCGGGACCATGAACTGCACCATGCAACCCCACACGCGCGCCAGCGTGAGATCCTGCTTCTTTTCAAACAGCAGCTCATACGGCGTCATCCTCGGAGGAAGGGAGGCTCATTTGAGACAATTGCGCACCCAAACAGTGTGGCGGAGGGTGAGGTGCCTCGGGGTGAACCGAACAAGTGTTTGTTTCATTGCTCAACCCTAGTGCCACCAGTGATGCTTCACCCCCATGTGAAGCAGCATCGTCCGCACAACTTCGACGAAAGTGCGCATCTCTCGCTCCGCCATGCCATTCTGATGCAGAGTGTAGGGGCACGTGAGGTTGTGGAGGATACCCTTGTCCTCGACAAGGTCAGTGAATTTCTTGCCAAGGAATTTACCCCCGCGATCAGAGCGCAACCGTTTCACTGACGTCGAAGTCTGCCGCTCCACCTCCTTCAGCCACCCCTCAAATACGCCGAGCACGTCAGTCTTTTTCGCGATCGGACGGACCCACACAAAGCGAGTCTTGCAGTCCTTGAGGAGGAGGAAATAGAGGCTCCCACCGTGGCAACCACACGGAAGGGGTCGCAGAGGTCAATGTGGACGACGTCGAGGGCGCTTTCAGCATCCGAGCCCTTCTCTGGGAAAGTATGCCGTGCTAGTTTGCCGCCGACGCAGGAGGCACACGGCAGATCGGATCCGGTCTATTGCTTGATGTCCAATCCGACGGTAACTTCATGCTTCACCGAACTCTTAATCGTGTCGATGCCGACGTGCCTGAGCCTTGCGTGCCACCTATCAGGCGTTGATTTCGTTGCCAAGGCGATCCTCTGCAGAGCAACTGTCTCGGTCGAATTTGACGTCAGTTTCAATGAGCAGGGGTGGAGGTCAGTGCAGAGGATTCGATTGAAGTAGCGTGCTCGACCGAGCACATCTCCTGCAGCAGGAATGAGCAGCCTCTCGTTGCCCTCGTCCTGCAGCTTCACTCCGCTGTTCTTCAAATGACTAGCTGATAGCAGGTTCACTTCCACGCCCGGAACGTACAACACGTCGGGGATGAGAATCGGCTTCTTGGCCTCTCCTTTCAGAGCAATTGTGCCACGGCCTTTGACGTTCTGAAGCACCCCATTGAATCCGCGCACGTGACAGATTTCGCCTCCTGGCTTTATGTCGACGAAGGCCTCTCGTGTTGCCATCAGGTGATGGGAGCAGCCCCTATCGAGGAGAACCACAGTCGGATTCGCCTGGACGGCTGCTGCGACCGCCTGGAAGTCTTCTCCAGCCTCCGATGCCAACAAATTAGTTGACTCGACCATGTCAACCATCGAACAAGAGGCTTCGTTGCCGCTCGAGGTACCTGCCTCTGATGTTGACGCCGTTTTCGACGACGTAGGCTTCTCATTTCGCGACTTGTTGTCTGGACGCCGACGATCATCGTCAGACTTCCCGTCCTCTGATCGACGAGCATTTTCAGACTTTCCGCGACTTCCTCTCTGATCATCGTCGGACTCGTCGCGGCCGGGGCAGTCGTACAAGAGGTGGTCAAGATCTCCACAAATGTAGCAGCGCCGTCCTCCTCGATGCGAACCACTACTACCGCGATCATTGCCCTTCGCCAACTTCCCACGCTCGGCGCCCTCTGACGACTTGGTGTTTGACAATTTTCCGCCACCACCTCCGCCTCTGCCCGATTTCCCACGCTGCCCCGACTGACGTCCCTGCTTCGTAAGGGCGACATAGTTGGCCTGCAGAAGGAGCTCTGTGGACCGCTTAGACTCCTGCATAAACTTGTCCTAGATGATGATGTGACTCGAAAGCGAGTCCTCATTCAGCGTCTCGCGCGTGCAGGGAATCGTCAGCATCCGGCGCATTAGATTGTAGCCCATGGGGAGTCCTCTGTTCACGTGCGTAACATACGACGCCACAGAGTAGTCAACCATGGCCATCCGCAAGTCAGCCAAAATTCGGCGAGCTCGATTGCAGTAGTCAGACGCCGATATTCCTGCTCGCCCATCAGAATGTTGGCCAAGCGCTGCTCCAGTTGGGCGATGTAGAGATCGTCGGTCGCCTTGTAGGTGCGCATGATGTACTGCTACGCTTGGTAGCCGGCGTCCTCATGAAGTCTGTACGGCTTCAACGCGACTTGCACTAGCGGCGAACAACACCTCAAAATGACTATGAAGATAAGAAGATGAGCAGCGCGAAATTTCGCCCAGAGTTCAGAGTCGTCTTTGTCCAACGTCTCCACAGTGCCGTCGACGAACTTCTTTAAACCGGCCATCTCCAACTGGGGTTCGATGGACTTAATCCATGCAATCAAGTCGTATCGACCTTCGAGCGGCTTCGGCACAGCGACCTTGTCCGGCAAAAATTTAAAGTAGACGTACGCCGGCGCGATGCCTCCGTCTCGACCAGCCAACGCATGACTGGCTGAAGTCGGCCTGACTCCACTATGCTGAGGAGAACGACGTGGACCATTGATGATGATGTTCAAGCTTCCTACAGCCACCGTCGACCGCAGCACTTGCGCCTGCACTCCACAAACGCCAACGTCGGCGGCCCGAATCACTCCACGAATCCTCATGCTTCCATTGTCGACAACATTGCGCTGTCACCTTCGTTGCGTACGGATCGGGGAGAGGCGGACGCGCCGTTTGGTTCAGCGTGGGGAGGGGGATGCGCACGCGCCTATGCGCACGAGTTCCTAGGAGCAAAATCTCCAAGTCCGCCTCGCTGTACTCACCAGCCTCATGGCGTGCCCGAACACAATTCAACTGCACCTGCAGAGTATTTCCTACTCCTGCATCGACCTCTTGGTCATCCATGGCGGTCTAGACGGCTGCCGGCCTACAACGACTTAGGTATTGAGTGCAAAAGTCGGCCAGTCTGAAGGTTCTAAAACGCGGGGCTGTCCATGCTCTCCGCACCATGCGGAGATTTACCAAATAACGGGAGTGGACCACAGAGGAAGGAGGGCACGGGGTTGTGCGAGTGATCGTAGTGCTATAGTAGCGTTCTTACTGCTTGATGTGTTCACAGAGAAATTTGGCAAGAGGTACCACTCAGAAATCGAAAAGAACATTGAGAAATAAGAACTTGAGTACAAAAATGAGGTATGCAAGTCGATATGATTAGAATGGCATCGCAACCCCTAGCAAGCATTCTACAAGGCAAATTGCCAGCACTGCATCAGAGCGGTTCGCCAACGTTGAAACAGGGCGGCCTGCCAACGTAGTAGAAGGGCAACATGGCAGCGCTGCAGCAGGGCGGCCTGCCAGCGCTGCATTCGCAGGTGAATATCTGCGCACAGGTACGCGCCTACCAAGTAGGAGCAGGTCGATGGTTTCACCGTCAGGCACATTGCGCAGGTGCCAGGTAGAAAACGTGTCGTCGGTTTCGCCAGGTGTCTACTGACGAGCATGTGCTGTCGTTCCGCAAGTCGAATGTCGCTAAAACCCCCTGAGAAAAATTTGCATGCCTTTGCACAAATTTGCAGTCGCGCGGAATCAGTCGACCAGTTCGCTGAGACGAGACTCGCCAAACAGCACCCTTTGATTAGAGAACGAAGCTCCTTGGAAAGCACCCTGCCTGTTAGAGATCACGCAACTCACTAGCAGATCAGAGGAAGAGCTCGTCGAACGACTCCTCGTCGACGAGAGCTTGTCGATGGGCTAGCCAACCAGAGGACAACCTCGTCAAAAACCACCCCGTCAATCAGAGGACGGGCCGAACGATGATTCGTGTCGTCCGTATTCGAGAGCCCATCGACGATCGCTTCGTCAAATTCACCATGCCATTTCGGAGAATGCCTGCGCCCAAGCAAGGGCGGGGCCTTTCACTTCGACAGAGTTGTGGTGAGTGGCGTGCCGTGCCGCGATATCAACATTAGGGTGTTCTTAGAGAAGAAGGGGGAGGGAGGAGAAAGGGAGGGAGGGAGAGAGGGAGAATGGGAGAAGTTGGTGCATAGACAGGTTGCTTGGATCGTGTGGTTGCACATGGAGGAGCAACGGAGAGAGAAGCAGTTCAACTGCAGCCTGGCAGTGTGCTACTTCGGGTCAAGCAAGAGCCTCAAGTGAAACAGATGGGAACTTCTATTATTGACCCAAGCCTCCCCCCTTCTCTACTCCCTTTTCCTGCATGTTCCTCAACCTCTCCTTCTCCCTTCCATCCTCTGCCACCGACCACCACCACCTTGAACAGCAGCGTGATCCAAGGCACATGCCTTGCAAAGCCCCTCACACCACACTTCCTCATGCCAATCTCCCTCTTTCCCACCACCCCACCTTGAGCAGCATCACGTGGTCAAATGCAGAGGCCTTGCCGACACGGGCGATGAGCAGCGGCATCTCGGGGAAGAGCGCGTGCGTCACGTGCGCCACCTCCTGCCCGTTCATCACCGACCGGCCCCGCTCGCGCTCAAGCAGTGTCACCTGCCACCTCATGCGCCTTGGGGTGGGGAGCATCTGAAAAAGGGCAACAGGGATGGGAGGACGGTGGAAAAGAAATGAAGAGAGGGAGAGGGGGTTGATGGGATGTGCCCACTTCCCTCTCTCTCGCTCCAGCACTGTCACCTGCCACCTCATGCGTCATGGGGCAGAGGGCACCTCGGAAGAGCAAAGAGGGGGCAGGGATGGGAGGAGAACATAGCAGGAGCATGAGATGGGTGGGTATGTAGTCACACTGCCCACTCCCTTGCTCCAGCACAGTCACTTGCCACCTCATGCACCGTTCGGCAGGGGGAACCTGAGATTGAGTTGCAAGGAAACATGGATGGGAGGGGAACAAAGGCGGTGCACACGAGGTGAGGGGATGTGCAGACTAACCCTCTTCACGCTCCAACACCGTCTCCCACCACCTCATGCTCCTCGGGGTATGGAGGACCTGGGCAGGTGTCAGAAATAACTGAGCAGGAATGAATGAACTAGAACAGAGTTTGGTACAAGTAGGAAACCCTAACTTTGTGTACCCCCTAAGGTGTAACCCACTACAGCCTAGACAATATAAACATGCAATGTTTGACACACCCCCATAGGCGCAGTGGGAGACAGCCACAGGGTCACAAGACCAGTCAAAGCAAAGCAAAACAAGCTCAGGGTGGATCTCAAGGATTCCACACAAATTCCGAGCACAAGCAAGCGGTCACAAGACCAGTTCACATGCAGGTTTATAACAAAGCAAGAGATACAGTGATCACAACCTAGCAAACGTAAACAAGTAGGCATATATATATAGTGATCACAGTACAAGCAAGGTCAAGAGGTAAGTAAGTGAGGCCCAGTAGGTACAAGGCCTAGCAGAGTGCAAAAGCGCTGATGGTCACAAGGCTGAAGCGCCTTGGTGAACACATCAGCAGTGTTGGCCTCCGTGGCCACGTAACGCAGACAAAGCTGACCACGCTGCTGCAGCTCTCGAGCCAGGAAGTACCGCAGAGCGATGTGCTTCGTTCTGTGCTCCAGTCTGTGCTCCTCACACAAGGCAATGGCAGCCTTGTTGTCGACGTACAGCACTGGAGGAGAACGAGGCCGCTCTCCGAGGTCGGTCAGCAGGTAGGTCAGCCAGCGTAGCTCCTGAGCGGCCATGGCTGTGGCGTAGATCTCAGCCTCACAACTGGAGCTGAGAACAGAAGAAGAGCGAGTAGAACGCCAAGAAACTGTGCCAGAGCCAAGGCTGAAGGTGTAACCCTGGGACGACCGCTGAGTAGCCTGGTCGTCTGCCCAAGAAGCGTCTGAGTGCCCTGTGAGAACAACCCGGTCTCGCCCTCCAAGCACAAGCCCCATGCCCGACGTACTGCACAAGTAGCGCAACACCCTCTTAGCAGCATCCATGTGCTCCTTCCGGTGACGGCCAGGAGCGACATAGCGTGCTAGGATGCTAAGAGGGTATGCAAGGTCAGGTCGAGTGCAGGTCATCAGGTACATGAGGCAGCCCACAAGCTCTGGATACGGGCCACTCGGCTCTACGGACTCATCCGAAGGCAGAGCTGAGAGCGAGTGACCGGTAGGCAGAGGAGTGGACTGAGGCGAGGAGTACGTGAAGCGGAAGCGCTGGAGGACCTGCTGCACCATGTGTGACTGAGTCAGGGTGATGGTGCGCCGTGCTCTGTCCCGGGTGATCCGCAAGCCAAGATAGCTCGTCAGCTCACCCAGGTCTGTGCACGTGTGTCTCCTCTGCAGCTCCGACTTCACGTGAGCGAGTGCCGCGGTGTCAGCAGTGGCAAAGACCAAGTCGTCGACGTACACGAGGATGTAGAACGGCGGCAGCGAGGTGTCGGTGCGTAGAAACAGCGACGGGTCAGCAGTAGAGGGAGCGAACCCAAGAGCCGCAAGTGTCGTCCTCAGTGTGTCGTGCCACTCACGTGGCGCCTGGCGGAGACCGTAGACCGGCCGCTGAAGCCTCCACTGGGTGCCAGGAGGAAATGACCCAGTGAAGCCAGGAGGGCGGCGCAGCCAGATCTCCTCGTGCAGGCTGCCCTGCAAGAAAGCAGTGCTGAAGTCAAGAGAGTGAAGCTCGTAGTCGCGGTGAGCGGCTATGTGCAGCAGCACCCGAAGAGTAGTCATCTTCGGGGTGGGGGAGAAGGTCTGAAAGAAGTCTACTCCCTCTCGCTGACTGAAGCCTCGAGCCACGTAGCGCGCCTTGAAGACAGGCGGAGAACCCGGCGGCCGCTTCACCCTGAAAATCCACATGCCACTGACGATGTTCGCCCCAGGAGGGGGAACCTCGTCTACGTAGGTGCCTGTGGACTTCCAGGAAGCCATCTCTGCGTCCATGGCTGACTGCCACTGAGAGGAGTAGGGACCCGCCATCGCCTCAGCGTAAGAGCGTGGGGTCGGGATGTCTAGTGCATCCGGGTCTCCCTCAGGGGCAACTAGCAAGGACACGAGACGGGGCAAAGCAGCAGCAAGGCAGTGGAACTCCTCCTGTCTGTCCTCAAGGACGTCCGTGCCGAGGGCACACTCACCCCCGACGGACGGAGGACAGGCAGACGCAGACTCAGACCTAGCGACAAGGCTGGCAGCGTAGTCTAGGCGACAGCGAGCAGCAAAGTCAACCAACTCAGCGACCAGGGCAGACGCAGCAGAGGACTCAAAGGTCGGGTCAGTGACAACTGTAGCAAGGAGACGCGTGACAGTGGGACTGGCAGCACGACGGGAGTCAGACTCCGGGTCAGGAAGAGTAGGAAGAGAGGACGCAGGAGGAGACGGCAGCGGGACACGCTGCGGAGCAGTGGAGGGACGTAGAGTCATGTAGTGAGTGCCAGGGACAGGAGGAGGACGCTCACGTGGGACACGACGACCAGTGCGAGCAGTACGAACAGGCGACGCAGGACGAGACTCAGGCTCACGACGCTCTGTAAGACCTCCTGTGGGACCAGTGTAAGGGGAGGGAGCAGGGAGAGGCGAGACAGGCGGTAACTGTGACTGCGGCTGGACAGGCGGAGGACACGCTACGGAGGGAGGAGGACTAAGAGGAGGAGCCTGACCAAGAACCTGCTGAAGGAGCGGTACGAAGTACGGTCGCGGCCGCGCAGCGTCTCCAGAAACAGCAGGGACACCAGTGGCAGCCCCAACGCCCGAGTCCTCAGCACCAGCAGCAGCTCCAACGCCCGGGTCCTCAGCACCAGCAGGAGCTCCAACGCCCGAGTCCTCAGCACCAGCAGCAGCACCACCGGTCGGGTCCTCAGCACCAGCAGCAGCTCCAACGCCCGGGTCCTCAGCACCAGCAGCAGGGCCACTGGTCAGGTCCTCAGCACCAGCAGCAGCGCCACCGGTCGGGTCCTCAACACCAGCAGCAGCTCCAGCGTCCGGGTCCTCAGCACCAGCAACAGCACCACCGCTCGGGTCCGCAGCACCAGGAGCACCACTACGAAGACTGCAGCGCCGCGTGTACCACTCGCGGATCACCTGAATGGGGGGGAGCTCCTGGGTAGGAGGGGAAGTACCGGGACGAGCTCCAGAAGCACCTCTCCGGAGGCGGCAGTACTCAAGGTACCTCTCCTGCAGCTGCTGGGAGGAGAGGGCTCCTCCAGGTGGAGTACCCCCAGACTCAGCACCCCCAGACTCAGCACCCCCAGACTCAGCACCCCCAGACTCCGCACCTCCAGGCTCCGCACCTCCAGGCTCAGCACCCCCAGGCTCCGCACCTCCAGGCTCCGCACCCCCAGGCTCAGCACCCCCAGGCTCCGCACCTCCAGGCTCCGCACCTCCAGGCTCCGCACCTCCAGGCTCAGCACCCCCAGGCTCCGCACCTCCAGGCTCAGCACCCCCAGGCTCCGCACCTCCAGGCTCCGCACCCCCAGACGCAGGACTCGAGTCAACAGCTACCTCGACAGGCTCACTCGGGTCTACCTGGGACACACCTGAGGGAGCGGCACCCTGAGGGGGGAGGGGGTCTGGTACCTCAGCACCTGGAGCGAGGAAGAGAGGCGGGGGGGGGGAGCGGGGCAGTGCGGTAGGGGAAGAGGCGGTAGAAGGGGACGGACTCGTCAAAAGTGACGTCCTGAGAGGCCAGAACCCGGCGCGAGGTGACGTGGTAAAACTGCCATCCAGGCGCGTCGGGAACAAAGCCAAGAAAGACACAGGGAACAGTGCGACGTGAGAGCTTGTCCGCAGACGTGTCGCGGACAAAGGCTCGAGATCCCCAGACCCGGAAACGCGACGCATCGCCAACCTCTCCCGTCCACCGTAGAGTCGGGGAAGTCTCCGGCAAGGAGACACGGGGCCAGAGGTTGAGCTGATGTGCTGCGTACCGGACCGCAAACGGCCACAGAAAGTGGGGAGCAGCCGCATGGGTCAGGGAGGTACGAGCGACCTCCATGACTAAGCCAATGCGGCGCTCAGCAACCCCATTCTGCTGTGGAGAGGCCGGAAGCGTGTACGACTGCTCAATGCCGTGCTCAGCACAGTAGGCTGCCAAGAGGTCGGAGGCGAACTCACCACCCCTGTCAGAGTGCAAGCGCAGGACAGGAAAGTCCGAGTGAAAGCGCTCGCCTAGCTGGAGACGGGCTCGGCTGATCCAGGGGATCAAAACACCAGGGACGTCACCCTTGGCGCGCAAGGGGAAGACCGTGGTGTAGCGCGAGTAGTCGTCAACAACTATCAGGAAGTACCTCTCCTGACCCTGACCACGGACGCGGGCTGGGCCCCACACGTCCATGTGGAGCGTCTGCAGGGGAGCGGTCGTCGGGGGAAAGGAGGAGGAGTGAGGAGCGGCGCGCTGCCGCCCCTCGACACAGGGAATGCAGTCAGGAGCAGGGGAGTCAGGAAGGGGAGGGAGCACCCTGGGAAGACCAGCAACAAGGTCCCGTTTGTGCATGGCCCGCAGGCGCTGCACAGACGGGTGACCAAGGCGGTGGTGCCAGAGGACGGTGTCGTTCGCCAGAGAGCGACACGAGCAGGGGGCGGACAGCTGACCTGACGCTGACGCAGACGCAGCTACCTGAGGGGACTCAGTGGTCAGTGTGTACAGGTCAGACCCCGGCTCTCGAGTGAAAGTAGCCAGGTGGCGGCCCGTCCGAGCACACGTGCAGTGAGTCACACGCTCGTAGGCAGGGGTGAACTGGTGAACACCCGAGTCCTGGAGCGCACTACCTGCCACCAAGTTCGTGGAGAACGAGGGGAGGTAGAGACCTGAGAGTGTGCCGGACGGAACCGCTGGACACGGAAGGGTGGTGGAGGAGGTCGCAAGGACCGGACCCCCAGAGGGGTCAGCAAGAGAGACAGCAACCGGCCGAGCTAGAGGCTCAAGGACAGTGCGGTCACGAAAGAAAGAGCGAGAAGCACCTGAGTCCAGTGTGAAGGTGTGCAGTGCTGCAGTCGACTCAGTACCAGGGGGCACAGACGCACAAGCACCTAGAGCAGCAGCTGCAGTAGTACCTGTGGAAGCAGACACACTAGCACCTAGAGCAGCAGCGGGGCTGGCCTGAATGCCCGGGTCGGGCGGAACACGCAAGTACTGAGCACCCTCTCCACTAATAGACATCGCATACATGGCAGTGAGAATAGCATCAAAGTCAAGTGCCCAAATATCAACACCCTTCCTGAGCAGATCAGCCCAGCGCGGCAGCTCACCCCCACCAGGAAACTGGGTGCGCCACGCATCGTTGAGGCGGGCGAAGCAGCGCTCCGTCTGGTGCGGCCCCCCACACATCTGGCCAGTGCGGTCACCTGTACGAATAACGTACTGGCAGGTGACGCTGCGCCGCGCATACCACTCACGGGCGGCCTGAAGGGTCGGGGAAGGCTGCTGACTCTGACCGCCCCCCGGGCCTCCACGACCACCACCCCCTCCGCCTCCGCCCCGGCCACCTCCACCCCTGCCGCTGCCACGACCACCTCCGCCTCCGCTGCCACCTCCGCCCCTGTCACCACTCCCAACACCGCTGTCACCTCCACCACTGCCGCCACTAGTCTCTCCAGTCGCACCTCCACCGCCACCACCTCCACCCCCGCCTCCTCCGCCACCACCCCCACTCCTGCCACTCCTGCCCCTGCGTCGTCCGCCTGAAGCAGACGCAGCCCCGACCTTCTCAGCACCAAGGAGGTCGACAGCAGCAGCAGAGGCGACAGAGGGGAGGAGGGGGGAAGGGGAGCACCCCTCGAAGAAGGGGCCGCGGGGGTCGCCACGAGAGGTGCCTACAGCGACGATACTAGCCTCGGCTGCAAGCAGTTCCTTCTCGAGGAGGGCTATGGTGAGCTCAGTGGGGGAGCGAGAGAGGAACTGGTCCCTGACAGGGCGCAGAGAGTCAGGGAGGCGGGTGACAACGTGGTAGAGAGTGATCCAGAGCGGGGGGGGGTTGCTAGCGAGGAACTCATCAGGCATGGCAGCGCGAAAGCGAGCCTCACTAGTCTTAAGGTGGGTGATGAGGTCTGCGACAGTGTGAAAGGAGGCTAGGTCGGGGAACAGGTAGGGGAGAGTGAGGCGGCCTAGTGTGGCAGAAGCGGGTGAGGAGTAGCGGGCCACTACAGCTGTGTAGAGGTCCTTAGCAGTCTTGCACTGGCCGAAGTGCTCGCGCTCATCTAGCGGCAGGGAGTTGCGAATAGCAAAGCGAGCGTGCGCATCACGGGTCTGCCACTGTGAGCGCTCAGCTGGGGGGGCAGTAGCGAGTGGGGCGGTCGCATGGCCGAGAGCGTGGTCGTACAGTGTAATATCTTCCTTGGCAGTGAGCTGTAGGAAAAGGTGCAGGTCATCTAGCCAGGTTTCGAATTTGACCGGACGGCCCTCGGCGTCGAAAGCTAGAACAGGAGGACTAGCCATAGCGACAGCGGCAGTAGTAGAAGCAGTAAAGTCACTGAAAAGGCGTGCGCAGGGTCAGCGGGGCCGGTGGGGCCTACGGACTGTAGTGGCGCACAAGCAGTAGTAGCAGAAAGTGTAGTAGTAGGGGCGGGCTCAGCAGCGGTGATTCGCGGGCGACGGCGGGCGCAGCAGCGGCGGTGCGCGGGCGGCGGCGGGCTCAGCAGCGGTGGTGCGCGGGCGGCAGCGGGCGCAGCAGCGGCGGTGCGCGGGCGGCGGCGGGCTCAGCAGAGGCGGTGCGCGGGCGGCTGCGGGCTCAGCAGCGGTGGTGCGCGGGCGGCAGCGGGCGCAGCAGCGGCGGTGCGCGGGCGGCTGCGGGCTCAGCAGAGGCGGTGCGCGGGCGGCTGCGGGCTCGGCAGCGGCGGGCCGGGAGCAGTGCGGGCAGCGTGCGGGCCGGCGGCGGTCAGCGCACGAGCCGCGCAGGCTCAGCGCGGGCTGCGCGGGCTGCTCGCGGGCTGCGTAAGCGGGTCGCGGGCGGCTCGCGGGGGTTCGCGGGCAGGTCGCGGGCTGCTCGCGGGCAGTTCGCGGGCTGTGCGCGGGCTGCGCGGGCTGGTCGCGGGCTGTGCGTGGGCGGTTCGCGGGCTGTGAGCGCGGCGCGCTGTGCGGTTCGCGGGCGGCGTGACGGGGCCGATCGGGGCGCTAAGGGGCGACGCGACGGGGGCCGTGAGAGGCCGCTAAAAAAAAAAAATTCGAAGGGGCCGCAGGGCCGCTAGATCGTGCTAGATCGACGGGGCCATCGGGGCCGAAAAGAAGCGAAGGTAAGCAGGTAGGTAAGTCGGTGGGCCCTAAGAACAGTCCTAGCGAAGGACCTGCTCTGAAACCATGTCAGAAATAACTGAGCAGGAATGAATGAACTAGAACAGAGTTTGGTACAAGTAGGAAACCCTAACTTTGTGTACCCCCTAAGGTGTAACCCACTACAGCCTAGACAATATAAACATGCAATGTTTGACAGCAGGCACAAGGGATGCGAGAGCAGTGGAAAACAAAGGAGAAGATAGCTGGATTGTGGGTTGATGGGATGGGAGGTGAGAGACGGTAGTGCACACTACCCTCTCATTTGATACAGCACCAACACCTGCCACCTTATAGGCTGCAGGCAGGAGGAGGAGGAGCAGGAGGAGGAGGAGGAGGAGGAGGAGGAGGAGGAGGAGGAGGAGGAGGAGGAGGAGGAGGAGGAGGAGGAGGAAGAGGAGAGGGGAAGATAGTGCGTAGAGGCGCCTGGCAGCGCATGGGGTGGGAGGAGGGGGGACTGAGCAGGTGGACAAGGGCGGGATGCAAGGGCCGCGACTGGGGGAAGGGGCGGAACATGGGGTCGTGCAGTGAGGGGGCGTGCAGGCTGGTCTCTCCCTCCCTGCACCACGTCATCCTGCTTTCTCTCCCCCCCAACCTGCTGTCACCCCCCACATGCTGTCGCCCCCACCTGTTGTGTCCCCCCCTCACCCACCCCTGCCTCGCACATGTACCACTGCTACATGGCAACTCTACTACTCCCACCCGCCACCCTTCCTCCCCAACCAACTCTCTCCCACCAACCCTCTCCCACACCTCTCCCGCACCAACCTGGGATCGAGGCGTGCTTGAAGGGGCGGCAAGCTGCGGCTAGTGCGCAGCACTTGCACGCGCACCACACCCGACTGGTTGGCTTTCTTGCCCTTGCCCTTGCCCTTGCTGCACCCGCCCACCCCCAGCAGCGTCCACTGCCTCAGTGTGTCTGTTGCCTGTGGCGTGTGCAGGCGATTGAGTGGGAAGAGCACGTTACGGAAACACACCTGCCACTCAGACAGGGGACGGGCAGGGTGCAGGGAGCAGGGAAGGGCGACAGAGTGATATAGTGATTGGGTGCAGTTGGCTCAAGGAGGGAGGGGGAAGGGGGGCGCGGACGCAAACGTGGGAGATGAGGGTGAATAGAGTGGGGGGGACTGCAGATAGGAGGTCAAAGGCGGGAAACGGGCGATAGGAGGGAAACGGGACAGGGGTTGGAGGGAAGTGCATAGGGGAATGTATATGCAGCGATTTATGGGGAGGAGGGCAATGCGAAAGCACATGTGGGTGGTTTGTCCATGCTTGCCTGCCAGCCCTTGTCCCCCACTTCATCTTCCTCTTACTCATCTCGAGCCCACTACTGCCTCTCACCTTCTGTTCCTCCCTCACCCCACTAACCTCCATCCCCTCAACCAACTCATCTCCTGCATTAGCTAGGTTGCGAACTGAACCAGTTCGGTTTTATACCCTTGGTAACCGAACCGTTTCGTAAATGAACCGTTTCACATTGGAACGGTTTGTGGTTCGTTAAAATAGCTAGCAAACCGAACCGACCCAGTTAGGTAACAAACCTAAGTTGTTCGTTGTTTTCAAGGACCTGTTCAAATGGTCCTACCAGCTGACAACTAGAAAACAACCATGGGAAACACTCTAGTGCTTGGTGAAACGAGAATTTTTGAGACGATGACAAAGTTAAAGCTCGAAACGAGCACCAAAGCTCTAACGTTTTGTGTTATATCTGAACTTACATGACCCGGATCAGTTGGTCGTGGATTGAGAATTTGCTGAACATAAACCCCATGAATTGATTCGGTTCGTTCACAAACTAGAAGAAAAAACAACCGGTTCGGTTCGAGGAAAACTGAGCCGAATCGCATTGAACCGAACCACACCGAATTGAACCGCAGTTCGGTTCCCTGCTTATGCTACCTTAAGGCCGGGCGTGTGCCCGAGCAGCAGCTGAGCCTTGGGGCCGAAGAGGATGTGCGCCATGTCAGCTGTCCACGCGCTGCGTACCTCGCGCTCCCTTGGGAAGAACGCCACGCCCCCCCCCCACCCCCCCCACCCCCCCACCACCCCCCCCCCCCTCTCGTGTCCTATGTCGGGTCTGAGGGGGCGCGCGCACCAGGTGCACTAGGGGGAGGGGAACGAGGAAGGTTGGCAAAGGGAGGGGCAAGGAGGGTGGAGAAAGGGAAGGGCAAGGATGGTGTGAAAAGGGAATGGCCAGGATGGTGGAAAAGGGGAAGGGCGAGGAGGGTTGCAGGAGAGGGGCGAGGAGGGTCGGAGGGGGGAGGGGCGAGGAAGGTTGCAGGGGCGGGGAAGGTAGGCACTGCTGAGGCAGAAAATCCACCCTGCACTCACCACCACCCTTCACTCACCACCACCCTTCACTCACCACCACCCTTCACTCACCACCACCCTGCACGCACCACCACCTTGCACTCACCAGCGGCCTGCATGAGCGGCACCACAGCCTCGCCAAAGCCCCCCATGTACGTGCCGTGCCGCGGCACATACCCCACCTTCTCCATCCGCCCTCTGCGCGGCCACTTGGCCAGACATGCTCTTCTAGCCACGGCGCTGAGGTTGAGGTAGCGCGTGACAGCACAGGGGCTCTCGAAGCGGCCGTACACGCGGGGTGTCACAGCGCTTGATGTCGGTGATGTCGTGCAGCTCCTCGTCAAACTTGTCCGTGAACCCCGGCGCCTCATTCTCAAACCCCCACAACGCCATGGGTATGGGTGATGCAGTCTGTTGTTGCTGCTTCTGGGGTGTGGCTGGTGGTGATTAGGTGGATGAAGGCTTGGTTTTGTGTTGGGAGGGGACAGGGTTGTGGGAAAGGTGGGTTTGTGCTCGGATGCGGATACGAGGCGTCGCCTCTTGTCCATGTAGGTACCTCGCTCCTCACCCTCCTCCCCTTCGTCAGCTGAATACCGCACTCGACTGCCATCCCTCCAATCCCCCTCCTCCTCCTCCTCCCTCCAATCCACCCTCCCACCATACCTCTCCTTCCCCACCCCACTCCCCTTCCTACCCCGCCCCGCACCCCCTTTCCGCCCATCCACTCCCCCCACTCCCCCTTCCCCCTCCTCCACCCCGCTCAACCGCACCACATCGCGCCTCATAGTGGCCTCTCTGTCTGTGGCAGCCTGTGCCTCTCGGGGCGAGAGAGAGCACCAGGATTGGTCCTGCTGGTCGGCGAGGGCGTCGGGGTAGAGCAAGCAGAGGTTGTTGGACGTGCTGATCCACTTGAAGTCACGCACGCCCTCGTCCGAATACCACATGCCCGCCATTGGCTGTTGCAGCCGTGATGGGCGTGAGGGAGGGGAGAGGGGAAGGGGGGAGCGGCGGGAGGGGGGTGGGGGGGAGGGGGGGGAGGAGATGGGAGAGCAGAGTTGGTTGGACATGGTGATACGCTTGAAGTCGCGCACATCCTCGTCGGAATACCACATACCACATACCTCGTCTCTCGTCCACCTGATGGTGTGTGCACGCGTGATGGGCCTGGGAGCAGGAGATGGGATGGGAGATTGGGGGGAGGGAGAGTGCAGTGCGAGTGTTGCTGATGGAGTGACGCTCAAAGCAAACCCGCCCTCGTGCACCCACCACATGCCTTGCCTGCTGCTGCCACATGCAGGCGCGACGAGCCTGCGGGAAGAAAAAGGGGGGGAGGGGGTGGAGAGGAGGGAGGACGAGGGGGGGGGGTGTGGGGGGTAAGACAGGTGGGTATGATGGTGATAAGTGCAAGTAGAGGTGCGCCATGAATGCTGTGACATGTACCTGTCGTGTGCATGAGAGACCACACACCTTCACGTGCACATGGCACCTACCTGTCATGTCCCACGTGGCAACCACTAATCATATGCACGTAGCAGACGTACTGGATGAGCAGCACACAGGCAAAGTCGTCGGGCTGCTGTAGCAAGAACACCCCCGGCATGAGCGAAAACGACCTCACGTCCCACTTGCCCCTCTACCCTCAAATGCACGCCAGGGGCACATGCGAGGGGAGGAGGGAGGCAAGAAGGCGATAGGGCACAGGCAGGGGCGAAGAGGCGCAGGCAGAGGCACAGGGGTGCAAGGAAGGGCGAAGTCAAGAATGTGAGGGCACCGCATGTGAGGGCAAGGGATGTGGGAATTGGAACTAGACATGTGGAAGCATGGCATGTGGTGGGATCATGACATGTGGCGGCATCAACACAGCAGCACCCTCGGCAGGCGTCTAGAGAGAGGCAAGTGGAGTAGGACGAGGGCGGGCCATAAGAGAGGGACAGAGGGCATAAAGGGGGAGGGAGAGAAGGCGGGGAGCGTACGAGGAAGAGGAGGAAGGAGTTGTCAATGGTGTTCCAAAGCACCTTGCTGGCGTCCAGCCCCGGTGCGATGTGGAACAGCCGCGCGATCACCGTCTCCCTCGCCCTCACTGCCGCGCTCAAATGCGCGCACACGCCCTGCCTCATGCCCGCCCCCCCCCTCCGCTTGCTGCTCGCCCCGCCCCCTGCATGCGTGCTGGGAGAGGGGAGAAAAAGAATGGTGGGTTTGAGAATGGGGAGGGGAGGTGGTGGGGAGTAAGATGGGTGGGAGAGGCATCACGGGACTAGCCATGGCGTGGAAGCATGGAATGCAATGCCATGCATGCGGTGTCATGCAGCAGAGGTGCCACGACGCAGGACACCAAGAAGTGCGTACCACCTGCCAGCGCATGGCAGTGGGGTCTGCCAGCGCCGTACCGTGCGCGGGCGGGGGGGTCGCCGGAGAGTGCGGCGTGGTGCGCCATGGCGTGCTCCTGCTGCCTGCTGCGCAGGCGGATGTCGGCGGAGGCGGCGGAGAGGGAGCGCGAGGAGAGCCCTGACTGGAAGAATAGGTAGATGGTCGACACATTCAGCAGCAGCAGCAACACCGCCACCCCCGCCACTTTCGGCACCACCGCGCCCCCGCCCGCCTCCGCCCGCCCTCTCCGCGCCCGCCGCTCCACTTACCCCCACCCCATGACCCGCGTGTGCCCCGTGGCCCGCGTGCGAGGGGGCCGCGGTGGAAGTGGCTGCTGGCGGCAATCTCGAACTTGCCAGAGAGCGTTCGTGGGAGAAGGCGGCAACCGGGGAGGCGACGATGCCAGCGGCGGAGGGCACGCGGAAACTTTGCAGGATAGCATGATGCCACCAGATTTTGTGTCAGATGTAGAAAGTGAAAGTGGCAGTAGCACAGATAGTGATGATGATGAGGACTGCATGTTACATTACACACTTATGTTTGTAGGCTGTAGTGGGGTAACTCACATGGGGTACAACTCATTCTAGGGTTTCTACTTGTATCCCAACTGTTTCTAGGTCACCCATCCGTACTCGAGATTCCGACATGATATTCAGAGCAGGTCCCTACGTAGGACCGCTCCTTAGGGCCCACCGCTAGTATCGTTCCTGCCAACTGTTTTGTTTTGTTTTGTTCTTTTTGTTTGTTTGTTTGTTTTTTTTTTTTTTTGGTTTTTTTTTTTTTTTTAATTCCGGCCCTGCCCTAATAGCGTCTTACAGGCTACCCTGCCCGAGCTACATCGTGAACCTAACTGCATGCGCACTGCAGCTTGCGTGCTACCCCCCTATACAACCCGTGCTGCCACCCCTGCAGATCGCGCCCAGCCCATCCAGCCAGTGCGCCGCCCGCTCTGCCGCCATCTACATCCTTGCGTACGTCAACGACTTGGTCTTTGCTACGCCACTGGCACTTGTGAAGTCGGAGTTGCAGAAGAGACACACCTGCACTGACCTTGGTGAGCTGCGCAGCTATCTTGGCTTGCAGATCACTCGGGACAGAGCACGGCGCACCATCACTCTGACTCAGTCACACATGGTGCACCAGGTCCTTCAGCGCTTCGGCTTCCAGTTCTTCTTGCCATAGTCCACTCCCCAGCCTACAGGCCACTCGCTCTCAGCTCCACCTTTGGACGAGTCCGTAGAGCCGAGTGGTCCATATCCAGAGCTTGTGGGCTGCCTCATGTACATGATGACCTGCAGTCGACCTGACTTTGCGTACTCTCTCAACATCCTAGCACGCTACGTTGCGCCTGGGACACACCGACCAGAGTACTGGCGGGCTGCTACGAAGGTGCTGCATTACTTGTGCAGTACGTTAGGCATGCTTGGAGGACGGGGTCCAGTTGTACTCACTGGACACTCAGACGCTTCTTGGGCAGACGACCAGGCGACTCAGCGGTCGTCACAGGGTTACACCTTCAGCCTTGGCTCCGGTTCATTTTCTTGGAGGTCTACCCGTTTGTTTTCTGTTCTCAGCTCCAGTTGTGAGGCTGATATCTACGCGGAGGCCATGGCTGCACAGGAGTTACACTGGCTGACCTATTTGCTTACTGACCTGGGAGAGAGGCCTCGTTCTCCCCCAGTTGTGTACGTTGACAACAAGGCCATGATTGCCTTGTGTCAGGAGCACAGACTGGAGCACAGAATGAAACATATCGCTCTGTACTACTTCCTCACACAAGAGTTGCAGCAGCGTGGTCAACTTCGTCTTGCTTACGTGGCCATTCGGGCCAACACTGCTGATATTTTCACCAAGGCACTTGTGTCTGGTGATCATCAGCGCTTTTGCACTGCTCCAGGACTTGTGCATATGCTGCCTCACATCACTTGCTTACTGCTTAACTTTGCCTTGTACCGTGATCTTCATATCTATACGTGCTTATTTTGCCATTTTATAACTCTGCATGTGAACTGGCCTTATGGCCTCTTACTTGTGCTCAGACTATGTTGTGACTTTGTGATCCACCCTGAGCTTTGCTTTGCTTTGCTCTCATGTTTGACTGGTCTTGTGACCATTGGTTGTTCTTGTTATTCCCCACTTTGCCAATGGGGGTGTGTCAAACTACACATGTTTGTAGGTTGCAGTGGGGTAACTCACATGGGGTAGAACTCATTCTAGGGTTTCTACTTATATCCCAACTGTTTCTAGTTCACCCATTCCTGCTCAAGATTCTAACACTGCATGCCTTGTGATGTACCTGTTGCTAATAACGTACCGACTGATGTTGGTGGGGGGAGGTTAGAGGGTACATCTGGAGGGGCACCTACTGTGAAAGATGGCTTCACGATTCCGAGGTTTGATGATGTAGAGGAGCGTCCATTCAACTGGTTGTTGATGGAGAATCTGTCACATAGCCAGATTGCTACCTTGTTAGCAATCCTATGTCATCCAAGCACACGGCTGTTTGACATTGCTGAATGGAAAAGCATTCGTGAAGTCGAGGGTTGATGACATGTCGAGGGGCTGGAAAAAGGCCAAGGTATGTGTTGGGACAAAGACATGGCTGGAATATCACTTTTATGATGGCCTTGAAGCGCTCAAAGATCTTCTCACACATCCAAAGCTTAAAGGTAAGATCGTGAAGGAAGCAGCACCTCGCAACCCTGGCGAGACGCATGTTTACACCAACCCAGAAACGGGTGATTTGTGGTAAAAAATGCAAGAAAACATTCGTAGGGAGATGGTTGATGGCTTTGTCGCTGCTCTAATACTAGCGTCGGATGAGACACACATGGACCAGCGGGGTAAGGCCAAAGGCCAACCCTTATATATGATGCTGGCCAATATTCTAAGTGAAGAGAGGTGGAAGAAGCTTGTGCATGTGCTACTTGCTCTTCTTCCAGAATTTACAACAGAGTACGACTCACTGGATAAGCTTCTTGTGTTCCAACATGTGCTTAACCAAGTTTTAGCCCCACTCAAGCGTGCGACGCACATAGGTGTGAAGATCAAGGCTTCCAACGGTGAAACCTTGAACGTTTCGCCAGCTCTTTATGCGTATGTGTGTGACTATCCAGAGTCGTGCAAGGTCACGTGCACAAAGTCGGGAAGTACCGATTGACCATGCTCCATTTGCCTCACAAAACATGCTGTGTTGGCACACTTTAAGCAAGGCATGGTCAATAGGACACCTCATGTCCATCGGACATTGTACCGAATGATAAAGAGTGGTGCGTATGATGCTGCGCAGCACGATGACTTGTTAATGCGTCCTGTGCAGTATTGCCTATAATGATGGAGTTGGGAATCTGAACCACTCCTCAACCCATGTTGGATCTCAAATTCTTAGCTCCGAGGCCCAGCGCTTGCGCTAGCAGCCACTTGCACCACTCTTGGGCAAGAGGAAAAGGTATGACACGACCATGCTTATGGTCCAACGGACAGGTACATGCTTCTTGTCTCGCACGAGTTGGAAGTTGATGGTACCAAAGGCCCTGGAAGTGCCAAAGCCACAAACTTCAGATGACAAAAGGGATAATGCTTATGTCGAAGCTCTACGGGAAGAGCTGCCATTTCTCAGGGGTGCCTTGTACATTGCACCAAAGTGTAGGGGCGAGGATGTCATACACATCCAGGATCACACTGAGCTAACAATGCCGGCAGCCGTAGATGCAGAGTTCTCTCGCCTTTCCCATCGCATCCGTGCGCTCCCTTCCTTCCATAGAAGGCCATGGTTCTCAGATGTAGTAGCGCTGGGCACTGAGTTCTATGAGGGTGATTCGGAGTGGTATGCTAAGCTACTACTACTCTTTCGCTTCGTAGTAGATGGGACCAAGAAAGACTATGCATTCATAAATCACTATGAGGCTACTAGGGCCCTAGACCTGGTAACGAAGTGTGTGAAGTTGACATAGGCAGCCCTCGGAGATCGTAATCGGGTAATAGAGACCTCGAGCATCAAGAGAGCGTCGAATCTAGTGCAGCCGTTCATAGGGGATGACAATTGGATTTTAAACATATTTGTTTCTAGAAATGGTTACTACTAGATTATATATGTTGATTATTGAAATACAACTTGAGTTTGGCATTGTTCTTATCTGCAAAGTTATTCAGTGCGTCTGAATTATTTTGTTTGGCATCTCAAGCACACCACCAATAAACAATAACAAACAGAGGTGAAGATACTTGTTGCACAAAGCGATTACACACTCACAAACGCTAGAACTAGATGTATTTGTGCGATGCAAAGGATTACACACTCACCTTTCGTCATTTGGGCAGAACGATTTAGGCATGGTTCGTATTTCTCTTTCTGTCCACGTATCGTGCTTTTCAGAATCTGGTAGTATACTCATGCTGTCAAGAAAAGAGCGACAATGAATGCATTGATGAGAAAGTTGGTACAAGTACTAACCCTAATTGGGTTGTACCCCATATTGGCTACCCCACTACAGCCTACACAACACAATGTTCTGACACACCCCCATAGGCAAGGTGGGGGAGTACAAACAGTCACAGAAAAAGCAAAGCAAGCTCAGGGTGGATCACAACGTCACCACACACTCCAAGCGCAAGCAGATGGCTACAAGGCCAGTTCACATGCAGAGTTATATAAAACAGAGCAAACAATACAAGGACCACAACCTAGCAAGTGAAAGCATGCATGTATCTATATCGATCACAGTACAAGCAAGGTCAGATAGTGAGCAAGTGAGCAAACGTAGGCACAAGGCCTAAAGCAGTACACAGATCACCACGCGAAAGTGCCTTGGTGAAGATATCAGCTGTGTTGGCCCGGGTGGCCACGTAAGCAAGACGAAGCTGGCCACGCTGCTGCAACTCTCGAGCCAGGAAGTAGCGCAGAGCGATGTGCTCCATTCTGTGCTCCTGACACAAGGCAATAGCAGCCTTGTTGTCTACGTACAGAACTGGAGGAGAACTAGGCCGCTCTCCCAAGTCAGTCAGCAGGTAGGTGAGCCAACGTAACTCCTGTGCAGCCATGGCTCCTGCGTAGATCTCAGCCTCACAACTGGAGCTGAGAACAGAAGACGAGTGGGTAGACCGCCAAGAAACAGAGCCAGAGCCAAGGCTGAAGATGTAACCCTGTGACGACCGCTGCGTAGCCAGGTCGTCAACCCAAGAGGCGTCTGAGTGTCCAGTGAGGACAACTCGACCCTGTCCTCCAAGCACCAGCCCCATGCCCGATGTACTGCACAAGTAGCGCAGCACCCTCTTAGCAGCCTCCCAGTGCTCTCGCATGTGTCTCCTAGGCGCAACGTAGCGAGCCATGATGCTAAGAGGGTATGCAAGGTCAGGTCGCGTGCAGGTCATCAGGTACATGAGGCAGCTCACAAGCTCTGAATACGGGCCACTCGGCTCTACGGACTCGTCTGAAGGTGGAGCTGAGAGCGAGTGACCAGTAGGCAGAGGAGTGGACTGTGGTGAGGAGAACTGGAAGCCAAAGCGCTGAAGGACCTGCTGCACCATGTGTGACTGAGTCAGGGTGATGGTGCGGCGTGCTCTGTCCCAGGTGATCTGCAAGCCAAGGTAGCTGCGCAGCTCACCCAGGTCTATGCACGTGTGTCTCTTCTGCAGCTCCGACTTCACAAGGGCCAGTGCCTCAGTGTCAGCAGTGGCAAAGACCAAGTCGTCGACGTACACGAGGATATAGAACGGCGGCAGCAAAGTGTCTATGCGCAGAAACAGCGACGGGTCAGCAGTGGAAGGAGCAAACCCGAGAGCTGCAAGTGTCATCCCCAGTGTGTCGTGCCACTCACGAGGCGCCTGGCGGAGACCGTAGACTGGCTGCCGGAGGCTCCACTAGGTACCTGCAGGAAACGACCTAGTGAAGCCAGGTGGGCGGCGCAGCCAGATCTCCTCGTGCAGGCTGCCCTGAAAGCACAAGCTTTCGCTATCGTTAAAACATATAGGCCTTACATAGGATCACATATTTGATCGTTACAGTGTACTTGTTACAGTGTACTTGTAAAAAAAAAAAAAAAAAAACAGGCACTTGTTAACTCTTTTGTAAAGTGCTAACAACCCATAACTCGAACTCCCAGAAATACATCCCCTCTCTAAGATGTCTACAACACGCATGTCTACCGGGTAAGGCACATTCATCCCGTCGCAGCGCTCAGTCCACCTCAACCCCACCCAGCGTATATGCTGCTTGTTGAGATATGAACTTTTATGAGAAAGCATTCTTGCACGATACAGGAACCGACCTTACCAAGTACGAAGACGATGAGTCAGAAGCAATGAAGCGACACTGTCAACTGTTCGATCGAGACCGATGCAGACGGTAACATTCGAAGTGAAAAGGGCGGGTACATGTTTGAAACGTGTCCCCGCGCCGCATGGTTTAAATTTTGCTGTCATAAGGGGATGTACCCCCTCGAGTATATAGCTAGCTAGGGCGCTTCCCTTTCATTGATATTTCCTATATAAACCCAATACATGCATTGCTATTATTATCTCAAACATCTACATTCACTCTGACATGAGTTAATTACTTTCGCTACAAATCTACCTCCAAACAACCCTAAGCCAATCACTGGCTAAGTCCTGTTTAGGATTGTGCCATGGTATCAAAGCAACCTAGTAATTCTGCGCACTCCATCTTCCGTAAAATTCGCCGAACTAAAGCTGGCGAGCGGCACACACTCCCATGTTAAGATGGCTCGCTGGAGGATCCCGAAGCCAAGCGTATCTAACGGCTGAAGGCCAAGCCAACTTGGCTGCAACAACCAAGGCGACAACTACGATCAGCACCGTCGCACTCGAGCAGCTGTTTCAGCGACAATCAACAGTGGAGAAAGAGCTCAAAGCATTGTGGAATGGCGGCACAAGAACCTCCTCGTAAACCGCAAAACATGTTCAGCCGGCCATGATCGGCCGTGTAACCGCCCCGCACACCTTCTCCTTCGACACAAACAACTCAACACCAAAAGCCCTCCGTCCAAGTGATGAAACATGAACTCTGCATAAACCTGTTTTCTCAACGTCCCCGACCACCACGAGCGGCGTCGACCCCGCCGCCTCCCGATCAGCCGTTGCATGGCGCGGAGTGACCGTGCACGCACAAGGGGGACACGCGGAAAAGAAGCGGACTACGATGCCGGCCGTCGCCGCATTTGCGAGGCTGCATGGGACAAAGACTGGCGTGGGCAGGCATGAGACAAGGAGTGATGGGAGAAGAAGAACGTGAGAGAGGACCCTACCCTGTTCCTATTCAGGTAACGATGATCTTGGAGGCCTGTAGCAATAGTGGAAGGCAAATGAGTCAGAAGGGGTGGCGGGGGGAGTGTTGGGAAGCGACAGACACTTTTAAGGGAAGACGCATTGCGCAGGTGAATGCGCGGGAGATGCAAATAATGCTGGCTAGGTGAAATAGTGACAGTGACAATTGGCTATGGGAACAGGAGGGAACAAGTGAAGCATTGATGCTCCCTGGAGGATGGTTCGGTGGATAACTTCATTATAGCCAGCTCCTTATTCAGTTTCTAAAATGTTAAAATCAGGTCTATAGGGTTCAGTTTCTATGGGTCCATAGGGTTCATAGGGTCCTTTCGGGAAAGGGGCGCAAATGGCACTCAAAGTAAGGTGGAGTCAAAATAGATAGACTAGAGTGGCAGAGTCAGATTTTTTTTTTCCACAATCACACTTCGTCAAAGTTACTATATCGAAGGTGCAACTCATGGACTTTTTCGCATGAGATTTCATATGGGCGGACGAAACTTTGTGTGACAGAAATTGTGAGACTTACTCAGACAACTCATAAATAGAGTATTTAGAAAGCTTGCTTTCTTGTTGTAGCAACGGCATCGTCTCATTTCAAATGGTATAGTACAAACAGGTTCAAGCTAGCATAGGATAATTCTGGTAGCACAATTAACTATCATTCACTATTCTAAGGGGTGGATGGGCGAGAAATGACCTGTTTCACCCCCCTGGTCAGTGCTTTGCTCAGCTCACTGACACGGTTCGTTTGGTCTACGGGGTTGGTGCTCCTGCCCCTGACTGGCTGCCTCTTGTTCAGCGCTACGGCTCCGCTCTGTGGGGCATGTCTGCTGAGCAGTTAGTTGATCTGATTGGTACTCCCCATGCTATGTATGCTGTTGTTGACTCTAGTGTTTCTGACTCTGCTTACTCTGGTGTTGTTAGCTTAGGTGCTAGCCTTGCTCAGTTGCCTGTTGCTAGTGTAGGTTCTTGTGTAGACTCTAGTCCAGCGGCTACCTCAGAGGACGGTTCGCTGTCGTTCACGCTGGACTCTGGAGCCTCTCACTGCTTCTTTCGTGACAGCACGACACTTACGCCTCTTCCTGCGCCTGTTTCTGTGGCGCTGGCTGATCCCACTTCGGGACCAGTCACCGCGCGTCACACTACCACCTTGCCGTGTCCGGCTGCTCCTTCTGGGTCTCTCACTGGGTTTCACGTCCCCTCGTTCTCCCGGAACTTGGTGGGCGTGCGACCCCTCGTGAGTCAGCACGTGGGTGTGTGGTTTGAGCCTTCTGGAGAGACTGCGGTGTGTGTTGACGGGGACTCTTACCAGCCCCTCGCCACTTTTGCTGCTGAGCCGGGCTCCGGTCTCTACACTCTTCACACTCGCCCGCGCGCTCAGCAGCGACTGCAGCAGCAGCAGCAGCCGCAGCAGCCGCAGCAGCAGCAGCAGCAGCAGCCGCAGCAGCAGCCGCAGCCGCAGCCACAGCGGCCGCCGTCGCAGCAGCCACTCCTCCCAGTTCCTGTCCCTCCCCCTAGTCTCCTCCCTGCGTCTCACCAGGTGGTTCCGTCCCCTCAGGTTGTCGCGTCCAGTCCAGTCGCTGCGTCTTGCTCCTGTCGGTCGCTTGCCCACCCCACCGTTCTGTGGCACCACCGGATGGGACACCCTTCTCTTCCACGTCTGCGTGCTATGTCTAGTCAGCGTCTGGTCTTAGGTCTCCCGCGTGTCTTGCCGTCGCTGCCGCCGTCCCTTGCACCACCGTGCGGTCCTTGCGTCGAGGGTAGGCTGCGTGCCACCCCTCACTCCTCCTCCCTTCGTCCGGCCACCGAGCCTTTTGAGACGCTGCACTTGGACGTCTGGGGCCCCTCTCCTCGCCCTGGCCCTGAGCGTGAGCGTTTCTTTTTGGTGGTCGTTGACGACTACTCCCGCTACACCACAGTGTTCCCCCTGGCGAGGAAGTCTGAGGTGACTTCTACGCTGATCAGGTGGTTGCTTACCACCCAGGACACTCGTGGTCGTCGTGTCAGCTGTCTCCACTCCGACCGCGGGGGCGAGTTTCGCTCCGGCATTCTCGCTGGATTCTGTCGCGAACAGGGCATTCGTCAGTCCTGGACGCTTCCGGAGTCCCCACAGCAGAATGGGGTTGCTGAGCGTCGCATAGGCCTGGTCATGGAGATTGCCCGCACCTCCTTGACTCACGCCCGTGCCCCCCATTTCCTGTGGCCATACGCAGTCAGGTACGCCGCGCACCAGCTGAACCTCTGGCCACGCGTCTCTCGGCCGGAGGCTTCACCGACCAGTCTTTGGACAGGGTCCCCTGGTGTCGCGTCGAGGTTTCGTGTCTGGGGGTGCTTGGCTCTTGTCCGCGACACCTCCGCGGACAAGCTCTCGCCTCGCGCCGTTCCTTGTGTCTTCCTTGGTTTCCCTGAGGACTCCTCTGACTTCACCTTTTACCACCCTCCCTCTCACCGGTTCTTTGACTCCCGTGACGTCCGTTTCGAGGAGTCCACCCCGTACTACGTCAGGTACCCCAGTCGAGGTCTCCCGGTTCCTCCTCCCCCCCTCTTCCTGACAGCCGCTCCCCCCCCTGGTCCAGCCCCGTCTGGTGTGTCTCAGGCTAGCCCTCCCCCTTCGGTAGCCCCCCCTGTACAGCCTCCCTCCCCACAGTCTTCCTCACCGCCTCCTGTAGGTGCTCCCTCTCGGGAGGTTGGTCCTGCGACTGTCCCTGTACAGGTCTCTGGTTCTGGGGGTGCTGGAGTTGGAGCTGAGCCGCGGGTTGCAGAGGACTCTTCTCTTCCGGGGGCTGGTACTGGTCGTGCGGAGTCTGGGGGTGCTGGTGCGGAGTCTGGGGGTGCTGCGTCTGGGGGTGAGGGTGTTCCTTCGGTTTCTGGAGAGCCTGGGTCTGGAGCTGGTGTTGGTGCTGCCTCTGGGGGTGGTGTGCTTGGTGCTTCGGAGGTCGACTCTGGGGCTGCCGCTGCCCCGGACACTACTCCTTCCCCCCACCCCTACCCGACCAGGTTCCAGGCTCGTGTTCGCCGTGCTCGTGAGGAGCAGCTGGAGTTGGAGAGAGAGGAGAGAGAGTTGCAGCGGCTCGAGGAGCAGGAGCGACAGCAGCAGGAGCAGCAGCAGGAGCAGCAGCAGGGGCAGCAGCCGCTGGAGCAGCAGCAGCCACAGCAGCCGCAGCAGCAGCAGCAGCAGCTGCTGCCGTCTCCTCCTCCTGTCTCGGGTCTTCGGACCCTTGGTCTCCCGTCTCCCTCTCCTTCCTCCTCCCCCTCTCCTCCCGTCTCTGGTCCTCCGCTTCCTCCTCCTGACCCCTCTCCCGCTGTTTTCCCTCGTTCTCAGTCTTCGTTGTCTCCTCCTCCTTCTCAGACTTGGGCCTCTCGTCGCTCCCCTCGTGCTCGTCCCTCGTCTCCTGTTCCCTTCACTGACCTTCGTACAGCCTTCCTTTGTTCTCGTCCACCTCGTCCGTCTCCGTCTGTGCTTCCGTCTCCTCCTGAGTCGGCCCTCACTGTGTCGCTTCCTTCTCCTGTCACTGACTACTACCGCACGTACCGTCCTGTTCTCTCTCGTGTTCTCGCCTCTCTTGTTACCCACCCTCGTGCCTCTGTGTCCTCTGTGTCCGCTCTTACTGCCGCAGTCACTGAGTTTGCCTCTACCCGCCGCCTTGACTTCGCCACCGCTCTTGTGGCTGCTCCTCCTTCCAGTCCTCTGGCCGTCGGGGGTGTGTCTGCCCTTGGCAGTGACGCCCTAGAGGACAGGCAGTTTGAGCTAGAGTTCCTGGCGGCCGCTTCCCCTCATCTCTGTGCCATGCTCCTCGCCCCTGAGGGTGACCCCGACGCCCTTGACATTCCGACTCCTCGCACTTACGCTGAGGCAGTGTCAGGGCCTTGGGCCTCTCAGTGGAGAGCTGCCATGGACGCAGAGATGGCCTCCTACAGATCCACAGGCACCTACGTCGATGAGGTTCCCCCTCCGGGGGCGAACGTAGTCGACGGCATGTGGATCTACAGGGTGAAGCGGCCACCGGGATCTCCTCCGGTCTTCAAGGCGCGCTACGTGGCTAGAGGTTTCAGTCAGCGCGAGGGAGTTGACTTCTTTCAGACCTTCGCGCCCACCCCGAAGATGACCACTCTTCGGGTGTTACTACACGTAGCAGCACAGAGAGACTACGAGTTACACTCTCTCGACTTCTCCACTGCTTTCCTTCAGGGCAGTCTTCACGAGGAGGTCTGGTTGCGTCGTCCCTCTGCCTTCACTGGCTCTTTCCCTCCTGGGACCCAGTGGAGGCTGAGGCGACCGGTTTACGGTCTTCGTCAGGCTCCTCGTGAGTGGCACGACACCCTGCGTTCTACCCTGTCTGACCTTGGGTTCCAGCCGTCTTCTGCTGACCCGTCGCTGTTCGTGCGTCGTGGCCCCACACCTTTCTTTGTTCTGGTCTACGTTGACGACCTTGTTTTCGCCACCCCTGACAGGGTTGCTTTGGCACACGTGAAGTCCGAACTGCAGAAGAGACACACCTGCACTGATCTTGGTGAGCTGCGCCACTACCTTGGCCTGCAGATCACCAGGGACAGAGCTGCTCGCACCATTACACTTTCACAGTCGCACATGGTGCAGCAGGTCCTTCAGCGGTTCGGGCTTCAGCACTCCACAGTACAGCGCACACCTCTTGCTGTTGACCACAGACTCACTGGACCCTTTCCTGACGAGCCGTTCGAGCCTAGTGGTCCCTACGCAGAGCTTGTGGGTTGCCTCATGTACCTGATGACTTGTACTCGCCCGGACCTCGCCTTCCCTCTCAGCGTTCTTGCGCGCTTTGTTGCGCCAGGGAGACACCGTCCTGTTCACTGGACAGCAGCTGTGAGGGTGGCGAAGTACCTAGCGACGACGTCAGGCGTGGGGCTAGTTCTTGGAGGGCAGCAGTCTGTCGTACTTACTGGTCACTGTGACTCCTCTTACGCTGACGACGCTGAGACTCACAGGTCTACTCAGGGGTACTGTTTCAGCCTGGGTTCTGGAGCTGTTTCCTGGCGGTCCACGCGCTCCTCTTCGGTCTCGACCTCTACAGCTGAGGCTGAGATCTACGCTGGTGCCATGGCGGCACAGGAGCTGCGTTGGTTGACCTTCTTGCTCACCGACCTTGGTGAGCGGCCGAGCTCTGCACCGACCTTGTTCACTGACAACAAGGCGTCTATTCTCCTTTGTCGAGAGCCACGACTGGAGAGCAGAGTGAAGCACATTCACGTCAGGTACTTTCTTCTGCGAGAGTTGCAGAGGCGTGGACAGGCTCGCTTTGAGTTTGTGGAGTCCGAGGCCAACACTGCAGACATCTTCACCAAGGCGCTTCCGCCTTGTGACCACCAGAGGTGCTGTGTGCAGTTAGGCCTTGTTGACACTGGTTCTCGTGTTGCTTAGACTTGAGTGTACTGTTTACTTTGCTTTCTATATACCTCTGTTACTTCTTGGACTGGCCTTGTGGCCACTGTTGTTTGTGCTCAGACTGTGTGGTGACGTTGTGATCCACCCTGAGCTTCGTTTCTTGGACTGGTCTTGTGACCGTACTCGTGTGGTTCTGCTAGACACCCCTCACTTAGGCTATGGGGGTGTGTCAAATGTTGTAGCCTATAGTGAGGTTTGTCTTAGGGGGTACAAAACTTAGGGTTAGCTATATGTACCCCAACCAACATCAATGCATCATCCATTCTTCATTTTGACACTCCAGCCCACGTTTTGTACTCCAAAACGGGCGTTTAGCGCGGTTCGCCGATGACCATTGCTACATTACAAGCCGCTTCGCTTTCAAAATACACGATTTTGAAAAGCGTTACAGCTTTTAAAAATATTCATATTTAGAAAGCTTGCTTTCTTGTTGTAGCAATGGCATCGTCTCATTTCAAATGGGTCTTCTGAGACATGTGTGGTGTAGGTCGCCGTTGGTGCTGGGTCGTGCCGAGGAGAGGGATCGTGCTGGGTCTTGGACGTGCCTCGATGCTCCCACCAGTTAGTCTGGGGCAGGCGTGATGTGCGTCTCCTTCGCAGTGTCGTTTCTCCATCGTCCTAATCGCTTCAGGATTCGGTCTGATATTCCGGCGTTGGCTGCGACGGTCGCTGCACCTTTTCGGAAGGAGTGGGTTCCGAGGTGCTCGAAACTGAGACCGATTTTATGAAATGCCTCTTTGCACCAGTTGCGAATTGTGGTGTAGGATGGCGGCTTGGTGATCCCGCCTTCCCCGCCCTCTGTTCCAAAGACGCGGATGAGCGGACCTTGTTGCAATTGGTCATATTTAGCCAGGTGTATGAATTGTTTGGTGCAGCGAACGGGGTAGAAAGGGCCCGAGCTTGCGGCTACCCGGACCCATATGCCTTCTCCTGCCTGGTCCGTCTTGGAACGGGGGATTAGTAGCCACATGACTTCTGACTCGAATTGAATCTCATGCCAATTGATGACCGCGAGGTCGGAGTAGCGCAGGAACCCGGCGTACATTAAGATCAGTATTAGTCCCTTCTGAAATTCGCGGGGGTTGTCCGATTGTAGAAATTCCGATGCCATTGCATGCACTTGATGTAGTGACACAGGCTCTTTGGCCCGGGTGGGATGCGGGCATTGCTTCTTCGCAAACTCCCTGACTTGTAAGGTGAATGGGCCAGTGGATGGGCATGATGCACCGATCGACCGATGCGCGAAGCTGACTGCCGAGCATGTCAACTGTATTGCGAACACCGTAGCCTTCAACTGAATGGCGTAGACTAGGTACAAGGCGAGTGTCATATCGGTGCATGGGAGGAACTTGAGCTTGTGTTGCATGGGGTAGCCAATATGGGGTACAACCCTTTTAGGGTTTCTATTTGTACCAAACTCATCCATAGTTCATTCATTCCTGCTTCTAGTTTCAACATGGTATCAGAGCAAGTCTCAGCCTAGGACCGCATTCTTAGGGCCCACCGTACCGCGCTACCCCACGAGTCGCACCTGCTACTGTCGCCCTACCCTGCCTTGCGTTGCGCTGCCCCGCGCACGCCCTGCCCTGCCCTGCCCGGGCGCTGCTCGCTGCTGCACGCCGTGCCCTGCCCACGCGCTGCTTTCAGCCGCGCGCCCTGCCCTACCCACGCGCCGCGCTGCCTTACCCGCGCGCCACGCACCCGCAGCTGCGTGCACTGCACTGCCCGTGCGCCGCGCGCAGCCCGTCGCCACGCGTGCCCTGCCCGTGTGCTGCCCGCCGCAGCCGCGCACTGCCCTGCCCGTGCGCCGCCGCCGCGCCCCGCGCACTGCGACGGCTGTAAGCCGCGTGCCTGCCCTGCACGTGCGCCGCCCGCCGCTGCGCACTGCCCTGCCTGTGCGCCGCCGCCGCGCCCCGTGCACTGCGCCGCCTGTGAGCCGCGCGCCAACCCTACCCGCGCGCCGCCCGCCGCCGCACGCGCTCCCCTGCCCACGCGCCACCTGGCCGCCGCTGAGCGCCCTGCCACTGCGCTCTTTGCCGCCGCGTGCCCTGCCTTGCTCGCGAACCGCCAGTCGCTGAGTGCCCTGCCCTGCCCTGCTCCTATGGCGCTCGCCTGCTCTGCCTGCTATGGCCACTCTCAGCGTCCTCACCTTCGATCCGGAGGGCCGCCCGATAGAGTTCCAATCCTGGCTCGAGCTGTTCTTATTGAGCGACTCTAAGGACGACATCTCACTGTTTGACCTCACGTCTGGAGCCAGTTCTGCCCCTGCCGACACAACCGACAGTACGCCCCACTCACAGTGGCTTACCCGTGATGCTACTACTCGCCAGGCCATTCGCAATGACTTGCTGTTAGCCGAACAAGACTGCTAAAGCCCACTATGACGCAGTAGTCGCTCGCTATTCCTCCCCGGCCACTGCTGCTCTAGGCCGCCTTCTACTGCCCTACCTGTTCCCAGAGCTGTCCGCTTTTGCCACAGTCGCCGACCTCGTCACTCACCTTTGCACTAGTGACGTCCGCTACCGAGCCGCGCTTCCTGCCGAGTTCCTCACCAAGAACCCTCCTCCCATGTACATCACCCTCTACTTTATCGTCACCCGCCTCCCTGACTCACTTAGCGCCGTCAAGGACCTCCTTCTCGCCATGGACCCCACAGACCTCACTGTCAACCTCCTTGAGAAGCACCTCCTTGCAGTTGAGACCAGCATAGTTGCTGTAGGTGCTTCTCGTGGCACTCCTCGCACTCCCTTCTTTGAGGGGTGCTCGCCCTCCCCCTTCTCCCCTCCGTCGCCTCTGTCGCAGCTGTTGACTACCTTCGTGCTGAGGAGGTGGGAGCAACGTCTGCCTCTAGTGGGAGGCAGGGGAGGCAGGGGCGGTGGGGGTGGCAGAGGAGGAGGCGGTGGTGGGGGTGGTGGCGGCGGTGGAGGGGGTGGCAGTGGCGGAGAGGGTGGAGGCGGTGGTGGGGGTGCAGGTGGTGGTGGTGGTGGCGGGGGTGGGGGTGGTGGTGGCAGTGGTAGTGGAGGCAGTGGGAGTGCAGGCGACGGCGGTGGTGGCGGCCGGGGTGGTACTAGCCAGAGGGGAGGCCTTGGCGGTGGTCCGAGGCAGCAGCAGCAGCGTCCGACCCTTTCGCTTCAGGAGCTTCGTGAGTGGTTTGCTCAGCGTGGGACGGCTGGGGGTAGTGGTCCTTGCTCGTATGTCATTCGCACAGGTGACTGCAAGGGTCAGACATGCGGGAAACTTAACACCCAGTACCGCTGCTTCTCTCGTCTTACCGACGCCTTCCGTGCCCAGTTTCCCGACGCCGCTGAGCTCCCCCGCTGGGCAGAGCTGCTTAAGATGGGTGTAGATATCTTTGCTCTTGATTATGATGCTATCCTTGCTGGCATGTATGCATTGACTGTTAGTGCTGAGGGTGACTGTTACTTGTGTGTGCCGCCTGACCCAGGTATAGAGGCTGCTGCCCTAGGTGCTAGTGAGTCTGCTCTCTCAGGTACTGCGCCTGCTGAGGCCTTGCACACCTTCACTCTTGACTCAGGTGCTTCCCGCTGTTTCTTTCGTGACAGTACTGCACTCACACCACTCCCTGCACCTGTTGCAGTCTCTCTGGCTGACCCCTCAGGGGGCCCAGTTCTTGCACGGTCCACCACTGTGCTTCCGTGCCCGGCGGTTCCGTCTGGCTCACTGTCAGGCCTCCACCTCCCCTCGTTCTCTACGAACTTGGTGAGCAACGCTATCCTTCAGGATGAGGGGGTTAATACCTTCACCCCTGTTGGCACGTGTGCACGGACGGGCCGTCACCTGGCCACGTTTACCCGTCGGCCAGGGTCGAGTGTTTACACACTGACGACTGGTAGCTGCTTTTGGTCAGGTGTCTGCGTCAGGTCTGGTACCCCCCCCCTTGTGAGTGTCGCTCCCTGTCGCACCAGACTCTTCTCTGGCACCACCGTCTGGGTCACCCCTCCTTGCCACGTCTGTGTGGCATGCACCGTTGTTTCCTTGTGTCTGGTCTTCCCAGGTCTCTCCCTCCCCTCCCTGCCTTGCCTGCGCCGCCTTGCCTTCCTTGTGTCGAGGGGCGGCAGCGCGCTGCTCCTCACTCCTCCTCGTTTCCCCCGACAGAGGCTCCTCTGCAGACCCTCCACATGGACGTGTGGGGCCCAGCCCGCGTTCGTGGACAGGGCGGCGAGCGGTACTTTCTGCTGGTTGTCGACGACTACTCGCGTTACACCACGGTCTTCCCCTTGCGCACCAAGGGTGAGGTCCCTGCTGTCCTGATCCCTTGGATCCGACCAATTCGTCTCCAGCTCAGTCGCCGGTTCCAGACGGACCTTCGAGTCCTCCGTCTGCACTCTGACAGAGGTGGTGAGTTCTCCTCCGACCTCTTACTGGCCTTCTGTCAGGGGGAGGGCATCCTCCAGTCGTTCACGCTTCCGGGCTCACCGCAGCAAAATGGGGTTGCTGAGCGCCGCATTGGCTTGGTCATGGAGATCGCTCGTACCTCCTTGATCCATGCGGCGGCTCCCCATTTTCTGTGGCCGTTTGCGGTCCGGTACGCTGCGCATCAACTCAACCTCTGGCCCTGTGTCTCCTTGCCGGAGACCTCGCCCACACTGCGTTGGACGAGGGAGGTTGGCGATGCGTCGCGGTTCCGGGTCTGGGGTGCTCGTGCCCTTGTCCGCGATACGTCCGCGGACAAGCTGTCCTCCCGCACCATTCCTTGTGTCTTCCTCGGCTTCGTCCCTGACGCGCCTTGTTGGTAGTTTTACCACCCCACCTCGCGCCGTGTCTTCCCCTCTCAGGACGCCACGTTTCACGAGTCGGTTCCCTTTTACCGTGTCTTTCCCTACCGCACTGTGCCTCTCCCTCCCCCGCCGCTTTTCTTCACTCCTGGCCCCCCTCCGGTAGACCCCCTCCCCCCTCAGGGTCCTGCTCCTTCAGGTGTGTCTCAGGTAGACCCACTCCCCTTCGCTGAGCCTGTAGAGGTCGCTAGTGACTCAGGTGCTACTGCGGGAGGTGCTGCTTGGGGTGCTGCGTCTGGAGGTGCTGAGCCTGTGCGTTAGGTACTAGAGGGTGCGGAGCCTGGGGGTGCTGAGCCTGCGAGTGCGGAAACAGGGGGTGCTGAGCCTACGGTTGCAGAGTCTGAGGGTGCGGAGCCTGGGGGTGCTGAGCCTGAGCGTGCGGAGCCTGGGGGTGCTGAGCCTGGGGGTGCCGAGCCTGGGGGTGCTGAGCATGGGGATGCTGCGCAGGAGGGTGCTGCACCTGGAGGAAATTTGTCTACTAGAGGTCCTTCGGGTGCCTCGTCCCGGCGGGAGCCTCTCTCTCCACGTCAGGTGCGCGAGTGGTTTGCTTGGCGCTGGAGCCTCCGGGGTGGAGCTGGTGGAGCTGGAGGCGCTGGGGCTACTGGAGGTGCTCGTACTGGAGGTACTGGAGCTGCCAGGACTACTGGTGCTGCTGGTGCTGGAGGTACTGGAGCTGGAGGCCCTGGAGCTGGTGCTGTCGACCCTGGAGTTGGAGACCCTGGGGCTGGAGGTGCCGGTTCCTGGGGTGCTGCTGCTGGAGGCACTGGAGCTGGAGGCCCTGGAGCTGGTGCTGTCGACCCTGGAGTTGGAGACCCTGGGGCTGGAGGTACTGGTTCTGGGGGTGCTGCTGCTGGAGGCACTGGAGCTGGAGACTCTGGAGCTGGTGCTGTCGACTCTGGAGTTGGAGACCCCAGAGCTGGAGGTGCCGGTTCTGGGGGTGCTGCTGCTGGAGACCCTGGAGCTGGTGTTGTGGACCCTGGGACTGGAGGTGCCGGTTCTGGGGGTGCTGCTGCTGGTGACGCTGGAGCTGGAGGTGCTGGCGTTAAAGGCGCTGGGGCTGGAGGTTCTGGAGTTGCAGGAGGCGCTGAAGCTGCTGCTGGTACTGGTGCAGGTGGTACTGCACCGCCGCGACTGTTCTTCGCTCCACCGTGGCCGTCGTCTCTGCCACCACCTGCCTCCGTACTTCGCCAGGTTCTTAGCCTCCCGTCTTCTACTGGCCTCCCGTTACAGCCAGGCTCACCACTGCCTGCTCCTTCTCCTTACACTAAGCAGAATGACTCGCTTACAGAGCGTCATGAGCCTGCGTCTCGTCCTGCCTCCCCTGTTCGCACTGTTCGCCGTGCTCGTCGAGTCCCGCGTCCGCGTCCTCCCCCTGTGCCAGGTACTCACACTATGGCACTTCGTCCTTCCTCTGCTCCACAGCGTGTCCCGCTGCCGTCTCCTCCTGCGTCATCTCTTCCTGTCCTTCCTAACCCTGCGACTGACGCTGTTCGTGCTGCTCACCCTACTGTCACGCGTCTGTTAGCCACTGTTGTCACTAACCCGTCGTTTGAGTCTGATGTTGCGTCTGCCCTAGTCTCTGAGCTTGTTGACTTTGCTGCTGCTTGTCTTCTCAACTACGCTGCTATTCTTGTTGCTGAGTCTGCGTCTACCTGTCCTCCGTCCGTCGGGGTTGAGTGTGCTCTTAGCACGGACGTCCTTGAGGACAGGCACGAGGACCTTGAGTGTCTTGCAGCCGCTGCGCCTCATCTCGTGGCCATGCTGCTTGCCCCTAAGGGAGACCAGACATCCCGACCCCGCGCTCTTACGCTGAGGCGATCACGGGTCCCTACTCCTCTCAGTGGCAGACAGCCATGGACGCAGAGATGGCATCCTGGAAGTCCACAGGCACTTACGTCGATGAGGTTCCCCCTCTTGGGGCGAACATCGTCGATGGAATGTGGATTTTCAGGGTGAAGCGGCCGCCGGATTCTCCGCCTGTCTTCAAGGCTCGTTACGTTGCACGAGGCTTCAGTCAGCGACAGGGAGTTGACTTCTTCCAGACCTTCTCCCCTACCCCGAAGATGACCACTCTTTGGGTGCTGCTGCACGTTGCCGCTCAGCGTGACTACGAGCTTCACTCTCTTGACTTCAGCACAACCTTCTTACAAGGCAGCCTACACGAGGAGATCTGGCTGCGCCGCCCACCTGGCTTCACTGGGTCGTTTCCTCCTGGTACCTAGTGGAGCCTCCATCGGCCTGTCTACAGTCTCCCCCATGCGCCTCGTGAGTGGCACGACACACTAAGGACGACGCTATTTCTGCGCACCGACACTTCGCTGCCGCCGTTCTACATCCTCTTGTACGTCGACGACTTGGTCTTTGCCACTGCTGACACTGAGGCACTCGCCCTTGTGAAGTCGGAGCTGCAGAAGAGACACACGTGCACTGACCTGGGTGAGCTGCGCAGCTACCTTGGCTTGCAGATCACCCAGGACAGAGCACGGCGCACCATCACACTGACTCAGTCACACATGGTGCAGCAGGTCCTTCAGCGCTTCGGCTTCACCTGGTCCTCGCCACAGTCCACTCCTATGGCTACGGGCCACTCGCCCTCAGCTCTGCCTTCGGATGAGTCCGTAGAGCCGAGTGGCCCGTATCGTGAGCTTGTAGGCTGCCTCATGTACCTGATGACCTGCACTCGACCTGACCTTGCCTACCCTCTTAGCATCTTAGCTCGCTTCGTTGAGCCCGGGAGACACCGGCGAGAGCACATGGAGGCTGCTAAGAGGGTGTTGCGCTACTTGTGCAGTACATCAGGCATGGGGCTCGTGCTTGGAGGACGGGGTGACGTTGTCCTCACTGGACACTCAGACGCCTCTTGGGTTGACGACCTGGCTATGCAGCGGTCGTCACAGGGTTACACTTTCAGCCTTGGCTGTGGCTCTGTTTCTTGGCGGTCTACACGCTCGTCTTTTGTTCTCAGCTCCAGTTGTGAGGCTGAGATCTACGCCACAGCCATGGCTGCTCAGGAGTTACGCTGGCTCACCTACCTGCTGACCGACTTGGGAGAGCAGGAACATTCCCCTCCAGTGCTGTACGTCGACAACAAGGCCGCCATTGCCTTGTGTGAGGAGCACAGACTGGAGCACAGAATGAAGCACATCGCTCTGCGTTACTTCCTAGCTCGAGAGTTGCAGCAGCGTGGTCAGCTTCGTCTTACTCACGTGGCCACTCGGGCCAACACTGCTGATATATTCACCAAGGCACTTCCGTCTGGTGATCATCAGCGCTTCTGTACTATGCTAGGCCTTGTGCCTGTTTCGTCTCACTTGCTCACTTCGTGACTTTGCTTGTACTGTGATCTATATATGTACCTGCATGCTTGCTCTTGCTAGGTAGTGATCACTGTACTGTTTCTGCTGCATATATACCTCTGCATGTGAACTGGCCTTGTGGCCCTTTGCTTGTGCTTGGAGTGTGTGGTGACGTTGTGATCCACCCTGAGCTTGCTTTGCTTTTCTTGACTGGTCTTGTGACCCCTTGTTCTTGCCTATGGGGGTGTGTCGAACTGTATATGTACTATTATGTACAACCCCTTTAGGGTTTCTATTTGTACCAAACTCATCCATAGTTCATTCAGTCCTGCTTCTAGTTTCAACACTTGACCTAGTAGGGCTCGTACGTGCGGCCCGCGTTTGAGTGGGGATCTCTAGTATCTGATGTTTGAGTTTTTCCAGCAATCCTGCATCAACTACGAGCGTGGTTAGCACGCGTAGTGCGATCATGGGACTGCATGGTAGACCGTCGCCATAAAAGGCACTGGAGTGAGTGCCTGCCGTCAAGCACTGGCTACCGTGCGTGAGGGGAATCTGGGTATGAATGTAGGGGGCCCATTGAGGGGGGGCGGGTTGTAGTAGGGGCCACCAGCTTGCACTAGCCCAGTGGGGTGCGATGAGAGTTGAAGGTCCGTTTCGCATGGTGGAGTACTGCTGGGACTAGGTGGGGTGGTGGGAATGCATATCCCCGCTCGGATGTCCAAGGGATGGAGAACGCATCAACTGCTGCTGCATCTGGGTGCGGTGTTTTGGAGCAAAACCGGGTGAGCTTGGTATTGCTCCCATTTGCAAATAGATCGATTAAATGCGGGCCCAAACGACGCTCTATGAGGAGGAACCAAGGTGTCTTCAGGGAGTAGTCGTCACAACTGGAGCTGAGAACAGAAGACGAGCGTGTAGACCGCCAAGAAACAGAGCCGGAGCCAAGGCTGAACGTGTACCCCTGCGACGACCGCTGCGTAGCCAGGTCGTCGACCCAAGAAGCGTCGGAGTGTCCAGTGAGGACAACGTCACCCCGTCCTCCAAGCACGAGCCCCATGCCCGATGTACTACACAAGTAGCGTAACACCCTCTTAGCAGCCTCCCAGTGCTCTCGCCGGTGTCTCCCGGGCGCAACGTAGCGAGCCAGGATGCTAAGAGGGTACGCAAGGTCAGGTCGAGTGCAGGTCATCAAGTACATGAGGCAGCCCACAAGCTCACGATACGGGCCACTCGGCTCTACGGACTCATCCGAAGGCAGAGCTGAGAGCGAGTGACCCGTAGCCATAGGAGTGGACTGTGGCGAGGACCAGGTGAAGCCGAAGCGCTGAAGGATCTGCTGCACCATGTGTGACTGAGTCAGGGTGATGGTGCGGCGTGCTCTATCCCGGGTGATCTGCAAGCCAAGGTAACTGCACAGCTCACCCAGGTCTGTGCACGTGTGTCTCTTCTACAGCTCCGACTTCACAAGGGCGAGCAGTGGCAAAGACCAAGTCGTCAATGTACACGAGGATGTAGAACGGCGGCAGCGACGGGTCAGTAGTGGAAGGAGCAAACCCAAGAGCCGCCAGTGTCGTCCTCAGTGTGTCGTGCCACTCACGAGGCGCCTGACGGAGACCGTAGACTGGCCGCCGGAGGCTCTACTGGGTACCAGGAGGAAACGACCCAGTGAAGCCAGGTGGGTGGCGCAGCCAGATCTCCTCGTGCAGACTGCCCTGTAAGAACGCTGTGCTGAAGTCCAGAGAGTGAAGCTCGTAGTCACGCTAAGCGGCAACGTGCAGCAGCACCCGAAGAGTGGTCATCTTCGGGGTAGGGGAGAAGGTCTGGAAGAAGTCAACTCCCTGTCGCTGACTGAAGCCTCGTGCAACGTAACGAGCCTTGAAGACAGGCGGAGAACCTGGCGGCCGCTTCACCCTGAAAATCCACATGTCATCGACGATGTTCGCCCCAGGAGGGGGAACCTCGTCGACGTAAGTGCCTGTGGACTTCCAGGATGCCATCTCTGCGTCCATGGCTGTCTGCCACTGAGAAAAGTACTGACCCGAAATCGCCTCTACGTAAGAGCGCGGGGTCGGGATGTCCAGTGCATCCGGGTCTCCCTCAGGAGCAAGCAGCATGGCCACGAGATGAGGTACAGCGGCTGCAAGACACTCGACTCAAAAGAAGGGTCAGTGACAATAGTGGCTAACAGATGCGAGACAGTCGGGTGAGCAGCACGAACTAGGTCAGACTCAGGGTCCGGCACAGTAGGAAGAGAGGACGCAGGAGGAGACGGCAGAGGGACGCGCTGTGGAGCAGAGGAAAGGCAAAGTGCCATAGTGTGAGTACCTGGCACAGGAGGAGGACGCGGACGCGGGACACGACGGCTAATGCGGACAGTGCGAGTGGGCGAGACAGGACGAGACGCAGGCTCACGACGCTCCGTAAGCGAGTCCGTCTGCTCAGTGTAAGGAGAAGGAGCAGGCAAAGTGGAGCCGGGCTGTAACGGGAGGCCAGTGGACGACGGGAGGCCCAGAACCTGGCGAAGTACGGAGTCAGACGGTGGTAGAGACGACGACGACGGCGGAGTAAAGAACAGTCGCGGCTGGGCAGGACCACTAGCTCTAGCTCCTCCAGCACCAATACCTCTAGTACTAGTACCAGCAGCTCCAGGGCCTCCAGCAGCTCCAGGGTTTCCAGCAGCTCCAGAACCTCCAGCTCCAGCACCTCTAGCTCCAGCGCCTCTAGGTCTAGCGCCCCCAGCTCCCGGGTCACCAGCTCCGGTCCCTCCAGCTCCAGTGCCTCCAGCTCCAGAACCCGCAGCACCACGAGCTTCGGCAGCTCCAGTACCCCCTATACGAGCACCTCCGGGACTAGCAGTGCCAGCACCACCAGCACCTCCAGCACCAGCAGCACCACCAGCTCCGGCAGCTCCAGTACCTCCAGTACGAGCACCTCCGGGACCAGCAGTGCCAGCACCACCAGCACCAGCAGCACCACCAGCTCCGGCAGCTCCAGCACCTCCAGTACGAGCACCTCCGGGACGAGCAGTGCCAGCATAACCAGCACCTCCAGCACCACCAGCACCACCAGCCCCGGCAGCTCCAGTACCCCCAGTACGAGCACCTCCGGGACCAGCAGTGCCAGCACCACCAGCACCTCCAGCACCAGCAGCACCACCAGCCCCGGCAGCTCCAGTACCTCCAGTACGAGCACCTCCGGGACCAGCAGTGCCAGCACCACCAGCACCTCCAGCACCAGCAGCACCACCAGCCCCGGCAGCTCCAGTACCCCCAGTACGAGCACCTCCGGGACCAGCAGTGCCAGCTCCTGCGGTACTAGTAGCTTTAGGTCCTCCAGCTCCAGCAGCTCCACGCGGAAGGCGGTAGCGCTGAGCGTACCACTCGCGCAGCTGCTGTGGTGAGAGAGGCTCCCGCCGGCTAGACTGCTGGGGCGAGGCCCCGGGAGGACCTCCAGGACTAGTAGCTCCATACCACCAGGTGCAGCACCTCCAGCTCCAGTACCTCCAGCTCCAGAACCTCCAGCTCCAGGGCCTCCAGGTCCAGCCTCACCAGGACCAGTAGTACCACTCCAAAGGCGGGCGCACTGAGCCAACCACTCGCGCAGCTGCTGTGGTGAGAGAGGCCCTCGCTGGGGAGACCACCGCGGCGAGGAACCCGGAAGACCGCCGGTAGACGTAGCACCACCAGGCTCAGCACCCCCAGAAGTAGCACCCGTAGGCTCAGCACCCCTAGGCTCCTCCCGCTCTGGCGTAGCACCCCCAGGCTCAGCACCCCTAGGCACAACACCCCCAGGCTCTACACGCTCAGGCTCCATACCCGCAGGCTCAACACCCCCAGACGCAACAACCCGAGCAGCACCACCCTCAGCGGCACCTGAGTCACCAGTGACCTCGACAGGCTCAGGCAAGGGAGGCGGGTCTACCTGAGACACACCTGAAGGAGCAGGACCCGAAGGGGGGGGGGGGGGGGGGGGGGAGGGGGTCTACCGGAGGGGGACCTGGAGCGAGGAAGAGCGGCGGGGGGGGGAGAGGGGCAGTGCGGTAGGGAAAGAGACGGTAAAAGGGAACCGACTCGTCAAACGTAACGTCTTGAGAGGCGAACACCCGACGCGACATGGGGTGGTAAAACTACCAGCCATGCGTGTCAGGGGGAAAACCAAGGAAGACGCAGGGAATGGCGCGAGCGGAGAGCTTGTCCGCGATGGTATCGCGGACAAAGGCACGAGAACCCCAGACCCGGAAGCGCGATGCATCGCCAACCTCCCCCGTCCAACGCAATGTGGGCGAGGTCTCCGGCAAGGAGACACGGGGCCAGAGGTTGAGCTGATGCGCAGCGTACCGGACCGCAAACGGCCACAGAAAATGGGGAGCCGGCGCATGGATCATGGAGGTACGAGCAACCTCCATGACTAAGCCAATGTGGCGCTCAGCAACCCCATTCTGCTGCGGAGAGGCCGGAAGCGTGAACGACTGGAGGATGCCCTCCCCCTGACAAAAGTCCCGCAAGAGGTCAGAGGAGAACTCACCACCTCTGTCAGAGTGCAGACGCAGGACGGGAAGGTCCGTGTCGAACCGCTCGTGGAGCTCGAGACGCACAAGAATCAAAACAGGAGGGACTTCAGCTTTGCTGCGCAAGGAGAAGACCGTTGTGTAACGCGAGTAGAAAACGACAACCAGCAGAAAGTACCGCTCGCGGCCCTGTCCCTGGACGCGGGCTGGGCCCCACACGTCCAGGTGGAGAGTCTGCAGGGGAGCATCTATCGGGGGAAACGAGGAGGAGTGAGGAGTGGCGCGCTGCCGCCCCTCGACGCAAGGAATGCAGGGCGGGGCAGGCGAGGGCGGGAGGGAAGGCAGAGACCTGGGAAGACCAGAGACCAGGTAGCGAGGGGTGATGACAGGTGATGACACTCGCACGGGGGGGCTACCAGACATGATGCAGCCACCTGACCAGACGCAGCAACCTGGGGAGGCTCAGTAGTCAGTGTGTACAGACTCGACCCAGGCCGACGGGTAAACGTGGCCAGGTGACGGCCCGTCTGTGCACATGTGCAGATCGCCACATGCTGGGCTACGGGGATAAAGGTATTAACCCACTCATCCTGAAGAGCTGCGTTACTCACCAAGTTCGTCGAGAACGAGGGGAGGTGGAGACCTGACAGCGAGCCGGACGGAACCGCCGGACACGGGAGCACGGTGGAGGAACGTGCAAGAACCGGACCCCCAGAGGGGTCAGCCAGGGAGACCGCAACCGGTCTAGGGAGCGGTGTGAGTGCGGTACTGTCGCGAAAAAAACAGTGTGTAGCACCTGAGTCAAGCGTGAAGGTGTGCAAGGGCTCAGCAGACGCAGTACCAGCTAGAGCAGACTCACTAGCACCTAGAGCAGACGCACTAGTACCTAGAGTAGCAGCCTCTATGCCAGGGTCGGGCGGCACACAGAGGTAACAGTCACCCTCAGTACCCACAGTCAGAGTATACATGGCAGTAAGTATAGCGTCCAAGTCTAGAGCAAAGACGTCCACCCTGTGTCGAAGCAGCTCCAGCCAGCTGGGGGGCTCAGCCTCGTCGCCAAACACCTCTCTCCAGGCGTCACTCAAATAGGCGAAGAAGCAGGGCTGTGAATGGTCAGGTCTCCCGCAGGTCTGCCCGGCCCGAGCACCTGTGCGAATGACGTACGGGCAGCGACCAGTACTCGGAGACTTCCCACACTGAAAATACCACTCACGAAGCTGCTGGGGCGGAAGGGTGACGCGCGGACCTCGCTGAAGCTGCAGCTGGCCACCACCAGAACCTCCCCACCGAACAGCTCCACCTCGACTGCCGCTGCGGCTGCCTCCACCACTCCCTCCGCTGCCCCCACCGCCGCCACGACTCCCACCACTACCACTAAGAGAAGCCAGAGTGGGTATAGGAAGAAGGTAGGGCAGGGCAAGGCAGGAACGGAGACACACGGGCTGCAGAGGGCGACGTGTAGGTGGGCAGGAGGCGAGCGCGCGGGCTAGGAGAGCGGCGCGCTGGCTGGCAAGGCGGTGCGCAGGCCCAGGGATGTCAAGCGGCAGGGCAAGGCAGGGTTGGTGCGCAGGCTAGCCGAGCGGCGCGCGGGCGGGCAAGGCGGCGCGCAGGCTCCGGGGCGGCGCTCGGCAGGGCAGGGCGGGCGTAGGGCAAGGCAGGGCCGGGCGCGCGGGCTAGCAGAGCGCTGCGCGGGCGGACAGGGCGGCACGCAGGCCGGCAGGGGCGGCGCGCGGGCTCTGGGGCGGCGCACGGCAAGGGCAGGGGCCACGTGCAGGCTCTGGGGCGGCGCGACGGGCAGGCAGGGGCAGCGTGCGGGCTCTAGGGCGGCGCGACGGGCAGGCAGGGGCGGCGCGCGGGCTCTAGGGGGGCGCGACGGGCAGGCAGGGGCGGCGCGCGGGCTCTGGGGCGGCGCGACGTGCAGGCAGGGGCAGCGTGCGGGCTCTAGGGCGGCGCGACGGGCAGGCAGGGGCGGCGCGCGGGCTCTAGAGCGGCGCGACGGGCAGGCAGGGGCGGCGCGCGGGCTCTGGGGCGGCGCACGGCAAGGGCAGGGGCCGCGTGCCGGCTCTGGGGCGGCGCGACGGGCAGGCAGGGGCAGCGTGCGGGCTCTAGGGCAGCGCGACGGGCAGGCAGGGGCGGCGCGCGGGCTCTGGGGTGGCGCACGGCAAGAGCAGGGGCCACGCGCAGGCTCTGGGGCGGCACGACGGGAAGGCAGGAGCGGCCCGCGGGCTCTGGGGCGGCGCGCGACAAGGGCAGGGGCCGTGCGCGGGCTCTGGGGCGGCGCACGGCAAGGGCAGGGGCCGCGCACGGGCTCTGGGGCGGCGCGACGGGCAGGCAGGGGCGGTGCGTGGGCTCTGGGGCGGCGCACGGCAAGGGCAGGGGCCGCGCGCAGGCTCTGGGGCGGCGCGACGGGCAGGCAGGAGCGGCACGCGGGCTCTGGGGCGGCGCGCGACAAGGGCAGGGGCCGCGCGCGGGCTCTGGGGCGGCGCACGGCAAGGCAAGGCAGGGCGTGCGCGGGGCGGCGCAACGCAGGGCAGGGCGTGCGCGTGGCGGCGTGACGCACGGTAGGGCAGGGAGTGCGCGGGGCTGCGCAGCACAAGGCAGGGCAGGGCAGGGCGCGCACGGGCAGCGCGACGCAGAACAGGGCGTGGGTTAGCACGGTAACCGCAGACGGTCACTAGCGAAGGGTGGGCCCGAAAAAAAAAAAAAAAAAAACGGTCCTACGGACCTACTGCTCTGATACCATGTTAGAATCTAGAAGCAGGAATGTGTGTATTGAATGAAAGGTGGGTACAAACACTAACCCTAACTTTGGGTTGTACCCCATATGGGCTACCCCACTATAGCCTACACAGAACTAACACACATATATAGTTTGACACAGACTTCAGGTTGATGGAGAACATTCAATCGCCCGGGCTCTAGAGCGGCGCGACGGGCAGGCAGGGGCGGCGCGCGGGCTCTGGGGCGGCGCACGGCAAGGGCAGGGGCCGCGTGCCGGCTCTGGGGCGGCGCGACGGGCAGGCAGGGGCAGCGTGCGGGCTCTAGGGCAGCGCGACGGGCAGGCAGGGGCGGCGCGCGGGCTCTGGGGTGGCGCACGGCAAGAGCAGGGGCCATGCGCAGGCTCTGGGGCGGCACGACGGGAAGGCAGGAGCGGCCCGCGGGCTCTGGGGCGGCGCGCGACAAGGGCAGGGGCCGTGCGCGGGCTCTGGGGCGGCGCACGGCAAGGGCAGGGGCCGCGCACGGGCTCTGGGGCGGCGCGACGGGCAGGCAGGGGCGGTGCGTGGGCTCTGGGGCGGCGCACGGCAAGGGCAGGGGCCGCGCGCAGGCTCTGGGGCGGCGCGACGGGCAGGCAGGAGCGGCACGCGGGCTCTGGGGCGGCGCGCGACAAGGGCAGGGGCCGCGCGCGGGCTCTGGGGCGGCGCACGGCAAGGCAAGGCAGGGCGTGCGCGGGGCGGCGCAACGCAGGGCAGGGCGTGCGCGTGGCGGCGTGACGCACGGTAGGGCAGGGAGTGCGCGGGGCTGCGCAGCACAAGGCAGGGCAGGGCAGGGCGCGCACGGGCAGCGCGACGCAGAACAGGGCGTGGGGCAGCACGGTAACCGCAGACGGTCACTAGCGAAGGGTGGGCCCGAAAAAAAAAAAAAAAAAAACGGTCCTACGGACCTACTGCTCTGATACCATGTTAGAATCTAGAAGCAGGAATGTGTGTATTGAATGAAAGGTGGGTACAAACACTAACCCTAACTTTGGGTTGTACCCCATATGGGCTACCCCACTATAGCCTACACAGAACTAACACACATATATAGTTTGACACAGACTTCAGGTTGATGGAGAACATTCAATCGCCCGGGCGAGCGATCTCCACAACCCGGTTGAGCCCCTCGTATTTGAATTTTGGAATGCGCAAGTGTAGGTTCACTTGGCGGAGGTCGAGGATCAGTCGGCATTTCTCTCTTTGGACCACCACGTTCAGTGGGCTAATACATACAGGCTGATCCGCGGGAGCGAGAACCGCTGCGCCGCTTTCCAGGAGCTCGCTAATAGCCTGTTTGGTGAGCTGGGCGTGGATCTGTGCGCCCGCATGGTTGTCGCGCTGGAACAGCGCCGGGGAGGCAAGTTTCCACAGCATCCAGTAGCCGTGTATAATTACTGACAGTATGAAGCTGCTTTCGCACCATGAGCTCCACCATGGAAATGCCGCGCGTAGCCGCCCACGCATCCTTGTTACGAGCTCGTCTGTGATCGCGTATTCGTAGGGAATGTGCCGCTCGCCCATCCCAAACTCTGGTATATCTATGCAACGGGTCGCAGAAAAGCACGGACTGTGAGTACGCATTTTTTTTTTCATGAGCACGACTGCATGTACCAACAACAGAGCAGTGTGTGGCTGAACCCTTACTGGATAGGTCATATGCACACTCTTCACCTTCTCTTACGTATTGACCCGTTTGCCTCTCTCTTACTCTCTCTCTCGCTTCTTCTTCACTTTTTTTTTCCATGCCCAATATCCAGGGCCTTGGGCTTGCATTTGTGCATCTGATGGCTCTCGATGTTCAACGAGCCCTGGGCGGGCTGTCGTATCGTGTCTCGCCTTTTTTCGTTTTCGTAGCGTACCTTGTATCGCGGGCCATTTTTTCCGTCGTGGCAATTGCGCGTAGTAATATACATGCCCCTCTCCATTTTTATGCCTCCTTGTGTGCTTGCCTTACTAGTGACGCTCTCGTGTCCCGTTGAATTGGGCTGGTGCTGGCCAAATCGTGTGGCCTCCTTAGAAATCCCCATCATTGCACTTGCTCTTTTTCTTTCTCGTCTTACTTTCCTTCTTTCTTTCTCTCTCTCTCTCGCTCTCTCTTTTTTCTATCTACAGCGTATACCTCCACTCTTTGAGGGTTGTTTGCCTCAACAATCCAGGTTTCAAATATTCAGATATTATTCATTAGGCCACGCATCAACAATAATCCACATTTTATGCCCTTCCAGCCCATATTCCATGCGCATACATCTCATGATTGCCATTCATGGCCAAAAAATAGGACTCCTAGTCCTATCCCCTTCACTTGGGGTCGGCCGGGGGCCGTTCTACGCACTCAACCGGTCTGGCCAGCGGCCTAAGCGTGCCATGTTGCCCATGCAACATCCTCTCGGCACCCCAAGTGGTTTCCCTCTCATAGGGTCACACCACCGGCGCGGGACCTTGGGGTCCTCGCCCGTTTTCAGGAAACACATTAGCCATGTGGCCTGGCTGCCCACACTTGAAACTGGTTCCACGAAAGCTCCTGTTGTTGTCGTCCATTGGCGGCCCGCGTTTGTTGCCAAATGCCCCGGTTCCTTGCCCTCCACCTCGTGCGGCACGACTGAGATTGCCTTGTGCACGTTCCATGGCCGCAACGTCCGCCATGGCTTGCTTGAATGGGCGTGAGGTGGACAAGCTCTTCTCTTCGTACATCTTGAACTGGTTAGCGACGCGGAAGTTCGTGTAATCGGCGACGTGAAGGAGCTTGAAACGATTGTTGACAAGCGTGAGTGCCTCCTCGAGAAGTTCGATGGCACTTGCCGGTTCGTTGAGTCGCACCTTCTGTTCCGCGTGCATCAGGTAGGCGCGCAGGTCCTCGAGGAGCTCGGCTTGCTCATGGACAGCCGCGTTCTTGAATGAAGATGCGGTGAGGTTGGGGTTGGAGGTGGGAAGAGGGGGAAGGTGCTCGATGGTTGAAAAAAATGCATTATCGGCAGGTGCCTCACCAGCTTCGTCGTCTGAAGTGTCGCTGTCGGTGGGATTTTCCGGTCCCGGGGTAGCCTTGGCAGTGGCTCCCTCGGTGCGTGCGATTTTTGCCGTGCGAGCGCGTTGCGCCGTCTCCCTTTTTTCCTTTGCGCTTTTAGCGGAAATTGAAGTCGCGTTTGGTGTAGCGATGGCTTCCGTAACGGCGGGGGCTTGCTGCTGTAACAGGGACAGCAGCTGCTGCAGTTGGGCCGAGGTGAAGACGGGCGAAGCCAAAGGCGCCTCAGGGGCCTGAGGCGCGTCAGGGGCCTGAGGCGCGTCAGGGGCTACATGCGCCTGAGGCCTCGCGTCAGACGCGTGTGCCTGCTTGTGGCGCTGACGCTGACGGGGGGTGCCAGTCGCGCTGGCCGGCGTTGACTTGGCACCCTCAGTGGTGGCCGGCGCCTCAGGCCCCTCAGGGGCCACTTGCGTTCGAGGCCCCCCAGGGGCGTGTGTCCCAGCGAGGTCGGCCTCGCGCAGCAGTTTTTCGACGGCGGTCGGGGTCGACTCCTCGTTGTCTGCCTGGCGCTTTTTACGACGTTCGCCCGCGGGATCGCGGGTAAAATTTCCGTCGTCGGGGCAAATTGGGGCATTGGCGTTGTCACCGTTATCGCCGTTAAGTGCCATTGTAGCCGCGTTGTGGGTGAAAATGTCTGAAAGGAGTGTCGACGGTGACTGAAAGTCAGGTAGTGATTTCAACTTCGCCAGCTTGGAATTGGGAAGTCGAAACTTGACTAAACCGTTTGAAAAATGAGAGACGTGGGTGGAGGGAAATGACCTCCAGCCCACGTTTTGTACTCCAAAACGGGCGTTTAGCGCGGTTCGCCGATGACCATTGCTACATTACAAGCCGCTTCGCTTTCAAAATACACGATTTTGAAAAGCGTTACAGCTTTTAAAAATATTCATATTTATCAATTTATGGATTGGTCCTGCTGGTCGGCGAGGGTGTCAGGGTAGAGTGAGCAGAGGACGTTAGAAGTGCTGATGCGCTTGAAGTTATACACGCCCTTGTCTGAATTGCCTGTCATTGGTTGTGCAGGCGCGATGGGCCTAAGAAGAGGGGAGAGAGGTGGGAGAGAGTGGAGTGCAAGGGATGCTGTCGCGCACACCTTCGTTTAAATCCCACGTGCATGATGATGGCGCGTACAGGCGCGATGCACCTGGCAGGAGGGGAGGAAGGGAAAGCGGGAGGAGAGTGTAGGGGATGGGATTGAAGTTTAAAGCACGGCCTTGTCTGACCGTGGTAGTACCACATGCCTGTCGTAGAGGCATATACATGTGTCATGAGCCTAGGAGGGCGGAGGGGTGCGCAGGAGGAGAGTGCGATGAAGTGAAGGGTGGAGAAACAGGGTGAGTGGTGGGGTAAATGCTGGAGAGAACCAACTCGCATGTTATAGCATGCACCTTTCATAGGCCACGTGGCACCCACTTGTTATGTGCCACGTAGTAGGCGTCCTGGATGAGGACCATACAGACGAAGTCGTCAGGCTGCTGCAGCAGGAACACCCCCGGCATGAGTGAAAACTACCTCACATCCCACTTGCCCCTCTGCCCTTCCATTCATGCCAAGGGAGGAGAGAGGCAGGGGGGAGACGGGGCGCAGGGAGCGGCGAAGAGAGAGGGTTTGAGAGCAAGACCCCTAGGGGCGGTGTCAGCTCAGTAGTAATACCCCCAGCGGTCTCCTTCGGCGGAGGGGGCGCGGGCGGCGGAAGGGGCGCGGGCGGCGGAGGGGGCGCGGGCCACGGAGGGCAGGGCCTGTGGTAGGATTTCGGGCATCCTGAGCCCTCAGGGCAACTTTTGAAATTTCTCAGGAATGCCCTGATTTTTCGGGGCAAATGTTTATGGCCATCTTGAAATTTCAAGTCACCAAGAGGAGTTCATCTTGATCTCTCAGAGCAAAAAAATCACAAGACATGAAAGAGGTGGAGGGGAAGGCACGATATGACTGGGAAGCCCGGTGCATGCATTAAAAGGTACGATGAGGAAGCGGCGAAATCCTCGGGAGGAGACCAAACCAGTACACACACACCCCCGCCCCTTCCCCCCTCTCCCCCATCCCCCCTCCACACCCCTTCCCCTTCTGCATACGCATCAGGGCAGTCCTCTACCCTCGTCTTGATACTTCAGCGCAAAATCTCATGGCCTTCCTGAAATTTCAAGGCTCAACACAAAAAAATCATGAAGTGAGTAGGTAAAATATACCATCATCGTGAAATTGCAGGGAAAACATGTGACACTATCCTGAAATCAGGGTAATCAGGATGTTTTGCACTGATATCGGACAGAGGGGGCGCGGGCGGCGGAGGGGGCGCGGGCGGCGGAGGGGGCGCGGGCCGCGGAGGGGGCGCGGGCCGGGGCTATCGAGAAGAAAAAAGCCCCGCCCTCGCTTGGGCGAAGTCGGCCATGTTTTTTGGAGCACAACAGTATTCGTTTCGTGGTCACGGACAACTTCAGAGACTTTTACCTTTATACGACGAGTCGATTTTCGACGAGATTAAGTCGTCGAAATTGATGTTTTGTTTCCGTTGTACGCAACTGCCTGTAGACAGGGCACTTGTCGAGGGGAGCAAATCGACGTCAAAATCGAGCCTTGTGGGTCGATAGAATTGGAGAAAACGGCGTTTCGACGAAACGCTCGTCGACAGATGTCAGCTCGAAAGAGGCATCGTCGAGCCGAGCGGTTTTGGTCGACCAAAATTACTTGTATTCGAAATTCGCAATATGCGCGAATTTCGACCAACCGCGAAACAACAGATTTTGACCAATAAGATCATTTCGGAAATTGTACCCCACGGGAGATTTCGAATCAGTATGGAAACTGAACTTGAAGCACGTTTTAATTAATAGTAAAACGACACAACTCTGAAAGTTTTAAACTTGAGAAACTACCAACTCATGAGAATGGCATATGTGCTTGTTGATTCACAAGGCATTGCTGACTCGCAAAGGTCAAGCGTTTGCCAAGGAACGTTTCTCCAAGGTCATTGTGCTCGCTATTTTGGATCTCTTTTTTTGTACCATAATCTTGTCCTATCAACTTTTCATTGTGACGACATGCTAACAACTCTGTCAAGAATCACTGCTAGAACTCTGATTGTGCGTCCCACGCAATTCAGCTCTCCCGTAGACCATGCGGTGAGCGTGGAACGGCCCCGTATTAGAACCTTCAGATTATGTATATTTTTAAAAGCTGTAACGCTTTTCAAAATTATGTATTTTGAAAGCGAAGCCGCTTGTAATGTGGGAATGGGCAGCGTCGAACCGCGCTAATCGCTCGTTTTGGAGTACAAAACGTGGGCTGGAGGTCATTTCCCTCCACTCACGTCTCTCATTTTCAAATGGTTTAGCCAATTTTTAGTTCTCAAATTTCCGTTCTCAATCTTCCCGTTCTCAATTTTCGCCTCCCGCACCCAAGCTGGCGAAGCTGAAGTCCCTTCCTCGCTTTCAATCCCCGTCAACATTACTCTCAGATATTGTCGCGCACAACGCAGCAAATATGACACTTAACGGCGGAGAGGCTAACACCGCTACCGCCCCTGCTCGATCCGAGTCTGGAAGAAACGCACGCGAAATGGCGGGCGATCGCCCGAACAAGCACCGGGCAGACGACGGGCAAGTTTCCCCGACCGGCGTCAATGTTCTGCTGGGCGGGACCGAGGCAAACGCCGCTGGCGTCGAGGCACACGCCCCTGGTGTGCCTCGAGCCCCTGTGGCCCCTGACGCGCCGGCCACGACGGAAAGCGCCAAGACGGCGCCAACCAGCACGGCTAGCACCCCGCGGCCGCGTCAGCGTCGCAAGCCTCATGGCCCTGACGCGCTTGTGGGGCCTCACGCGCAAGTGGCGACCGGCGCGCAAGTAGCGCCGAATTTTACTGCAGCCCAACAGCACTGCTGACCTTGTTACAGCAGCAGGCGCTGAAGGATCTGCTGCACCATGTGTGACTGAGTCAGGGTGATGGTGCGGCGTGCTCTATCCCGGGTGATCTGCAAGCCAAGGTAACTGCACAGCTCACCCAGGTCTGTGCACGTGTGTCTCTTCTACAGCTCCGACTTCACAAGGGCGAGCAGTGGCAAAGACCAAGTCGTCAATGTACACGAGGATGTAGAACGGCGGCAGCGACGGGTCAGTAGTGGAAGGAGCAAACCCAAGAGCCGCCAGTGTCGTCCTCAGTGTGTCGTGCCACTCACGAGGCGCCTGACGGAGACCGTAGACTGGCCGCCGGAGGCTCTACTGGGTACCAGGAGGAAACGACCCAGTGAAGCCAGGTGGGTGGCGCAGCCAGATCTCCTCGTGCAGACTGCCCTGTAAGAACGCTGTGCTGAAGTCCAGAGAGTGAAGCTCGTAGTCACGCTAAGCGGCAACGTGCAGCAGCACCCGAAGAGTGGTCATCTTCGGGGTAGGGGAGAAGGTCTGGAAGAAGTCAACTCCCTGTCGCTGACTGAAGCCTCGTGCAACGTAACGAGCCTTGAAGACAGGCGGAGAACCTGGCGGCCGCTTCACCCTGAAAATCCACATGTCATCGACGATGTTCGCCCCAGGAGGGGGAACCTCGTCGACGTAAGTGCCTGTGGACTTCCAGGATGCCATCTCTGCGTCCATGGCTGTCTGCCACTGAGAAAAGTACTGACCCGAAATCGCCTCTACGTAAGAGCGCGGGGTCGGGATGTCCAGTGCATCCGGGTCTCCCTCAGGAGCAAGCAGCATGGCCACGAGATGAGGTACAGCGGCTGCAAGACACTCGACTCAAAAGAAGGGTCAGTGACAATAGTGGCTAACAGATGCGAGACAGTCGGGTGAGCAGCACGAACTAGGTCAGACTCAGGGTCCGGCACAGTAGGAAGAGAGGACGCAGGAGGAGACGGCAGAGGGACGCGCTGTGGAGCAGAGGAAAGGCAAAGTGCCATAGTGTGAGTACCTGGCACAGGAGGAGGACGCGGACGCGGGACACGACGGCTAATGCGGACAGTGCGAGTGGGCGAGACAGGACGAGACGCAGGCTCACGACGCTCCGTAAGCGAGTCCGTCTGCTCAGTGTAAGGAGAAGGAGCAGGCAAAGTGGAGCCGGGCTGTAACGGGAGGCCAGTGGACGACGGGAGGCCCAGAACCTGGCGAAGTACGGAGTCAGACGGTGGTAGAGACGACGACGACGGCGGAGTAAAGAACAGTCGCGGCTGGGCAGGACCACTAGCTCTAGCTCCTCCAGCACCAATACCTCTAGTACTAGTACCAGCAGCTCCAGGGCCTCCAGCAGCTCCAGGGTTTCCAGCAGCTCCAGAACCTCCAGCTCCAGCACCTCTAGCTCCAGCGCCTCTAGGTCTAGCGCCCCCAGCTCCCGGGTCACCAGCTCCGGTCCCTCCAGCTCCAGTGCCTCCAGCTCCAGAACCCGCAGCACCACGAGCTTCGGCAGCTCCAGTACCCCCTATACGAGCACCTCCGGGACTAGCAGTGCCAGCACCACCAGCACCTCCAGCACCAGCAGCACCACCAGCTCCGGCAGCTCCAGTACCTCCAGTACGAGCACCTCCGGGACCAGCAGTGCCAGCACCACCAGCACCAGCAGCACCACCAGCTCCGGCAGCTCCAGCACCTCCAGTACGAGCACCTCCGGGACGAGCAGTGCCAGCATAACCAGCACCTCCAGCACCACCAGCACCACCAGCCCCGGCAGCTCCAGTACCTCTAGTACGAGCACCTCCGGGACCAGCAGTGCCAGCACCACCAGCACCTCCAGCACCAGCAGCACCACCAGCCCCGGCAGCTCCAGTACCTCCAGTACGAGCACCTCCGGGACCAGCAGTGCCAGCACCACCAGCACCTCCAGCACCAGCAGCACCACCAGCCCCGGCAGCTCCAGTACCCCCAGTACGAGCACCTCCGGGACCAGCAGTGCCAGCTCCTGCGGTACTAGTAGCTTTAGGTCCTCCAGCTCCAGCAGCTCCACGCGGAAGGCGGTAGCGCTGAGCGTACCACTCGCGCAGCTGCTGTGGTGAGAGAGGCTCCCGCCGGCTAGACTGCTGGGGCGAGGCCCCGGGAGGACCTCCAGGACTAGTAGCTCCATACCACCAGGTGCAGCACCTCCAGCTCCAGTACCTCCAGCTCCAGAACCTCCAGCTCCAGGGCCTCCAGGTCCAGCCTCACCAGGACCAGTAGTACCACTCCAAAGGCGGGCGCACTGAGCCAACGTACCACTCACGCAGCTGCTGTGGTGAGAGAGGCCCTCGCTGGGGAGACCACCGCGGCGAGGAACCCGGAAGACCGCTGGTAGACGTAGCACCACCAGGCTCAGCACCCCCAGAAGTAGCACCCGTAGGCTCAGCACCCCTAGGCTCCTCCCGCTCTGGCGTAGCACCCCCAGGCTCAGCACCCCTAGGCACAACACCCCAGGCTCTACACGCTCAGGCTCCATACCCGCAGGCTCAACACCCCCAGACGCAACAACCCGAGCAGCACCACCCTCAGCGGCACCTGAGTCACCAGTGACCTCGACAGGCTCAGGCAAGGGAGGCGGGTCTACCTGAGACACACCTGAAGGAGCAGGACCCGAAGGGGGGGGGGGGGGGGGGGGGGTCTACCGGAGGGGGACCTGGAGCGAGGAAGAGCGGCGGGGGGGGGAGAGGGGCAGTGCGGTAGGGAAAGAGACGGTAAAAGGGAACCGACTCGTCAAACGTAACGTCTTGAGAGGCGAACACCCGACGCGACGTGGGGTGGTAAAACTGCCAGCCAGGCGCGTCAGGGGGAAAACCAAGGAAGACGCAGGGAATGGCGCGAGCGGAGAGCTTGTCCGCGATGGTATCGCGGACAAAGGCACGAGAACCCCAGACCCGGAAGCGCGATGCATCGCCAACCTCCCCCGTCCAACGCAATGTGGGCGAGGTCTCCGGCAAGGAGACACGGGGCCAGAGGTTGAGCTGATGCGCAGCGTACCGGACCGCAAACGGCCACAGAAAATGGGGAGCCGGCGCATGGATCATGGAGGTACGAGCAACCTCCATGACTAAGCCAATGTGGCGCTCAGCAACCCCATTCTGCTGCGGAGAGGCCGGAAGCGTGAACGACTGGAGGATGCCCTCCCCCTGACAAAAGTCCCGCAAGAGGTCAGAGGAGAACTCACCACCTCTGTCAGAGTGCAGACGCAGGACGGGAAGGTCCGTGTCGAACCGCTCGTGGAGCTCGAGACGCACAAGAATCAAAACAGGAGGGACTTCAGCTTTGCTGCGCAAGGAGAAGACCGTTGTGTAACGCGAGTAGAAAACGACAACCAGCAGAAAGTACCGCTCGCGGCCCTGTCCCTGGACGCGGGCTGGGCCCCACACGTCCAGGTGGAGAGTCTGCAGGGGAGCATCTATCGGGGGAAACGAGGAGGAGTGAGGAGTGGCGCGCTGCCGCCCCTCGACGCAAGGAATGCAGGGCGGGGCAGGCGAGGGCGGGAGGGAAGGCAGAGACCTGGGAAGACCAGAGACCAGGTAGCGAGGGGTGATGACAGGTGATGACACTCGCACGGGGGGGCTACCAGACATGATGCAGCCACCTGACCAGACGCAGCAACCTGGGGAGGCTCAGTAGTCAGTGTGTACAGACTCGACCCAGGCCGACGGGTAAACGTGGCCAGGTGACGGCCCGTCTGTGCACATGTGCAGATCGCCACATGCTGGGCTACGGGGATAAAGGTATTAACCCACTCATCCTGAAGAGCTGCGTTACTCACCAAGTTCGTCGAGAACGAGGGGAGGTGGAGACCTGACAGCGAGCCGGACGGAACCGCCGGACACGGGAGCACGGTGGAGGAACGTGCAAGAACCGGACCCCCAGAGGGGTCAGCCAGGGAGACCGCAACCGGTCTAGGGAGCGGTGTGAGTGCGGTACTGTCGCGAAAAAAACAGTGTGTAGCACCTGAGTCAAGCGTGAAGGTGTGCAAGGGCTCAGCAGACGCAGTACCAGCTAGAGCAGACTCACTAGCACCTAGAGCAGACGCACTAGTACCTAGAGTAGCAGCCTCTATGCCAGGGTCGGGCGGCACACAGAGGTAACAGTCACCCTCAGTACCCACAGTCAGAGTATACATGGCAGTAAGTATAGCGTCCAAGTCTAGAGCAAAGACGTCCACCCTGTGTCGAAGCAGCTCCAGCCAGCTGGGGGGCTCAGCCTCGTCGCCAAACACCTCTCTCCAGGCGTCACTCAAATAGGCGAAGAAGCAGGGCTGTGAATGGTCAGGTCTCCCGCAGGTCTGCCCGGCCCGAGCACCTGTGCGAATGACGTACGGGCAGCGACCAGTACTCGGAGACTTCCCACACTGAAAATACCACTCACGAAGCTGCTGGGGCGGAAGGGTGACGCGCGGACCTCGCTGAAGCTGCAGCTGGCCACCACCAGAACCTCCCCACCGAACAGCTCCACCTCGACTGCCGCTGCGGCTGCCTCCACCACTCCCTCCGCTGCCCCCACCGCCGCCACGACTCCCACCACTACCACTAAGAGAAGCCAGAGTGGGTATAGGAAGAAGGTAGGGCAGGGCAAGGCAGGAACGGGACACACGGGCTGCAGAGGGCGACGTGTAGGTGGGCAGGAGGCGAGCGCGCGGGCTAGGAGAGCGGCGCGCTGGCTGGCAAGGCGGTGCGCAGGCCCAGGGATGTCAAGCGGCAGGGCAAGGCAGGGTTGGTGCGCAGGCTAGCCGAGCGGCGCGCGGGCGGGCAAGGCGGCGCGCAGGCTCCGGGGCGGCGCTCGGCAGGGCAGGGCGGGCGTAGGGCAAGGCAGGGCCGGGCGCGCGGGCTAGCAGAGCGCTGCGCGGGCGGACAGGGCGGCGCGCAGGCCGGCAGGGGCGGCGCGCGGGCTCTGGGGCGGCGCACGGCAAGGGCAGGGGCCGCGCGCAGGCTCTGGGGCGGCGCGACGGGCAGGCAGGGGCAGCGTGCGGGCTCTAGGGCGGCGCGACGGGCAGGCAGGGGCGGCGCGCGGGCTCTAGGGGGGCGCGACGGGCAGGCAGGGGCGGCGCGCGGGCTCTGGGGCGGCGCGACGTGCAGGCAGGGGCAGCGTGCGGGCTCTAGGGCGGCGCGACGGGCAGGCAGGGGCGGCGCGCGGGCTCTAGAGCGGCGCGACGGGCAGGCAGGGGCGGCGCGCGGGCTCTGGAGCGGCGCACGGCAAGGGCAGGGCCGCGTGCCGGCTCTGGGGCGGCGCGACGGGCAGGCAGGGGCAGCGTGCGGGCTCTAGGGCAGCGCGACGGGCAGGCAGGGGCGGCGCGCGGGCTCTGGGGTGGCGCACGGCAAGAGCAGGGGCCACGCGCAGGCTCTGGGGCGGCACGACGGGAAGGCAGGAGCGGCCCGCGGGCTCTGGGGCGGCGCGCGACAAGGGCAGGGGCCGTGCGCGGGCTCTGGGGCGGCGCACGGCAAGGGCAGGGGCCGCGCACGGGCTCTGGGGCGGCGCGACGGGCAGGCAGGGGCGGTGCGTGGGCTCTGGGGCGGCGCACGGCAAGGGCAGGGGCCGCGCGCAGGCTCTGGGGCGGCGCGACGGGCAGGCAGGAGCGGCACGCGGGCTCTGGGGCGGCGCGCGACAAGGGCAGGGGCCGCGCGCGGGCTCTGGGGCGGCGCACGGCAAGGCAAGGCAGGGCGTGCGCGGGGCGGCGCAACGCAGGGCAGGGCGTGCGCGTGGCGGCGTGACGCAGGGTAGGGCAGGTAGTGCGCGGGGCTGCGCAGCACAAGGCAGGGCAGGGCAGGGCGCGCACGGGCAGCGCGACGCAGAACAGGGCGTGGGGCAGCACGGTAACCGCAGACGGTCACTAGCGAAGGGTGGGCCCGAAAAAAAAAAAAAAAAACGGTCCTACGGACCTACTGCTCTGATACCATGTTAGAATCTAGAAGCAGGAATGTGTGTATTGAATGAAAGGTGGGTACAAACACTAACCCTAACTTTGGGTTGTACCCCATATGGGCTACCCCACTATAGCCTACACAGAACTAACACACATATATAGTTTGACACAGACTTCAGGTTGATGGAGAACATTCAATCGCCCGGGCGAGCGATCTCCACAACCCGGTTGAGCCCCTCGTATTTGAATTTTGGAATGCGCAAGTGTAGGTTCACTTGGCGGAGGTCGAGGATCAGTCGGCATTTCTCTCTTTGGACCACCACGTTCAGTGGGCTAATACATACAGGCTGATCCGCGGGAGCGAGAACCGCTGCGCCGCTTTCCAGGAGCTCGCTAATAGCCTGTTTGGTGAGCTGGGCGTGGATCTGTGCGCCCGCATGGTTGTCGCGCTGGAACAGCGCCGGGGAGGCAAGTTTCCACAGCATCCAGTAGCCGTGTATAATTACTGACAGTATGAAGCTGCTTTCGCACCATGAGCTCCACCATGGAAATGCCGCGCGTAGCCGCCCACGCATCCTTGTTACGAGCTCGTCTGTGATCGCGTATTCGTAGGGAATGTGCCGCTCGCCCATCCCAAACTCTGGTATATCTATGCAACGGGTCGCAGAAAAGCACGGACTGTGAGTACGCATTTTTTTTTTCATGAGCACGACTGCATGTACCAACAACAGAGCAGTGTGTGGCTGAACCCTTACTGGATAGGTCATATGCACACTCTTCACCTTCTCTTACGTATTGACCCGTTTGCCTCTCTCTTACTCTCTCTCTCGCTTCTTCTTCACTTTTTTTTTCCATGCCCAATATCCAGGGCCTTGGGCTTGCATTTGTGCATCTGATGGCTCTCGATGTTCAACGAGCCCTGGGCGGGCTGTCGTATCGTGTCTCGCCTTTTTTCGTTTTCGTAGCGTACCTTGTATCGCGGGCCATTTTTTCCGTCGTGGCAATTGCGCGTAGTAATATACATGCCCCTCTCCATTTTTATGCCTCCTTGTGTGCTTGCCTTACTAGTGACGCTCTCGTGTCCCGTTGAATTGGGCTGGTGCTGGCCAAATCGTGTGGCCTCCTTAGAAATCCCCATCATTGCACTTGCTCTTTTTCTTTCTCGTCTTACTTTCCTTCTTTCTTTCTCTCTCTCTCTCTCGCTCTCTCTTTTTTCTATCTACAGCGTATACCTCCACTCTTTGAGGGTTGTTTGCCTCAACAATCCAGGTTTCAAATATTCAGATATTATTCATTAGGCCACGCATCAACAATAATCCACATTTTATGCCCTTCCAGCCCATATTCCATGCGCATACATCTCATGATTGCCATTCATGGCCAAAAAATAGGACTCCTAGTCCTATCCCCTTCACTTGGGGTCGGCCGGGGGCCGTTCTACGCACTCAACCGGTCTGGCCAGCGGCCTAAGCGTGCCATGTTGCCCATGCAACATCCTCTCGGCACCCCAAGTGGTTTCCCTCTCATAGGGTCACACCACCGGCGCGGGACCTTGGGGTCCTCGCCCGTTTTCAGGAAACACATTAGCCATGTGGCCTGGCTGCCCACACTTGAAACTGGTTCCACGAAAGCTCCTGTTGTTGTCGTCCATTGGCGGCCCGCGTTTGTTGCCAAATGCCCCGGTTCCTTGCCCTCCACCTCGTGCGGCACGACTGAGATTGCCTTGTGCACGTTCCATGGCCGCAACGTCCGCCATGGCTTGCTTGAATGGGCGTGAGGTGGACAAGCTCTTCTCTTCGTACATCTTGAACCGGTTAGCGACGCGGAAGTTCGTGTAATCGGCGACGTGAAGGAGCTTGAAACGATTGTTGACAAGCGTGAGTGCCTCCTCGAGAAGTTCGATGGCACTTGCCGGTTCGTTGAGTCGCACCTTCTGTTCCGCGTGCATCAGGTAGGCGCGCAGGTCCTCGAGGAGCTCGGCTTGCTCATGGACAGCCGCGTTCTTGAATGAAGATGCGGTGAGGTTGGGGTTGGAGGTGGGAAGAGGGGGAAGGTGCTCGATGGTTGAAAAAAATGCATTATCGGCAGGTGCCTCACCAGCTTCGTCGTCTGAAGTGTCGCTGTCGGTGGGATTTTCCGGTCCCGGGGTAGCCTTGGCAGTGGCTCCCTCGGTGCGTGCGATTTTTGCCGTGCGAGCGCGTTGCGCCGTCTCCCTTTTTTCCTTTGCGCTTTTAGCGGAAATTGAAGTCGCGTTTGGTGTAGCGATGGCTTCCGTAACGGCGGGGGCTTGCTGCTGTAACAGGGACAGCAGCTGCTGCAGTTGGGCCGAGGTGAAGACGGGCGAAGCCAAAGGCGCCTCAGGGGCCTGAGGCGCGTCAGGGGCCTGAGGCGCGTCAGGGGCTACATGCGCCTGAGGCCTCGCGTCAGACGCGTGTGCCTGCTTGTGGCGCTGACGCTGACGGGGGGTGCCAGTCGCGCTGGCCGGCGTTGACTTGGCACCCTCAGTGGTGGCCGGCGCCTCAGGCCCCTCAGGGGCCACTTGCGTTCGAGGCCCCCCAGGGGCGTGTGTCCCAGCGAGGTCGGCCTCGCGCAACAGTTTTTCGACGGCGGTCGGGGTCGACTCCTCGTTGTCTGCCTGGCGCTTTTTACGACGTTCGCCCGCGGGATCGCGGGTAAAATTTCCGTCGTCGGGGCAAATTGGGGCATTGGCGTTGTCACCGTTATCGCCGTTAAGTGCCATTGTAGCCGCGTTGTGGGTGAAAATGTCTGAAAGGAGTGTCGACGGTGACTGAAAGTCAGGTAGTGATTTCAACTTCGCCAGCTTGGAATTGGGAAGTCGAAACTTGACTAAACCGTTTGAAAAATGAGAGACGTGGGTGGAGGGAAATGACCTCCAGCCCACGTTTTGTACTCCAAAACGGGCGTTTAGCGCGGTTCGCCGATGACCATTGCTACATTACAAGCCGCTTCGCTTTCAAAATACACGATTTTGAAAAGCGTTACAGCTTTTAAAAATATTCATATTTATCAATTTATGGATTGGTCCTGCTGGTCGGCGAGGGTGTCAGGGTAGAGTGAGCAGAGGACGTTAGAGGTGCTGATGCGCTTGAAGTTATACACGCCCTTGTCTGAATTGCCTGTCATTGGTTGTGCAGGCGCGATGGGCCTAAGAAGAGGGGAGAGAGGTGGGAGAGAGTGGAGTGCAAGGGATGCTGTCGCGCACACCTTCGTTTAAATCCCACGTGCATGATGATGGCGCGTACAGGCGCGATGCACCTGGCAGGAGGGGAGGAAGGGAAAGCGGGAGGAGAGTGTAGGGGATGGGATTGAAGTTTAAAGCACGGCCTTGTCTGACCGTGGTAGTACCACATGCCTGTCGTAGAGGCATATACATGTGTCATGAGCCTAGGAGGGCGGAGGGGTGCGCAGGAGGAGAGTGCGATGAAGTGAAGGGTGGAGAAACAGGGTGAGTGGTGGGGTAAATGCTGGAGAGAACCAACTCGCATGTTATAGCATGCACCTTTCATAGGCCACGTGGCACCCACTTGTTATGTGCCACGTAGTAGGCGTCCTGGATGAGGACCATACAGACGAAGTCGTCAGGCTGCTGCAGCAGGAACACCCCCGGCATGAGTGAAAACTACCTCACATCCCACTTGCCCCTCTGCCCTTCCATTCATGCCAAGGGAGGAGAGAGGCAGGGGGGAGACGGGGCGCAGGGAGCGGCGAAGAGAGAGGGTTTGAGAGCAAGACCCCTAGGGGCGGTGTCAGCTCAATAGTAATACCCCCAGCGGTCTCCTTCGGCGGAGGGGGCGCGGGCGGCGGAAGGGGCGCGGGCGGCGGAGGGGGCGCGGGCCACGGAGGGCAGGGCCTGTGGTAGGATTTCGGGCATCCTGAGCCCTCAGGGCAACTTTTGAAATTTCTCAGGAATGCCCTGATTTTTCGGGGCAAATGTTTATGGCCATCTTGAAATTTCAAGTCACCAAGAGGAGTTCATCTTGATCTCTCAGAGCAAAAAAATCACAAGACATGAAAGAGGTGGAGGGGAAGGCACGATATGACTGGGAAGCCCGGTGCATGCATTAAAAGGTACGATGAGGAAGCGGCGAAATCCTCGGGAGGAGACCAAACCAGTACACACACACCCCCGCCCCTTCCCCCCTCTCCCCCATCCCCCCTCCACACCCCTTCCCCTTCTGCATACGCATCAGGGCAGTCCTCTACCCTCGTCTTGATACTTCAGCGCAAAATCTCATGGCCTTCCTGAAATTTCAAGGCTCAACACAAAAAAATCATGAAGTGAGAAGGTAAAATATACCATCATCGTGAAATTGCAGGGAAAACATGTGACACTATCCTGAAATCAGGGTAATCAGGATGTTTTGCACTGATATCGGACAGAGGGGGCGCGGGCGGCGGAGGGGGCGCGGGCGGCGGAGGGGGCGCGGGCCGCGGAGGGGGCGCGGGCCGGGGCTGTCGAGAAGAAAAAAGCCCCGCCCTCGCTTGGGCGAAGTCGGCCATGTTTTTTGGAGCACAACAGTATTCGTTTCGTGGTCACGGACAACTTCAGAGACTTTTACCTTTATACGACGAGTCGATTTTCGACGAGATTAAGTCGTCGAAATTGATGTTTTGTTTCCGTTGTACGCAACTGCCTGTAGACAGGGCACTTGTCGAGGGGAGCAAATCGACGTCAAAATCGAGCCTTGTGGGTCGATAGAATTGGAGAAAACGGCGTTTCGACGAAACGCTCGTCGACAGATGTCAGCTCGAAAGAGGCATCGTCGAGCCGAGCGGTTTTGGTCGACCAAAATTACTTGTATTCGAAATTCGCAATATGCGCGAATTTCGACCAACCGCGAAACAACAGATTTTGACCAATAAGATCATTTCGGAAATTGTACCCCACGGGAGATTTCGAATCAGTATGGAAACTGAACTTGAAGCACGTTTTAATTAATAGTAAAACGACACAACTCTGAAAGTTTTAAACTTGAGAAACTACCAACTCATGAGAATGGCATATGTGCTTGTTGATTCACAAGGCATTGCTGACTCGCAAAGGTCAAGCGTTTGCCAAGGAACGTTTCTCCAAGGTCATTGTGCTCGCTATTTTGGATCTCTTTTTTTGTACCATAATCTTGTCCTATCAACTTTTCATTGTGACGACATGCTAACAACTCTGTCAAGAATCACTGCTAGAACTCTGATTGTGCGTCCCACGCAATTCAGCTCTCTCGTAGACCATGCGGTGAGCGTGGAACGGCCCCGTATTAGAACCTTCAGATTATGTATATTTTTAAAAGCTGTAACGCTTTTCAAAATTATGTATTTTGAAAGCGAAGCCGCTTGTAATGTGGGAATGGGCAGCGTCGAACCGCGCTAATCGCTCGTTTTGGAGTACAAAACGTGGGCTGGAGGTCATTTCCCTCCACTCACGTCTCTCATTTTCAAATGGTTTAGCCAATTTTTAGTTCTCAAATTTCCGTTCTCAATCTTCCCGTTCTCAATTTTCGCCTCCCGCACCCAAGCTGGCGAAGCTGAAGTCCCTTCCTCGCTTTCAATCCCCGTCAACATTACTCTCAGATATTGTCGCGCACAACGCAGCAAATATGACACTTAACGGCGGAGAGGCTAACACCGCTACCGCCCCTGCTCGATCCGAGTCTGGAAGAAACGCACGCGAAATGGCGGGCGATCGCCCGAACAAGCACCGGGCAGACGACGGGCAAGTTTCCCCGACCGGCGTCAATGTTCTGCTGGGCGGGACCGAGGCACACGCCGCTGGCGTCGAGGCACACGCCCCTGGTGTGCCTCGAGCCCCTGTGGCCCCTGACGCGCCGGCCACGACGGAAAGCGCCAAGACGGCGCCAACCAGCACGGCTGGCACCCCGCGGCCGCGTCAGCGTCGCAGGCCTCATGGCCCTGACGCGCTTGTGGGGCCTCACGCGCAAGTGGCGACCGGCGCGCAAGTAGCGCCGAATTTTACTGCAGCCCAACAGCACTGCTGACCTTGTTACAGCAGCAGGCCCCTGCTGTTACTGAAGAAATCGCTACTCCGAACGCAACTTCTGTTTCTGCTAAAACCGAAAAGGCGAAAACGGAGTCCGTGAAGCGCGCTCGCACGACAAAAACCGGAAGGGGCGAAGACACACGCGCCGCTGCCGCCCCAGTCATGAACAACCCCACCGACAGCGACAACGAAGACGAAGACAATGGTGAGGCACATGCTCAAAATGCCGCTTTTGCACCCGTTGAACAACTCCCTCCACTCCCTTCTCCCAACCCCACGCTCACCGCCGCCTCGTTCAAGAACGCTGCCGTGCGCGAGCAAGCCGAGGTCCTGGAACACCTGCGGGCATACCTGAAGCATGCAGAGCACAAGGTGCGACACAACGAGCCGGCGAGCGCCCTCGAAAACCTTGGCGAAGCGTTCACACTCATCGAGAGCCGCTTCAAGTTACTCCACGTCGCCGACTACACCAATTTCCGCAGCGCCAACCGGTTCAAGCCCTACGAAGACAAGATCGTCTTCACTTCACGCCCGTTCAAGCAGGCCGTCGCGGACGTGGCGGCCATGGAGCGCGCCCAAGGCAACTTCAATCGCACTCCACGTGGCGGAGGGCGTGGGCCCATGGCCTTCGGCAATAAGCGTGGCCCGTCACTCAACGGCAACGGAAGGAGCTTTCGTGGCTCATGCTTACGTTGTGGGCAGCCTGGCCACATGGTAAATGCTTGCCCCGACAACGGGGGCGGAGCCCAAGGACCCGCATCGGTGGTGTAAATTCCCGAGAGGGCAATCACCCGGTGGCGAGGGGCTTGAATGAGGGTATTTTGATGGCACTAGGGAGTGCAAAGACCGCTGGCCTATCCCATAGGGGATGCTAGGAAGGCCGCGGGCCAACCCCAAGGCATGGGGTGTAGGACTAGGAGTCCTCGGTGAGCATGTAATTGGAAATAATGCTTGTATGCTCTTATGGAAATAGTGGAAAGGTCTAACGGGCTAAGTTTGTGGACCTAAAAAAAAAAAAAGGTTGGGAGCATGGCTCTTAATGCATGCAAGGCCAGAAAGCAAGGGGCAGCCATATGGCATGGAGGCCTATACGAGAAACGAGAGAGAGAGAGAGAGAGAGAGAGAGAGAGAGAGAGAGAGAGAGAGAAAGAAGAAGAAGAAGAAGAAGAAGGAGAAGAAGAAGAAGAAGAAGAAGAAGAAGAAGAAGAAGAAGAAGAAGAAGAAGAAGAAGAAGAAGAAGAAGAAGAAGAAGAAGAAGAAGAAGAAGAAGAAGAAGAAGAAAGAAGAAGAAGAAGAAGAAAGAAGAAGAAGAAGAAGAAGAAGAAGAAGAAGAAGAGGAGGAGCAAGCGGCACGATGGTCGGATAATGTGAGCCCATGAGAAGGCCAAGGAATCATTTGTAAAGGAAAAGGAAAAGCGAAGATGCGGGACTCGGAGTCCCATGATGCCAAGAGTCCGCGCTACGAAGTATGGCCTAGCACGACAAGATTTATCATGAGTTATGTGAAAAAAAAAAAAACAAAAACAAAAACAAGAGGCGACGAAAGTCGTCGTAGGGTTGCGAAGCTTTTTCTTGAGGGGATTACTAGTGGGGAGTGTGAAATTGGAAAAACAACTACCAAAATAAGTTTTTGGGATTCGAAGTGATATCCGAGAGATTCGAGCCATCGACCTTTCAGATTCGAACCTATAATCTTTCTATTCAATCGACTGCGCTTTGTGCCCTATTCTAGCGTTATATTAACTGCAACGAAGTTTGCATTCACTAGGGTTTCGTGTCTTCTCTTTTTTCTCGCTGCTTCCTCTTGCTCGCTTACTCTCCCCAGCAGCAGACGCTAGTTCTTGCTTGTCTTCTCTCCTAGACACACTGGTATGTCCGTTTTTTTCCTATATTGCATCTTCGTCAACTCAAGTATATAGTTCTCGCGACATAGTTTCCTTCAAATTCGTTTTCTAGTTATGCCACTTTCTGTTTTTCTGGTCGTTATTTCGTTTTCTCAACTTTGATTTCCACCTCATTGCTCAGTAACGTAGCCGTTTTCCTTATTCCTTTCTCTTCCGTTTGTATTCGTCGTAGTTTTCGTGCATACTCTACTTTCTACATTTTCACCTCCATTCGCTAACGTTGCCTTGATAGCTAGATTGATTTAAACCATTTCGACCCGAGCAGCATGTCGTTCTCTCTCGCTCTCTCTCTCTCTCTTTCGTTCTATCGCTCTCGTTCTCTCTTTCTTTCATTCTTGTTCTGTCTTCTCGTTCTCTCCCCCCCCCCATCTCTCTCTCTCTCTCTCTCTCTCTCTCTCTCTCTCTCTCTCTCTCTCTCTCTCTCTCTCTCTCTCTCTCTCTCTCTCTCTCTCTAATGGTCCTTGTATTGACATGGCATCCAGGTACATGCATGCAAGGTACAGTATAGAGGCAAAGGTAACAACGAAAGCAAATCCTACCCTACCCCCCCTCCCCCCCCCCCCCCCCCCCCCTCTACAGTTCCAGGAGGGGCTCTATCACAGCAAAACAGTCCCCTAGGTTCAACTCCTGCCCTATACCGCCCACAGGCGGGTTCTCGGCTGCCGCTGCCTCCCCCAACTTGATTAGGAGGCCTACAGATTGGGCCCTCTGAAGGGCCACCGACCATCTCTGTCGGAATTGATGCAGAAACTTGGCGGCATAGTAGGATTTTGAGTCGGCGTTGAAGTGGCGCCGAGCCGCAGTATCTGCAAGAAGCTTGAGGAACACGGGCACCTCAGCGCATGGGCAACCATAGGTGTCTACCGCCAGTGGGAAGAAGCCGACCGTCTCTGGGCGGTTGGCGTAGTGTTTGATCTTCTTATCCGCTTGCTCTCGTGTTTGATCTGTCATCGTGAAGTCGGCCGTCTGCTCTTCGATGGGGCTGTGAACGGCCGACTCCCGATGAATAATAAAACCAGCATCCTGCGCCATGCTAATGCAGGCGTCCCGCAGCTCATTGTGAGTGTTGATGCGGTGCTTGCCAGTGCCGCAGCGAAGGAGGTGATTCGGGAGGCATGGGTCACTGATAGTTGTGTGGTCAGCACAGTCACATTTCTTCGGCGTTGAGAATGGCAGGGCCAGCCGGAAACGCACCGCGTTGGCGAAGTGCACTGGCCCGATACGCCGTGTTGGTGCGATGGGGATGGCCGTGAGCCAGTCGCCCGTGCCATAACCCGTGAGAGAGAACATCCGCTGTGTATGGCCCGAGAGCGGATTCAGCTTCATGCGTCGGGTCGCTGCTACCTGCACGGCATATCTACTCCCATGAACCTTGAGGCCGAGTACATGCTGAAGCCTCACATCGGACCGTTCGAGCCGCTCCTTCTCCAGCAATTCCCGAGCGTCAAGAGGCAGCGCCGCCTCGCACTCCGCTAGCCACCCGTGTAGCGGCGTGTCGCTGTCCCGCGGCAGTAGCATGTGTAGCAGCGCCCGTGCCAAGGCATTCTCGGGTCCCAGCTCGAGGGTGGACAGAAAACAGGCGGCCTGAGTGAAGCTAGCCGCGAATCCGTATACCCCTTCAACTAGGGGATCAGTGATGCCTATTCCACCAAGCGAGGGCGGCAGCGATGCCTGGTCCCATACGCGCTCTTGCTCGGCCCTACACGTAGGGACGCGTATGTCGCATGAGGTCAGCAGAGCGATGAGGAGGTCTTTCCCCCACTGGCTCCAACGTTCACAAGGCAACAGGTGTAGCGGCGTCGTCCTAATAAGGTAGGCGACCCGCCTCGAGATACAGCGTGTGATGAGGAGAGCGGCGACCTGCGGATCAGCGCGCTCGATGAGTGAGAGAGGCCTCGCCATCTCATCGAGCTGGTCCGCCAGGAATTTAGCTGCGCCGCTGTCGGGTCCCAGGAAGCTTCCCAGGAGGCGCACACCTTCTCCCAAGAAAGGTACCCCTGGTGGAAGGAGTGCGGGGTCTGCTGGATTAGCACTCCAGGCCGCACACTTTTGGGGATTGTGCTTCAGGCCCAGGTGCGCTAATTTGTCGGTGAAGAACGTGAAGGCTGCTACAGTATCCGACGCATCACCCAGAAACGTGATGTCGTCCGCATACGCCAAACAAAGCACCTCAGGATGTGCTTCAGCAGTTTCGCGGAGGGTGGCGTGTATCCCTGCAGCGAACAGGAGCGGGCCAAGTGGGTCGCCTTGGCACACCCCCCATTCGCTGCTCAGCGGGTCCGAGTTGAAGTTGGTGTCGAGAAGTAGTTGCGACGGGTTACCATACGTTAATTTAACTAGTGGCAGCAGCGGCGAAAGGGTGGGGTCGTGTAACGCGGAGGCGATGGCGTTTCGCGATATGCTGTTGAATGCGTTCGAAATGTCAGCCTGAAGGACCAGGCTGCTCGGGCGGGCGTCCATGTGGGCCCTGGCTGCGTGGATTACTGCTTCGGCGCCACCTGGCACTGCCACCCCGTACTGTAGGGGTAGAAAGAATGAACGTGCTGCGTCCCCCATGGCAGCCAGCGCGGCTTTGGCTGTGAGTCGTGTCAGGCACTCTCCAATCGCTATTGGCCGAGCCCCCCCTCCCGGCTTGGCCAAGGCAATGAGGCGTGAGGCTGTTAAAAGTTTCGCCACCGAGCCTGGCAGGTTTCCTCCCAGGATGGTGTTGACCAAGGCGTGCAGATGGGTGCTGACCAGTGCGTTCGTAATCGCCGCGTCGCGCAGATGCTCAAATGTCATTCCTGACGGTCCGGCTCCCACCCCGTTTTCGCACCGCCCCAACAATTTTGCGAAATCGGGATGGGCGATTGACAGTTTGGCCCCATGGTGTTCGGGCCAGGTCACTACCCCGTGTACAGCAGGGGGGTGTTTTTGGCGCAATTCCTCCAAGATATCTGGGCCAGGAGTGCAGACGGGCGTTGACTCGAGGGCCAGCACGGCTCGGCGCAGACTGCCACGTTTCGCCAACCCCTCTGCCCGATTGATGACCCCAGTCGCGTCAGGCTGGTGCCGAGGCGGAGGTGGCGTGTTGACGGCGTCCACCGCTTGCCTGTACAACTGCTCCCATTCGCCACGTTGGAAGGCCCGCAGTCGAGCCTTGACCCCATGCCAATCCGGTCGCTGCGGCGAGGTTTGACGAAGTGTCAAACGCGGGAGAAACAGCAGCAGGCGCCAACCTGACTCTGACTCGGGGTGTCGCGACAGGTGGAGTAACGGAGTCAGCATCGCAACTGCGAAAAGCTGGCACAGATTTGGCGGTAAGCGCCTCGACAGCGAAGGCTGACGACTGTCGCTCAGGGCCGCAACATCCCAGTTCGCGATGGCAGCGAATAATTCCGGCTGCTCTGCAAGCTCGTCAGCCGAATAATAGCGGGGAATTGGCCCCGACGGTCGCGTCGCGGCATTGCCCAGGGCGATCCGATTTCGTCTGGCGCGTCCCGATGTGGCTGGTTTGTTCGAAGTTGGAATCTCGCCCGTCCGTTCGGCATCCAACGGACCAGGGGCCTCATGCTGCTGGTCCACCCCTGATGCTACCTCCGCTGTTACTCTCCCAGCAGTCCTCCTCCCAGCAGGTTCTCTCATAGCTCCCGCGTCCTCCTGCTCCTCGTCCTCACTTGATGGGAGAGCTTCCTCCCTATAAGAGGGGTCTCCCAATTCGTCCTCTGCATGAGTTGTCTCCATAGTGGTTAAAGCCCTGCGTGCCTCTGCCTGGTACGCGTTCTCTGGTCCTCCGCCCATCCCGCTGACTGCCTGCCCCCCAGGCCCGCGACGCCCTCTCCCTCGAGATGGTGATTGCCGGCGCTCCTGAGCCGTCGCCAGTGCGCGCTGCCGCTTGGTCGGCAAAGACCGCCACGCCCCAGTCTGCCCCCGGAATGGCGACCATTCCGAAGAACCTCCCGGTTCAGATGCCCGCGACAGCAACCTCTGAAAAGATTCCTCCCCCCGTACGCGCACATCACTCCGCTGTGGCGGAGTCTGGCCCGCCGGCGCAGATTCCTGCTCCGCCCGTTCCTGCCGATCCTGCGCCTCCGGCTCCTCTCGGCGCGCCTCAGGCGCCTGCTCCCGCTGTGACTGCAGCTGGCCTCCCTGCACCCGGCGTGCCCGCTGTGGTGCTCCCAGGTGTCCCCGTCGTAACTGCTCCGGCCTCCGCGATGTCCCCGCAGGCGGCGTCCGCCACCACTGGCGGCCCGGCCCCGACTGCGTCGCCTGCGGTGGAGGTTCAGCCCGTTCCTGTTGCGCTGAACCCTCCGGCTGGCCAGCCCTCACGTCCCCCGTCACCGGACCGCCGCCAGTCTCGCCCACACTCCCCCGCTCCCCAGCAAGAGCGAGCGACGTCTCGGCGCCGGCGCAATTCCCCTCGGCGCTATCCTCAGCAAGGCCAGTGGCCTGCTCACCGCGGTGGTCGTGGTGGGAGGTGGGGTCCCCATGGCCGTGGTGGCGGCATGGCGTATGATCCGCCTGTGAGGATGGCAGATCTGCAGCGGCTGGTGTCTGACGCGATGCGCGAAGAGCGGGCGGCGCAGACTCAGGGCAGTTCGATGCGTGTGGCACCGACGTATGTGTCTCCACGGCAAGCCCCTCTCCCAATGAATCTCTCGCCGGCCGCTGCAAACCCTGCTCCCGCTCCGCCTCCTGCGGCTCCTGCACCCGCTGCCTCGGCTCCTGCTCCCGCGTCCCGTCTTCAGCTGCCGCCTGTTCCGCTTGTGGCGGGGGTTGAGTTCGTGCCCGCGGGAGGCGGAGCGGTGACGGCTCACTACCCTCCTTCCGTTGCTGGCGGATCGACCCCCCTTCCCGCTGTGAGGTCTCTGCCGTTTCTGGCGGAGGCGCTTCAGCCCCCGCAGGCTCGAGTACCTGAGGCTGTTCTCGGCCAGCTGTTTCGTCTTGCCGAGAGCCTGCATGCTGTTCTGCTGATCCAAGTGCTGGCTCATTCATCCCTCCCTGCGATTCCCCCTGACACGTTTCAGGATCGCTCGCGTGACGTGTGTCTCGACACTGCCGATCAGCTCGCGCAGCTGCTGGCGCCCGTGTTGGCTGCGCCCTCGGAGGGTGGCGTTGCTGCTGCGGGGCCGCTTGACGATGCTGTTCGCGACCTGAGGCGCCATTTGCGTGCAGGTTCTGGAGCCGCCGCGATCGGCGCAAGCACGCTTGTGGTCCGGGAGCTTTGGCGGACTCTGACGGGCGTTCTTCACGCCCTTGGAGCTCACCGCATGTAGACGCGGGCTCCTCTTGCTCCATGTTTTCTAGGGTTGGCTAGGCAGCCGTAGGTAATCCCATCTTTGTAATGCCCTTGATTATGAGTCGCACTGTGTGCTATCCCTTGCCGTCCCCTCACGCGCGGCCGAAGGCCGCGCCGTCGAGCGTCGGCCGCCGAAGGCGGCCGGCGCGAGAGAAAATTTTCCGCCGCCAACTGAATAATGAGCAGAGGGGGCTATACCGGCCTCTTAAATAGCTAACACACCGGGGGCAGAGGCTAAAGGCAGAGGGCAGAGGCTAACTCTCTCTCTCTCTCTCTCTCTCTCTCTCTCTCTCTCTCTCTCTCTCTCTCTCTCTCTCTCTCTCTCTCTCTCTCTCTCTCTCTCTCCCTCTATCGTTGCTGTTTTCCCCTCTCTTTCTTTCTAATCCCATATTTGTTTCTTTCTTAGCTCTTGTTTCTCGATGATTTCACTATTTCTTCTGTCCACTCTATCAATTTATTATTTAGTGACATTGCTCCTGCTTTTCATCCCTTTCTTGTTGCTCTATCCTTCTTTGGCCATTTCTTCTCTTCTTCATTGCTTCTATTCGATTGTGTTTCTGTCTTCTCTCCTTCTCTAGACTTCCTCCTTTGTTTACCTTCGTTTGACAAACTGACATTAAGATAATCTGAGCTTGAATACTTGCATGAAAGTAATGAGGTATATGCATGACGTTAACACTACAAAAGTGTGCATGATGTACATGTAATCATCAAACTTCATGCAAATGTGTATCATCAGACTTCATTTTCTCTCTTCTCGCTCCTTCATTGCTTTGCTTTTCACCTTGTTTTGTCGTGCTATTTGTCTACTTATTTCTATGGTATTAAGGGTTTCAATTAGGCTTTACTGTCGTTATTTGTTATGGTTTACTATCTTTCCTTCCTGCTCCCTTCTATTTTGTGTTATGAATTAGATTTATAATCATTTCTTATTGACCTTACTTTCTTATCAATTTTTTCTACCCTTCTCTTTTTTTTCCTCTCTCCCATCTTCTTTCTGTTCGTAGCTACATTGTTTCTTCGTTCTTCTTAGTTTCTGTGCCACCTCGTTCTTCTCTCTTTCCCCTTGCATGTGCTCTCTCTCTCTCTCTCTCTCTCTGCATTTTCTTCGCTTCTTCCGATCCCTTCCTACCATCTTTCTCTCTTTCGATTTCTGTTTTCCATACATTTTTAAGTACGCATGGAATTTGGTATGTGAGAATGATGCACCTCCCTTTTCTATGTCTGTTGTTGGCTGCTTCTGCTTTCTTCTTTCATTTTCTACTGTTTTTTTTTTCATAACTCATTTTGTTTTCTTCATTTCAGTTTAGTTTCTTCTGTCCCTTCTTTCCACCCCTTAATTTTCTCGTTTTTTTCTGCTTGCTTGCCTTTTCGTCAACAGGCCGCACTTACACCAGTCCATACTACCTTCTAGTATTCTGATGAGTCAGATTGAGCTAGATAATAAGGAAATGCTTGGTAATGTTTGTTTGTTTGTTAAAGTTTCTTTGCATTTTCTATTTTCGTTTCTTCTTTATTATGTGAATGTGTTTGTTTGTGTGAGTGCATTCATCTCATCTGTCATTGCAATATCAATGCATGTCTGTCAATTTTAAAAAGGGGGTTCATTTCTATCATTTCTCATTGGTTCATTGGCGCACTCAGTGACTCGTGTGTTTGCCACTTCGAACTGGATTTGATAGAATGAACCTCTTTTTTTGGGTTAACAGATTGTATTGTTTCATGTGCTAGTTGATTATTCAAAAACTTTGCTATTGACTTCCCCCCCATGCTAGGCAGGGGATGCGGTAGCCTAGTTTTTGGGTCGTTAACTATCACGCATTTGTATGATATACTGGTGTGGTGCATTTTTGCATATCATATGCATACAAAAGCATTTTGATGCGTGTATCGGTATTAGGTATGCATCTATATATCATGTCTCATCATTACATTTATTTAAGCATGCGTGGCGTGTAGTTCATTACTAGTATTCATAACCTTTATTACATGCAACTATCACAACAACATCAAACAGTACAAGATATAATACAAACAATATAGTATTTACGCACAAAACTACTACAAAACTGCTACCAATATTTAAATCTGTTCAACATGCACAATGGGAAAGGTGGTGGTACTGTAGCTTACGGATTTTATTTTCATGTTTTATTAAAAAAAAAACTATGAAAAAAATTGTCAAAATCGATCGTAAAGGGTTGCTTCGCAACCCAAAAAAAAAAAAAGGAAGGGGGCAATACGAGCCAAAGCGGGCAAACGAAGGGGTTGCCGGAAACGCCCCTCTGGTCGGGCACGGATCACCTGAATGCAGGTCCAAACAAGCAAAGGCCTTGCAAAAAGAGAGAGAAAGAGAGAGAGAGCGAGAGAGAGAAAGCGGGAGAGAGCGAGCAATGGAAGGGAACCTAGCACGCACACTCGCGGGCACGGAATCGCAGATATCTTTTGCATAACCACGTGCCGAATGCCCATGTTTAACGAAGCATGTCCCATGTCACCCCAAACCCCATGGACCATGGCTACAGATATGCCGGGTGGTGGAACGATCGTGGGGTACGGCCCCTTTGAGTTTGCGATTACCGACAAGCTCGTGACGACCATGCGTGGTCGCCTACGCACGGCATTTCCGTGGTGGAGCACATGGTGTGAGAGCAGTTTCATCCTCTCGGTGATCTCAAATGGCTATTGGATGCCATGGAAGCACGGACCACCCGAGCCGTTCAAACAAGACAACCATGGAGGAGCGTCAATCCACTCCAAGTTCACCAAGCAAGCAATAACCGAGCTTCTTGAGAGCGGTGCGGCCACTCCCGCCCCCGCAGAACAACAACCATATATCAGTCCACTGAATGTAGTGGTACAAAAATGCTGATTGATTCTGGACCTCCGACGAGTAAACCAGAATTTGTGCATCCCGAAGTTCAAGTACGAAGGACTAAGCCGGGTGGCAGAGCTCGTTCACACGGGCGACTGGATGTTCACGGTCGACCTTAAATCAGGATACCACCACGTCGACATCCACCCTTCCTGCTGGAAGTTCCTCGGATTCCAATTCGACGGGCTCTCATACGTTTTTCGGTCTTTACCGTTCGGTCTCGCGACAGCCCCGTTCGTTTTTACACAGCTCATCAAGCAGCTCGCCCGTCGCTGGTGGGGCCTTGGGGTGCGAGTCATCCCCTACATCGACGATATCCTCTTCCTGTGTCACACGGAAGCAGAAGCTCGAACCACGAGTCAGATGGTCATGCAAGACCTCAGCAAGGCTGGACTAGTAATCAACTCTAAGAAATCGCATATGGAACCCACCTAGCAGCTGCGGTTTCTGGGAGTCGAGCTGGATACAAAACACGGTCAGTTTTCGATTGGTCCAGAGAGGCGGGCGTTGCTACGCTCAACCATTCACGAATTACGCATTGCTGGCACGACCAAACGCAGAGTCCCGATTCGCCACGTGGCCAGAGTTACCGGCATGCTCGCATCTATGTCACTCGCCATCGGCGCAACAACGCGCGCATTTAGCCAAAACCTACTACAGACCATTCAGGATGCCCCTTCCTGGAACAGCAAAGTGCAGTTGGTCCCCGGAGCAATCGAAGAGCTTGAGTTTTGGCTGCAGGAATTTGACAAATTCAATGGCGTCTCGTTTCACGTACCGAATAGCTACGACGCAGTGGTCCACGTGGACGCCAGCGCACACAGTTGGGGAGCGACACTTGACACGCTTTTGGAAAAGCGAATCGAGGCCACCGCGACCATGCCCTGGCACCTCACAAAATCCTCCAGTACGCAACGGGAAATGGATGGCGTCTTGTGGGCGCTGCAAACGTTCTCAAAAAGGATCCAAAACCGGCATGTTCTTGTCCTTGGACAAGGATCCTCACAACCACGTGCAGAGCCATTATTCAAGCGTGCGTGGCCTTTGGGGTCCGACTGACGATCGAATGGATTCCGCGCGAACTCAACACGCGAGCGGACGAACTCTCCAAGACGATCGATCGGGATGACTACGCAATCAAAGCACCATGGTTCCGGCTCATTGAGCGGCGCTTGGGGCCGCACTCTATCGACTTATTTGCCAACGCGAACACCCAGTTGGCCCGCTTCTGCTCCAAAACTCCCCACCCAGACGCAGAAGCAATTGATGCCTTCTCCATCCCGTGGGCCCTGGAGTACGGATATGCCTTTCCGCCACCCCACCTCATCCCAGCAGTGCTGCACCACGCCCAACGGACGAGAGCATCGCTAACGCTTGTCGTGCCATATTGGCCAGGGGCAAGCTGGTGGCCGTTACTTCAACCCGCCCCGCCCCGATGGGCCTCTTGCGTTCTCGCTAACATCCCCCTCACCCATGGGACTTAGTGCATAACCGCAGGCACCCATACTTGTGCTTTTTCCGGGGAAGGATTGCCTCACAGCCCGATTCTTGCATTACGAGTATCATTCGCCACCTGACCATTCACACACCTGGTGCAGGATTGCTCGAGCGGCTCAAGCAAGAATTGCTCCGGATAACTACGCGTACAAGGGCCGACTCAACCATTAGCACCTACGAGCCCTATTGGGCGAGATTTCGCGCATTCTGCAAACAAGTCAAACTGCAGTTCTTGCCATGCACAGACACGACACTGGCATTGTACCTGGTCCACGCAATTCAACAAAAGGCCACAATCTCCGTGATACTGACATGTTCGGCAGTTAGCTTTGCGCATCGGATGATTGGGGGCACATGCCCATCAACCGGGCCATTCACATCTCACGTGCGAGACTACGCCAAGCGACATTGCCCGCGTCCTCAACAACTCAAGGAACCAGTCTCCTTGCACCAAGTCCACGCCATGGCATCGGAATTCTTGGAATCGAACAAACCTGGGGAGTTCCATAAGGGGCTCATTCCAATTCTCATGTATGCCGGCTTCATGCGCTACTCGGACCTCACCGCGATCAATTGGCATGACATTGAGTTCGAACAAGACGCCATGTGGATCCTGATTCCTCGCTCCAAGACAGATCAGGCAGGAGAAGGTATATGGGTCCCTGTAGCCGCAAGCCAGGGTCCGTTCTGTCCAGTACGGTGCACCAAACGCTTCATCCGGTTGGCGGGCTACGACCGTGCCCAAAGAGGCCCGCTCATATGAGTCTTCGGTTCGGACACCACTGGTCGTGATAGTGTGACAACATCATCTTCCTACACAACGATCTACAATTGGTGCAAGGAGGCGTTTCAAAATATTGGTTTGGGACTCGAGCACCTCGGCACCCACTCATTCCGCAAAGGCGCTGCAACGGTGGCAGCAAACGCAGGCGTGCCGGATCGCATCCTAAAACGGTTAGGTAGGTGGCGTAGTGATTCGGCCAAGGAGATGTACATCACACCGGCGGACGAACAGTTGGTTGGAGAATCCCGACACGTCCAAGATCCGGCAAGAGTCGCGTCGCCAGAGCAACACTCAGCGGCACTGACGCGACAACGACCACTATCGCGACATCTGTCTCAGAAGACCCATTTGAAATGAGACGATGCCAATTGCTACATGCAAGAAAGCAAGCTTTCTAAATATGTATATTTTTAAAAGCTGTAACGCTTTTCAAAATTATGTATTTTGAAAGCGAAGCTGCTTGTAATGTGGGAATGGGCAGCGTCGAACCGCGCTAATCGCGCGTTTTGGAGTACAAAACGTGGGCTGGAGGTCATTTCCCTCCACCCACGTCTCTCATTTTCAAACGGTTTAGCCAATTTTCCCGCCCACCTCCCCCTCGGAAATAGGACAGCCTAGTCACATGTTAGCACACCAATGTAATGCTACTGCTTAGATTTCAATTGTACTAAACCCATTTGAAATGAGACGATGCCAATTGCTACATGCAAGAAAGCGAGCTTTCTAAATAGCCGACTTTCTATACCTAAGTCGCTGTAGACCGGCAAGTCTAAACCTCTATGGACAATCAAGGAGTTGATGCAGGAGTAGAGGATACTCTGCAGGCGCGGTTGAATAATGTTTGGGCACGCCACGAGGCTGACGGATACGGTGAGGCATACTTGGAGATTTTGCTCCTAGCAACTCGTGCGCACTATACGCGTGAGAATCCCCCTCCCCATGCTGAAGCGTACGGTGCGTCCGCCTCTCCCCGACCCCAGAACAACAAAGGCGACGGCGGCAATTTTCTCGACGCCCCAGCCCCGACCCTATGCTGTGGTGGTGTACCTGGACGACATTCTCATCTACTCCAAGAACATGAAGGAGCACGTGGAGCATCTAGGAAGGTCTTCGAGATTCAGCAGAAAAACAAGTTCTACGTGAAGCTGCCAAAGAGAGACTTCACCTTGAAAAATGTGCAGTTTCTCGGGAAACGTGGGGAGTGCGGAGGGTGTACACGTGGACCCGTGGAAGATCGAAGCCGTCAAGACGTGGAAATTTCCAGAGAACGTGAAAGAGTTGTAGCAATTCCTAGGCTTCGCCAACTACTACAACAGGTTCGTGCCACAGTACGCTAAGATATCAGCGCCACTAACCAATTTCTGAAAAAGGATACACCCTATAAATGGGATACTCCTCAACAGCAAGTCATGGAGCAACTTCAAGCAGCACGGGCTATAGCTCCAGTACTCATCTTACCAGTTTCAAACAAAGACTACGTGGTGGAAGAAGATGCTAGTAACCAGCCAGTCGAAGCAGTACTGATGCAGGATCACGGACGCGGTTTGCATCTCATCGCCTACCTCAGTAAGAAGCTACATGGAGCAGAACTGAACTACCCGATCCATGACAAGGAAGCTTTAGCGAGAGTCACAGCCTTCAATGCATGGATGTGTTATCTAAAGGGAGCCAAAACTACAGTCTGCACCGACCGCTGTAGTCTCAAATACCTGAAGGCACAGCCTATACCCTCACGACAACAAGTGCGGTGGGTGGACTTCGTGGAAACCCACTTCCACTATGACATCGTCTACAAGCAAGGCTACACAATGCACTCAGCCACCCAGCACAGGTAGCAGGCATCCAACTCGACGGGTTGAACCGTCTACTCAAGGGTCTATTCCAACATGGGTACTCCGTGGACGCAGAGATCGCTACAGCAGAGAAACAGAAACTGTTACAGTGGGAGAAAGCTTTGCCGTAAGGAAGGGTTCAATGAAGATTTGGGTACCGAACTATGCCCCGCTCCAGCAGATCTTAATGGAGGAGTTTCACGATGTAGCATACCGCTGGACATTTTGAGAGTAACAAGACATTAGCGGGAATAGCAGAAAAATCGTAAAACTGGCCTTAGATGGCAGCAGACGTGCAGCAGTTCGTCACCTCATGTGAGATGTGCCAGCGGATGAAGAGTAGCAAGTAGAAAAAAGCAAGGTTACTTCAGCCTCTACCCGTACCGGAGCAGCCATGGCCAGACGTTAGCCTAGACTTCATCACTGGGCTTCCTTCGACCTCACGAGGGCATGACGCTATTCTCGTGGTGATCAAAAAAATCTCTAAATTGGGACACTTGATACCGACCAACGCCACAGCTACAGCTGAAGCAACTGCTCACCTCTTCTTCGACCGCATCATTACCATCCACGGCATCCCCGCTACACTCATCTCAGACAGAGACCCAAAATTCACTAGTAAGTTCTGGAGGGCACTCAAAGGTTTGTTAAGAACAAAGCTTGCAATGCTATATATATATATATAAATATAAATATATATAGTTTCTTGCTTACTCTTGCTAGGTTGTGATCACTGTACTACTTGCATTTTTGTAACTCTGCATGTGAACTGGCCTTGTGGCCACTTGCTTGTGCTCGGACCGCGTGGTGATCTTAAGATCCCCCCTAATCTTTGCTTTGTTTGTTTCTTCTCTTGACTGGTCTTGTGACCATTGCTTGCTCTGGCTATCCCCCACCTCGCCTGTGGAAATTTGTCAAAATGTCAAAACCTTTAGGTTTCTAGTTTTCTGTAGGCTATATAGAGGCTAGCCTTAGGGGGTACATACACCCTCTCTTCATTGTCTTTTACCCCCCCTTTCTTGACCTAATCACCACTTCTAAGTTTCTAACACTTCCTTCCTTCCGCTTTCCCTTACACTTTGACATGCAACCTTGCCGAATTATTTAATTGTATGTTAGGTTTGTTAGGCTACATTGAGGTATATTTTAGAAAGTACTACCCTTTAGGGTTGCACAATTGTATCCCATTGTTCCTAGTGATCATATTTCCGCCATGCTATTCCGGCATGGTACCATCATAGGTCGTTCCTAGGATCCTAGCCCGCCTACCTCCCTAAACCGTTAGCTCCATTCGTTCTGCAAGCCTCCCTTCCCAGCCAACCAGCCTAGCCAGCCTAGTCAACCTGTCGCTAGCCTCCCTAGCCAGCCTATATGTCAAAACAATATAATGTTTGTGTTGTGTAGGCTATAGTGGGGTAGCCCATAAGGGGTACAACCCTTAGGGTTAGTACTTGTACTCTGTTTTCATCTCACTGCACTCATTCTTGTTCAGTATTCTGACATGGTTTCAGAGCAGGTCCTGTTCCACAACCGTTTTTTTTAGGGCCCACGAAATAGAACCCTACCCGTCGCGCTGCCCCACCAGTTGCGCTGCATTGCCTTGCCCTGCGTCGCGCTGCCCCGCGCACGCCCTGCCCTGCCCTGCGTTGCGCCGCCCCGCGCACGCCCTGCCCTGCGTCGCGCGCCCAGCGTATGCCCTGCCCTGCCCTGCGTTGCGCCGCCCCGCGCACGCCCTACCCCGCATCGCGTCGCCCCGCGCACGCCCTACCCTGCATCGCGCCGCCCGCGTCCGCCCTGCCCTGCCCTGCATTGGGCCGCCCCACGCACGCCCTGCCCTGAGTTGCGCCGCCTGCGAACGCCCTGCCCTGCCCTGCGTCGCGCTGCCCGCGCACGCCCTGCCCTGCCCTGCGTTGCGCCGCCCCGCGCACGCCCTGCCCTGCGTCGCGCTGCCCGCGCACGCCCTGCCCTGCGTCGCGCCGCCCCGCGCACGCCCTGCCCTGCGTCGCGCCGCCCGCGCACGCCCTGCCTTGCTCGTCGCGTCGCCCTGCTAGCCACGCGCCGACCTGCCCTGCCCGTTGCGTCACCCTAGGGCCCAGGCGCCGCCCTGACCTGCCCCTCACGCCGCCCCCGTGCCCGCGCGCTGCCCTGCTGGCAGCGTGCCGCACTGCCCTGGCCGCGCACCGCCCTTCCCTAGCCGCGCGCCACCCCGCCCTGCCTTGCGCGCCTCCCTAGTGTCCGCGCGCCGCCCTGCCCTGCCCGTTGCGCCACCCTGCCTTCCCTGCGTGCTGCCCTGCTGGTCGCGCGCCACCCTGCTCTGTTCGCTACGGCCACTCTTAGTGTTCTCACCTTCGATTCTGAGGGCCGTCCGATCCAGTTTGAGACCTGGCTAGACGACTTACAGCTGTACCTACAGAGCGAGTCTAGGGACGGCGTCTCATTGTTATAGGCGGCAGTGGTGGCGGCGACGGTCGGGGTGGAGCGGTCCATTGGGGCGGTTCTGGCGGTGGCGAGCGGCAGCAGCAGCAGCGTCCCCGCAAGTCCCTTACGCCCCAACACCTTCGTGAGTGGTTTGCTCAGCATGGGGCGTCTGGGGGTAGTGTTCACTGCCGGTACGTCATTCGCAAATGTGATCAGGCTGGTCAGACATGCGCGAAGGTTGGTCACACACAGTACCGCTGCTTCTCCCGTCTTGACGACGCTTGGCGCGCAGAGTTTGGCGACGAGGCTGAGCTCCCCCGCTGGCTAGAGCTGCTTAGGAACAATGTGAATATCTTTGCTCTTGACTTTGATGCTATCATTGCTGGCATGTATGCTTTGACTGTTAGTGCTGAGGGTGACTGTTACCTGTGTGTGCCGCCCGACCCAGGTATAGCGGCTGCTGCTCTAGGTGCTAGTGCGTCTGCTCTCTCTGGTACTGCGTCTGCTGAGGCCTTGCACACCTTCACACTTGACTCAGGTGCTCCCGCTACTTCTTTTGCGACAGTACCACAGTCACACCACTCCCTGCACCTGTTGCAGTCTCTCTGGCTGACCCCTCAGGGGGCCCAGTTCTTGCACGTTCCTCCACTGTTCTCCCGTGTCCGGCGGTTCCGTCTGGCTCACTCTCAGGTCTTCACCTCCCCTCGTTCTCTACGAACTTGGTGAGTACCGCTGCCCTCCAGGATGCGATGGTCACAACCACCACTCCTAGGGGTCAGCTAGGTCGATCTGCACGTGTGCACGGACGGGCCGTCACCTGGCCACGTTCACCCGTCGGCCTGGGTCGAGCCTGTACACACTGACTACTGAGCCTACTCAGGTGGCTGCGTCTGGTCAGGTGTTCGCGTCAGGTCAGGTAGCAGCCCCCTGTTCGTGTCGCCTCCTCACGCACCAGACTCTCCTTTGGCACCACCGCCTTGGTCACCCCTCCCTGCCACGCCTCCGTGGCATGCACTCCCGCCTCCTTGTCTCTGGTCTTCCCAGGTCTCTGCCTCCCCTCCCGCCCTCGCCTGCGCCACCCTGCCTTCGTTGCGTCGAGGGGCGGTAGCGCGTTGCTCCTCACTCCTCCTCGTTTCCCCCGACGACTGCTCCCCTGCAGACTCTCCATATGGACGTGTGGGGCCCAGCCCGCGTCAATGGACAGGACCGCGAGCGATACTTTCTGCTGGTTGTTGACGACTACTCGCGTTACACCACGGTTTTCACCCTGCGCAGCAAGAAGAAGGTCCCTGATATCTTGATCCCTTGGATCTGCGTTGTCCGTCTCCAACTTCGCGAGCAGTTCTGCCAGGACCTTCCTGTCCTGCGTCTGCACTCTAACAGAGGTGGTGAGTTTTCCTCCCACCTCCTGCAGGACTTTTGTGTCAGAAATAACTGAGCAGGAATGAATGAACTAGAACAGAGTTTGGTACAAGTAGGAAACCCTAACTTTGTGTACCCCCTAAGGTGTAACCCACTACAGCCTAGACAATATAAACATGCAATGTTTGACACACCCCCATAGGCGCAGTGGGAGACAGCCACAGGGTCACAAGACCAGTCAAAGCAAAGCAAAACAAGCTCAGGGTGGATCTCAAGGATTCCACACAAATTCCGAGCACAAGCAAGCGGTCACAAGACCAGTTCACATGCAGGTTTATAACAAAGCAAGAGATACAGTGATCACAACCTAGCAAACGTAAACAAGTAGGCATATATATATAAATCACAGTACAAGCAAGGTCAAGAGGTAAGTAAGTGAGGCCCAGTAGGTACAAGGCCTAGCAGAGTGCAAAAGCGCTGATGGTCACAAGGCTGAAGCGCCTTGGTGAACACATCAGCAGTGTTGGCCTCCGTGGCCACGTAACGCAGACAAAGCTGACCACGCTGCTGCAGCTCTCGAGCCAGGAAGTACCGCAGAGCGATGTGCTTCGTTCTGTGCTCCAGTCTGTGCTCCTCACACAAGGCAATGGCAGCCTTGTTGTCGACGTACAGCACTGGAGGAGAACGAGGCCGCTCTCCGAGGTCGGTCAGCAGGTAGGTCAGCCAGCGTAGCTCCTGAGCGGCCATGGCTGTGGCGTAGATCTCAGCCTCACAACTGGAGCTGAGAACAGAAGAAGAGCGAGTAGAACGCCAAGAAACTGTGCCAGAGCCAAGGCTGAAGGTGTAACCCTGGGACGACCGCTGAGTAGCCTGGTCGTCTGCCCAAGAAGCGTCTGAGTGCCCTGTGAGAACAACCCGGTCTCGCCCTCCAAGCACAAGCCCCATGCCCGACGTACTGCACAAGTAGCGCAACACCCTCTTAGCAGCATCCATGTGCTCCTTCCGGTGACGGCCAGGAGCGACATAGCGTGCTAGGATGCTAAGAGGGTATGCAAGGTCAGGTCGAGTGCAGGTCATCAGGTACATGAGGCAGCCCACAAGCTCTGGATACGGGCCACTCGGCTCTACGGACTCATCCGAAGGCAGAGCTGAGAGCGAGTGACCGGTAGGCAGAGGAGTGGACTGAGGCGAGGAGTACGTGAAGCGGAAGCGCTGGAGGACCTGCTGCACCATGTGTGACTGAGTCAGGGTGATGGTGCGCCGTGCTCTGTCCCGGGTGATCCGCAAGCCAAGATAGCTCGTCAGCTCACCCAGGTCTGTGCACGTGTGTCTCCTCTGCAGCTCCGACTTCACGTGAGCGAGTGCCGCGGTGTCAGCAGTGGCAAAGACCAAGTCGTCGACGTACACGAGGATGTAGAACGGCGGCAGCGAGGTGTCGGTGCGTAGAAACAGCGACGGGTCAGCAGTAGAGGGAGCGAACCCAAGAGCCGCAAGTGTCGTCCTCAGTGTGTCGTGCCACTCACGTGGCGCCTGGCGGAGACCGTAGACCGGCCGCTGAAGCCTCCACTGGGTGCCAGACCCAGTGAAGCCAGGGGGGCGGCGCAGCCAGATCTCCTCGTGCAGGCTGCCCTGCAAGAAAGCAGTGCTGAAGTCAAGAGAGTGAAGCTCGTAGTCGCGGTGAGCGGCTATGTGCAGCAGCACCCGAAGAGTAGTCATCTTCGGGGTGGGGGAGAAGGTCTGAAAGAAGTCTACTCCCTCTCGCTGACTGAAGCCTCGAGCCACGTAGCGCGCCTTGAAGACAGGCGGAGAACCCGGCGGCCGCTTCACCCTGAAAATCCACATGCCACTGACGATGTTCGCCCCAGGAGGGGGAACCTCGTCTACGTAGGTGCCTGTGGACTTCCAGGAAGCCATCTCTGCGTCCATGGCTGACTGCCACTGAGAGGAGTAGGGACCCGCCATCGCCTCAGCGTAAGAGCGTGGGGTCGGGATGTCTGGTGCATCCGGGTCTCCCTCAGGGGCAACTAGCAAGGACACGAGACGGGGCAAAGCAGCAGCAAGGCAGTGGAACTCCTCCTGTCTGTCCTCAAGGACGTCCGTGCCGAGGGCACACTCACCCCCGACGGACGGAGGACAGGCAGACGCAGACTCAGACCTAGCGACAAGGCTGGCAGCGTAGTCTAGGCGACAGCGAGCAGCAAAGTCAACCAACTCAGCGACCAGGGCAGACGCAGCAGAGGACTCAAAGGTCGGGTCAGTGACAACTGTAGCAAGGAGACGCGTGACAGTGGGACTGGCAGCACGACGGGAGTCAGACTCCGGGTCAGGAAGAGTAGGAAGAGAGGACGCAGGAGGAGACGGCAGCGGGACACGCTGCGGAGCAGTGGAGGGACGTAGAGTCATGTAGTGAGTGCCAGGGACAGGAGGAGGACGCTCACGTGGGACACGACGACCAGTGCGAGCAGTACGAACAGGCGACGCAGGACGAGACTCAGGCTCACGACGCTCTGTAAGACCTCCTGTGGGACCAGTGTAAGGGGAGGGAGCAGGGAGAGGCGAGGCAGGCGGTAACTGTGACTGCGGCTGGACAGGCGGAGGACACGCTACGGAGGGAGGAGGACTAAGAGGAGGAGCCTGACCAAGAACCTGCTGAAGGAGCGGTACGAAGTACGGTCGCGGCCGCGCAGCGTCTCCAGAAACAGCAGGGACACCAGTGGCAGCCCCAACGCCCGAGTCCTCAGCACCAGCAGCAGCTCCAACGCCCGGGTCCTCAGCACCAGCAGGAGCTCCAACGCCCGAGTCCTCAGCACCAGCAGCAGCGCCACCAGTCGGGTCCGCAGCACCAGTAGCAGCTCCAACGCCCGGGTCCTCAGCACCAGTAGCAGCTCCAACGCCCGAGTCCTCAGCAGCAGCAGCAGCGCCACCGCTCGGGTCCTCAGCTCCAGCAGCAGCTCCAGCGTCCGGGTCCTCAGCACCAGCAACAGCACCACCGCTCGGGTCCGCAGCACCAGGAGCACCACTACGAAGACTGCAGCGCCGCGTGTACCACTCGCGGATCACCTGAATGGGGGGGAGCTCCTGGGTAGGAGGGGAAGTACCGGGACGAGCTCCAGAAGCACCTCTCCGGAGGCGGCAGTACTCAAGGTACCTCTCCTGCAGCTGCTGGGAGGAGAGGGCTCCTCCAGGTGGAGTACCCCCAGACTCAGCACCCCCAGACTCAGCACCCCCAGACTCAGCACCCCCAGACTCAGCACGTCCAGACTCAGCACCCCCAGACTCCGCACCTCCAGGCTCCGCACCTCCAGGCTCAGCACCCCCAGGCTCAGCACCCCCAGGCTCCGCACCTCCAGGCTCCGCGCCTCCAGGCTCAGCACCCCCAGGCTCCGCACCTCCAGGCTCAGCACCCCCAGGCTCCGCACCTCCAGGCTCAGCACCCCCAGACGCAGGACTCGAGTCAACAGCTACCTCGACAGGCTCACTCGGGTCTACCTGGGACACACCTGAGGGAGCGGCACCCTGAGGGGGGAGGGGGTCTGGTACCTCAGCACCTGGAGCGAGGAAGAGAGGCGGGGGGGGGAGCGGGGCAGTGCGGTAGGGGAAGAGGCGGTAGAAGGGGACGGACTCGTCAAAAGTGACGTCCTGAGAGGCCAGAACCCGGCGCGAGGTGACGTGGTAAAACTGCCATCCAGGCGCGTCGGGAACAAAGCCAAGAAAGACACAGGGAACAGTGCGACGTGAGAGCTTGTCCGCAGACGTGTCGCGGACAAAGGCTCGAGATCCCCAGACCCGGAAACGCGACGCATCGCCAACCTCTCCCGTCCACCGTAGAGTCGGGGAAGTCTCCGGCAAGGAGACACGGGGCCAGAGGTTGAGCTGATGTGCTGCGTACCGGACCGCAAACGGCCACAGAAAGTGGGGAGCAGCCGCATGGGTCAGGGAGGTACGAGCGACCTCCATGACTAAGCCAATGCGGCGCTCAGCAACCCCATTCTGCTGTGGAGAGGCCGGAAGCGTGTACGACTGCTCAATGCCGTGCTCAGCACAGTAGGCTGCCAAGAGGTCGGAGGCGAACTCACCACCCCTGTCAGAGTGCAAGCGCAGGACAGGAAAGTCCGAGTGAAAGCGCTCGCCTAGCTGGAGACGGGCTCGGCTGATCCAGGGGATCAAAACACCAGGGACGTCACCCTTGGCGCGCAAGGGGAAGACCGTGGTGTAGCGCGAGTAGTCGTCAACAACTATCAGGAAGTACCTCTCCTGACCCTGACCACGGACGCGGGCTGGGCCCCACACGTCCATGTGGAGCGTCTGCAGGGGAGCGGTCGTCGGGGGAAAGGAGGAGGAGTGAGGAGCGGCGCGCTGCCGCCCCTCGACACAGGGAATGCAGTCAGGAGCAGGGGAGTCAGGAAGGGGAGGGAGCACCCTGGGAAGACCAGCAACAAGGTCCCGTTTGTGCATGGCCCGCAAGCGCTGCACAGACGGGTGACCAAGGCGGTGGTGCCAGAGGACGGTGTCGTTCGCCAGAGAGCGACACGAGCAGGGGGCGGACAGCTGACCTGACGCTGACGCAGACGCAGCTACCTGAGGGGACTCAGTGGTCAGTGTGTACAGGTCAGACCCCGGCTCTCGAGTGAAAGTAGCCAGGTGGCGGCCCGTCCGAGCACACGTGCAGTGAGTCACACGCTCGTAGGCAGGGGTGAACTGGTGAACACCCGAGTCCTGGAGCGCACTACCTGCCACCAAGTTCGTGGAGAACGAGGGGAGGTAGAGACCTGAGAGTGTGCCGGACGGAACCGCTGGACACGGAAGGGTGGTGGAGGAGGTCGCAAGGACCGGACCCCCAGAGGGGTCAGCAAGAGAGACAGCAACCGGCCGAGCTAGAGGCTCAAGGACAGTGCGGTCACGAAAGAAAGAGCGAGAAGCACCTGAGTCCAGTGTGAAGGTGTGCAGTGCTGCAGTCGACTCAGTACCAGGGGGCACAGACGCACAAGCACCTAGAGCAGCAGCTGCAGTAGTACCTGTGGAAGCAGACACACTAGCACCTAGAGCAGCAGCGGGGCTGGCCTGAATGCCCGGGTCGGGCGGAACACGCAAGTACTGAGCACCCTCTCCACTAATAGACATCGCATACATGGCAGTGAGAATAGCATCAAAGTCAAGTGCCCAAATATCAACACCCTTCCTGAGCAGATCAGCCCAGCGCGGCAGCTCACCCCCACCAGGAAACTGGGTGCGCCACGCATCGTTGAGGCGGGCGAAGCAGCGCTCCGTCTGGTGCGGCCCCCCACACATCTGGCCAGTGCGGTCACCTGTACGAATAACGTACTGGCAGGTGACGCTGCGCCGCGCATACCACTCACGGGCGGCCTGAAGGGTCGGGGAAGGCTGCTGACTCTGACCGCCCCCCGGGCCTCCACGACCACCACCCCCTCCGCCTCCGCCCCGGCCACCTCCACCCCTGCCGCTGCCACGACCACCTCCGCCTCCGCTGCCACCTCCGCCCCTGTCACCACTCCCAACACCGCTGTCACCTCCACCACTGCCGCCACTAGTCTCTCCAGTCGCACCTCCACCGCCACCACCTCCACCCCCGCCTCCTCCGCCACCACCCCCACTCCTGCCACTCCTGCCCCTGCGTCGTCCGCCTGAAGCAGACGCAGCCCCGACCTTCTCAGCACCAAGGAGGTCGACAGCAGCAGCAGAGGCGACAGAGGGGAGGAGGGGGGAAGGGGAGCACCCCTCGAAGAAGGGGCCGCGGGGGTCGCCACGAGAGGTGCCTACAGCGACGATACTAGCCTCGGCTGCAAGCAGTTCCTTCTCGAGGAGGGCTATGGTGAGCTCAGTGGGGGAGCGAGAGAGGAACTGGTCCCTGACAGGGCGCAGAGAGTCAGGGAGGCGGGTGACAACGTGGTAGAGAGTGATCCAGAGCGGGGGGGGGTTGCTAGCGAGGAACTCATCAGGCATGGCAGCGCGAAAGCGAGCCTCACTAGTCTTAAGGTGGGTGATGAGGTCTGCGACAGTGTGAAAGGAGGCTAGGTCGGGGAACAGGTAGGGGAGAGTGAGGCGGCCTAGTGTGGCAGAAGCGGGTGAGGAGTAGCGGGCCACTACAGCTGTGTAGAGGTCCTTAGCAGTCTTGCACTGGCCGAAGTGCTCGCGCTCATCTAGCGGCAGGGAGTTGCGAATAGCAAAGCGAGCGTGCGCATCACGGGTCTGCCACTGTGAGCGCTCAGCTGGGGGGGCAGTAGCGAGTGGGGCGGTCGCATGGCCGAGAGCGTGGTCGTACAGTGTAATATCTTCCTTGGCAGTGAGCTGTAGGAAAAGGTGCAGGTCATCTAGCCAGGTTTCGAATTTGACCGGACGGCCCTCGGCGTCGAAAGCTAGAACAGGAGGACTAGCCATAGCGACAGCGGCAGTAGTAGAAGCAGTAAAGTCACTGAAAAGGCGTGCGCAGGGTCAGCGGGGCCGGTGGGGCCTACGGACTGTAGTGGCGCACAAGCAGTAGTAGCAGAAAGTGTAGTAGTAGGGGCGGGCTCAGCAGCGGTGATTCGCGGGCGACGGCGGGCGCAGCAGCGGCGGTGCGCGGGCGGCGGCGGGCTCAGCAGCGGTGGTGCGCGGGCGGCAGCGGGCGCAGCAGCGGCGGTGCGCGGGCGGCGGCGGGCTCAGCAGAGGCGGTGCGCGGGCGGCTGCGGGCTCAGCAGCGGTGGTGCGCGGGCGGCAGCGGGCGCAGCAGCGGCGGTGCGCGGGCGGCTGCGGGCTCGGCAGCGGCGGGCCGGGAGCAGTGCGGGCAGCGTGCGGGCCGGCGGCGGTCAGCGCACGAGCCGCGCAGGCTCAGCGCGGGCTGCGCGGGCTGCTCGCGGGCTGCGTAAGCGGGTCGCGGGCGGCTCGCGGGGGTTCGCGGGCAGGTCGCGGGCTGCTCGCGGGCAGTTCGCGGGCTGTGCGCGGGCTGCGCGGGCTGGTCGCGGGCTGTGCGTGGGCGGTTCGCGGGCTGTGAGCGCGGCGCGCTGTGCGGTTCGCGGGCGGCGTGACGGGGCCGATCGGGGCGCTAAGGGGCGACGCGACGGGGGCCGTGAGAGGCCGCTAAAAAAAATTCGAAGGGGCCGCAGGGCCGCTAGATCGTGCTAGATCGACGGGGCCATCGGGGCCGAAAAGAAGCGAAGGTAAGCAGGTAGGTAAGTCGGTGGGCCCTAAGAACAGTCCTAGCGAAGGACCTGCTCTGAAACCATGTCAGAAATAACTGAGCAGGAATGAATGAACTAGAACAGAGTTTGGTACAAGTAGGAAACCCTAACTTTGTGTACCCCCTAAGGTGTAACCCACTACAGCCTAGACACTATAAACATGCAATGTTTGACATTTTGTCGTGGGGAGGGCATCCTTTAGTCATTCACACTTCCGGCCTCCCCGCAGCAGAATGGGGTTGCTGAGCGCCACATTGGCTTAGTCATGGAGGTCGCTCGTACCTCCATGATCCATGCGGCTGCTCCCCATTTTCTGTGGTCGTTTGCGGTCCGGTACGCTGCACATCAGCTCAACCTCTGGCCCCGTGTCTCCTTGCCGGAGACCTCGCCCACACTGCGTTGGACGGGGGAGGTTGGCGATGCGTCGGTGTTCCGGGTCTAGGGCTCTCGTGCCTTTGTCCGTGATACCACCGCGGACAAGCTCTCCTCTCGCGCCATTCCCTGCATCTTCCTTGGCTTTCCCACAGACATGCCTGGCTGGCAGTTTTACCACCCCACCACGCGCTGGGTTCTGTCCTCTCAGGACGTCACGTTTGACGAGTCAGTTCCCTTTTACCGTCTCTTCCCCTACCACACTGCCCCTCTCCCTCCCCGCCGCTCTTCCTCGCCCCAGGTCCCCCTCCGGCAGAACCCCTCCCCCCTCAGGGTCCTGCTCCTTTAGGTGTGTCTCAGGTAGACCCACTCCCCTTGGCTGAGCCTTTCGAAGTCACTTCCGACACCTCTGGCACAGCTTAGGGGGGTGACGTTGCTGCTCATGACGCGGCGGCCCCCCGCCGCTCACCACGCTTGGAGACCCCTCCGGGTTTTCCACCTCGACCGTCTTCGCCGCCTCTGCAGCCGGTTGCTGTCGACTCTGGTGCTGCTGGGGGTGGTGCTGCTAGGGGTGCTGAGTCTGGGGGTGCTGAGCCTGAGGGTGCGGAGCCTGGGGGTGCTGAGCCTGAGGGTGCGGAGCCTGGGGGTGCTGAGCCTGAGGGTGCTGAGTCTGGGGGTGCGGAGCCTAGGGGTGCTGAGCCTGAGGGTGCTGAGTCTGGGGGTGCTGAGCCTAGGGGTACTGCGTCTGCTGGAGGTCCTACGGGTGCCTCGCCACAGCGGTCTAGCCGGCGAGAGCCTCTCTCACCACAGCACCTGCGCGAGTGGTTTGCTCGGTGCACCCGCCTTCGGAGTGGGGCTGCTGAGGCTGGAGGCACTGCAGCTAAAGGCACTGGCGCTGGAGGCACTGACGCTGAGGACACTAGAGCTGGAGGCGCTGGAGCTGGAGGCCCTGGAGTTGGAGGCGCTGATACCGGAGGCGCTGGAGCTGGAGGCGCTGGAGCTGGAGGCGTTGGAGCTGGAGGTGCTGGAGATACTGGAGCTGGAGGTACAGGAGCTGGAGGTACAGGAGCTGCTGGTACTGGAGGTACTGGTGCTGGAGGTACTATAGCTAGAGGAGCTGCTGGTGCTGGAGGTGCTGGAGGTTCTGGCGGTACTGGAGCTGACGGCTCTGGTCCTGTGGGTGTTGTGCTGCAGCGCCCGTTTTTCTTACCGCCGCCGCAGGCGTCCTTGCTGCCACCTGACTCTGTGCTTCGCCAGGTTCTTAGTCTTCCGTATTCCACTGGCCATACTCCTCCCTTACTAATCCACCGCCTGACCCGTCTCAGACACAATTACCGCCGGACTCCTCACCACTGCCTGCTCCTTCTCCTTACACAGCGCACCCAGACTCCGTGACAGAGCGTCGTGAGCCTGCGTCTCGTCCTGCCTCCCCTGTTCGCACTGTTCGACGTCCTCGTCCTCCACCTGTCCCTGGCACGCACACTATGGCACTTCGTCCTTCCTCTGTTCCACACTGTATTGCCCTGCCGTCTCCTCCAGCGTCCTCTCTTCCTATCGTTCTTGACCCTGAGTCTGACTTGGTTCGTGCTGCCACCCCTAATGTCACACGTCTCCTAGCCGCTGTTGTCACTGACCCTTCTTTGAGTCCACTGCTGTGTCTGCCTTAGTTGCTGAGCTTGTTGACTTTGCTGCTGCGTGTCGTCTAGACTACGCCGCTAGTCTTGTTGCTGAGTCTGAGTCTGTGTGTCCTCCGTCCGTCGGGGGTGAGTGTGCTCTTGGCACGGACGTCTTTGAGGACAGGCAGGAGGACTTTGAGTGTCTTGCAGCTGCTGTACCTCATCTCGTGGCCATGCTGCTTGCACCTGAGGGAGACCCGGATGCACTGGACATCCCGACCCCGCGCTCTTACGCTGAGGCGATTACGGGTCCCTACTCCTCTCAGTGGCAGACAGCCATGGACGCAGAGATGGCATCCTAGAAGTCCACAGGCACCTACGTCGACGAGGTTCCCCCTCCTGGGGCGAACATCGTCGATGACATGTGGATTTTCAGGGTGAAGCGGCTGCCGGGTTCTCTGCCTGTCTTCAAGGCGCGTTACGTTGCACGAGGCTTTAGTCAGCGACAGGGAGTTGACATCTTCCAGACCTTTTCCCTATCCTGAAGATGACCACTCTTCGGGTGTTGCTGCACGTTGCCGCTCAGCGTGACTACGAGCTTCACTCTCTTGACTTCAGCACAGATTTCTTACAGGGAGATCTCCCTGTACGAGGAGATCTGGCTGCGCCGTCCTCCTGGCTTCACTGGGTCGTTTCCTGAGGGTACCCAGTGGAGCCTCCGACGGCCAGTCTACGGTCTCCGCCAGGCACCTCGTGAGTGGCACGATACACTGAGGACGACACTTGCGGCTCTTGGGTTTGCTCATTCGACTGCTGGCCCGTCGTTATTTCTGCGCACAGACACTTCGTTGCCGCCGTTCTACATCCTCGTATACGTCGACGACTTGGTTTTTGCCACTGCTGACACTGAGGCACTGGCCCTTGTGAAGTCGGAGCTGCAGAAGAGACACACCTGTCAAATGTTATATCTGCTACAGTTTGTTTAGGCTGTAGTGGGGTAGTAACTGTGAGTACGACATGCTTAGGGTTTCCTACTTGTACCCAACTACTTTCCTAGTGCAACAACTTCTCTCATTCTAACATGGTATTACGAGCCTAGGTTAGGAACCTAGGACCACTTACCTAAGGGCCCACCGTTCCACAAGAGGCGCCCTCGTGCGCCCCCCCAACGTCGTAGCGCCCTCGTGCGCCTCTCTCCTAGTGCGCCCTCGAGCGCCCTCTCTCTCACGCTGCCCGTTTGCAGCCCGCTAGCAGCCCGAGCGCGGCCCCACGTTCTTAGCGCGAGTAGCCCGCTAGCCGCCAGAGCGCGGCCCGATTTTTCTCGCGCGCGCCAGTAGGCCGTCGCCCGTAGGCCCCGCTCGCCCCTAGGCCGCCGCTCGACCCGCCGCCGCCCACCCGAAGGTCGCAGCCCGTGCGCAGCGGCGATCGCGCGTCGGCTGCTGCAGCTCGCGCTTAGCCGCCGCACAAAAACAGCTGCGGCCCGCGCGCGGCCGCACCCTAGGCGCTACCACGCACTGTGCATAGGCCCGCCGTCGCACAGCCCTACGTGCCCGAGCCGTGCCGCGCCGTCCTGCTCGAGTCGCGCCGCCCTTACCGAGCCGCGCCGTCCCCCCTGCAGAAACTGCTGCTCCTTTTCCTACTGTTACAGCTGTTCTTACTGCTACAGCTGCTACTGCTACAGCTGTTTCTGCTACTACTGCTACTGCTACTGCTGCTAGTGCTATTGCTGCCACCATGGCCAGTCCTACCGTTCTCACTTTTGACGCTGAGGGCCGTCCGATTAAGTTTGACGTTTGGCTCGATGACCTGCACCTGTTCCTCCAGATCACTGCCAAGGACGATGTTTCCCTGTTTGACCACACGTCCGGCGCCGCTCCCGCACCTGCTGCTACTGCTGACAGCACTGCTCGCTCACAGTGGCAGACCCGTGACGCTCATGCTCGCCTAGCCGTTCGCAGCCACCTGCCGTTAGATGAGCGCGAGCACTTTGGCCAGCATAAGACCGCTAAGGAACTGTACGACGCTGTAGTTGCACGCTACTCCTCCCCTGCTACTGCTGCGATAGGCCGTCTCTCACTGCCCTATCTCTTCCCCGATCTGTCTGCCTTTGCCACAGTAGCTGACCTCATCACGCACCTCCGTACTAGTCATCTTCGCTACCGTGCCGCGCTTCCCCCCGATTTCCTAGCCAAGAACCCTCCCCCGATGTACCTCACACTCTACCACCTAGTCACCCGCCTCCCTGATTCTCTTCACACTGTCAGGGACCAGTTTCTCGCTCTCTCCCCCACTGACCTCACTGTCGACCTCCTCGAGAAGGAACTCCTAGCAGCTGAGAAGAGCATTGTAGCTGTAGGTGCCTCTCGTGGCGACCCTCGCACTCCCTTCCTTGAGGGGTGCTCCCCCGTCCCCCTCCTCCCCTCCATTGCATCTGCTGCTGCTGTCGACTACCTCGGCGCTGAGGGGGTCAGGGCTGCGTCTGCTCCTAGTGGGAGGCGCAAGGGTGGCAGGGGCAAGGGGGGCAAGGGTGGCGGAGGTGGCGGCGGGGGCGGCAGTGGTGGAGGGGGTGGAGGCGGCGGGGGTGGTGGCGGTGGTGGGAGTGGTGCTGGTGGTGGGGGGGTCAGTGGCGGGGCCGGGGGTGGTGGAGGCGGCGGTGGCGGGGGTGGTGGGGGTGGGTGTGGCAGTGGTGGCGGCAGTGGAGCGGGTGGCGGGCGCGGTGGAGCGGTGCAGCGTGGGGGGTTCGGCGGTGGCCAGAGGCAGCAGCAGCAGCGTCCCAGCGAGACCCCGTCGCCCCAGCAGCTCCGTGAGTGGTACTCTTAGCGTGGGGGGTCTGGGGGTGGAGGTACCTGCACGTACGTTATTCGCACAGGTGACCGCACTGGCCAGACCTGTGGGAGGTTTCACACAGTGCAGCGCTGTTTCTTTCGCCTCGACGACGCCTGGCGCGAGCAGTTCCCTGACGCCTCTGAGCTGCCCCGCTGGGCTGATCTGCTTAAAAATAACATTGATATCTTTGCTCTTGATTATGATGCTATCCTTGCTGCTATGTATGCATTGACTATTAGTGTTGAGGGTGTCTGTTACCTGCGTGTACCGCCCGACCCGGGTATTGGGACCAGTGCGATTGCCGCTCTAGGTGCTAGTGCGTCTGCTGCCCTAGGTCCTGGTGAGGCTGCGTCTGCTCTCGGTGCTAGTGAGTCTGCTGCTCTTGGTGCTCGTGCGTCTGCGCCTGCTGGTACTGCGTCTACTGAGGCACTGCACACCTTCACATTGGACTCGGGTGCTTCCCGCTGTTTCTTTCGTGACCGCACTGTCCTTAAGCAGCTTGCTCGGCCAGTTGCTGTCTCCCTCGCTGACCCCTCTGGGGGCCCGGTCCTTGCGACCTCCTCCACTGTTCTCCCTTGTCCTGCGGTTTCGGCCGGCACCCTATCGGGTCTTTACCTCCCCTCGTTCTCTACGAACTTGGTGGCGGGCTCTGCTCTCCAGGACGGGGGTGTTCACCAGTTCACCCCTGCCTATGAGCGTGTGACCCACTGTACGTGTGCTCGGACGGGTCGCCACCTGGCTACCTTCACCCGGCAGGCGGGGTCAGACCTGTACACACTGACCACTGAGTCCCCTCAGGTCGCTGCGTCTGCGTCTGCGTCAGGTCAGCTGTCGGCCCCCTGCTCGTGTCGCTCCCTGTCGCACCAGACCGTCCTCTGGCACCACCGCCTTGGTCACCCCTCAGTGCAGCGCCTTCGTGGCATGCACTCCCGGTACCTTGTCTCTGGTCTTCCCAGGGTTCTCCCTCCCCTCCCACCTTCGAGCCTGTCGAGGTAGCTGTCGACTCTGGTTCTTCGAGGGGTACTGCGTCTGGGGGTGCTGAGACTGGGGGTGCTGAGCCTGGGGGTACTGAGGCTGGGGGTGCTGAGCCTGGGGGTGCTGAGACTGGGGGTGCTGAGCCTGGGGGTGCTGAGACTGGGGGTGCTGAGCCTGGGGGTGCTGAGACTGGGGCTGCTGGAGCTGGGGGTTCGGCCGGAGCTGGAGCTGGAGGTGCTGGCGCTGGAGGTTCTGGAGCTGCTGGAGGTGCTGGCACTGGTGACGCTGGCGCTGGAGGTTCTGGAGCTGCTGCGGGTGCTGGCGCTGAGGGTTCTGAGTCTGCTGTTGCGCGGTCTCCTTGGAGTAGCCGCCTTCGTCCGCGTGTGCCTCTCACGTCACAGCAGCTCCACGACTGGTACGGTCGCCGTCAGGGTCGCGCTTCTGGAGCTCGGAGTTCTGCCGCTGGAGGTGCTGCTGCTGACGTTGCTGGAGCTGGGAGTAGTACTAGTCCTTTGTCTACTGGAGTTGCTGGTCCCGGAGGTGCTCGTCCTGGAGGTACTGGAGCTGCTGGGGCTGGAGGTGCTGAGCCTGCGGGTGCCACTGCTGGAGACATTGCAGCTGGAGACCCTGGGTCTGGGGGTGCTGCTGCTGGAGACACTGAGGCTGGGGACCCTGGGACTGGAGGTGCCGGTTCTGGGGGTGCTGCTGCTGGAGGTGCTGGAGCTGCTGGAGGTACTGGAGCTGCTGGTGCTGGTGGCACTGCACCGCCGCGACTGTTCTTCGCTCCGCCGTCTCCGTCGTCTCAGCCACCGCCTGACACTGTACTTCGTCAGGTTCTTAGCCTCCCGTCTTCTACTGGTCTTTCGTTACAGCCTGGCTCACCGCTGCCTGCTCCTTCCCCTTACACTGAGCAGGCAGGAGGTCTTGCTGAGCGTCGTGAGCCTGTGTCGCGTCCTGTCTCGCCTGTTCGTTCTGGTCGTACCAGTCGTCGTGTTCCTCGTCCGCGTTCGCCGGCTGTCCCCAGCGCGCACCTCGTCGTCCGTCGTCCTTTCTCTGCTCCGCAGTCTGTTCCTCTGCCGTCTCCTCCTGCGTCCTCTCTGCCTGACGTTGCGGACCCTGAGTCTGACCGGTTTCGTGCTGCGCACCCTACTGTCACGCGTCTGTTAGCCACTCTTGTCACTGACCCGTCGTTTGAGTCTACTGCTGCGTCTGCCTTGGTCACTGAGCTTGTTGCCTTTGCTGCTGCCTGTCGTCTAGACTACGCCACTGCTCTTGTTGCTGAGTCTGAGTCTGTCTGTCCTCCGTCCGTCGGGGGTGAGTGTGCTCTTGGCACGGACGTCCTTGAGGACAGGCAGGAGGAGTTTGAGTGCTTTGCCGCTGCTGTACCTCATCTCGTGTCCATGCTGATTGCACCTGAGGGAGACCCGGATGCACCAGACATCCCGACCCCGCGCTCTTATGCTGAGGCGATCGCGGGTGAGTACTCCTCTTACTGGCAGGCAGCAATGGATGCAGAAATGGCATCCTACAAGTCCACTGGCACTTACGTCGACGAGGTTCCCCCTCCTGGGGCGAACATCGTCAGTGGCATGTGGATTTTCAGGGTGAAGCGGCCGCCAGGCTCTCCGCCTGTCTTCAAGGCGCGTTACGTTGCTCGAGGCTTCAGTCAGCGAGAGGGAGTAGACTTCTTCCAGACATTCTCCCCCACCCCGAAGATGACCACTCTTCGGGTGCTACTGCACGTTGCCGCTCAGCGTGACTACGAGCTTCACTCTCTTGACTTCAGCACAGCTTTCTTGCAGGGCAGCCTGCACGAGGAGATCTGGCTGCGCCACCCTCCTGGCTTCACTGGGTCGTTTCCTCCTGGTACCCAGTGGAGCCTCCGGCGGCCGGTCTACGGTCTTCGCCAGGCGCCACGTGAGTGGCACGACACACTGAGGACTACACTTGCGGCTCTTGGGTTCGCGCCTTCTACTGCTGACCCGTCGCTGTTTCTGCGCACCGACACTTCGCTGCCGCCGTTCTACATCCTCGTGTACGTCGATGACTTGGTCTTTGCCACTGCTGACACTGAGGCTCTCGCCCTGGTGAAGTCGGAGCTGCAGAAGAGACACACGTGCACAGACCTGGGTGAGCTGCGTAGCTACCTTGGCTTGCAGATCACCCGGGAAAGAGCACGTTGCACCATCACACTGACTCAGTCACACATGGTGCAGCAGGTCCTTCAGCGCTTCGGCTTCACCTGGTCCTCCCCACAGTCCACTCCTCTGGCTACAGGTCACTCGCTCTCAGCTCCACCTTCGGACGAGTCCGTAGAGCCGAGTGGTCCTTACCCAGAGCTAGTGGGCTGCCTCATGTACCTGATGACTTGCACTCGTCCTGACCTCGCGTACCCTCTTGGCCTTCTGGCTCGCTACGTGGCTCCTGGTCGGCACCGAAAGGTGCACTGGGATGCTGCTAAGAGGGTACTGCGCTACTTGTGCAGTACATCAGGCATGGGGCTCGTGCTTGGAGGGAGGAGCTTAGTTTTCCTCACTGGGCACTCAGACGCTTCTTGGGCTGACGACCAGGCTACGCAGCGGTCGTCACAGGGTTACACCTTCAGTCTTGGCTCTGGTTCAGTTTCTTGGCGTTCTACACGCTCGTCTTCAGTTCTCAGTTCCAGTTGTGAGGCTGAGATCTACGCCACAGCCATGGCTGCACAGGAGTTACGCTGGCTCACCTACCTGCTGACCGACTTGGGAGAGCGGCCTCGTTCTCCTCCAGTTCTGTACGTCGACAACAAGGCTGCCATTGCCTTGTGTGAGGAGCACAGACTGGAGCACAGAACGAAGCACATCGCTCTGCGTTACTTCCTGGCTCGAGAGTTGCAGCAGCGTGGTCAGCTTCGTCTGCGCTACGTGGCCACTCGGGCCAATACTGCTGATATATTCACCAAGGCACTTCAGTCTGGTGATCATCAGCGTTTCTGCACTTTGCTAGGGCTTGTGCCCACTTTTCCTCACTTGCTGTAGGCTTTGCTTGTACTGTGATCTATGTATATATATACCCGCATGCTTGCTTTGCTAGGTGAAGATCACTGTGATGTTTGTATTACATGTATGCCTCTGCATGTGAACTGGCCTTGTGGCCCTTTGCTTTGCTCAGTGAGTGTGGTGACGTTGTGATCCACCCTGAGCTTGCTTTGCCTTTCTTGACTGGTCTTGTGACCCCTTGCTCTTCCCCACTTTGCCTATGGGGGTGTGTCAAATGTTATATCTGCTACAGTTTGTTTAGGCTGTAGTGGGGTAGTTACTATGAGTACAACATGTTTAGGGTTTCCTACTTGTACCCAACCACTTTCTTAGTGCAACAATTTCTCTCATTCTAACAACACCTGCACTGACCTGGGTGAGCTGCGCAGCTATCTTGTGTCAGAATGTTATTATTATCTAGCCTGTAGTGGGGTGCTCTATAGCGAGTACAACCCAGTTAGGGTTTGCTATATGTACCCCAACTGCTGCTAGTGAAACCCCTCTCTCCTTTCAATCATTCTTGCCTAGTTATTCTGAGATGCTATCAGAGCAGGTCGACCCTCCTGGGTCGATCCTGTGGGTGGGCCCACCACCTAAGCCTTCCGCTGCTACTGCTACTGCTACTGCTACTCCCTGTCCGCCGCGCGCCCCGTGGCGCGCGGCGTCGAAACTAGGGTTTTCAGCCCGCCGTGCGCCCCGAGGCACGCGGCGGTTTTCTGCCCGCCGTGCGCCCCGAGGCGCGCGGCGGTTCTCTGCCCGCCGTGTGCCCCGAGGCGCGCGGCGGGTTCCTGCCCCGTCACTCGGCACGTCGCCCCCGGGAGGCGCTGCGACGGGCGACGGGGACCCGCGCGTCGCCCCCCGTCGCCCGTCGTGGCCTGCGCGCGGCCCGTACACCCGGCACGCGGCCCGTACGGGCTGCGCCAGGCCTGCGCGCGGCCCGTACGGGCTGCGCCAGGCCCGCGCGCGGCCCGTACGGGCTGCGCCAGGCCCGCGCGCGGCCCGTACGGGCTGCGCCAGGCCCGCGCGCGGCCCGTACGGGCTGCGCCAGGCACGCGCGCGGCCCGTACGGGAAGCGCCAGGCCCGCGCGCGGCTCGGGCCGCCTGCGCGCGGTTCGGGCGGCTCTACCAGGCCCGTGGGCGGCCCGTTCCTCGCTGCTCCTGCCCTCTCCACTGTCCCCCGTGCTTCTACCGGCGCCTCACCCCTCCTACAGCCCGTTCTCCTAAATTAGGGTTTGGGGGTGAAGAGTGTGGGGGTGGCGGCTATGGGGGTGTCGGTTGTGAGTTCCTCCCCCTGCTCCTCCTCCTCCCTCGTCTCCCTCTGCTACAGCTGCCGCTGAGGGGGGTGGTGTGTGGGAGCCTAGGGTTTGGGGTTTAAGGGGGGTACCGTCGGAGTGGAGCTAGGGTGTCAGCAGGGGGTGTGTGAGAGGGGCGTGGGACGGTCGGGGGAGATTGCGTGGAGGTAGCCGTCGTGACGCCAGCAGCGCCAGTAGTCCGGATGCCCTCGCGCGTTTCGGTAGCCCAGCGAGCCTGCTTCGCCAGTCGCCTGTGGGTCCGTTGCTCCTGTGTGTGCTCGTCGTAGCCGCGGAGCCAGATACTCCCGTAGTCCGGTGCCCTCGTGCGCTCGGTAGCCACTGTGCGCGCCGCTCCTGTTGCCCGTGTGTCTGCAGCTTCAGTCGGCGCCTTTCATCTTCTCTCCTCTCGCCAGCCCTCCTCCTCCTCGCTTGCCCTCTGTGACTGCCTCTAGCTTTGCTCATAACTGTGAACTTTAAACTATTGCTTCTTGAACTTGTGCTCAGAATGTGTGGTGACATTGTGATCCACCCTGAGCTTGTACTGCTTTGCTTGCTCTGCTGATTACACCCCACTTTGGCTATGGGGGTGTGTCAGAATGTTATTATTATCTAGCCTGTAGTGGGGTGCTCTATAGCGAGTACAACCCAGTTAGGGTTTGCTATATGTACCCCAACTGCTGCTAGTGAAACCCCTCTCTCCTTTCAATCATTCTTGCCTAGTTATTCTGAGATCTTGGCTTGCAGATCACCTCGGGATAGAGCACGACGCACCATCACCTTGACTCAGTCACACATGGTGCACCAGGTCCTTCAGCACTTCGGCTTCCGGTTCTCCTCGCTACAGTCCACTCCTCTGCCTACTGGTCACTCGCTCTCAGCTCCACCTTCGGACGAGTCCGTATAGCCGAGTGGCCCGCACCCAGAGCTTGTGGGCTGCCTTATGTACCTGATGACCTGCACTCGACCTGACCTTGCATACCCTCTTAGCATCCTGGCATGCTACATTGCACCCAGGAGACACCGACCAGAGCACTGGGAGGTTGCTAAAAGGGTGTTGCGCTACTTGTGCAGTACATCAGGCATGGGGCTCGTGCTTGGAGGACAGGGTCCAGTTGTCCTCACTGGACACTCAGACGCGTCTTGGGTTGACGACCTGGCTACGCAGCGGTCGTCACAGGGTTACACTTTCAGCCTTGGCTCCGGCTCGGTTTCTTGGCGGTCTACCCGCTTGTCTTCTGTTCTCAGCTCAAGTTGTGAGGCTGAGACTTACGCAGGAGCTATGGCTACACAGGAGTTACGCTGGCTCACCTACCTGCTGACTGACTTAAGAGAGCGGCCTCGTTCTCCTCCAGTTCTGTACGTAGACAACAAGGCCATGATTGCCTTGTGTCAGGAGCACAGACAGGAGCACAGAACGAAGCACATCGCTTTGCGTTACTTCCTTGCTCGAGAGTTGCAGCAGCGTGGTCAGCTTCGTCTTACTTATGTGGATACACGGGCCAACACTACTGATATATTCACCAAGGCACTTCAGTCTGGTGATCATCAGCATTTCTGTACTGCTTTAGGCTTCGTGCCTGCTTTGTCTCACTTGCTCACTGCGTGACCTTGCTTGTACTGTGATCTATATATATATATACCTGCATGCTTACACTTGCTAGGTTATGATCACTGTACTGTTTGTTCTCTTTTATACAACTTTGCATGTGAACTTTCGTTGTGGCCATTTTCCTGTGCTCGGACTGTGTGGTGACTTCGTGATCCACCCTGAGCTTTCTTTGCTTTTCTTGACAAGTCTTGTGACCACTTGTTCTCCCCCACTTTGCCTAAGGGGGTGTGTGAAAACAATATAATGTTTGTGTTGTGTAGGCTGTAGTGGGGTAGCCCATAAGGGGTACAACCCAATTAGGGTTAGTGTTTGTACTCTGTTTTGATCTTAATGCACTCATTCTCGTTCAGTATTCTGACACTATCGCCAACTAACTGTTAGAATCCCAGCCACTAACCACTGGGATAAAAGGGCTTGTTTGTGTAGCCGGTGAGTGCGCCCATAACCCCCGAGGCCGACGTGTCTGTAACCCTTCCCTAGGATCAATCGGGGATCTCCAGTGAACCTCTAACACCCCCCTGCACTGGGATGCCCGAGGTGCACACACCAGGATTCGAACCCGAGACCTTCGCTACCATGTTAGAATCCCAGCCACTAACCACTGGGATAAAAGGGCTTATTTGTGTAGCGGGTGAGTGCGCCCATAACCCCCCAGGCCGATGTGCCTGTAACCCTTCCCTAGGATCAATCGGGGATCTCAAGTGGACCTCTGACACTAACAGCAGCCGGCACCTTCCCCTCTCCAACCCCCCCACCCTAGGCCGGCTAGCACCCAGAGCGTGCCAGCTGCCAGCGCGCTCCAGCTTCCAACGCACGCCAGCCGGTTGCCAGCCAGCCAGCCACTACCAGCCATTCAGCCAGTTGCCAGTTGCCAGTCAGCCAGCCTGTCGCCAGCCAGCCAGGACACCGCCAACTGCTACAATCCCAAAGGGGGCATAGTCTAGGATGATGATAGGTGCATGTGTGGCACGTGCTGCGGGTGCAGCTGACAGCCAGCACAAGCCTTTTTGCACCCGTATCTAGCACGCTGCGAGCTGTTACAATCTCAAAGGGGACATATTCTAGGATTGGCTCAGGGTTGTTCGCAAAGATGTTGCAGCGAAAGTGGTAACCTCATATCAGAAAGAATGTAAATGACTGAAATGATTATAGCAGATGCATTCATTCGTTAATATAGGGATACAACCTAAAAAGTCTTACCTTCATCGCTCGGATAGTAGACATATATGTCTTATCTCGTACACGGGCAAAAATGCTTGGGTTGTCTTGTATTTGGGACGGTTTAGGGTGTCTTATAAATCTTATATATGGACAAAAAAACGTTTAGAAGATTTGATTGCCCCTAACCTCTACAGTGGCTTAATGCGTACACACAAATAGGTGTCTTATAATAAGGCTAGCCTGTTTATAAGAGACACCCAGATAATAGACAACCCCTATCTACTATTCAACACAGTCTAATAATATCCAGGCGATTACGGTAACTAGCCATTCCCTTATTACAGCAAAACTCGACCATATGCGGCGCAGGAATCCGTTTCAATTCAGACCTGTTCTCGCCAATTCCAGTTCAAATATTTCTGCCTGCATCGATTCTTGCCTGACCACTGCTTTGTGTCGCTTCGGTTCGCCTGACTCCTTGCTATCGTACTCGGTAGTGTCTGCTTTGTTGCACACAAGACTGCATTCTTATACACCCCATATCGCAACACAACTGGTAGCTTCTAGCCTATTAGCATCCGCAGCCAGCAACGCGTGCCGCCAGCCAGCGTGCACCCTATTAGCCTTACGCGTGCGCACCTCACCAGCGCGTCCATTCACCGCAGCCCGCGCGCCGAACTCGTTATACCCCCTTATGAGCGGTGATCAATAAAAGGACAATGATTTTACAATATAATTAACATCCAACAAAAAGGTCATAGCCGAGATTGTGCTGGATTCCCCCTCTTGTAGTGCATGACCACCAAGCCTAAATCCAAGGTGAACGAGGCACAGTGCTTGATGGCAGGCAGTTCTAGCCAACAGAGAGCCACCTGGCAGCATTCTAAGCAAACTGCATTTCGCTGGCTGTGTGCTCACCAAAGCTAACATTTACTGTAGTATTTAAATCAACGAAAAATATAAGTCGTGTGTGTCAGAATGAGAAATGGATGATGCATTGATGTTGGTTGAGGTACATATAGCTAACCCTAAGTTTTGTACCCCCTAAGACAATCCTCACTATAGGCTACAACATTTGACACACCCCCATAGCCTAAGTGAGGGGTGTCTAGCAGAACCAAAAGAGTACGGTCACAAGACCAGTCCAAGAAACAAAGCTCAGGGTGGATCACAACGTCACCACACACTCTGAGCACAAACACCAGTGGCCACAAGGCCAGTCCAAGAACTCACAATATATACCGCAAATGTACAAGCAAGACAAACAGTCAACTCAAGTCTACACAAGACGAGAACCTGTGTCAACAAGGCCTAACTGCACACAACACCTCTGGTGGTCACAAGGCGGAAGGGCCTTGGTGAAGATGTCTGCAGTGTTGGCCTCGGACTCCACAAACTCGAAGCGAGCCTGTCCACGTCTCTGCAACTCTCGCAGAAGAAAGTACCTGACGTGAATGTGCTTCACTCTGCTCTCCAGTCGCGGCTCTCGACAAAGGAGAATCGACGCCTTGTTGTCAGTGAACAAGGTCGGTGCAGAGCTCGGCCGCTCACCAAGGTCGGCAAGCAAGAACGTCAACCAACGCAGCTCCTGTGCCGCCATGGCACCAGCGTAGATCTCAGCCTCAGCTGTAGAGGTCGAGACCGAAGAGGAGCGCGTGGACCGCCAGGAAACAGCTCCAGAACCCAGGCTGAAACAGTAACCCTGAGTAGACCTGTGAGTCTCAGCGTCGTCAGCGTAAGAAGAGTCACAGTGACTTGTAAGTACGACAGACTGCTGCCCTCCAAGAACTAGCCCCACGCCTGATGTCGTCGCTAGGTACTTCGCCACCCTCACAGCTGCTGTCCAGTGAACAGGACGGTGTCTCCCTGGCGCAACAAAGCGCGCAAGGATGCTGAGTTGGAAGGCGAGGTCCGGGCGAGTACAAGTCATCAGGTACATGAGGCAACCCACAAGCTCTGCGTAGGGACCACTAGGCTCAAACGGCTCGTCAGGAAAGGGTCCAGTGAGTCTGTGGTCAACAGCAAGAGGTGTGCGCTGTACTGTGGAGTGTTGAAGCCCGAACCGCTGAAGGACCTGCTGCACCATGTGTGACTGTGAAAGTGTAATGGTGCGAGCAGCTCTGTCCCTGGTGATCTGCAGGCCAAGGTAGTGGCGTAGCTCACCAAGGTCAGTGCAGGTGTGTCTCTTCTGCAGTTCGGACTTCACGTCTGCCAAAGCAACCCTGTCAGCAGTGGCGAAAACGAGGTCGTCGACGTAGACCAGAACAAAGAACGGTGTGGAGCCGCGACGAACGAACAGCGACGGGTCGGCAGAAGACGGCTGGAACCCAAGGTCAGAGAGGGTAGAACGCAGAGTGTCGTGCCACTCACGAGGGGCCTGGCGAAGACCGTAGACAGGTCGCCTCAGCCTCCACTGGGTCCCAGGAGGGAAGGTGCCAGTGAAGGCAGAGGGACGACGCAGCCAGACCTCCTCGTGAAGACTGCCCTGAAGGAAAGCAGTGGAGAAGTCGAGAGAGTGTAACTCGTAGTCTCTCTGTGCTGCTACGTGTAGTAACACCCGAAGAGTGGTCATCTTCGGGGTAGGCGCGAAGGTCTGAAAGAAGTTTACTCCCTCGCGCTGACTGAAACCTCTAGCCATGTAATGCGCCTTGAAGACCGGGGGAGATCCCGGTGGCCGCTTCACCCTGTAGATCCACATGCCGTCGACTACGTTCGCCCCAGGAGGGGGAACCTCATCGACGTAGGTGCCTGTGGATCTGTAGGAGGCCATCTCTGCGTCCATGGCAGCTCTCCACTGAGAGGCCCAAGGCCCTGACACTGCCTCAGCGTAAGTGCGAGGAGTCGGAATGTCAAGGGCGTCTGGGTCACCCTCAGGGGCGAGGAGCATGGCACAGAGATGAGGGGAAGCGGCTGCCAGGAACTCTAGCTCAAACTGCCTGTCCTCTAGGGCGTCACAGCCAAGGGCAGACACACCCCCAATGGCCAGAGGACTGGAAGGAGGAGCAGCCACAAGACCGGTGGCGAAGTCAAGGCGGCGGGTAGAGGCAAAGTCAGTGACTGCGGCAGTAAGAGCGGACACAGAGGACACAGAGGCACGAGGGTGAGTAACAAGCGAGGCGAGAACACGAGAGAGAACAGGACGGTACGTGCGGTAGTAGTCAGTGACAGGAGTAGGGAGCGACGCAGTGAGAGCCGACTCAGGAGGAGACGGAAGCACAGACGGAGACGGACGAGGTGGACTAGAACGAAGTAAGGCAGTACGAAGGTCAGTGAAGGGAACAGGAGACGAGGGACGAGCACGAGGGGAGCGACGAGAGGCCCAAGTCTGAGAAGGAGGAGGGGACAACGAAGACTGAGAACGAGGGAAAACAGTGGGAGCGGGGTCAGGAGGAGGAAGCGGAGGACCAGAGACGGGAGGAGAGGGGGAGGAGGAAGGAGAGCGAGAGGGGAGACCAAGGGTCCGAAGACCCGAGACAGGAGGAGGAGGCGGCTGCTGCTGCTGCTGCTGCTGCTGCTGCTGCAGCAGCTGCTGCTGCTGCTGCCGCTCCTACTCCTTCAGCCGCTGCAACTCTCGCTCCTCTCGCTCCAACTCCAGCTGCTCCTCACGAGCACGGCGAACACGAGCCTGGAACCTGGTCGGGTAGGGGTGGGGGGTAGTAGTAGTGTCCGGGGCAGCGGCAGCCCCAGAGTCCACCTCCGAAGCACCAGGCGCACCACCCCCAGAGTCAGCACCAACACCAGCTCCAGACCCAGGCTCACCAGAAACCGAAGGGGGGTCACCCTCACCCCCAGACGCAGCACCCCCAGACCCCGCACAACCAGCACCAGCTCCCGGAAGACGAGAGTCCTCTGCAACCCGCGGCTCAGCTCCAACTCCAGCACCCCCAGAACCAGAAACCGGTACAGGAACTGTCTCAGTACCAACCTCTCTAGAGCGAGCACCTGCAGGACGCGGCGAGGAAGACTGTGGGGAGGGAGGCTGTACCGGAGGGGCTACCGAAGGGGGAGGGCTAGCCTGAGACACACCAGACGGGGCTGGACCAGGGGGGGGAGGCTGTACCGGGGGAGCAGGAGGGGGAGCGGCGGTCAGGAAGAGAGGGGGGGGAGGGACCGGGAGACCTCGACTGGGGTACCTGACGTAGTAGGGGGTGGACTCCTCGAAACGGACGTCACGGGAGTCAAAGAACCGGTGAGAGGGAGGGTGGTAAAAGGTGAAGTCAGAGGAGTCCTCGAGAAACCAAGGAAGACACAAGAAACGGCGCGAGGCGAGAGCTTGTCCGCGGAGGTGTCGCGGACAAGAGCCAAGCACCCCCAGACACGAAACCTCGACGCAACACCAGGGGACCTGGTCCAAAGACTGGTCGGTGAAGCCTCTGCCCTGCTCGCGACAGAATCCAGCAAGAATGGTGGAGCGAAACTCACCCCCGCGGTCGGAGTGAAGACAGCTGACACGACGACCACGAGTGTCCTGCGTGGTAAGCAACCACCTGATCAGCGTAGAAGTCACCTCAGACTTCTTCGCCAGGGGAAACACTGTGGTGTAGCGGGAGTAGTCGTCAACGACCACCAGAAAGAAACGCTCACGCTCAGGGCCCTGACGAGGGGCAGGGCCCCAGACGTCCAAGTGGAGCGTCTCAAAAGGCTCGGTGGCCGGACGAAGGGAGGAGTGAGGGGTGGCGCGCAGCCGACCCTCGACGCAGGGACCGCACGGCGGCGCAAGCGAAGGCGGCAGCGACGGCAAGACACGCGGGAGGCCTAAGACAAGACGCTGACGAGACATAGTGCGCAGACGAGGAAGGGACGGGTGCCCCATCCGGTGGTGCCACAGGACGGTGGGGTGGGCAAGGGACCGGCAGGAGCAAGACGCAGCGACTGGACCAGACGCAGGAACCTGACCAGACACAGCTACCTGGGGGGAAGGAGCAACCTGGTGAGACGCGGGGACTCGAGCGGAGGGCGGTACAGGGGCCGGGGGCAGTAGGAGCGGCTGCTGCTGCGGCTGCTGCGGCGGCTGCTGCTGCTGCTGCTGCTGCTGCGGCTGCTGCTGCGCCAGCGGGCCAGTGTGAAGAGTGTAGAGACCGGAGCCCGGCTCAGCAGTAAAGGTGGCCAGCGGCTGGTAAGAGTCTCCGTCAACACACACCGCAGTCTCTCCGCTAAACCACACACCCACGTGCTGACTCACGAGGGGTCGCACGCCAACCAAGTTCCGGGAGAACGAGGGGACGTGAAACCCAGTGAGAGACCCGGAGGGAGCAGCAGGACACGGCAAGGTGGTAGTGTGACGCGCAATGACTGGTCCCGAGGTGGGATCAGCCAACGCCACGGAGACAGGTGCAGGAAGTGGTGTAAGTGTCGTGCTGTCACGAAAGAAGCAGTGCGAGGCTCCAGAGTCCAGCGTGAACGACAGCGAAGTGTCCTCCGAGGTAGGCGCTGGACTAGAGTCTACACAAGAACCTACACTAGCAACAGGCAACTGAGCAAGGCTAGCACCTAAGCTAACAACACCAGAGTAAACAGAGTCAGAAGCACTAGAGTCAACAACAACATACATAGCATGAGGAGTTCCAATCAGATCTACCAACTGCTCAGCAGACATGCCCCACAGAGCGGAGCCGTAACGCTGAACAAGAGGAAGCCAGTCAGGGGCAGGACCGCCAACCCCGTAGACCAAACGAACCGTGTCAGTGAGCTGAGCAAAACACTGACCAGGGGGGTGAAAGCGGCCACAAGGGTGGCCTCGGCGAGGACCTGTCAGAACCTGATAGGTGCAGGGAGGGTAAGCAGCACTGCGCTGAAGCAGACGCAGCCCCGACCCCGGAGCCAGCTGCGGCCGCTGCTGCTGCTGAGGCTGCTGGGAGGAGAGGGGCTGCTGCTGCTGCTGAAGCTGCTGCTGACGCTGGGCCTGGTACCACGCCGCTGCTCCACCCACCGGGGCCGGCAGTACGGGAGGCGACTGACGAACTCGGGCGTCGCCACCACCAGCAGGCGCAGTAGAGTCACCTGTCGCTGCACGAGACGTCTCTCCAGGTCCTGCACTCCCACCACCGCCAGTCGCAACGCCACCTCCACTACCTCCGCCTCCACCACCACCACCACCAGAACCGCCCTTCTTGCCACCCCTACCGCGGGACCGCGACGCAGTCGTAACAGCAGCTGCAGTCGCGTCAGTAGCGGCAGTGGCGAGAGAGGCAGTAAAGGTGGGTAACTGCGGGACTGTGCACCCGTGGAGGAGTGAGGGGGGCACAGCACCAGAGGCAGCGGCTACCGAGCGAAGGTTACTCAGCAGAAGCGCGTCACGAACGGAGGCAAGGCGGTCAGGAAGGCTAGTGGCGATGAAATAGATAGTAATCGCCATAGGGGGAGGAAGCAGTGCAAGCTGTGCCTCAGTGCAAGCAGCGCGGTAACTAGCGTCGAGCGAGCGGAGGTGAGCGATCAAGTCAGCAGAGCGCTCAAAAGACGCTAGGTCAGGAAACAGGAACGGGAGGAAAAGGCGGCCAAGAGAGACAGTAGCGGGAGTAGAGTAGCGGGCCTTAATCGCAGTGAGGTACTCAGCAGCGGTGCGAACCTGAGTGAAGTGAACCTCCTCAGACTCAGGGAGGAGGCTGCTGAGCGCGATGCAGGCCGCAGCGTCACGCGACGTCCAAGCCGTCTGGTCAGCTCGCTGGGTGGCAAAGTGAGCTCTAGCGGCGTCGTCAGGGGCAGGTCCTAAAGGCGTAGGGTCGGGGGGCGCAGGGAGGGCACCAGTAGCGTGCGCCCAGAGGGTCTCGCCTGCCTGGACCTGACTCTCTAACAGACGGCGAGCGCGAAGAAGCCAGACGGAAAAATCAAGAGGTCTACCGTCAGCGTCGAAACGAAGTACACGCTGAGTCGCCATAGTGGAAACGAACGCAAAAGCGTCGGTAGGAGACAGCAGTAGGCGAGTGGGAGACTAGGGTTAAGCAGTACCCTTGGACAACGGAAGTGAACGACGGACGAAGCAGCGGGCAACGGGAGCGGACGCAGCGGTGGAAAACGGAAGTGGGGCGCAGCGGCGACGCGCGTGGGGGCGCGGGCCTGGGCGACGGGCTAGGGCGCGGGCCAGGGCGACGGGCTAGGGCGCGGGCCTGGGCGACGGGCTGGGGCGCGGGCCTGGGCGACGGGCTAGGGCGCGGGCAGGGGCGACGGGCTGGGGCGCGGGCCTGGGCGACGGGCTAGGGCGCGGGCCAGGGCGACGGGCGCGGCCGCGGGCGCAGCGCTGGGCAGCGACGCGACGCGACGGGGAGAGCTGGGGGGGACACGACGTGACGGGGGGAGGGGGACGAGCGCGACGCGAGGGGGCAAAGCGACGCGACGGGGGGAGGGGGGACGGGCGCGACGCGACGGGGGGAACGCGACGCGACGGGAGGAGGGGGACGGGCGCGACGCGACGGGGGGAAACACGACGCGACGGGAGGAGGGGGGGACGGGCGCGACGCGACGGGGGGAAGGGGACGGGCGCGACGTGGCGGGGGGAACGCACCGCGACGGAGGGGAGCGGGGGAAAGCTAACACTACCGCGGAAGGGCCGGCGCTAGGCTCGGTAGCTACAGGAACGGGACGTACGAGAGCGAGGATCAGGCTCGGGAAGTACGAACGATGAACGGAGGAACGGGATCCCACAGGATCCTAACCTAACTGATACCATGTCAGAATGAGAAATGGATGATGCATTGATGTTGGTTGGGGTACATATAGCTAACCCTAAGTTTTGTACCCCCTAAGACAATCCTCACTATAGGCTACAACAATTGACAGTGTGAAACATCCCGCGTGTCAGAAATCTTTCTGTTTTTAAGAACCCCCCTCGCCCGCGTGCCATTCCCCTCCCCCTCCCCCTCCCCCCTCCCCCCCCCCCCCACCACCCTCATTTTTTCTAGGGCCTTCTATTTGAGGGATTACAGTACCTAATCAATGCGAGGGGGCTTCTCTAGAAGGCAATTGAGATAGACACGCTGAACCGCTTTGGGATCCTTTTCAGGCTTGGATGTGATGTTCCAATAAAGCTTGTTGTACTGTAGAAGATCAACGATTTGAATGTATATCTTCATCTCGTCCTCTGGCGCGTAGAAAAGCTCAAACCACAAGACACCACCTGTGCACAAGACATGTACGAGAAGCACATGGTAATAAAAGGTCATAGATACGAACAACACCGAATGGGGGTGTAGAAGAAAGGCAAGAAAAGAACAGTGAACATTCAGGCATGAGACAATAAGGAGCATGCAGGCGGTCATCAAGCGCGCCTTGAGGAAGGTAATTGTTGTATCAGCACCGGGGAAACTCACTGACTCGCAGCACGCGGTCCCACTAGTACAGCAGGTCCTCAAACTCACCCAGTGGGAGGTACACGCTACACCACCCCTAGAGAAATGTGCAGTGAATAACCAGTGAAGGAACTCACTGACTCACTGCACGCTCCCACTTGTACCCCACATCCTCAACTAGGAACGTACTGGCTGCTAGACGCCTTAAAATGCGTACCAAGATGCTGGACACCAGGCACTGAAAGGTTACAATAACTCACCAACTCACAGCACTCGGTCCCACTCGTACAGCAGGTCCTTTAACTTGCCCAGTGGGAGGTAGGTGCAACTTGATGTGCTTATAGCAACACACCCTTGCAAGCACTCACCGACTCGCAGCACTCGGTCCCACTCGTACAGCAGGTCCTCAAACTCGCCCAGTGGGAGGTACTTGACGCTGTTGACGCAGTGCACGAGGTCCAGTGTGTTGTCAAAGAAAGGCAGACGGGCCTGTGGGAGGAGGGTACGTTGAGAGGGGTGCAGAGGAGAACAAACACTTGGTTATATGCTCGAACTCGCCCAAAGGGAGGTGCTTGATGTTGTGGGAGGGAGGTAAAGCAGAGGAGACCAAAAAGGAACACATGAGAAGTCAATTATAGGGCTTGAATAGGTACTTGACGCTGTTGACAGAATGAAAAAGGAGAAGACGGAACAAAAGAAGGGATAACGGGCCTGAGGAACATGGGGAAGCACAAAAGGAGCAGACGAGAAGATAGACAGAGGTGAGTGTTGTAAGCCCTTGACAAGGGAGGTATTTGACAAGTACGAGAAGATAGTTGAGCAGTGCGACGCAGTGCACGAGGTCAAGTGTTGTCAAAGAGCGGCAGATGGGCCTGTGGAGCACATGAGGAGAAGCGGAGTTAGATGCACAGGTAAGTGCTGCAAACGCCTTCACAAGGTACTTAACGCACTTGAGTGCACGAGGACCATGGTGTTGTGAAAGAACAGCATGCGCGCCTGAGGGACATGGGAGACACGCGCAGAGGTGCAGAAGAGGGGACTGAAAGGCTGTAACGTTGCTCCATTAGGTTCCCTGGTGCTGTTGACGCAGTGCACGAGGTCACGCATGTTCTCAAACAAGGTCAGGCGGGCCCGTGAGACGACCGCAGTGGGAGGACAGACACAGAGGGAGTGTACTTTAGAGCTTCAACACGTGCAGAGGTGCAGAAGAGGGGACTGAAAGGCCGGTAAGGTTGCCTCATTAGGTTCACTTGACGCTGTTGACGCAGTGCACGAAATGAGTCGTGTTTTGAGTCGACTCAAAACACGGGTCGAGTGTGTTGTCAAATCAGGGCAGACGGGCCTGCAGATTGAAATGTGGAGGTGGGGGACAACAAGGGGAGGAGCTGCTACCATATCGGGGTGATTCTAGTGCATGGTAACATACTGTGTGCGGGAGAGACCATTCTGTGTGCGGGAGAGTAAGACAGTGTTCCAGCCTCCCACTTACCCTGTGTGGGATGTGCAGGGGCACCAGCCCCCTCAGCGCAATCGTCTCCATGTAAGGCAGACCCGTGTGCACGCTCGAGCGCGTCTCAATGTTCATTGCCATCGTCATCACCGTCACGTTGTACCGCGCCATGCCATGTGGGGCGCTACTGAGAATCCTCAACAGTGGCGCAACGCTCACCACCACCGGTGCGGTGCCTCTATACCTATCTATTACCTCTTCTGGGCCAATACCAAGCAACCTAGCATATGGGGAAGAGACTTGGTACCGTGTGTGGGATATGGAGAGGCACCAGCCCCCTCAGAGCGATTGTCTCCATGTAAGGCAGACCCGTGTGCACGCCCGAGCGCGTCTCAATGTTCATGGCCATCGTCATCACCGTCACGTTGTACCGCGCCATGTGCGCCGCGAAGCTGCCCGTGCCCCTCCCGGCGTCGAGCCCAAGGCGCAGGGAGCCCTTCTTGAGGGTCACCACGTCCTTGATGGTCAGCGCCCCTCGGTACCTCACCTTCCACCGATTCGCCTCCAGAGTCATGTTGAAGCAGCTCTTGCAGTCGCCTGAGAGCCGAGGAGGATGAGGGGGGGGGGGGGTAAGTGGGGATATAGAGGTGCATTCAGCTCCCTATGGATAGAACGGTGCCTCACCTTCCACCAGTTCGCCTCCAGAGTCGTGTTGAACCAGCTCTTACAGTCGCCTGCAGGGCGAGGGGAAGGGGAAAATGTGTCGGTGTTTGCGTGAGGGAGAAAGAGTGTGCATGCTGAGAGTGAGAGAGGTTCACCCTCCACCGGCTCGAATCCAGAGCCATGTTGAACAGCTCTTGCAATCGCCTGAGAAGGGAGGAAGGAAGGGCGAGTGGAGGGAAATGCAGGTGCGCATGACAAAGAGGGAGAGTGTGTGTGAGGGAGAGAGGGGGAGAGTGAGTGTGAGTCGCGAAGCTGCCCATGCCTCTCCCGGCGTCAATCCTCAGGCAGGGAGCCATTCTTGAGGGTAACAACGTCCTTGATGGTGATTGCTCCCCGATATCGCGCCTTCACTCTGCATTTGAGGCGCCTCAAAAGTCAAAATTATCAAAGCGCCCCACACATCCCCCCCTGCGCCCCACACATCCCCCCCTGCGCCCCACACATCCCCCCCTGCGCCCCACACATCCCCCCCTGCGCCCCACACATCCCCCCCTGCGCCCCACACATCCCCCCCTGCGCCCCACACATCCCCCCCTGCGCCCCACACATCCCCCCCTGCTCTCATAATACAACCAACCAACCAAACCCTCACATTAGGAACGACTGCGGATTTCATAACATCCGAGTGCTGCCATCGCTACGAGCACACTCGTGACTCGCCTGTGGTCCTGTGGTCGAGGCAGTCAAACGACTTGCACCCGTAATGACTCCACCTCACTAGGTTCTCTTCATGAATCATGAATCATCCAACATTAACAGCAACAACCGTCCCATCCAACACTAACAGCAACAACCGTCGCATCCAACACTAACAACAACAACCGTCCCATCCAACACTAACAGCAACAACCGTCCCATCCAACACTAACAGCAACAACCGTCGCATCCAACACTAACAACAACAACCGTCCCATCCAACACTAACAGCAACAACCGTCCCATCCAACACTAACAGCAACAACCGTCGCATCCAACACTAACAGCAACAACCGTCGCATCCAACACTAACAACAACAACCGTCCCATCCAACACTAACAGCAACAACCGTCCCATCCAACACTAACAGCAACAACCGTCGCATCCAACACTAACAACAACATCCGTCCCATCCAACACTAACAGCAACAACCGTCCCATCCAACACTAACAGCAACAACCGACGCATCCAACACTAACAACAACCGTCCCATACAACACTAACAGCAACAACCGTCCCATCCAACACTAACAGCAACAACCGTCGCATCCAACACTAACAGCAACAACCGTCGCATCCAACACTAACAACAACAACCGTCCCATCCAACACTAACCGCAACAACCGTCCCATCCAACACTAACAGCAACAACCGTCGCATCCAACACTAACAACAACATCCGTCCCATCCAACACTAACAGCAACATCCGTCCCATCCAACACTAACAGCAACAACCGTCGCATCCAACACTAACAGCAACAACCGTCGCATCCAATCCAAACCCTCAAGAAGCTTCGCAAATTCCATTGTGCCCTTCCCACCAATAGTGTGTCAGTTGTAAGCACACTCGCCTGCAGTCCTGTGGTTGAGGCAGTCAAACGACTTGCACCCGTGGTGGCTCCACCGCACTGCGCCATCGTGCAACGCCCTCTGGTTGAAGAGCGCGTGGGAGCGTGGGAGAGGCTGGAAGGAGGAAAGGGAGGGGAGAGAAGAGATGTTGTAGGATCACACATTCATGCACGTCTCACTGCAATGCACTGCCCTATCATGCAACGCCCTCTGGTTGAGGAGTACGTGGGAGCGAGGGAGCGAGGAAGGGGCTGGGAAGAGAAGTGAGAGAGCGGAGGGAATAGGGTTGGATGTGGGAAAGGAGCGGGGAGAGTAGAGGGTCGCCACATCAATGCACCTCTCTGCCCCACCGTGCAATACCCTCTGGTTGACAAGTGTATGGGAGCGTGGGAGGGTCTGGAGCAGGGGCGAGGGGAGAATAAAGGGGAGAGTGAGAGAGAGGGTTAGAAGATGGTTGTTTGCACCGCACTGCACCATCACGCACCGCCCTCTGGTTGAAGAGCGAGTGGGAGCAAGGGGCAGACTGGGCAAAAAGGGACGGGGGCGGGAGGATACAGGGGAGCATGTAAGAAGCGAGAGAGGATACCGGCACCTCCTCTTCAGCAGAGCAAGGCACCTCCTCTTCAGCAGAGCAAGGCACCTCCTCTTCAGCAGAGCAAGGCACCTCCTCTTCAGCAGAGCAAGGCACCTCCTCTTCAGCAGAGCAAGACACCTCCTCTTCAGAATAACAAGGCACCTCCTCTTCAGCAAAGCAAGGCACCTCCTCTTCACCAGAGCAAGGCACCTCCTCTGCGGAGATAACTACTACAACGGGAGCTAGACTACGGGCTAGGCACGGGGCAAGAGTGATCGTAGCGTTCGTTCGTTCCTTAGTCGTTTCCAAGTGCTCACACTGCTTGCTAGTTCATGAGGGAAATTGGCAAGAGTTTCACTAGGAAGGCATGACAACAAATGTTCAGAATGATTGCATCAACATTGGCAACACAAACTACATCAGACCTAGCAAGGTTGCTGATCGACTGCCAGCGCAGCACGGTCGACCACGTGCCAGCACGACTTGGTCGACCGCGCTCAAGCGGTGCAAAGTCGCGGCTTGCCAACGTTGCAAGTCCGCGGTGCGCCAACGCTGCAGCAAGTCGGCTGCACAACGTTGCACCCGCAGGACAACGGTGCACCTGCTTCGCAGGTGCGCGCAGCTGGTTGGTGCACCACTCCTCGTCACGTGCACGGTGCAGACGCCCAGGTCAACTCCACGCCAGCGACTGCGCCCACCAGCCACGTCAACCTCGGGATACCACCCCGAGATCGCCCTCGCATAATCCATCCCGGCGACCTTCGCACACGTCGCCCGGGTATCCCAGTCGACCGGGCAACCACGCCTGATCGACCAGCTCGGTCGGTCGCCGACTGCGAGAGCCCGGCATCCCCAATGGTCGGCGCCCTCCACGTCGGCGCCATGGAACTCGGCGCCTGGCTGTTCGGCGTTCTGCTACTCGACGCCCTCCAGCCCGGCGTCCCCAGACTCCCCTGTCGAGGTCGACGTCGGCTCCCCCCCTTTGTCGACCACCAAGTCTGGTCGACCACCAGGTCGACAACTCTCCTCAGCCGGCCTCCCAAGTCGGCTGCACCCAAGTCGGCGTCGCCAAGTCGACGCCCGTGCACGTCGACCTCGCCAGGTTGACCTCCCAAAGTTGGCGCCCTCCCGAAGTCGGCGCCCTTGCAGTGGCCCCCGTGCAGGTCGACCAGCCTCGTCGACCAGCTCGCCCGCTGCTGCAGGTCGGCTGCTCTCCTTACACCCGACCACTAAGTCGGCTCCGCCCAAGCGAGGACGGGGCCACACCCAACTCCCGTTGACACTCCCCTGCCGCGTTCACGCTTGGGCCACCAGCCCACACGGCAGCGCTGCTCGGAAAATAGCTCGGCGGCATGCACACAACACACAGCACGCCGGTCACCGCACCAGCCATGCAAAAGGGCATGGCACCTACTGCTGCACGTCGTTGTCGCCGTCGCCGACTTCGGCCAGGCGCACTTGGCCGACCGCGACGGAACACCGGTTGAAGGCCGGGTAGTGCAGCGCCTTCGTTAGGAAGTCGGCTGGCAGCTCAGTGGTTGGGATGTACTTCAGCGAAAACTTCCCGCGCTTCACCATCTGCTGCAGCCAGGCCTGTCGCTGCTCCATGTGCTTGAGGTTGCCCGTCAACCCCATGCCTTCGGCGACTGTGATGGCCGACTTGTTGTCCACCCGAAGGACAGTCGGCTTCTTGGCGTCCAGCTGCCGGAACTCTGCGAGGAGGAAGCGAAGGCGGCGTCCCTCCTTGCCGGCTTCAGTCGCGGCCACGTACTCCGACTCGGTCGACGACAGCGTCGCGCACTTGATACGCTGGCTCGACCAGGAGACTGCGGCCCCTCCGTAGACAAACACGTAGCCGCCCGTGCTCGTCCGGTTCTGCTTGTCGCCAGCGTCGTCGGCGTCCACGTAGCCGACCAGCTCCAGCGACTCAGGTCCATCGCCGAACTCCAGAGCAGTGTCGCGGGTGCTGGCGAGGTAGGCGAGGCAGCGGTCGACCTCGCGCCAGTGCTGGTCGCTTCTCACCGTGAGGCCGCTCCCCAGCTTGCTGCAGGCGAAGGCGATGTCCGGCCTCGTCGTCGTCGCCGCGAACTGCAGCGAGCCAACCTTCTGCCGGTACTCCTCCTCCTGTCGCTCCTGCGCCTCCTCGTCGTCGAACGTCAGCTGCGTGTAGGCATCGACCGAGACCGGCGTCTTCGGGATACGCCCGGCCTCCCTGCTCCTCGTCGATGAAGCGCCTGCGCAGCTTGTCGGCGTAGCCCTGCTGGTGCAGCCACAGCTTCCCCGCCGACTTGTCGCGCACGATCTCCAGCCCGAGGTACTTCTGCACTGGCGAGATCTCGCGCAGCTCGAAGGCGGCTTCCAGCAGCTCCTTCAGCTCCTTCAGCATCGCGGTGCTGCTGCTAGCGGCGAGCAGGTCGTCGACGTAAACCAGCACCCAGCAGGCCACGACGTCCGTGCCGATCTTGAAGTACAGAGCCTCGTCGACCTGACTCTTCTTCCACCCGGCGCCGATGAGCACATCGTTGAGCGCCTTGTACCACAACAGCGGCGACTGCTTCAGCCCGTAAAGGCTCTTCAGCAGCTTACACACCCGGCCGGTCCCGTCATTGAAGTAGTCCGGCTGGTACATGTAAAGCACGCGACCGAGCTTGCTCTGCAGGAAGGCGTTCTTCATGTCGAGCTGCATCAGGTTCACGTCGAGGACGGCGACGATGCTAAGGAAGATCCTCAGCGTGACGTAGCTGCTCACTGGCGCGTACGTCTCGTCGTAGTCGGCGCCGTACACCTGCGTGAAGCCCTTCACGACCAGCCTCGCCTTCTCGCGCTCGACGGTGTCGTCGATGCGGTACTTCGTCGTCAACACCCACCGGTTCTTCATGACGTTCACTCCCGGCAGGCGTTCGACCAGCTCCCATGTCCCCATGCCAATCAGGCTGCGGATCTCCTCCTCCATGGCGGCCTTCACCGCCGGACCCTTCCAGCTCGCCAGCGCCGCCTTCACCGTCATCGTCGAGATATCCCAACGGTGTTCGGGGTCGGCGTGCATGTCGGGGTCGAGCTCCGGAAACTCCTCATCGTCCTCGGCGTCGTCGTACGCCAGGTCGTCGTCGTCCACGTCGTACACCGTGGTGAAGGCGGCGGGGTCGAAGAAGTCAGGCGGCCTCCGAAGTCGGCCCGTACGCCGTGGTCCGCCCTGGACTTCCACCACGTCGCTGTCGGTGGACTCCTCGGCTCCCAACTGCTCCCCTGCGGCATTGTCGGCTGCACCGCCTTCTGCGTCCTGCGGCACCATGGTCGGCGTCTTGCTGACTTCTCCCCTGCGGTCGGCTCCCCTATCAGCTGCCCCCGTGTCGCTGCCCCCTTTTCCGACTTCACCACCGTCTGCTGCACCTCCTCGACCTGCTCCTCCTCTTCCGGTGTCGACTTCACTTTCGCGTCGACTTGTTGGACGTCACGTCGGCCACCGGCGTTGCTTGTGGCCAGCGCCACAGGCGACGTCCCACCGCTCCCCTCATCGCCGCGGGCCGACACCGGAGTTAGCCTTCGCAGGTCGGCGACGAGGGGAGGGGCAAGGGAATGTGAGGAAGGGTGGACACCCTCGGCGTCCTCATCAGCAAGCTCACCGACCTCGGCGAGCAGGGGCAGCATCGCGGTTGAGGTGTCCGTCGGCGGGTCGACCAGTGTCCGCCCCGACGCCGGGCCGTGCTCCGACTTCCAAACCTCCAGCGACATCGTCTCGTAAAACACCACGTCCGACGTGGTGACCACCCGGTTGGCGGCGATGTCGAGGAGCTCCCAGCCTTTGCTCTCCTCCGACACGCCGAGGTGAAGGCCCCACCGGGCCTTCGGCTGCAGCTTCCCACCGCGCTGCTGCTCAGGGACGAGGAACTGCGCCATGCAGCCCCACACCCGCTCCATCGACAAGTCGGGTATCTGCCCGGTGAGGAGCTGGTGCAGCGTCGTCCCCGGTGGCTACCTCGTGCTTCGCCGAGCTCCGGATGGTGTCCATGCCGACGTGCGCGAGCCTCGCGTGCAGCCTGTCCGGCGTCGCCTTCGTCGCCGAGACGATTGCCCGCAAGGCTACTTCCTCCGCTGCAGTCGTCTCCGAGCAGGGACGTAGGTCAGTGCAGAGGACCCGGTCGGTGTACGTTGCTCGACCGAGCACGTCCCCCGCCGCGGAGACGAGCAACATCCTATCGCCGTCGTCCTTCAGCGTCACCCGGCTCTCCTTCAGCTGGCCAGCCGAAAGCAGATTCGCCTGCACGCCCGGGACGTAGAGCACGTCGGGGATGAGCACCCGCTTCCCGGCCTCCCCTTGCAGCGCAACCGTGCCACGGCCGCGAACGTCCTGCAGCGCCCCATTGAAGCCACGTACGTGCTTCACGTCGCCGCTCGGCCCCAAGTCGACGAAGGCGTCCTTCGTCCCCATCAGGTGGTGCGAGCAGCCGCTGTCGAGCAGGACCACCGCCGGGTTCGCCTGCACAGCTGCCGCCACCGCTTGGAAGTCCTCGCCAGCCTCCGGCGCCAGCGAGACGGTCGGCTCCACGACGCCGACTAGCGAGCACGACGCCTCCTTGTCGTCTCGCCCCTTGCCGCCAGCAGAGGAGTCGGCGTCCTTCGCCGAGGTCGACTTGTTCGACTGCTTCTCCTTGCGCGGCTGGTTTCCTCGACGCGGACGACGGCTGCCAGACCTTCTGCGACCTCCTTGGGTGTCGTCGTCGTCCGAGTCACTGCGGTCGGGGCACTCGATAGAGAGGTGATCGGGGTCGCCGCACAGCCAGCATTCCCGACGTCGTCCTCCTCCTCCACGATCGCTCTCCTTAGCCGACTTCTTCTTGTCGGCGTTCTTCGCCGGCTTCGCGCCACCGCAGTGACTGCCACCAGGCAGCCCCGGGCTGCCCGGGCAGTGGCTTCGGGCTGCCCCGGTCGACCGCCTTGCTTCGCCGGGGCGACGAAGTTCACTTGTGCAAGGAGCTCCTAGGACCGCTCAGCCTCCTGCATCGCCTCGTCTTGCAGGATGTACGAGGTCAATGTGTCCTCGTTGAGCGTCGCCCGCGTGCTCGGCGCCATCGACAGCCGCTTCAGCAGGTTGTAGCTGCTCGGGAGTCCCTGCATGACGTGTGTGACGTACGATGCCGTTGAGTACTGCGCGCCAGCCATCCGTATGGTGGCGAGAATTCGCCGAGCTCGGTTGCAGTAGTCCGTCGCGGTCTCCTGGTCGCCCATACGCAGGTGTGTCAGCTGCCCCTCAAGTTGGGCGATAAAGCGCCACACTCGGTGGCCGGCGTAAAGGTACTCCCTGCACGACTTCAAGGCGATCTGCACGCCCGGCGAGCAGCACCGCGAGATGGCCGTGAATGTCAGCAACTGCACGGCGCAAAACTCAGCACGCAAGTCGGGGTAGATCTCCTTTGGCGTCGCCACGGTGCCGCGGGCGAAACCGATCAGCCCGGCCATCTCCAGCTGGGGCTTAATAGCTTCCTTCCAAGTGAGTATGTCCGGTCGACCAACAAGCAGGGGGGTGACCGAGATCCTGTCCGGCGTAAACTTGAAGTAGCCGTAGCTCGGTGCAATCCTGCCCGCAGTCACGTGGGTCGCCGACATCGGTGCCAAACCACTTCGACGTCCTCCGACATCGCCCTGCGAGGACCCTGCAGCTGCCGGCGACTGCAGCCCTCGCGCCTGAACGCCGCCGACTTCATCGGCGTGAATCACACCACGCTGCCTCGACGTGCCTCCTGCACTGCTGCCGACTTGGCCACCACCGGCGTTGACGCCCGCGTCGGCACCGCCCTCAGTGTTCACCAGTCGAGGAAAGACAGGCCGAGAAGGGTGCTCCGTCGCCCACACGGCACGGATGCCAGCCTCGACGACCGCCCAAGGCAGGTCGCCATACTCGTTAGCCTCGTGACGTCTCCTCGCTTTTTCCTGCCGTGCCTCCAGGGTGTCCACCACCCCCGTGTCTACTACGGCGCCTACCATAGTGACTACTGCACAGCTGCCGGCCTACGAACACGAATTAGGTAAGTGGCAACTACGTCGCCTTGACTGAAAGGTAAGTCGTGTGCCGTCCACGCTCACCGCACCATGCGGAGATAACTACTACAACACTGCAACACCGCACCACGTCCACTAGACTACAGGCAAGACACGGGGTGGGAGTGATCGTAGCGTTCGTTCGTTCCTTAGTCGTTTCCAAGTGCTCACACTGCTTGCTAGTTCATGAAGGAAATTGGCAAGAGTTTCACTAGGAAGGCATGACAACAAAGGTTCAGAATGATTGCATCAACATTGGCAACACAAACTACATCAGACCTAGCAAGGTTGCTGATCGACTGCCAGCGCAGCACGGTCGACCACGTGCCAGCACGACTTGGTCGACCGCGCTCCAGCAATGCAAAGTCGCGGCTTGCCAACGTTGCAAGTCCGCGGTGCGCCAACGCTGCAGCAAGTCGGCTGCACAGCGCTGCACCCGCAGGACAACGGTGCACCTGCTTCGCAGGTGCGCGCAGCTGGTTGGTGCACCACTCCTCGTCACGTGCACGGTGCAGACGCCCAGGTCAACTCCACGCCAGCGACTGCGCCCACCAGCCACGTCGACCTCGGGATACCACCCCCGAGATCGCCCTCGCATATGCCATCCCGGCGACCTTCGCACACGTCGCCCGGGTATCCCGGTCGACCGAGCAACCACGCCTGATCGACCAGCTCGGTCGGTCGCCGACTGCGAGAGCCCGGCGTCCCCAATGGTCGGCGCCATGGAACTCGGCGCCTGGCTGTTCGGCGTTCTGCTACTCGACGCCCTCCAGCCCGGCGTCCCCAGACTCCCCTGTCGAGGTCGACGTCGGCTCCCCCCCTTCGTCGACCACCAAGTCTGGTCGACCACCAGGTCGACAACTCTCCTCAGCCGGCCGCCCAAGTCGGCTGCACCCAAGTCGGCGTCGCCAAGTCGACGCCCGTGCACGTCGACCTCGCCAGGTCGACCTCCCAAAGTTGGCGCCCTCCCCAAGTCGACGCCCTTGCAGTGGCCCCCGTGCAAGTCGACCAGCCTCGTCGACCAGCTCGCCCGCTGCTGCAGGTCGGCTGCTCTCCTTACACCCGACCACTAAGTCGGCTCCGCCCAAGCGAGGACGGGGCCACACCCAACTCCCGTTGACATCCTCTTCAGCAGAGCAAGGCACCTCCTCTTCAGCAGAGCAAGGCACCTCCTCTTCAGCAGAGCAAGGCACCTCCTCTTCAGCAGAGCAAGGCACCTCCTCTTCAGCAGAGCAAGGCACCTCCTCTTCAGCAGAGCAAGGCACCTCCTCTTCAGCAGAGCAAGGCACCTCCTCTTCAGCAGAGCAAGGCACCTCCTCTTCAGCAGAGCAAGGCACCTCCTCTTCAGCAGAGCAAGGCACCTCCTCTTCAGCAGAGCAAGGCACCTCCTCTTCAGCAGAGCAAGGCACCTCCTCTTCAGCAGAGCAAGGCACCTCCTCTTCAGCAGAGCAAGGCACCTCCTCTTCAGCAGAGCAAGGCACCTCCTCTTCAGCAGAGCAAGGCACCTCCTCTTCAGCAGAGCAAGGCACCTCCTCTTCAGCAGAGCAGAGCAGTTGTTGACGAAAATGAGATGTTGCACGAAGGTGAGGTGCTGCACGAAGGTGAGGTGCTGCACGAAGAACGAGTCCTGGGGACATCAGCAGCAGCCAGCAGCCAGCAGCAGCACCCTTCCTTCCATCAACTCACCTCTATGGACCCCTTCCCTTCCTTCCATCAACTCACCTCTATGGACCCCTTCCCTTCCTTCCATCAACTCACCTCTATGGACCCCTTCCCTTCCTTTCACAACGATGAGGTGCTGCACGAAGAAGCAGTCATCGGGAGATCCACAGCAGCCACCAACATCGGCAGGGCAGCACGCGCACACAGCCTTACCTCTATGAATTCCTGGGGAGTGCGCGCAAGGCAGCGGCGCTTGGGCAGAGCGTAGCAGTTTTTCACGAAGATGAGATGCTGCACGAAGAACCAGTCATCAGGGCACAGCCCCCTCAGCTCGTAGTTCATGTACTGTGCTATCTCCTCGTCTGTTGCCTCACACGCGTAGCCCTGAGAGCGAAAGAGAAGAAAAAAGGAGGCAATACAAACAGGACGAGGTTGAGGGTGGGGAGGGGAGGGGTGGGTCGAGGAACCAGTCATCGGGACACAGCCCCATCAGCTCGTAGCTCGTGCTCTGTGCTATCTCCTCATCTGTTGCCTCACACACATAGCCCTGAGTGGCTCAAAGGAAAGAATGCAGGGAGAGAGACGGGGGAGAGGGGGGTGGGTGGGATGGGGAGGGGGGAGGGGGGCGGGGGACACGGGACACACACAGCCCCCTCAGCTCGTGGCTCATGCACCACGCTGCGCCCCCCTCAGTGCGCTATCCTCGCATCCGTTACCTCTCACAGGCACAGCCCTGGGGATAGGGAGAGATTTACCAAAAGGAAAAGAGCAACGTGAAGGAGATTCGACCCGAGTAAGAAAAGGATAGGGGGAGGAGAGGAGGTGGGAAGAACGAAGGGGGGGAACAAGTGAAGGCGAAGAAAAGAAGGGAGGAGAACCAAGGAAATGAAGGAAGTCAGAGGAGGAGGGAGGAGAACCAAGGAAATGAAGGAAGTCAGAGGAGGAGGGAGGAGAACCAAGGAAATGAAGGAAGTCAGAGGAGGAGGGAGGAGAACCAAGGAAATGAAGGAAGTCAGAGGAGGAGGGAGGAGAACCAAGGAAATGAAGGAATCAGAGGAGGAGGGAGGAGAACCAAGGAAATGAAGGAAGTCAGAGGAGGAGGGAGGAGAACCAAGGAAATGAAGGAAGTCAGAGGAGGAGGGAGGAGAACCAAGGAAATGAAGGAAGTCAGAGGAGGAGGGAGGAGAACCAAGGAAATGAAGGAAGTCAGAGGAGGAGGGAGGAGAACCAAGGAAATGAAGGAAGTCAGAGGAGGAGGGAGGAGAACCAAGGAAATGAAGGAAGTCAGAGGAGGAGGGAGGAGAACCAAGGAAATGAAGGAAGTCAGAGGAGGAGGGAGGAGAACCAAGGAAATGAAGGAAGTCAGAGGAGGAGGGAGGAGAACCAAGGAAATGAAGGAAGTCAGAGGAGGAGGGAGGAGAACCAAGGAAATGAAGGAAGTCAGAGGAGGAGGGAGGAGAACCAAGGAAATGAAGGAAGTCAGAGGAGGAGGGAGGAGAACCAAGGAAATGAAGGAAGTCAGAGGAGGAGGGAGGAGAACCAAGGAAATGAAGGAAGTCAGAGGAGGAGGGAGGAGAACCAAGGAAATGAAGGAAGTCAGAGGAGGAGGGAGGAGAACCAAGGAAATGAAGGAAGTCAGAGGAGGAGGGAGGAGAACCAAGGAAATGAAGGAAGTCAGAGGAGGAGGGAGGAGAACCAAGGAAATGAAGGAAGTCAGAGGAGGAGGGAGGAGAACCAAGGAAATGAAGGAAGTCAGAGGAGGAGGGAGGAGAACCAAGGAAATGAAGGAAGTCAGAGGAGGAGGGAGGAGAACCAAGGAAATGAAGGAAGTCAGAGGAGGAGGGAGGAGAACCAAGGAAATGAAGGAAGTCAGAGGAGGAGGGAGGAGAACCAAGGAAATGAAGGAAGTCAGAGGAGGAGGGAGGAGAACCAAGGAAATGAAGGAAGTCAGAGGAGGAGGGAGGAGAACCAAGGAAATGAAGGAAGTCAGAGGAGGAGGGAGGAGAACCAAGGAAATGAAGGAAGTCAGAGGAGGAGGGAGGAGAACCAAGGAAATGAAGGAAGTCAGAGGAGGAGGGAGGAGAACCAAGGAAATGAAGGAAGTCAGAGGAGGAGGGAGGAGAACCAAGGAAATGAAGGAAGTCAGAGGAGGAGGGAGGAGAACCAAGGAAATGAAGGAAGTCAGAGGAGGAGGGAGGAGAACCAAGGAAATGAAGGAAGTCAGAGGAGGAGGGAGGAGAACCAAGGAAATGAAGGAAGTCAGAGGAGGAGGGAGGAGAACCAAGGAAATGAAGGAAGTCAGAGGAGGAGGGAGGAGAACCAAGGAAATGAAGGAAGTCAGAGGAGGAGGGAGGAGAACCAAGGAAATGAAGGAAGTCAGAGGAGGAGGGAGGAGAACCAAGGAAATGAAGGAAGTCAGAGGAGGAGGGAGGAGAACCAAGGAAATGAAGGAAGTCAGAGGAGGAGGGAGGAGAACCAAGGAAATGAAGGAAGTCAGAGGAGGAGGGAGGAGAACCAAGGAAATGAAGGAAGTCAGAGGAGGAGGGAGGAGAACCAAGGAAATGAAGGAAGTCAGAGGAGGAGGGAGGAGAACCAAGGAAATGAAGGAAGTCAGAGGAGGAGGGAGGAGAACCAAGGAAATGAAGGAAGTCAGAGGAGGAGGGAGGAGAACCAAGGAAATGAAGGAAGTCAGAGGAGGAGGGAGGAGAACCAAGGAAATGAAGGAAGTCAGAGGAGGAGGGAGGAGAACCAAGGAAATGAAGGAAGTCAGAGGAGGAGGGAGGAGAACCAAGGAAATGAAGGAAGTCAGAGGAGGAGGGAGGAGAACCAAGGAAATGAAGGAAGTCAGAGGAGGAGGGAGGAGAACCAAGGAAATGAAGGAAGTCAGAGGAGGAGGGAGGAGAACCAAGGAAATGAAGGAAGTCAGAGGAGGAGGGAGGAGAACCAAGGAAATGAAGGAAGTCAGAGGAGGAGGGAGGAGAACCAAGGAAATGAAGGAAGTCAGAGGAGGAGGGAGGAGAACCAAGGAAATGAAGGAAGTCAGAGGAGGAGGGAGGAGAACCAAGGAAATGAAGGAAGTCAGAGGAGGAGGGAGGAGAACCAAGGAAATGAAGGAAGTCAGAGGAGGAGGGAGGAGAACCAAGGAAATGAAGGAAGTCAGAGGAGGAGGGAGGAGAACCAAGGAAATGAAGGAAGTCAGAGGAGGAGGGAGGAGAACCAAGGAAATGAAGGAAGTCAGAGGAGGAGGGAGGAGAACCAAGGAAATGAAGGAAGTCAGAGGAGGAGGGAGGAGAACCAAGGAAATGAAGGAAGTCAGAGGAGGAGGGAGGAGAACCAAGGAAATGAAGGAAGTCAGAGGAGGAGGGAGGAGAACCAAGGAAATGAAGGAAGTCAGAGGAGGAGGGAGGAGAACCAAGGAAATGAAGGAAGTCAGAGGAGGAGGGAGGAGAACCAAGGAAATGAAGGAAGTCAGAGGAGGAGGGAGGAGAACCAAGGAAATGAAGGAAGTCAGAGGAGGAGGGAGGAGAACCAAGGAAATGAAGGAAGTCAGAGGAGGAGGGAGGAGAACCAAGGAAATGAAGGAAGTCAGAGGAGGAGGGAGGAGAACCAAGGAAATGAAGGAAGTCAGAGGAGGAGGGAGGAGAACCAAGGAAATGAAGGAAGTCAGAGGAGGAGGGAGGAGAACCAAGGAAATGAAGGAAGTCAGAGGAGGAGGGAGGAGAACCAAGGAAATGAAGGAAGTCAGAGGAGGAGGGAGGAGAACCAAGGAAATGAAGGAAGTCAGAGGAGGAGGGAGGAGAACCAAGGAAATGAAGGAAGTCAGAGGAGGAGGGAGGAGAACCAAGGAAATGAAGGAAGTCAGAGGAGGAGGGAGGAGAACCAAGGAAATGAAGGAAGTCAGAGGAGGAGGGAGGAGAACCAAGGAAATGAAGGAAGTCAGAGGAGGAGGGAGGAGAACCAAGGAAATGAAGGAAGTCAGAGGAGGAGGGAGGAGAACCAAGGAAATGAAGGAAGTCAGAGGAGGAGGGAGGAGAACCAAGGAAATGAAGGAAGTCAGAGGAGGAGGGAGGAGAACCAAGGAAATGAAGGAAGTCAGAGGAGGAGGGAGGAGAACCAAGGAAATGAAGGAAGTCAGAGGAGGAGGGAGGAGAACCAAGGAAATGAAGGAAGTCAGAGGAGGAGGGAGGAGAACCAAGGAAATGAAGGAAGTCAGAGGAGGAGGGAGGAGAACCAAGGAAATGAAGGAAGTCAGAGGAGGAGGGAGGAGAACCAAGGAAATGAAGGAAGTCAGAGGAGGAGGGAGGAGAACCAAGGAAATGAAGGAAGTCAGAGGAGGAGGGAGGAGAACCAAGGAAATGAAGGAAGTCAGAGGAGGAGGGAGGAGAACCAAGGAAATGAAGGAAGTCAGAGGAGGAGGGAGGAGAACCAAGGAAATGAAGGAAGTCAGAGGAGGAGGGAGGAGAACCAAGGAAATGAAGGAAGTCAGAGGAGGAGGGAGGAGAACCAAGGAAATGAAGGAAGTCAGAGGAGGAGGGAGGAGAACCAAGGAAATGAAGGAAGTCAGAGGAGGAGGGAGGAGAACCAAGGAAATGAAGGAAGTCAGAGGAGGAGGGAGGAGAACCAAGGAAATGAAGGAAGTCAGAGGAGGAGGGAGGAGAACCAAGGAAATGAAGGAAGTCAGAGGAGGAGGGAGGAGAACCAAGGAAATGAAGGAAGTCAGAGGAGGAGGGAGGAGAACCAAGGAAATGAAGGAAGTCAGAGGAGGAGGGAGGAGAACCAAGGAAATGAAGGAAGTCAGAGGAGGAGGGAGGAGAACCAAGGAAATGAAGGAAGTCAGAGGAGGAGGGAGGAGAACCAAGGAAATGAAGGAAGTCAGAGGAGGAGGGAGGAGAACCAAGGAAATGAAGGAAGTCAGAGGAGGAGGGAGGAGAACCAAGGAAATGAAGGAAGTCAGAGGAGGAGGGAGGAGAACCAAGGAAATGAAGGAAGTCAGAGGAGGAGGGAGGAGAACCAAGGAAATGAAGGAAGTCAGAGGAGGAGGGAGGAGAACCAAGGAAATGAAGGAAGTCAGAGGAGGAGGGAGGAGAACCAAGGAAATGAAGGAAGTCAGAGGAGGAGGGAGGAGAACCAAGGAAATGAAGGAAGTCAGAGGAGGAGGGAGGAGAACCAAGGAAATGAAGGAAGTCAGAGGAGGAGGGAGGAGAACCAAGGAAATGAAGGAAGTCAGAGGAGGAGGGAGGAGAACCAAGGAAATGAAGGAAGTCAGAGGAGGAGGGAGGAGAACCAAGGAAATGAAGGAAGTCAGAGGAGGAGGGAGGAGAACCAAGGAAATGAAGGAAGTCAGAGGAGGAGGGAGGAGAACCAAGGAAATGAAGGAAGTCAGAGGAGGAGGGAGGAGAACCAAGGAAATGAAGGAAGTCAGAGGAGGAGGGAGGAGAACCAAGGAAATGAAGGAAGTCAGAGGAGGAGGGAGGAGAACCAAGGAAATGAAGGAAGTCAGAGGAGGAGGGAGGAGAACCAAGGAAATGAAGGAAGTCAGAGGAGGAGGGAGGAGAACCAAGGAAATGAAGGAAGTCAGAGGAGGAGGGAGGAGAACCAAGGAAATGAAGGAAGTCAGAGGAGGAGGGAGGAGAACCAAGGAAATGAAGGAAGTCAGAGGAGGAGGGAGGAGAACCAAGGAAATGAAGGAAGTCAGAGGAGGAGGGAGGAGAACCAAGGAAATGAAGGAAGTCAGAGGAGGAGGGAGGAGAACCAAGGAAATGAAGGAAGTCAGAGGAGGAGGGAGGAGAACCAAGGAAATGAAGGAAGTCAGAGGAGGAGGGAGGAGAACCAAGGAAATGAAGGAAGTCAGAGGAGGAGGGAGGAGAACCAAGGAAATGAAGGAAGTCAGAGGAGGAGGGAGGAGAACCAAGGAAATGAAGGAAGTCAGAGGAGGAGGGAGGAGAACCAAGGAAATGAAGGAAGTCAGAGGAGGAGGGAGGAGAACCAAGGAAATGAAGGAAGTCAGAGGAGGAGGGAGGAGAACCAAGGAAATGAAGGAAGTCAGAGGAGGAGGGAGGAGAACCAAGGAAATGAAGGAAGTCAGAGGAGGAGGGAGGAGAACCAAGGAAATGAAGGAAGTCAGAGGAGGAGGGAGGAGAACCAAGGAAATGAAGGAAGTCAGAGGAGGAGGGAGGAGAACCAAGGAAATGAAGGAAGTCAGAGGAGGAGGGAGGAGAACCAAGGAAATGAAGGAAGTCAGAGGAGGAGGGAGGAGAACCAAGGAAATGAAGGAAGTCAGAGGAGGAGGGAGGAGAACCAAGGAAATGAAGGAAGTCAGAGGAGGAGGGAGGAGAACCAAGGAAATGAAGGAAGTCAGAGGAGGAGGGAGGAGAACCAAGGAAATGAAGGAAGTCAGAGGAGGAGGGAGGAGAACCAAGGAAATGAAGGAAGTCAGAGGAGGAGGGAGGAGAACCAAGGAAATGAAGGAAGTCAGAGGAGGAGGGAGGAGAACCAAGGAAATGAAGGAAGTCAGAGGAGGAGGGAGGAGAACCAAGGAAATGAAGGAAGTCAGAGGAGGAGGGAGGAGAACCAAGGAAATGAAGGAAGTCAGAGGAGGAGGGAGGAGAACCAAGGAAATGAAGGAAGTCAGAGGAGGAGGGAGGAGAACCAAGGAAATGAAGGAAGTCAGAGGAGGAGGGAGGAGAACCAAGGAAATGAAGGAAGTCAGAGGAGGAGGGAGGAGAACCAAGGAAATGAAGGAAGTCAGAGGAGGAGGGAGGAGAACCAAGGAAATGAAGGAAGTCAGAGGAGGAGGGAGGAGAACCAAGGAAATGAAGGAAGTCAGAGGAGGAGGGAGGAGAACCAAGGAAATGAAGGAAGTCAGAGGAGGAGGGAGGAGAACCAAGGAAATGAAGGAAGTCAGAGGAGGAGGGAGGAGAACCAAGGAAATGAAGGAAGTCAGAGGAGGAGGGAGGAGAACCAAGGAAATGAAGGAAGTCAGAGGAGGAGGGAGGAGAACCAAGGAAATGAAGGAAGTCAGAGGAGGAGGGAGGAGAACCAAGGAAATGAAGGAAGTCAGAGGAGGAGGGAGGAGAACCAAGGAAATGAAGGAAGTCAGAGGAGGAGGGAGGAGAACCAAGGAAATGAAGGAAGTCAGAGGAGGAGGGAGGAGAACCAAGGAAATGAAGGAAGTCAGAGGAGGAGGGAGGAGAACCAAGGAAATGAAGGAAGTCAGAGGAGGAGGGAGGAGAACCAAGGAAATGAAGGAAGTCAGAGGAGGAGGGAGGAGAACCAAGGAAATGAAGGAAGTCAGAGGAGGAGGGAGGAGAACCAAGGAAATGAAGGAAGTCAGAGGAGGAGGGAGGAGAACCAAGGAAATGAAGGAAGTCAGAGGAGGAGGGAGGAGAACCAAGGAAATGAAGGAAGTCAGAGGAGGAGGGAGGAGAACCAAGGAAATGAAGGAAGTCAGAGGAGGAGGGAGGAGAACCAAGGAAATGAAGGAAGTCAGAGGAGGAGGGAGGAGAACCAAGGAAATGAAGGAAGTCAGAGGAGGAGGGAGGAGAACCAAGGAAATGAAGGAAGTCAGAGGAGGAGGGAGGAGAACCAAGGAAATGAAGGAAGTCAGAGGAGGAGGGAGGAGAACCAAGGAAATGAAGGAAGTCAGAGGAGGAGGGAGGAGAACCAAGGAAATGAAGGAAGTCAGAGGAGGAGGGAGGAGAACCAAGGAAATGAAGGAAGTCAGAGGAGGAGGGAGGAGAACCAAGGAAATGAAGGAAGTCAGAGGAGGAGGGAGGAGAACCAAGGAAATGAAGGAAGTCAGAGGAGGAGGGAGGAGAACCAAGGAAATGAAGGAAGTCAGAGGAGGAGGGAGGAGAACCAAGGAAATGAAGGAAGTCAGAGGAGGAGGGAGGAGAACCAAGGAAATGAAGGAAGTCAGAGGAGGAGGGAGGAGAACCAAGGAAATGAAGGAAGTCAGAGGAGGAGGGAGGAGAACCAAGGAAATGAAGGAAGTCAGAGGAGGAGGGAGGAGAACCAAGGAAATGAAGGAAGTCAGAGGAGGAGGGAGGAGAACCAAGGAAATGAAGGAAGTCAGAGGAGGAGGGAGGAGAACCAAGGAAATGAAGGAAGTCAGAGGAGGAGGGAGGAGAACCAAGGAAATGAAGGAAGTCAGAGGAGGAGGGAGGAGAACCAAGGAAATGAAGGAAGTCAGAGGAGGAGGGAGGAGAACCAAGGAAATGAAGGAAGTCAGAGGAGGAGGGAGGAGAACCAAGGAAATGAAGGAAGTCAGAGGAGGAGGGAGGAGAACCAAGGAAATGAAGGAAGTCAGAGGAGGAGGGAGGAGAACCAAGGAAATGAAGGAAGTCAGAGGAGGAGGGAGGAGAACCAAGGAAATGAAGGAAGTCAGAGGAGGAGGGAGGAGAACCAAGGAAATGAAGGAAGTCAGAGGAGGAGGGAGGAGAACCAAGGAAATGAAGGAAGTCAGAGGAGGAGGGAGGAGAACCAAGGAAATGAAGGAAGTCAGAGGAGGAGGGAGGAGAACCAAGGAAATGAAGGAAGTCAGAGGAGGAGGGAGGAGAACCAAGGAAATGAAGGAAGTCAGAGGAGGAGGGAGGAGAACCAAGGAAATGAAGGAAGTCAGAGGAGGAGGGAGGAGAACCAAGGAAATGAAGGAAGTCAGAGGAGGAGGGAGGAGAACCAAGGAAATGAAGGAAGTCAGAGGAGGAGGGAGGAGAACCAAGGAAATGAAGGAAGTCAGAGGAGGAGGGAGGAGAACCAAGGAAATGAAGGAAGTCAGAGGAGGAGGGAGGAGAACCAAGGAAATGAAGGAAGTCAGAGGAGGAGGGAGGAGAACCAAGGAAATGAAGGAAGTCAGAGGAGGAGGGAGGAGAACCAAGGAAATGAAGGAAGTCAGAGGAGGAGGGAGGAGAACCAAGGAAATGAAGGAAGTCAGAGGAGGAGGGAGGAGAACCAAGGAAATGAAGGAAGTCAGAGGAGGAGGGAGGAGAACCAAGGAAATGAAGGAAGTCAGAGGAGGAGGGAGGAGAACCAAGGAAATGAAGGAAGTCAGAGGAGGAGGGAGGAGAACCAAGGAAATGAAGGAAGTCAGAGGAGGAGGGAGGAGAACCAAGGAAATGAAGGAAGTCAGAGGAGGAGGGAGGAGAACCAAGGAAATGAAGGAAGTCAGAGGAGGAGGGAGGAGAACCAAGGAAATGAAGGAAGTCAGAGGAGGAGGGAGGAGAACCAAGGAAATGAAGGAAGTCAGAGGAGGAGGGAGGAGAACCAAGGAAATGAAGGAAGTCAGAGGAGGAGGGAGGAGAACCAAGGAAATGAAGGAAGTCAGAGGAGGAGGGAGGAGAACCAAGGAAATGAAGGAAGTCAGAGGAGGAGGGAGGAGAACCAAGGAAATGAAGGAAGTCAGAGGAGGAGGGAGGAGAACCAAGGAAATGAAGGAAGTCAGAGGAGGAGGGAGGAGAACCAAGGAAATGAAGGAAGTCAGAGGAGGAGGGAGGAGAACCAAGGAAATGAAGGAAGTCAGAGGAGGAGGGAGGAGAACCAAGGAAATGAAGGAAGTCAGAGGAGGAGGGAGGAGAACCAAGGAAATGAAGGAAGTCAGAGGAGGAGGGAGGAGAACCAAGGAAATGAAGGAAGTCAGAGGAGGAGGGAGGAGAACCAAGGAAATGAAGGAAGTCAGAGGAGGAGGGAGGAGAACCAAGGAAATGAAGGAAGTCAGAGGAGGAGGGAGGATGGTAAAGGCGGTGGTGGTTTTTCACCGACTCACAAAGGGACGGTGGGGTTTTTCACCGACTCACAAAAGGGACGGTGGTGGAAAAACGGCCAGAGCATGAACTATACCCAGTGTCCTGCATATGAGTAATCAGCACCTACACTAAACTCCAATACACTTCAGAACCACACACACACACACACACACACACAAACACACACACACACACACACACACACACCTTGTAGATGGCCCAGTCCTTGTTCTCCTTAGAGGTGTACTCTGTAACGAGGTTGTTCTTGCACTGCTCCAGGAACTCGCGAGTCTTCTCCGACATCTGGCATGGCAGCATGCATGTGGTGGTAAAGGGAGGCGCATGCAGGCAACACAGATGAAAGTAGGAGGGGGAAGCTGTAAGTTAACCGAAGGACAGATGCAAGTATCAGGATGGTTGGCTTGGCTCGCATGTGCTGATGATAGCTGCACGTGTGGCATGTGTTTTTGGTGAATTTTCAGACCACTGGGGGAAAAAAGACGTAGTCAAATCAAGAGAGGAGAAGAAGGAAATAAAAGAAAATAAAAGAAAAAACTGGAAAGTGGTCCGACGGAGGCAAACAGGAAGGTCACTAACAAACACGTCAATTCAACGGCATTCCAACTAAAATACCACTACTATGTAGGTTTTCGTTGCCAAGTTCAATGTTCCACAGGAACACTCATTCGCAGCCTCATCAGATCAGATCCATCAAACCGACCCCACCTGACTTCTGCCCAGCCCATGTCCTCGAAAGTTCTGCACTGCAGCTCCTCCACCTTAAACCCCTCCCTCATTTCTCTCACTCCCTCACTCCAGCTCTCCCCCAGACACCACTCAATCCCCCCCCCCCACACACGCACACCCCCCAGCTTCTGCGCCTGCCTACGGAAGCCCCTCAGCTCCCCGCTTTGAACTCTCATGTCCCTTTGTCGTTCACTCGGATTCCCTCTCTCCCCCCTTCAAGCTCTCTCCCTCCTTCAAGCCCTCTCCCCCAGAGACACCACTCACCCCGCCTGCCTTCTGCTCCTGCCCGCGGAAATCCCTCAGCTCCTCTGCTTTGAACTCCTTGCTCATGTCCAGCATCTTGTTCAGATTGTCCACTTCCATGTACTGCCGCTGCAGGGCGATCTGTGTGTGTGTGCGAGAGGGGAGGGGGGGAGTAAGTATGTGTATGTGGGCGGACGGGAATGGGAGGGGAGTAGGGGAGGGCAGGGAGCAAGAGTATCAGCTCCTGAGCTTTGAACTCCCTGCTCATGTGCAGCATCTTGTTTGCGAGAGGGGTGAGCAGAGGAATGAAGGTCCCTCAGCCCCTCATGTGCAGCCTCTTGTTGAAACTGTCCACCTCCATGTACTGCCACTGCAGGGCGATCGGTTGAACCGTTGAATAGACAGTGACAGTGTAGGAGGGTGCAGTGAAGATGGGGGAGAAAAGGGAAAGCCCTTCAGCTCATGTGCAGCCTCTTGTTGAAACTGTCCAACCCCATGTACTGCCGCTGTAAAGCGATCTGCTCTGCAGGTGTGCAATGGGAAAAGGGCGGAGTGCAGCAATGTGAGCGGCAGGGGAACTCCTTGCTCGTGAGCAGAATCTCGACTGCAGCATTTGATTGAGATACAACAATCACCTCATGCTACAATCACCTCATGCTACAATCACCTCATGCTACAATCACACTCACATCCAAGTCCTTGAGCAGCCTCGACGCCTTCAGCAGCTCCTTGTCCTTCTCATGGCACAGGTTCCGGATGTCGTCCGTCGTCAGATCGGGATCGTCAGGATCAACGCCAGGAGAGACCGGCCGCGCCGACCGCTGCTGACGTCAGCATGCGCTGGCAGGGGATCCACCTCGGTGGTAGCAGGCACACTGACGACGTCAGCATCTCCCTTAGGGTCGGCACCGGCGCTGCTGCTGACAGCAGCGGATGGGTCGCTGGCGTCAGCATTCCTAATGCTGCTGCTGCTGCTGCTGCTGCTTTCACGCTCCAAGGCTGCCTGATGTTCTGTGGATGGAGAATTCGGAAGAACGGACAGAATCATCATCGAAGAAACACTAATAGTTGCGGCTCGTTTGGCTTAAATGTACGGATGCAAAACTGTTCGATTGGCTTGTGACTTTTGAGGCAGTTCAACTCAGAATCACAGAGAGACAAAAACTGTTGAAACGGCATAAATGAAAGGGCGAAGCTGCAAAGGGAAAAGAGAGCAACAAACAAGCAGAAACCCCAGCATCTCGTGTGTTGGTGACCTTCAGCAGGTGTTTGGTTCAATCTACAAGACAGGACGGCCAGTATCGCTCACCTCGGTACAAAGCTCGCAGTGTCAGCAGCTCGTGAGAGGAACAAACGTCACAGTCGCTGCTGCGGCTGCTGGAAGACGTGAGTCTGAAAGGACAGGACGCGGGTTGAGAGAGAAACGGACGCATGCATGAGGAAGAGAGAAAAACGGATGCATGCATGAGGAAGAAAAGAAGGATTGGTGGTGGAACAAAATCAAATCAGCCCATTGCCCGCCGCCCCGCCGCCGCCGGCGGCTGCGGCTGCTGCTGCTGCTCCTGCTTGAAGACGTGAGTCTGGAAAGGGCAGGCGATGCATGCATGCGGGAGGGAGGGAGGGAGAAAGGGTGGGAGAATGGGAGGGAGGGAGGGAGAAAGGGAGGGAGGGAGGGAGGGAGGGAGGGAGGGAGGGAGGGAGGAGGGAGGGGGGAGGGGAGGACAGAGCACGCAGTGTCATGAGCGCCCGAGAGGAGAAAAAGAAAACGCCACAGTCGCTGCTGCTGCTTGAAGGATGTTTCTGGTTCAGTCACCTTAAAGGCGGTCTACGCAAACAGTATTATCTGTGGAAGTTCTGTCGCTGCTGCTGCTTGAATAACTGGCATGTTGCCGTATTATTGTCAGTTGCCTTGATGTTCTGACGCAGAACGCGTTTCTGAAAGAAAACACTAGTCTTGGTGAGTGGATGACACTAGGCGCAATTTCGATATATAAGGAGAATAAAAGAACGCACAACCCATTACTGAAAATTCTTCTGCTATACTCAGTATCAAGGACCTACGATGCCCTCGGTCCTCCATACCTGTGCGGCAGGTTCGGTCCGTAAACCGTGGCGAGTGCGACGAAGAGGACTACGGACAGTGAGCCGGCCAGCGTCCCGCGAATCATGGCGTGAGTTGCGCTTCGTGTGTAACACAGTATTGTCTGTGGAAGCTCGATGACACAGTATTAGTTGTGGAAGCTCAGTGATCACGCGCAGCACGAAGTGAGGTGATGTCTGTCGGGTAGGAAAGTAGGTTGGGGGACGGGAGTGGAAGAAGAAAATTAATACTTAAAACTTTTTTGCACTTCGTACTAGCACGTCTGGACGGTGTAGAAACAATTAAAGCGCCTAGCTTATCTCTCGTTTCGTACGAAACGTCTGGAATGGCAACGCACGGGAGGAGCTGACGAGAGGGGGAATGGGAAGACCCGCACGGGAGACGCGGGGGAGAAAGGTCCCAGGGTTTGCTAGAAGGAATCGCGCGGTTCATATTGACAGGATACGCGAACAGAGGTCGACGGGAACAGGGCGACACAGGGGATAGGTGGACGTTCCTACCCATGTAACTGGGTGATGGGAGACAATACGCGCACCTCAATTAATGCCAACTCGTACGGCCGGGATAGGATATGCGAGGGAAAACCTAAACGACAGAGCATAATGACAGGATAGGCGTACGCACCGCAAGGCACGGTATCGAGTATCTAGTGAAGGAGCAGATGAGAAAGGGGAAAGTGTGAGGGGAGAGGCTATGCGCCATGAGATAGAGGTACAACCTAGACTTACCTTCTAATCCGACGGTCAGGAATCTCGCCGTAAGCAGCGAATCGCATCCGCGAAATAACACCCAGCGCCCCTCAATGGTGGTGGGCTATGGCTGAATTGGCAGAATCCTTGGCTTTCCCATTTCCTGACTTATATTAGGACGCGTCAACTCCGGCTGATATCTCCGATCGACCCTGCGAAGGATCGATTTTTGGCGAGATTAGAAAAGCTTTAAAAAGTCAACAAAACCGTTTTCGTGCGGTGCGGGCGGATCGAAATTTCACGATCGATCGCCGTAATTGGTAGGAGTTGACGTGCCCTTATGGCGTGTCACATCTGTTCGGCCAAAATTACGTCCAGGATTGTTCGTGCGACTTACCGTTGAGCGTTTGGTGTCGCTGGTGTAGCGACAGACTTTTTGATGAACTGAACCCTGGTGACACCGATTGGGTTGCACAGGGTTGCACCCAATCAAGGGCACAAAGGATGCGCGGCACACATCGTACACAAAACCTCGTTCGCAAACCTGGAGGCCGCACGCGATAACCATTCAGCGAGATTGGCAAATCGTTCTGCTACGCACGAAGCGATTTGCGAATCGACTAGTGACGGGCGTGAGCTGCGGGGATGGCGGCGACGGCGACGGAGGACGTGACAGTGAAGGAGCCGCTGGATCTGATTAGATTGAGTCTCGACGAGCGAATCTACGTGAAGCTGCGAGGCGAGCGAGAGATCCGCGGCCGACTACACGTACGTGTGCGCGCGGCGCGTGAGCTTCAAGACGTCCCGAAACGCGGACGTCACGCCCCACGCGTTAGCTTCCGCGTCGATCTAACCGGAATATCATCGCGTGACTGTCTGGGTTAGCAATGTCCCTTGTCCTTAGACAACTCGAAACTTTGTCAACGCCCGAGGCGACAGTTTGCGAGAGTTCGCGACGATACGCGACAATTGCGAAAGCTGTCCGAGTTGCCTTTAAGCCATGCTTTGAGATCGAACATGACTTTTTCTTCGTTAGGCGCTGAGCCACTCTCCGCCGAATTTTCGAGTATAGGGAAACTGTTTCAAAGCAAAACGCGACTGTCCGCGTTACAGCGTCGTGACGCAATAGGCCACTCGTTTCTTTCCCCCCCAGAGCGGGGAGAGCGGGGCACACTCCACCACCCACCCACCCACCCCATTGCCTTTCCCTCCCTGCCCTCCCCGTATCCGCTTTCCCCTTCCGCATCCGTACCAGGCATGCAGGCGTGCAGGCGTGCAGGCGTGCAGGTGTGCAGGCGTGCAGGCGTGCAGGTGTGCAGGCGTGCAGGCGTGCAGGCGTGCAGGCGTGCAGGCGTGCAGGCGTGCAGGCGTGCAGGCGTGCAGGCGTGCAGGCGTGCAGGCGTGCAGGCGTGCAGGCGTGCAGGCGTGCAGGCGTGCAGGCTTGCAGGCGTGCAGGCGTGCAGGCGTCTCTCCCCCTTCTTTCTTCTCTCTCCCATCTTTCCCCTCCTTCCCACTTCTTCTTTCCCTTCTCTTCCCCCCTCTTTCCCCTATCTCCCCCCCTCTTTCCCTTCTATCTCCCCTCTCCTTCCCACTCGCTACACCCTCCTGCCAGGCACACGACCGCCATGCGAGCATGTTAGTGCTGGCGAGGCGAGCCCCATCTCTCTTTTCCAACCTCCCCCTTCAAAACCTGCCCCTCCCCGTTCCAACCTGCCCCTCCCCGTTTTAACCTGCACCTCCCCGTTCCAACCTGCCCCTCCCCGTTCCAACCTGCCTCTCCCCGTTCCAACCTGCCCCTCCCCGTTCCAACCTGCCCCTCCCCGTTCCAACCTGCACCTCCCCGTTCCAACCTGCACCTCCCCGTTCCAACCTGCCCACTCAAACGTGCACGCGCGCGGCGTGGCAGGCGTGCGACCAGCATCTGAAGCATCTGAACATGATTCTGGGCGAGGCGGAGGAAGTGGCTGTCACTGTTAAGGCAACCAGTGGTTACCACTTTGACAGATCAATGGATCCCCCCCCCCCCCCCATGCACCCCTGGCATGGCAGGCATACGACCAGCATCTGAACATGATTCTGGGGGAGGCCGAGGAGGTGGTGACGACCGTGGAGATAGATGACGAGACGTACGAGGAGATTGTCAAGGTAGGCAGGGGAAGTGGGGGGGGGGGGGGGTGGGGGGAAGTCAGAGAATTCGTTTGAAGCGCCTCATAAAAATCCTTGCTTTTTTAGGCGCCTCAAAGGGCGGAGGAGGTGGAGACGACCGTGGAGATTGACGACGAGACGTACGAGGAGATTGTCAAGGTAGGGGGGAGGGTTGGGGGGAGGAAGGGGGTGGGGGAGGAGTGGGGGATTCTTCTGAAGCTCCTCAGAGGAGACGATTTCGCGTTTGAGAATTCTTACAAGTGATTCCGTAGGCGCCGCAAAGGGCAGAGGAGGTGGTTACCACTGTTGAGATTGACGATGAGGCGTGCGAGGCGAATGTGAAGGTGGGGGCACACGAACGTGCGATCCCAGGGGTCGTCCCTCATGGCGATCCCAGGGGTCGTCCCTCATGGCGATCCCAGGGGTCGTCCCTCATGGCGATCCCAGGGGCCGTCCCTCATGCCAATGAGGGAAGGAAGGGATGGGGATGGGGAAGGGGGGGGGGATGGGGAGGAGGGAGGGGGGGGGGGAAGGAGGGGGGGATGGGGGAAGGGAAGGGGGGGGGGGGGGGGGGGGGATGGGAGGGGGAAGGGGGGGGGGGGGAAGGGGGGGGGGGGGGGAATGGGTATGACTTATGGATCCACCCCTCAGGAGGTGCCCTTTCTCTGTGCCCTCTCTCTGTGTGCCTTTTGTGCCTCTTTCCTCCTCCTCCTCCTCCTCCTCCTCCTCCTCCTCCTCCCTCCTCCTCCTCCTCCTCCTCCTCCTCCCCCTCCTCCTCCTCCTCCTCCTCCTCCTCCTCCTCCTCCTCCTCCTCCTCCTCCTCCTCCTCCTCCTCATCCTCCTCCTCCTCCTCCTCCTCCTCCTCATCCTCCTCCTCCTCCTCCTCCTCATCCTCCTCCTCATCCTCCTCCTCATCCTCCTACTCCTCCTCCTCACGACTCGTATCAGCCCTGCAAGCTGTCACTCGCAGTGCCGCCCTCACCCTTTTAATTATCTCCTCTTCCCCTCCTCTTTTTTTCCTTCCCTTTCTTCCCCATGCCCTCCTCCCTCTTCCACCCCCTCCCTTCTTCCCTGTTGTCCTCCTTCCTTCCCCCATCAACTCTTCCACGCCCTTTTATTTGATTCCCTCCCCTCGCCTCCTTCTCCTCCCCTTTCTCCCCTCTCCCTTTATCCGCTCCCCATCTGCCCATCGCCCGCTTTCCCCCATTTCCCCCCTTCCTGCGAGCATCAAGAAGTGGCATCCCACTCCCTGCTCTTTACTTTATCACAGGCAATGCTGCTTATGCTGCCTGTGGTGTCCCTTCTCATGCACTCCATTCACTAGCCGTCCCAACTCCCCTCCCTTGCACCCCTCCTCTTGGCCTCCAGAACCCCCCACACCCACCTCCCCTCACATTCCTCAACCAACCATGCCCCCCACCAACCCCACCACCTTCCCAACCCAAACCCCCCTCCACCCCTCTCGGTGCATCCTCTGCAGACATAGTTGCAGACCCATGATCCCCTCCAGACACACACACACAACACACACTCTCTCCTCACTCCCCCCTCCATCCTTTCCCCTTCCCTACAGACATCAAGGGCAACATCCCATTCATCTTTGTGAGAGGCGACGGGGTCATTCTGGTCTCGCCTCCGCTGCGCACGTAACAACAGCAGCAGCCGCTCTTAGGACACAATCCATGCATCCATCCACCCATGTACTTGAGCACATGCATCCATTCTAGCATGCATCATTAACCCATGCACCCATACACGAACCCATGTACTGATCTACCCCCATCCCATGAAGCATGGGTGGTGAAGTGTCATCATCATGTTTGATTCATTATGTGTTTCCAATAGCAGCACGGAGCTGCTTCATGAGCAAGCCATGCATGCACAGTTACCGTTTGTTCTCCTGAGAAGCTCTGCTGCAACCTCTGCTGCATGCTGCCTCAGCTGATGAGTTTACTTGACTTATGACACTTCATGATCCTCTGGGACCCTCTGCTCTCAATATGTCAATCAACAAAGAATGATCCAGTACCACAATGACCTGTGCTTTAGTGAGCTGCTGCACTTTTTGCTGCAGTGCTTCCACCCAAAAGAAACAGAGAATCTGCAAATATTAGCAAATTACGTGTCCTAACATGTTCTACTAATATACAGTGTACATAGTGCTACCTGCAAGGCTACAAGTCATAGCATGTTCCCAACAGCAGCTGGGAGATGTCAACATTGTTCCGGTGCACCCTTCACTGTTGTACCCATGCACGTATGTAGAGCCCATATTCCTCTGGAATGCTCTCATGCTGAGAGCAGCCATTGCTTTGGCGGCTCTTTTAGGAGCTCCTTCTGTGCGCCCTGCTGCTGCTGTAGCCTAGCCTCGCCGCCTGCCTCTCATGCACCAAACCCTCTCTCCTCCCCGCCTGCTGCTTCACCCCCTCCCTGCCACACACGCCACTTGCCACTGCTCTGCCACCTGCTGCCTTCACACCACCCTGCCTTCCACCTGCTGCCCTCCCTGCTGCTCCCTCCCCACACCCACCCTCCTCTCTCCTCTTCACACCACTCGCCTGCCTGCTGCTGGCCTTGCCAGCAGCTCTCATTGCTGGTGCACCACCATGTGATACCGCACCTGCTGCTGCTGCACGTGGGGCAGAGCTTGCATACGTGTTGTTGCCCTTGCCACCCTTCACACTCGGGCTCACCACCTTGTGCTGCACCCATTCTTGCCCTTCACGGTTTCACCACCCACCTTGCAACTTGCTGCAACAGCAGTCTTTGGCTTCTGTGCTGCTGCAGCTGCTCCCCTCACTGGTGATGCCGCAGCAGGTGATTTCACTGCTGTTGTAGCTGCTGGCGAGGGAGCAGCTGCTGCTGCGGACACTGCTACAGCCGCTGCTGCTGCAGATGCAGGAGGCACGGTTTTGCGAGTCAGATTCGCCACAGCATCAGGATGCTTGGGCAAGAAGCAGGGACGCAGGGCGGCTTCAATGGCCGCTTCAATCTCCATGGCCCATGATGGCTCCTTGCTCCGCTTGTCCCACCTCAGGTAAGCAGCACGTTTCATTGCAACATCCATCGCTCGAACCTCCTCACGCAGCTTCGACCACCTCGCTTTCTCACTCGAATCTGCAGCACCAGCACTCGCCTCCTCGGATATTGTTTCTGCGGTCAAACTCGCTTCAGGCACCTGTGGTGTGGTTGACGCCACTGGAGCCACAGGCGCTACCTCAGGCACCACCACAGAGAGCAACCACAGCAGTGACGACGACAGGGGCAGGTGCAAGCACGGCAGCAGCAGGCTTGCCTCCGAAGCGGCCGATTCCAGGCCGCTTCACATCGGATGCGTCAGCTGCGTGCACCTTGGCGGGCTTGTGTTGCCCGTCAGCGACGCCTTGGGAGGCCAGTTTCTCCAGCAGCGGCCTCACGCTCTTCAGGAGCACGCTGCTGCAGAACGTGTCACCGTCATCGTTGCAAGCAGTAGGCTTGGCAGGAGAGTAGCTTACAGGTGAGAAAACGGTTCGCGGGGTTCCGAACCTGCCAATGCCTCTGGTAGGCATTGCAGGACTGCTCGCCGAGTGGGAAACAGAGTTAACAGTGCAGAGATCGGCGAAAGAGGCCATGTTACTTGTCTGAAGATCGCTGAACAGAAACTAATCGCTGAAGATCGTTGACAGAGACTGATTTTTTAAAGGTTTGATCACTGCAGATCGACAGAACGGCAGAGGAAGTGGGAATGAAAAGTTCCAGCATTGTCAACCCCATTTCTACTGCACTCGGGCCTCGCCTGCTCAAACCCCCGCCTCCACCCCCACATGCCTCGTCTGCCTGAACATTGGAGTTTCAGCTTCGGGCTGCGTTGCTGTCTACTCATACGGATGCCACGTCATAAGAATCGAACGACGGAAAATGAAGCAGCGAGGTGTGTGGACGGATCTCAAGGCGTCTTTTGCTGCCAGCACAGGTTCGGGAATTGATGGCCTCGCGTCAGGCGAAAAAGCGCGGGTGGGTGGGAGGTTCGGAGAGATTCTGTCGGTGTCGGTGCGTTTCAGGTGCTTGAGTCCCTCGAGGCGCCTCACAGTTTCCCGCCATCATTCTTCTCGATTTCTTCCCAAGCCGTTTCGACGACGCTTTGTTAGAACAAACCCTATAGGATACGATTTTCGCTAAGAAAACTTCGCATAACACTACGGCGACGGGTCTGAAGGCTTCGTCTCGAGGCATGTGCGCGAGCAAGAAGGGTTTGGGCTGTGCTGTGCTCATTGGGGGTGGATTTGGATCAGATTCAACAGGCATCGGGATTGCCTGCTGTGTGCTCTGGATAATCGAGGGGGAAAGTGGGGATCCCTCAGCGAGAAAATATTGTGTTGTCCTCTCTATAAGCAATCGCTTCTCGTTTGAGTGAAATCCATTCCAAAATGCAATATTTAATGGAATTTCTGTGCTCCGTTGGATACACGGTTTGGAATTTGAAATGCGGTTGTTGAGGGAGGGAGATCTGTGCGGTACAAAGCGGTCTCAAGAGAACTTTTGCGACGGCGTGAGGCGCAATGGCAATCAAGATATTCTTTTTTTTTTTTGTGTAGCTGACAGCCTGATTTCCATGCGAATCACAAGCAGACGCGACTCACGAGAGCACAAGCGATAACGAGCGCGAGGGCGATTACAATTGCGTAAGTGAATACGATCGCAGAAGCGGTTACGAGCGCAGAAGCGATTACGAGCCCATGAGCGAATACGAGCCTTAATTACACTCACAAATTTAATAACCGTTCTATCGATCTCAAGACAACCGTTCGAGGATTTCACTTTCGAAATGTGACTTTCACGCTGCAATCCCGTCGTTTCATGCTGGCGGGACAACACGAACTCTCAAGCAACCCTCGTCGTTCGCCGCCTCCCAACCGGCACGTGGCCGTCATGTCCACCGTGTTCGTGTCCGAGCCCAAGACCTTCGTCCAATCAGATCGCCCCAATCGACTCTCTGCACGCGACGAGGTGAGCGAGCGAGTGCAGGAATCAGGACGGGCGGACGGAACGGAAGTTGCGGAAAGGGCGGAAGGAGGGAAGAGTCGAAGTTAAGAAGGTCGCAAAGGTCGTACAACGGGCGGAGAGGAAGGAGCAAAAAAGGGCCTTGGAAGCAGCGGAAAACTCGTCGGAGATGGAGGGAGGGATGCCAACAGTTGTGGATTGGCCGTTGCTTCAGTTCCCACTGCCCTCTCCCTCCTGGCGTGCTTTCATGCTGACGTGGTCGCTGACGTGGCGGCTGACGTGGCCGGTGAGGCCAGGGGGTGGCAGCGCAAGGCGGTGGGGGAGCGTAATGTGGTGAGGCAGTTTTAGAGAGAAAGGAGGTGGGAAGAGGGAGTGAGAAGCAGTGTGCGAAGTGCTTTTGTTGCATTGGGGGGCATTTGCAGTAATGGGAACGAGAGAGTTGTGAGTTAACAAGAAGCGCTCATGGGTTGAAATTTATCTGTGGTTGTGATTTGCGTTTGTGCTTGGAGGTCTGCTACGTCATGCCTAGATCATCTGCTCCGTTTGACATCAATATGGTATGATCTCAGGTCCTCCCCCGTATGCTCACACGCTCATGCATGCTCACACGCTCATGCATGCTCACACGCTCATGCATGCTCACACGCCCATGCATGCTGACACGCTCATGCATGCTCACATGCTCATGCATGCTCACCCGCTCATGCATGCTCACCAGCTCATGCACGCTCACACGCTCATGCCTGCTCACCCGCTCATGCATGCTCACACGCTCATGCGTGCTCACCCGCTCATGCGTGCTCACCCGCTCATGCGTGCTCACACGCTCAAGCGTGCTCACACGCTCAAGCATGCTCACACGCTCATGCGTGCTCACACGCTCATGCGTGCTCACACGCTCATGCGTGCTCACACGCTCATGCGTGCTCACACGCTCATGCGTGCTCACACGCTCATGCCTGCTCACACGCTCATGCCTGCTCACACGCTCATGCATGCTCACACGCTCATGCATGCTCACACGCTCATGCATGCTCACACGCTTGGTCACACGCTCACTCATGGTCACACGCTCATGCATGGTTGCACGCTCATGCATGCTCACGCGCTCATGCGTGCTCACGTGCTCATGCATGCTCACGCGCCCATGCATGCTCACATGCTCATGTATGCTCACACGCTCATGCATGCTCACACGCTCATACATGCTCACACGCTCATGCATGCAATCCAAGCACTTGCATGTTACATGCATATGGCATCACATCAAGTGGTACATGCATGTCACTCACACATCACAAAAAACCTGGGTTTTTGAAGGGGGTTCGAAGGGGTGCACATTCAGGGCCTCAGATTGGTTTTTGGGTGCACTGAGCACTCAGTGTCCCTAGGAGGGTAACACTGGTTTTCAGTGTCTTCTGGTGTGAAACACTGATTTTACAAGGGTTGTTAGAAATAAAACGACGAATCAGGGTTTCGAAATTTTACAACACTGATCAGGGTTGTTAGAAATAAAACGACGAATCAGGGTTTCGAAATCTTACAACACTGATCAGCATAGTTGCTTATACCAGTATGTTGTCATAACACAGCGAATCGGACTGCGCGTGCTTTGCGATGCCCAAATTCGGCCAGTACAACAGCAAATACAGTCCCAGCCGCAGGGGGCGCAGGTCCTAACTAGGGAAACAGAAGCAGTTCAGCTGAATCTGGTCGAGCCGCAGGTATCTAAATGATGACGACCGCCAAAATCTGAGGTTACGGAGTTTCTGGTTTCAGGGTCGACCCCGATACAACGCTGACTCGTCAGTGTCCTCAAACACAAAACACTGAAAATCAGAGTTCGGGATAAAAAAACACTGAAACATCAGGGTCGTTAAAAAAAAAAAAGGCTGATGCATCAGGGTCATGATAAAAAAAGAGGGTCAAACTTCAGGAATTCAGGGTAAAATTCCTGAATTCTGAGGCCCTGTGCACATTTCTGGTGTTTTGGTTAGCGAAGCTCCAAAACGAAATCGCCACCAATCACGGAACGAAATTGGACCGCGTTTGTTTGTTGGAGTTGGAAATCAATTTCGGGATGACTTACATTGTCGGTTTTTTGGGGCGTGCCAAATTTGTTATCATTTTTGAATGGATTTGTTCAGCTTTGACTTTAGTATAATTTGACAGTGTATAAACCAGCTGACCATTTTGTTACAAGATAAATGCATTATATATGATAATTATTAAGGAGATAGGTACTGTCCAGATGGAACGCCTTCACCACATGGACGTGGCGGAGCAGCGCTTCAATCGGAATCATGGAGTACGCATACACTCCTGTCGTCCACTTGAGGCGAATGCATCCAGTTGCACCATCCTCCCCGCTTGCATTCCAATATCTAACGTAAGCCAGCTCCTCCCTCTCTCCACGGATTTTTGTGTGGAACAGCAGCAACAAACCTTGCATACCACTCCTCTCTCCGACCATACCTTACACCCTCTACTGCAACATCCGAGTACCACGGCCGCTCAAAATAGTCAGGTGTCGCCCGAACGAAGTGAGTAACCTTGAGAAGCTGGCATAGTCTGCTGATGGGATGGCCAGTGATGCATGGGCCTGCATAAAAATGGCGGTTAGTAATTAGTTGGTTTAGGCAGCAGGACTCGAACCTGCGAAATGCCCAATTATGAGTTGGGTGCTTTAACCACTCAGCCGCAAATAAAGATTGAATGTATGATCAGTCAAGTACTTTGATCTTGGAGACGCGTCCGGCATAACATACTAGAGCATCCTTGAGGGCAGCTTGGGCACAGGGGTGTTGCTTGGCCCACTTCCTTGCAAACCAGTTGGTGGAGGTGGGTTATTCTGGTAACTCCACTGGGAGAAAGTATGACTCTTTGATAAGAATCCGTGTGCCAGTCTCAATGGCCTGCCAACAAACAGTAGTGGGTTTATTACATTATGCATGCATATCCTTGCAATTCAATCACTAGACAGGTTTACCTGCCGCATGGCAGTCCACCGGCTGTCAGAATATTATGCTCTAGCCTGTAGTGGGGTGCTCTGTAGCGAGTACAACCCTTCTAGGGTTTGCTATTTGTATCCCCATTCTTGCTAGTTCAGCCCCCTCTCTTTTTGCCTAATTCTTCTCAACATGCTATCAGAGCAGGACGATCCTGTTGGGTCGATCCTGTGGGTGGGCCCACCACCAAATGCTTCCGCTGCTGTTCTACTGTTCGCGCGACGACTCGCGCGGCGAATTTTTTCTAGGGTTTCGGCGGTTTTCATCCCGCCGTGCGCTCGGGGCGCGCGGCGGTTTTCTGCCCGCCGTGCGCCCCGAGGCGCGCGGCGGTTTCCCACCGTCGAAGCGCCCTCCCCCCGTCGCCGTCGACCCCCCGCGTCGCCCCGCAGCCCCGCGCGTCGCCCCCGACGTCTCGTCGCGACACCTTGGGGAGCCGCGCGCGGCCCCCCGCTACCTCGTCGCGACGCCGTGGGGAGCTACGCGCGGCCCCCGCTGCCTCGTCGCGACGCCTTAGGGAGCCGCGCGCGGCCCCCCGCTGCCCCGTCGAGGCGCCCTGGGGAGCCGCGCGCGGCCCCCGCTGCCCAGAGGTGGCGCCCTGGGGGTCGCGCGCCTTCCCCCTCGCCGTCCCCCGCGCTCCTTCTCCCTTTCGCCCGTTTTAGGGTTTGGGGGTGGGGAGTGTGGGGGGGGTGCGGCTGTGGGGGTGTCGGTTGTGCGTTACTCTACCTACTCCTCCTCCTCCCTAGTCTCCCTCTACTGCAGCTGCCGCTGAGGGGGGTGGTGTGTGGGAGTCTAGGGTTTGGGGTTTAAGGGGGGGTACCGTGGGAGTGGAGCTAGGGGTGAAGCAAGGGGTGTGTGTCGAGGGGTGTGGGACTGTTGGGGGAGGTTGAGCGGAGACTGCCGTCGTGTCGTCCGCAGCACCTGTATTCCGGGGTTCCGCGGACCTCCGGTAGCTCAGAGAGCCGGCTGCACCTGTCGCCCGTGGGTCCGCTGCACCCTCCGCAGCGACTATTACCCCTGTAGTCCGGGGCTCTGCTTCCGGTAGCCACTAGCGTTGCGCCAGAGCCGTCTGATGCCCGTGTGTCTGCAGCTTCAGTCGTCGCCTCCACTCCTTTCTCCTCTCGCCAGCCTCCTCCTCCTCATTTCCTCCTCTGTCCTCCTCTCGCCAGCCCTCCTCCTCCTCATTTGTCCTCTGTGACCGCTCTTGCTCATAACTTATAAACTATTACTTCTTGCTTGTGCTCAGAATGTGTGGTGACATCGTGATCCACCCTGAGCTTGTACTGCTTTGTTTCCTCTGCTGATTACACCCCACTTTGGCTATGGGGGTGTGTCAGAATATTATGCTCTAGCCTGTAGTGGGGTGCTCTGTAGCGAGTACAACCCTTCTAGGGTTTGCTATTTGTATCCCCATTCTTGCTAGTTCAGCCCCCTCTCTTTTTGCCTAATTCTTCTCAACACCGGCATAACATCCGGAATGCGCCTAGCATGGAACTTCATGATCTGCCCATCTACATTGCGCTTGTTGGACCGACGGTAGATCCTCTTTACCAACGGTCCGTGCAAGTGCTCGAACATGTTGGTGCTGAATTCGGTCACATGACCCACTCGACGAATGGAGTCGATGTTGTGCGACATGAGATGGGCTTTCACAAGGCACCAAGAGGATGGCTGCTTTGGGAAAGCAGCCTGCAACTGCTCAACCAGCCTGATGGGAGTGGGAGTTGACAACATATGCAAGGACATCAGAGTCTACTACAACATACTACAGCCTACTTTAGTTGATTTACTATCATGGTTTATCAGCAACATCCTCCCAATGTAGGTTACTGCAACAGCTTAGGTGCCGTAACTAGGCATTCATGGAATGCACAGGGATTTACATGCATGATACTAGTACCGGGAGGTCTTCTTCTTGAGATCCCGCAGGGACCGCTCGGTGCGCCCCGTTGGATGGCAACACAAGAAGTACCAGCCAAGATAGCCACGAACGACATCCATCTGGGGCTGGCAAAGCAGGCCAGCAAAAACAAACACCATGACCTGCAAATTTGACAGAGCATATAGGAGCGGTGGGTATGAGTAGTTGGGAGATGCGTGCAGATAGGCAGAATTGATGATATCAAGAGAATGGAGAATGAGACATACAGCAGGGAGTGTGTTGTAGTATGGATTCGGCATGTTGTTTCTGCATGGTTCACGCTATCGCACAAGATGATAACATGCACCATGGCTTTCATACCTGCATGACGGCCCTGTGCTCATAGGCCGCGACACATGCTCCGGTCTCGAAGTACGCGCTCTCTGGCAGGCGCAGGTGGTTCAGGCGCGTGCGGTCGCGAATGAGGGACAGGCGCCTGCCCATACACAACAGTTCAAGGGCGGCACAGATCCCTAAACATGTAAGAGGAGGAGAGTGCGGCTAGGAGTGTATATGAAGAAGAGCAACTATCTAATCCCCCAAATCACTGTCCTGTCCATCTGCTTCACGCGCCGCTTCTTCATCTTGCGCACGACAGCCACAATGTGGCTCATCATGCCCAGGTCCGCCTGGTGCATGATGTCAGGCATGATAACGAGGTAGGGATTGCCCCACACGGTCCCTGGGACATCCCACTTCCAGAGCACACATTGGAAAAGGGGATATGGTGGGGAATGGAGGAGAAATGTACTTGAGAGACCCGGTAAACAACATGTGGGGTGAGTTCAATGGAGCAGAGCACATCTCCCCATTTTTAGCAACAAGGAGTGCGTAGACTACGCAGCAGCCTGGGAAACAGGTCGCTCACCTCAACCGGGTAGGTCGAGTAGGTCTTGCATGGGTTGTCCTGGGTTCATGTCAACACAGTCGCCTCATTCACGATCCATTGCTGCTGTTCAGGCGTGCGCGGCGTGTTCCGTGCCTTGACAGCAACCAGATGCTCCTAGTGTAGCACATGGGGGTGGGATGGAATAAACAGGTAAGGGAGGTGAGTTCATGAGTTCCATTAGGCGACATTCAAATGACAATGGATTTGAAGGCGCGCACATGGCATGTTTGCTCACCTTTGCAGCATAGCAGATGCTGCACGGCATCCGCGATCCATGCGAGAGTGTGCAACTGATCTTGCCGCTCTCGGGGTAGTCGCACACCCAGGCGTACAGCAGGGGCCGCACGGTCTGCCAATCACCGAAAGGTCCTTGAGACGGAACCCGCTACAAGGAATAGGGTAAGTGGCAACAAAAATGCTGGACGTCTGCTTTGTGCATGTACGCATAGTGGCAAATGGGAATGATATGTCAGGGGACACTTTGCATACTCTGCAGGTGATTGTCGGACGACATGGCGAAATGCAGCACGAGTACGAACCTTTCCATGCCATCAAGAAGCGGCTGCAGCACGGTGATGACGCATCGCTGGAAGAGCATCACCTTCTCAACGACAGACATTGCAGAAGGGGGGATAGGAAGGAGAGCAAGTAGCGTGTGCCCGGCTTTCCCCATCGCTTGGCCTGAAGGACGTTGCCAAGCGTCATCATGAGTGGCCACGCCTTCTTCTGGCCGTCGTTGCTCATGTGGGTCACATCCGAATACCAGATGATTCCCCCCACGACTTCGGACCATCCGAAGTGTTCCTGCATTGCACGACATAAATGGCAACGGACACACGGTCAAACACCACCAAGGTAACTTGTAGCAAGGCGGATTCAACCAGCTTCTTAGCATGTGCAACGAACACGACACACTCGAGATGCTCCATACACATCAGCGCAGCAATGGATGCATGAGCACGTATCCGGTTTTGGGTGCCAAAAGGGGATTTCCTTACCTGAGCATCATTCCACCACGTTCCTGTTTCCGATGTGGTATAGCGACGCTCTCCTATGTCAGGGTCCTCATCGACATGCGCCTTGAGCTTGAAGCCGGGCGTGTTGTTGGGATGCCCAAATAGTTCAGCGAATGCCTGGTGCATGGTGGCGACGACATGACAGACTAGGGCGTGATTAGTGGCGTTGAAGGTGGGTCTGATCTAATACAAACTAAACGAAGATAACTTTATACAATCACCACATGGTTGCCGCATCATCATGTCATTTACAAGGATTCAGAGTGGGCTTACCTAAGCTGAGTTATGAAAGAGCAGGCGCTGTGGCGGATGACCGGCAATCTCGAAGGTCGCCACTGACCATCCGCGATTGAGCCCTACCAAGCGCTCCATCTCGAACCGCTCCAGATCCTTGCAGTTCCGGAGCTCCGAGGTCACAAGAGGCGCGAGACCGGGCTCTACCACGAGCTGTAGCAGGCCATTGGTGTCAACCTCGGCCATTCCCATTCCGCCATTCACGCGCCGAACGAAATGCAGCAGTTTCAACACGAGCGGATTGAGGGGCGTGGCATCGCGCTGTCCTGAGAAGATTGTTGGCGGCGCGGCATGACTCCCTTCAGGCTGGCTTGCATGATGCTCACTCGTGTCAGCTGCAGGTGCTCCTGGTGGCGGTTGATGTTCATCTTCAGGAGCCCCCTCGTTCACAGCCGAGGGTGTTTCGTCTTCGTCAGCTTTAGGCACGCAAGGAGGACCGTTCACACGTGTTGGATGCGTTAGACGCGGGACGTGAAACGGGAGCAGCGGGAGCGTCCGACAGAATGTCGTGGACGAATAGCAGTGCGTGTAGACCGGCGGACGGCGCATATCGCGAGGGCCTTGCCACGGCGGAAAGCCCTTGACAAGGGGTCCGCCGTGACTTATGACCGCCATAAACTTGCGCGTTGGGGAACCATTTGTTGCAGAACTCGCAGACAACGCCTGACAAAGAGCCCATGTATGCGGGATCCGTCTAAGAGTGAAGCATTGGAGTATGACGCAACCAGCATGTTTGAAGTTTGTGAACGCATTAAGTACACTGTCAATGAAGGATGTGACTCCAGCACGGTCATCGCCAAAGCGCGATCCGTCCACGGCGTCTTAGAGCTCTGCACGCCTGGCACTTGAGCATGGCGCTAGTGTTGAAGACTGGCTAACGATGGTCGAGCAGCGCGACCGTGACAAGGCATGATACAGACCGGCCACAGCACGGCATTTCCCTTTCCTACAAGGCGTGTCGCCCCCTTTAAGGACGACCACGACATGAGCAGGGCCTTATGTACTGGAGGAACCCTAAGCTTGGTCGCGAGTGTGCGTCGCGAGCAAGGTGAGAAGTACGTGCCTACTGATGCAAGACATGGGTTTTGAATCGTGCATAAGAGTCGAGGGGGATGAGGAAGAGAGGGAAGAGATCTGTTTGGTGCTGTGATTCTTTCAAGAGTGGCTATAAGGGGGAAAACACAATCACGTATGTGAGCCCAAAGTGGTGCGCACCTCCAGAGCCTTAATCCAAACCAGGTAATCACATTATACAGTTACATTTTACATGAAAACTGAATTCATCCATAATTATTTCACAACCATACTTTAGGGCCTGCACATAACCAACCCCTTTTTGACAACGACAGTAGTTGTAAACCCTCCCAGCTATCTAGTGTTGTCTGAATACATATGGGAAGTACCCACAAACTTCGTGTCCTAATGTAAGATTGTTGCATGAACGAATATATATATCGTCGCTTCTCAAGAGATTTATTGCACCTTAATGCATCGTGCTGAATTTCCATGCAAGAATTGAACCCAATCCAATACAATAACACAACGGTTTCACCGTTGGATGCAAACCAAACCCTTGATCACTACAACATCGCCCTGTCAAAATCTGGTTGTCGATAACACATCACCGCTTGTGCGTTAGCACTGTGCTTCACACCACACACTTTATGGACCACGTTGAAGGCCCATGCAATAACTGAGCCCAATCCAATAGCATACCACAACGTTTACACCACGTCGCGCAACACATGGGCCTGAACGCTGCAACGTCGCACTGTCAAAACATGGTTGTCGATAACACATCACCGCTTGTGTGTAAGCCCCGTGCTTCACACCACATCCTTTATGGACCACGTTGAAGGCCCATGCAAGACTTGAGCCCAATTCAAAACCATACCACACCGATTTCACCACGTTCGGGCAACACATGGGCCTGAACGCTGCAACGTCGCACTGTCGAAACATTGTTGTCGATAACATATCACCGCTTGTGCGTAAGCCCTGTGCTTCACACCACACCCTTTATGGACCACGTTGAAGGCCCTTGAAAGAATTGAGCCCAATCCAATACCATACCACAGCTGTTTCACCATGTCGCGCAACACATGGGCCTGCACGCTGGAACGTCGCACTATCGAAACATGACTGTCGATAACACATCACCGCTTGTGCGTTAGCACTGTGCTTCGAACCACATCCTTTATGGACCTTGTTGAAGGCCCAAGAAAGAATTGAGACCAATCCAATACCATATTACAACTCTTTCCCATTTGGCACTAGTGCTCGTAGTGTTTAAATATCGTCCAACGACGTGTAACAGTTGTGGCATTCAACGTGTGCTTAGTACAATTGTCAGCAGTAATAGTTATGGACGCTCATAGTGTGTGTGACCTGAGCAAAATCCACTACCTTACCTCAATACCATACTATAACATGAGCAACGTATTTTTTGGAGATTGTTTTCGTTGTAATTTTGAAGCGTATTTTGCTTGCATGTGCAACTTTGTTCATTTCGCATTAGCACTGTACTTTACAGGGTTTAGGTTACATTCGCGGTTGTGGTTCAGAAACTGTTCTAGATTGTGCAGTGATTGATGCGTTGGCAACACTGATTGGCCGACGCATCTCAAACGAACCCTCTCGCCACAAAAGCACCAGCCAAGTGGTACATCGACCATTGAAGCAGCGGCTGTGATCGAGCGGTGAGTGGGTTTATGATTGGGTGGCTAAACGTACACCGTCCGATTGTGCCTGGTCTGATTACAGTCATCTCTCTAGTCTCGCAAGCCACCCCAACCACCCTCGTGCCCCACCCACCAGCTTCCGTCACCCTCTTACCCACAACTTTGACGCTGCTCGTTGTTTGACACAGGCATTTCCAGATCGCCCGTGACTCACTAGTCGACTAAGTAATGGGCCGTAGCTATGTGCTTAGTGACTACTATTCCAGTTTTAATGGTAGCGGAAGTTTTTGGCGAGAGAAGATTGATTAGACCGTCGAGTCTCCCTTAGTTACATTCCTTTGCGGTTCGCATGGTAACCCGGCTACACCGTTCCGCAAGTTCTAAATAGCATTCGCGCTATCGCATGACACGTGCAACTCGGCAAAAAGAAAAGGAGGCGGAACAGGCCGGACCACGCGCGAGAAGGAGGCTGTCTCTTCAGACCGACCGGGAGGGTGGGGGCAGATCTAAAGCTACTAAAGCGTCCACCGCGCGCGGCAGTCAACAGAAAAAAGTGGCGGGAAAAAAGGCCGCGCGTGGACAGGAGAAGTCCGGGAAGAAGGCGGAGGACAAGGGGAAGCAACCAACACCACGCTAGCGGGTTTCTACCATGAAAAAGGATACGAATGTTGCCGCTGGTGGAACCGAGCCCGGTCTGAGTGACGACGGCACCATCGGCGGCAAAGAAGATCCTGGGCGAGGGAGCGTGAGTCTTGCAATCCGGTCGGCGGAAAGAGAGGGCTCGACGACATGGGGAAACCACAGCGACGCTCCTCTCGACGAGCATGCCGCAACTGTGGAGTCCGAGGCGGAGGCATCGCAGCACCATCTGACACTGCTCCAGCCTACCGTGGTCGAAGTTTCTGATGTTGTGGTAGATAAGGACAAGGCTGGAGCGCACGATTCTATGGAGGAGCCTAAACACGGCATCACCGACGTCGGTGGCTCACCTCCTTCTGGTGGACGTGGGAGGCGTAGGCAGAGGAAGAGCGACGGGGAGGAAGAGTATGACACCGCCGTGGCCGGGGACATCACTACGCAGGCGAAGAGGCGGCAAACGACAGACAGTGGTGACTACGCCGGTGGTGCTGAAGTTGGGACAACGCGGGGCGCCATGGAAACTAGTGGCAAGGTGACGGATCATGCGTTGCGCCAGAAGGGCCGACCCGGAGCGAGAAAAACATCCAGCGGAAGGAGGGGCACGCAAGCAGCGAGGGGGAAGAGGCCAAAACGCAAAGAAGAAGACCCTGATGATGCGGAGGAGGCTGATGCGGAGGAGGATGAGGAGGATGCGGAGGAGGAGGACGCGGATGTTGGGGAGGAGGAAAAAGATGAGGATGATGGGGAGGAGGAGGAGGAGGAGGAGGAGGAGGAGGACGAGGAGGGGGACGGCGAGGATGAGGAGGAGGTTGTGGGGGACGACGAGGATGAGGAGGACAAAGATGAGGAGGAGGAGGAGGAGGAGGAGGAGGAGGAGGAGGAGGAGGAGGAGGAGGAGGAGGAGGAGGAGGAGGAGGGGCGGAAGAGGAGAAAGGGGCGGAAGAGGAGGAGGAGGATGTGGCGGCAGTGAAAGGACGGGGCGCGCGAGGCAGACGGGGGAGTGGTACAGAGAAGGTGGGGGGCCGAACTCGTCATTCCCGAAAACGCGGGGCAGTTGACGCACCGCGTGGTGAAGCAGCGGGCAAATCGAAGGCGCGTAAAGTGAAGGTCGAAACTGAAGGGGCTGGTAAAAACCAAGGGAGACAGGGAGCAAAAGGGGATGGAGAAGGAAAGGGTGGCCGCGCCAAAGGGGTTCCTGTGGGTTCGGCCAAGAAAAAACCTGCAGGTAAACGTCGTAGCGGCCGCCAAAGCACTCCGTAGAAAGGTGGCAACGAGAAGGCGCATGCAGCTAAACCGAAGGGACAACAGCGAGGTAAGCAATGTGGCCCATACACATGGCATGGCTGTCATACTTTGTGCTAAACCATGCCTATTAACACCTTTCTTCACATTGTTTTCCCCCTGCAGGAAAGGAGAAGGTCGACGAATCTGCAATGTTGTCATACTGTGTAGAGCTTCCTTGTAAGTTCAGTCGGGATCCATCATTTCTACGTGGTCAGAGGTTAATTGATCAACAGCACGAAACGACGTTTTACCACTATCGTACAGAAGACATTTAGATATCCCTCCGAAAAAAACAAGTACTCGTGGACAGAGCTTAGATGTGACTATTGTCAAGTTGGTTTAACGTTGTACACCACTACGCAACGGTAGATGTATGCAACACATTTTATTCTCATTATCCTGTAGATCTACGTAACGATTGCACTCTCTAACTACACATATCACATGTCAATCACTCGTCCCCATTCTCCCCCTTCTGCCGCGACCCACGACACGTCGGCAGAATGGAAAGGGCTGCCCCTTGGTGGCGAGCTAGTCCCCCCGCAGCGAAGTACATTGACACCAGTAGACCATAACCCTGGCTACCACCTTGGCGAGATTGGTCACTTCCACCATGTTCTTGACTGGTTTCTGGATCTCGAGAATTTTGCCCTCCAAAACCGATGACCATTCCTTCTTTACCAGATGCTTGTCTGCGACGTGTCGCAATGCAACTACGCCGCATCGTGCAGCTTCTGCCGCACTCTCCGACAGCTCCTCATCGACGACGATGACTCGCGCGACTGATTTGGTGCCGGATTTGAGACTTTCTAGGGGTTGACCAATCGACGCTCCCCACAACGTGTAGAGCGCAGATGCCACGCCAGCAGCGTACACTGCATGTGGGGCATCTTCAGGGGCCGGCTCCACACCCGTGCAGCCAATCAGCATTGCCAGACCATTTCCTTCGCAGAGTCCAGTCTGCCGATCTGCTCCCTTTGCCAGCCGCTCGTTGGATTTCTTCATTACGGCAGAGAAGCTGGTGGGGGGGCCGGGCAACAAGGTATAGCCCGACAATGCAGGGCAAAAAAACGTGACTCACTTTTCAAGCCTGCAAATATGCAGCTCGTTGAGAACGCTCCAGACGCCGGTCGGCATACGCGTGGCGAAGTTCAAATGCTTAGACCACGCTTGGACGTCCGCCGCAGCAATGTTGTACGCCACTAAGTCAGTATCTGGATAGAACGCCATCCAACAGATCGCAATGCTGAAGTTCCTGCTGCGCTAGCTATCAAAATTTCCCAGATTTCTCTTCATCCCACCCACAGTCTGCTCGGAGCAGAACTTTCCACCCACTGTTCCCTTTTTCCGCCTGAAAAATCCACGTGCCTTGAACCGATTATCTATTCCCCACACCTTCCCAAGACTGTCCGGTTCAACACAAACCTTCCCCTTCTTCCCGACTCCCTCGGTACCATCCCCTTCGCTAGCGGCCGCTTCATATGCACCCGTTTGCGACCCGCTATGTTCCGCCAGCACATCTCTACGCCTTTTCGTGCCACGATCCCCATCTAAGTGTTCAGACTTTTGACGAAGCTGCTCACCACCCGAAGTTCCCACAACCGATATGTCTCCACCTTGTTCCAGTTTATGTCCCTTCTTCAGACTGAGTCGTGCAGCAGCTATTCGCGCCCTCTCCGACTCCAGAACCCTCTTCTGCTCCTCTGCCCACGCCCTCTCCTTCTCTTCTTCCATTGCCAAACGCTTCTCTTCCTCTTCCATTTTTTCCAATTGAGCGTCCAGTTCTGCCCGCTTCTTCTCTGCCACATGCTCATCCACCCCCGCTGCGACCTTGCTGTTTGAAGTCTCGCCTTGTCTCTCTACAACCGCGTCGTTTTTCACTTCCCCCCCCTCGCTCTGCACGTCCACTCCATAGTCTTCAGCACCACCCTTGCTCCTCCCCATGCCTGTCAACTCCAAGCGATCCTCGAATGCCAGCTTCTCTCTCTCTTCCTCCTTGTCCTGGCCCACCTCTGTTACTGGCTGATGGTTCTCTACTTTCTCACTCCCTTTACAGAGACGCTTATCTACCACTTCCACCTCCACCGAAACCCCCAGGGGCGCGCCATGGGTGGTAATATGCTGCAAGGGCGTGGAAGGAGCGGCATCTGCATTTGAACGCGCCAACGAAACCAAAGCGGGTGCGCCTGCAGGCGACTACGGCATGCTTGCCCTTGAAATCTCCACCCGGGGCTTCACGTGCAGTGCGGCCAGTATCTCTTCCTTCAGCGACTTTCCAAATTGGCGCTGTTTCACCTCGGTATCTTCACCATGCTTCTGTAACGCCCGTGTTATCCCCTCCTCCACATACTGTCTTATAAATGACTTTAAGGACTGTTGAAGCGCCTCACAATCGATTCCGTAGTTCACAACACTCTGTCGCGCCACATCCGTCATCCGCACATTTCCCGGCTCTCCGCTCGGTTTGTCTTTGCCTAAATGGTGCGTCGGCATTTTTGGAGGAGATTCTCCGCCTTCTATGCGCGCCCTATCCAGCATTTTAACCTTGGCCTCTGCCTTCTGCTGCGCAAGCAAACCCTCTTCACGCTGCTTCTCCAGCAACCTGTCAAAGAGCAAAGACCGTTGACGCGCCTCACGATCGATACCGATTTTCCCACACTGTCGTTCCGCTGCTGCACTCGCCGCCTGTGCTGTCTCTACCACTGCATGCTCGTCCAGACCATGTTGTTCCTGTTTGGGCGCATCCGCTTCTCCAACCAATATGCGGCCTCCTCCCAGTCCCATAGCGCCACCTTCGGTGTCTGCCTTTTGTCGCTTGGCCTCCTCCCCTATCCGCACTTCCTCCCCTCCCCTCCCATTGGCAGTTCGCCTCTCCACCCTCAATCGTTCTGCTTCGCGAAGGTCGTCTTCCACTAGTCTGTTAGCTTCGGAACATAGCATCTTTTCCGCCGCCGACTCTTTAAACAATCCCTGCTGCCTCATCCTCGTCCTCGGCTTCCGTGACAGCACATATAAATCTGTTTCCGTCAGGTCTACCTTGCCTTGCATATCATCGACCTGTCCCGCCCTATCCACTGGCCCTTCCCCTACTCGTTCCTCAACCTGATCTTCACCCGTCACAATCTCTTGAACAGCGTCGGTGTCATCGTCATCGTCCAACTCAACCACGTCCTCTCCGTTTTCTGCTTGGGGTTCAAAATGCTCCTGGCAGAGTTTGAGGAGCCACGCGTGTATTTCCTCCTTCGAGTATGTCCCTTTGCCAAGTCCAGGAAAGGTGCCGCCGCTCCGTACTTGCATCACATGCGACCAGTTGTCGAGTATCTTTCCCAAGATATAAGACACGAGCAAGCCGGACCCCATCTGCTTGCTCCTCATGTCGGTGGTTGTCTGCCATAAATAAAACATTTAACGTCAGCAACTAATTTGAAACATCTATGTCAGCATGCATCTGCAGAAAGTTACTCACCACGCTGTGATCAATGGTCAACCTCTCCAGCCTCTCGCTCAACGTACGTAACACCTCCGTCTCATCTTCGTCGAGGTGGCTGTCGTTGTGGGTGTATTCCACCACAAACTGCTCCTTCAGCCACCTGAACACATAACAATTGTTTGTTGAATGGTTGGTCGACAGTGGAAGCCTACACCAAAGCGTAAATCAAACTCACCCGAGTACGTCACTGGCGAAAGCCGAATGCATGTGGGTTGCCACGGAAGACTTAGGATCGTAATGTATAACATGCGTGCGATAGATTGGATGGCACTTCTTTATCAAATCGTCGGGATGCAGGAGAAGCATGAGGCTGATGAGGGCGTGAGGTTCGAAGTCAACCCTGCAACGCTTGTCGAGGAATAGCGTCAGAAATTGTACATCACGGAAAACTAAACAATCAGACTTCATTGAGAGCATCAGGCACCCAACCTCCCCATCCGTACCTTGACCAGAGCGGGATAACGCCAATAAGGCCTCTGTCCCTGCTTTCCTTACTAATGGGCTGCCTCGGTTGTAACGCCATCCTCGCTCTCACACTTATTGCTGGCAGGACGCGTATCTTCATTCGATCCTTACGCCCGAGCATAGATTGTATCAATTGTCTGCGTGGGGTTGTTTACAATATGGAGAACTGAGACGATTCAGAACAGAGACGCCGACGTCTTAAATATTCCGGATGTGCTGTGGACATTAGCGAAATAAAGAGGTTTTCATTAAGATACCAGAATTAACTTACAAGACCGTGAAATTCAACATGTTCTCGTTCCACTCTTCATGGCGTGAATTGAACGCCTCGTATGACGCATGTGAAATACGTGGGGCAATCCCGCATCATTTGATGACTAACGGCGTCTCCATGGAACTTGCTACTTTGAAGGGCATATCAGGTCGTCTATGCACTGACTATGTATCCGTACGACACGATCCAGAGCGCCTAGAACACGCGGGTGCAATCTGGCGTGGTGGTTATGAGAAACTAGCTACATTTGCAAGTGTGATGCTGGGGAACAATGCATATGTTATAAGAAACTGACTTCGTCAACAAAGCCTGAGTCGGGTGGGTGTTCAGGGTAGAACACCTCTGCGCGGCAATTGATTCGCCTTGTTCACGTCTACGCAAAAGGTAGTGTTGCGCCAGAGATCTCCTACAGCGTGGCTCCAAAGCGCAATTGTTCTCCAGCGGATTGACAACTGCCAATCACAACCTCTCGCAGTTACCGATAACGCTTTTGGCTTGCGCCTGCTCGACGGGAAATAGGCCACGTGGCGTGCTGAGGTGAACTATAATCCTGTCGTTATCCACATTGCAACGTCAAAGATTCTTTGATTCGACATTTGAGAGAATCGCATGCGTGATGTAATTGGTTGTAGATCGCGACTTTGCCTACTCACTGGTGGTCGAAAGTTGTGCGATTACCTCGCATGCGCTCGCGTTGGCACGCAACGTAGATCAAATTAGCCACGTCAGATTTATGGTCAAATGTCAATGCCAGTGGCAGAGTGCGGCCCTGTACCCTATGCATGCGTTGTAATGAATCTTGCAATGTCAATGTCAATGTAATGTGCGTCGTACATGCGTAATGTATTACGGCCACCATTGTCCAACCCAGATAGGCATTGTCAGCGCCGTTGCAGAGCTGTACCGGTCACTATCTATCCGTTTGACAAATTGGCATTGACCGGAACGTTTCGGGTAGACGCATGTAGTGATCGAGTTTGGCATGTCCTGTCTACATTTGCCCCGTGTTGATAATCCGTTTCACGGGTGTGCATCGATAGATGTGACCAATGTTGTAGACATAGACATGTGATTGCTGTTTGTTGTTCAAAATTGACACGTTTTGTAGATTAGCAATCTCACAAGTCGTCTGTCCAACTGCATTTGCACGCATCAATCTACACAAACTCCCGATCCTGATTGCGTGGCAAAGGGGTGACTCGTAGATGATATGTATCCACGTCAAATTTATGGCCAGATGTCACGTCTGCAGTCCTGTTTCACGCAGCCACATCTGCATTTGAACCTCATGCAGATCCGTTGGCGTGCATTTACTTATGGTATCGTGCTGGCGCGCAGCAAAATTGACAAGTTGCATGTTAGTCATGCATTTTACAGTAGATTCATACTGTACATCGATTTTGACATGGCGATTTTAACGAGCATCTTGCGGTATTGTTTAGGGGCTGATCGCCGAGAGGTGTAGACATTCATTCGTGCGCTAGCTCTGTAGAAGAAACTGTTACCTCGTTATTAACATGGCAATGTTAACGAGCATATCGAGAGCATGAGTGGGGGAGTCTATACGCGATGGTGACACTACACTGTAGGGGGACTACCTCTGCAACGGACATGCATGGAAGAAAACGAACAGAGTTTAGAGATTCACACGCCAACATCTCAAATTCGGCATAGATTGCGACTTTGCATCCGTGCTGTCATTAGGCGTAGATTGCTACTTTGCCCGAGCATTTGTGCAGGTAAAGCAACAAAGAAGATGCCACGTGGTTGTTGACAGATGTCTCTGCTATCTCACATTGGCGAGTCTGTGATCGAGGTAGCACGCAGTGTAGATCAAATGTATCCACGTCAGATTTGGGGCCAGGTGTCACGTCTGCACTCCTGTTTCACGCAGCCACATATGCAGTCGAGTCTCATTCCAATATGTTGGCGCGCATATACTTATACGATCGTTTTGGCGCGCAGAAATTCAAAAATGTGGCATGGTAACTTCTACAGTACAAACAGTTTTACAAATTAATAGGCACTCACATTACTCTGATGTGGCACTTTTTGACACGTATTCTCGCTTTATATATTGAAGCCCCCACTGGTGGTTAGTATGAATTGTGAAAGCATGAAATTGTGAATGCATGAAATTGTGACAGCACATTGTAGGGTAACTACGTCTGCAAGAGACTAGCGCCGACATATACAATCATTCCTCGATGCACGGAACCCTTGTAGAATGGGGATTGCTACAGCACTCTGCAATTAATGCAAGCGAACTCATAATGTAATTATCGACAGAGTATTACAATCCTTTCAGTTCGCTTCTGGAATTGGCATAATATCACAAGTGTGTGGCAGAGTTTTACAATCCTATCTGCACCCACATTCATTGGCCTAATTTCACATGTCGGTTTTTTACATCGCTGGACCTATTGGAAGCAAAGATTTATCAAACTACTCTGAATCACTGCAAACGCAAGTTTAAGTCGCCTAGGACCCCCTAGCGTGTTATAAACTCCGTGTGGCATGCTCAAGCATCCTCAGACGATGTACTGCACAAGATGGGATGAGAGTAAGTGCGGCTCCCTGGTGCGGCTCCTTCTCTACTCACACAGTCCTCTCTACAGAGGTCGGTGGTTGTTAAGCCCAGCCGCAGCATTTTTGCACTTACACCAGTCTATCAAAACACCAGACACCACCCTCGCAAGATTAGTTACTTGCGCCACGTTAGTCCTGGGATTCTGCAGCGCGACAATCTCGCGCTCTAGAACCAAACGCCAGTCCTCTTGTCTAAGCTGTTCACCGGCATGGCGCAGCACAGCTGAGATAGAGCAATGTGCTGCCTCTGCAGCAAGCCCCGCAAGCACCGCGTCATGTGCGACGTTTCTTGCTGCTACATTGGCGCCAATCATGTAGTCTGCACGATTAACACCGACAGACACGGCCCACAGAGTATAAAGCGTAGCAGCAAGCCCAGCCGCGAACTCCACCATCCCTACGCCTCGGAGAGGCGGCACAACACCATGGCTTGCATGCAGAACTGACCGTCCAATTCCAGCACAGAATGCACGTTCCCAGTCGTCACCTGCCAACATCCGCTCCTTCGTTCTCTGCACAACGATATGAAACCTGCGAGACAGCGGCAAGACGAGAATCAATACAGACATGGTACATCATGTAATCTTTCTTCTACTCAGAGTCATGCCACTCACCTCTCCATCCTGTCGAGATGGAGTTCGTTCAATACGTTCCACACACCAGTTGGCAAATGATTCGCAAACTCAAGCTCAGGAGCCCAGATCTGAATGTCTTGTGGGCTCATCCCATAATGTGTGAGGTCTATGTCTGGAAAATATGTCTTCCAGCAAATCGCCGCGGAAAAGTTGCGGCTCTGCACTGTGTCATGCATCCCCAAACACCGCTTCACCACACCGACGATCTGATCTGAGAAGTACTTTTCCGAACCGTTTGCCCTTTTGCGCACGAAAAATCCTGGCGACTTGAAGGGCATGGTGACGCCACGACGCTTTCCTTCTATTGTGTCCTTCTTACGCCCCTCCTCGTCCCCATATCCTCCCGCGGCTGCTACCGCAACATAGACCTCGCGCGAACCATTAACGTGCTTACTCATTGGTGGCATATTGACGGCGTGCTTCACTACTTCAACCCCTCCTGCCTGAGACCTCGTCGGCGATATTACAAGGGTCACACCGTCAACACGTTCGAAAAGTTGATGAGCCATTGAACGATCGCACAAGCGCATAAATCTTAGACCTCTAGTGAGCATTGCAGTTACTTGAAATTGGAGTGTCAGCGACTAGTTGCTTACTGGCAGTAGGGTTGTGGTTAAATGGAAGAACAGGTGCTCGTTGCGGTACAGGAAAATCCTGGACGGTCCAATAGCTCCAGCGTCAATCTGCCATGCAGATTTAGTTGAAGCTAAGAGTGTCTTCCAGCTACACGAGGAGTGACACGCATCTCTTGTCTGGCAGACGTCATCACCGAGGTTCAGGCAAGATATATACGGGTGCGGATTCATATCAGTCAGCTCGACACGTGTCCATCGGGTAGTTTCAGACTGACACATGACATAATTGGCGTTTGACAACACGTATGTCATGCAAAAAAATACACATGGTGCGAAACCACTAGCCCAGCAAATTACAATTCCGGGCCGAGCGCAGGGAGAGACCTGGGAAGGCCAGAGACCAGGCAGCGAGAGTGCATGCTACGAAGGCGAGGCAGGGAGGGGTGACCAAGGCGGTGGTGCCAAAGGAGAGTGTCGTGGGACAGGCGGCGGCACTCACACTGGGTAGCAACCTGAGCAGACGCGTACAGCTGTGGAGACAAAGGAGTGTAGCGTGAAACAGTGGTGAGGGTGTACAGACTAGACCCTGGCTCACGTGTGAACGTGGCCAGGTGGCGGCCGGTCTTGGAGCATGTACAGATCGCCACACGCTGTCCTCCAGGAGTCAAGGTGTCAACCGAGTGATCCTGAAGGACGGCATTGCTCACCAGGTTCGTAGAGAACGAGGGAACATGGAGACCAGACAGCTCACCAGACGGGACCGCTGGGCACGGAAGCACAGTCGTGGCCCGTGCAAGCACTGGACCCCCAGAGGGGTCAGCCAGTGAGACAGGAACAGGTGCAGGGAGAGGGGTGACAGTGGTGCTGTCGCGAAAGAAACAGCGCGAAGCACCAGAGTCAAGTGTGAACGTGTGCAAAGCCTGAGCGGACGCAGTACCAGGGAGAGCAGACTCACTAGCAACAGTCACCCTCAGCACTAACAGTCAATGCATACATAGCAGCAAGAATAGCATCATAGTCTAGATCAAAGATAGGAACACCACGCCTAAGCAGATCTGCCCAGTTGGGGAACTCAGTAGCATCAGGATACTTTGCGCGCCAGGCGTCACTAAGCCTAGCGAAGCAGCGGAACTCGGTGTGAAAACCGTCGCAGGTGCGACCCTGGCGGGGACCTGTGCAAAATGACATAGGGGCAGCGGTCAGAGCCCTTAGACGCCCCACGCCCAGCATACCAGTCATTGAGCTGCTGGGAGGTGAGAGGCGGACGCTGCTGCTGCTGCTGTGGCTGCTGCTGCTGCTGGTCGCCACCAGCGCCACTCTTCTGGCTAGATCCACCTCCACCCCCACCTCCACCACCAGTGCCGCTGCCTCCTCCCCCACCACCTCCGCTGCCGCCACCACCGCCTCCGGTCCTGCAACCACCCCACCCACCACCTCCACTCCCACGGCCACCCCCACCACCGGCGCCACCCCCGCCGCCCCCACCACCGCCCCCACCGCCGCCACCTCCGCCACCCCTGCCCCCCTTGCCCCCCTTGCCTCCGCCGCGTTTCCCACCAAGAGTAGAAGCGGCGTTGACCTTCTCAGCGCCGAGAAGGTCAACAGCAGCAGCAGCAGAGGCATAGGAGGGGGTAAGAGGGGAGGGGGAGCATCCCTCAAAGAGGGGAGTGCGGGGAGTGCCACGAGCAGCATTCACAGCAAGAATGTTCTTCTCAGCTGCAACTAGCTGCTGCTCGAAGTCATCTAGGGTGATGGTGGGAGGGTCTTTGGCGAGGAAGTAGTCCCTAACGGAACGGAGCGTGTCGGGAAGGCGGGTGACTAGGATGTAGAGGGTAAAGTACAGGGGGGGTTTGTTCTCGGCGAGGAACTCGTCAGAGAGAGCGGCACGAAAGCGAGCGTCACTAGTGCGGAGGTGAGAGATGAGGTCTGCAGCAGTGGAAAACGAGGCGAGGTCGGGGAAAAGGTAGGGTAGGATGAGGCTACCAACGGCGGCAGTGGCTGGGGCGGAATAGCGGGCAACTACAGCGTCAAACAGTTCCTTAGCAGTCTTAAGCTGGTTGAAGTGTGCGCGCTCGGAGATAGGCAGGTGGTTGCGAATAGCTAGGCGGGCAAGGGCATCGCGGGTCTGCCATTCAGCGCGTTCAGAGGCAGGAGCAGTAGCAGCGGGAGCAGGGGCAGTGCCATTGACATAGTCTAGCAGAGAGGCTCCGTCCTTGGTATTAGTCAAAAGGTAGAGCTGCAGGTCACTGAGCCAGGTGTCAAACTGAACAGGACTACCGTCAGGCTCAAAGTCGAGAACAGAAATAGTCGCCATGGCGGGGAAATGCAGCAGGCACAGGCTCAGGCTCAGGCTCAGGCGCAGGCAGCAGGCTCAGGCAGCAGGCTCAGGCAGCAGGCAAAGACTTTAGGGTAAGGCAGCAGGCAGGCGCAAGTGAGGCAATATGGTGGCGCCGGCAACTGATAGCAGGCTCAGGCAGCAGGGAAAGGCTTCAGGCTGAGACAGGAGGGTCAGGGAGCAGGCTCTTAAGGCAGGCAGGCGCTCAAGGCAGGCAGGCGTGTTGCGCACGGGTGGCGGTGGCGCACAGGCAGGGCAGGGCACGTGCGGCTGCGAGCTGCACGCGGGCTGATAGAGCGCGGCGCGGGCTGCTCGGGCAGTGCGCGAGCCGCGCGCGGGCTGTGCGGGCTGCGCGCGGGCTGCGCAGGCTCGGCGCGGGCTGCGCGGGCTCGACGCGGGCTGCGCGGGCGGTGCGCGGGGCAGCTGCAGGCCGCGTGCAGGCTGCGCGGGCTTAGGGCGGGCTGCGCGGGCGACTAGCAGGGCGCGACGCGACTGGCAGCAGTGGCGCGCGCTAAAAAAAGGGCTATGCGCACTCGCAGCCGAGGCGCGCGCGGGCAGCAGGCAAGGCTGATAAGGTCGTAGGTGAGGTAACACGGTAACTGATGGGCCCAAATCTTAGGTCCTAAGACCTACTGCTCTAGATACCATCTTAGAACTTAGGCTAGGAAGGAATGGTTCGATTAGGTCAAGGGGGGGTACAAGAAAGAATGTCGAGAGAAATTTTTGTACCCCCTAGTGCTACCCCACTACAGCCTAGACAAAGCCAACATACAAATATAGTTTGACATGAAAGGCCCATCAAACCTTATTGGAATGACTTGAAAATGGGAGGGGATCTAGAATTGGTGTGATGAAGCTCTCCACCCAGTTTCACACACTAGTTCCAAGGTTTGGTTTGTGTTTTGCATCTAAATGCAATTGCAGGCAATTTTGCAGAAAATTCAGGTTTATCTTTCAAAACAAAACATGAAAGGCCCATCAAACCTCATTGGAATGACTTGAAAATAGGAGGGGGATCTAGAATTGGTGTGATGAAGCTCACCACCCAGTTTCACACTCTAATTCCAAGGTTTGGTTTGTGTTTTGTATCAGAATGCAATTGCAGGCAATGCTGCAGAAACCATCATCAACAACCTTTCTCTGCTTATTGGATTGATCTGAAAACTGGTAGGGGATCTTCCAATATTGGAGTGATACTTCCCTCAGAAAATCAGATCATTTGGACCACAGAACAGAGGTTTGCAAAGCTTTCTGCAAAAGTAGGCGAGTTTGACAAAAAATTGTGCAAGTTGCTGAAGCAACCAAACGTGAGCAAGCAGACAGGCACCATAGTAGGTGATAATAGTAGCCCATATTTAAAATCCCAGAAAAACAGTGGTTGAAATTTACAACTGTCCATGATAGCCAGAGAATGAGTTCTCAAGTGCTAGGAGCTTCAATGAGGTAGCTTGATACGGTATGTTGGTTTTGGTGATTTTTTCCATTAAAAACTTTAAGATGCCAAGTAGTAGAGGATGTCAAGGGAGGAAGATGTCAAGATTCTAGGCAAGAATGAATGCATTGAAAGGAGAACAAGAGTACAAGTACCTAACCCTAATGGGGTTGTACCCTATATTGTCTACCCCACTACAGCCTACCAACACATTATAATTTAACACACCCCCATAGGCAAAGTGGGGGAGAACAAGGGGTCACAAGACCAGTCCAGCAAAGCAAAGCAAGCCCAGGGTGGATCACAACGTCACCACACTCTGAACACAAGCAAAGGCCACAAGGCCAGTTCACATGCAGAGCTATAGAAATAGAACAACACAAGCAACACAGTGATCAAAACCTAGCAAGCAAGCAGCGATATATATAAATCACAGTACAAAGAAAGTCAAGCAGTAAGCAAATGAGGTAATGTGGACACAAGGCCTAACGCAGTACAGTGCCGCTGATGATCACTAGGCGGAAGTGCCTTGGTGAAGACATCAGCAGTGTTGGCCTTCGAGTCCACGTACACAAGACGAAGCTGACCACACTGCTGCAGCTCTCGAGCAAGAAAGTAGCGAAGAGCAATGTGCTTCGTTCTGTGCTCTAGTCTGTGCTCCTGACACAAGGCAAGGGCCGCCTTGTTGTCTCCGTACAGAACTGGAGGAGAACTAGGCCGCTCTCCCAAGTCAGTCAGCAGGTAGGTGAGCCAGCGTAACTCCTGTGCAGCCATGGCCGTGGCGTAGATCTCAGCCTCACAACTAGAGCTGAGAACAGAAGAAGAGCGGGTGGACCGCCAAGAGACAGAACCAGAGCCAAGGCTGAAAGTGTAACCCTGTGACGACCGCTGCGTAGCCAGGTCGTCCACCCAAGAAGCGTCTGAGTGACCAGTGAGGGCAACTCTGTCGCGTCCTCCAAGCACCAGCCCCATGCCTGATGTACTGCACAAGTAGCGCAGCACCCTCTTAGCAGCCTCCCAGTGCTCTCGCTTGTGTCTCCCAGGCGCAACGTAACGAGTAAGGATGCTAAGAGGGTACGCGAGGTCAGGTCGTGTGCAAGTCATCAAGTACATGAGGCAGCCTACAAGCTCTGGGTACGGGCCACTCGACTCTACGGACTCGTCCGAAGGTGGAGATGAGAGCGAGTGACTGGTAGCCAGAGGTGTGGCCTGTGGTGAGGAGAACTGGAAGCCGAAGCGCTGAAGGACCTGCTGCACCATGTGTGACTGAGTCAGGGTAATGGTGCGGCGTGCTCTGTCCCGGGTGATTTGCAAGCCAAGGTAGCTGCGCAGCTCACCCAGGTCAGTGCAGGTGTGTCTCTTCTACAGCTCCGACTTCACACGAGCGAGTGCCTCAGTGTCAGCAGTAGCAAAGACCAAGTCGTCGATGTACACGAGGATGTAAAACGGCGGCAGCGACGTGTCCGTGCGAAGGAACAGTGACGGGTCAGCAGTGGAAGGAGCAAACCCAAGGGCCGCAAGTGTAGTCCTCAGTGTGTCGTGCCACTCGCGCGGCGCCTGGCGGAAACCGTAGACTGGCCACCGAAGGCTCCACTAGGTACCAGGAGGGAACGACCCAGTGAAGCCAGGAGGGCGGCGCAGCCAGATCTCCTCGTGGAGGCTGCCCTGCAAGAAAGCTGTGCTGAAGTCAAGAGAGTGCAGCTCGTAGTCACGCTGAGCAGCAACGTGCAGCAACACCCGAAGAGTGGTCATCTTCGGGGTGGGGGAGAAGGTCTGAAAGAAGTCAACTCCCTGTCGCTGACTGAAACCTCTAGCAACGTAACGAGCCTTGAAGACAGGCGGAGAACCCGGCGGCCGCTTCACCCTGAAAATTCACATGCCATCGACGATGTTCGCCCCTGGAGGGGGAACCTCGTCGACGTAAGTGCCTGTGGACTTCCAGGATGCCATCTCTGCGTCCATGGCTGTTTGCCACTGAGAGGAGTAGGGACCCGAGATCGCCTCTGCATAAGTGCGCGGAGTGGGGATGTCTACTGCATCCGGGTCTCCCTCAGGGGCAAGCAGCCAGGCCACGAGATGAGGTACAGCAGCCGCAAGAGAGTCAAAGTCCTCCTGCCTGTCCTCAAGGACGTCTGTGCCAAGACAGACAGACTCAGACTCAGCAACAAGACTGGCAGTGTAGTCTAGACGACAGGCAACAGCAAAGTCAACAAGCTCAGCGACCAGGGCAGACGCAGCAGCCGACTCAAAAGACGGGTCAGTGACAGCAGTGGCTAACAGACGCGTGACGGTAGGGTGCTCAGCACGAAAACGGTCAGACGCAGGGTCCGGAACGTCAGGCAAAGAAGACGCAGGAGGAGACGGCAGAGGAACCGACTGTGGTACAGAGGAGGGACGACGGACGACAAGGCGAGAACCAGCAACAGGCGGCGAACGCTGGTGCGAGACGCGGCGAGCGGAACGACCAGAACGAACAGGCGAGACAGGACGCGACGCAGGCTCACGACGCTCAGTAAGACCCCCTGACTGCTCAGTGTAAGGAGAAGGAGCAGGCAAGGGCGAGCCAGGCAGTAACGGAAGACCAGTAGAAGACGGAAGACTAAGAACCTGGCGAAGGACAGAGTCAGACGGCGGCAGAGACGACGGAGACGGCGGAGCGAAGAACAGGCGCGACCGTATAGTACCGCCAGCACCAGCAGCTCCAGCACCTCCAGCGACACCACCACCCCCAGTGTCAGCTCCTCCAGGACTGTCCCCACTAGCAGCAGCACCCCCAGAACCAGCACCTCCAGTCCCAGTGTCTCCAGTCGTAGCGTCCCCAGCGGTAGCACCCTCAGACACAGCACCACCAGCCCCAACAGCTCGAGTACCAGCGGTACAAGCACTTCCGGGACCAGCGACGGGAGTACCTCCAGGAGACAACGAACCAGCACCACTCTCAGCTCCAGGGGCGGCAGTAGAGGCACCACCAGCAGTAGAGCCCGGAGCTCCAGGAGGGCGACGCTGACGGCGACCGAACCAGTCGTGCAGCTGCTGGGAGGTGAGAGGAACACGCGAACGAAGGCGGCCAGTCCAGGGCGCAGCCTCCACTGGCGACGCACCCCCAGACTCAGCACCCCCAGACGCAGCACACCCAGACCCCTCAAGCACAGGCTCAGCTCCCTCAGACGGAGCACCGCGACAACGAGCAGCTCCAGCTCCTCCAGTACCTCCAGCTCCAGTGGCACCAGGCTCAGGACCTCCAGAACAACCAGCTCCGGCAGCCGCAGGACCTCCAGGACTAGCACCCCCAGAACCAGCAGCTGCAGCACCGCCAGAACCTCCAGCACCAGTGTCCCCAGTCTCAGCGCCTCCAGCTCCAGCTGCACTGCGCGGAAGGCGAAAGCGCCGGACGTACCACTCACGGAGCTGCCGCTGTGTGAGAGGCTCCCGGAGAGGCGACTCAACACCCTGAGCACCCCTAGACGCAGCAACTCGAGGCACAGCACCCCCAGGCCCCGCACCCACGGTCCCAGCACCCCCAGGCTCCGCACCCTCAGGCTCAGCACCCCCAGGCTCTGCACCCCCAGGCTCAGCACCCCAATGTCTCAGCACCCCCAGGCACAGCACCCCCAGGCTCAGTGTGAGAGTACGACGGCTTATGCTGGCTTTGCTAGCTTGCTTGGACTTTATTATGTTATTACTAGCTTAGCTTTATTTTATCTTGCATGCTTTTGCTTGATTTCCTAGATTCGTTGCCTTTACTATAGTTATTATAGTTGTAGGCACCGAACTAGGTTGAGTGCACCGAATTCTAGGCTTTTCGGTTGCCACCGAATTGCCTTCTACCGAATTCGGGAAGGACCCGTTCGGGACGCTTCGCGACCCGCGGAACCTTCTAGTAACACCCGGGTTACTGCCTTTGTGTCGAGCCTATATATAGCCTCGCCTTGTACCCAGGTGAATCATTCAATAGAATCATCTTTCCTAAACCAGATCCTCACACTTGGTATCAGAGCGGGTTTACACGCGAGGTCTTCAACCGCGTAGTTCCGGCCTTTAAAAACCGCGGGGGCGACGACGAAGGCGCCGATACGGATATGTAAAACCAGTTCCGCGCAATTTTTCTAAGTCCCCCTCGATTCGGTTTTCGAACACCCCTTCGATTTACTGGTGGAAAGGTTGGAGTTTCGACCGTTCGATCGAGTTTCATCTCAACGGCCCAGAGAATTTCGCCTCAAAAAGTTGGAATGTGGAGCGTCGGATCGAAAATCTTCTCAACGGCCGAGATCGAACGCGAATTTCGACTAAGGAAGATTTACGCGACTTACAGAATTTGCACTCGTCGATTCTACAGTCAACTCGACTCGCAGTAAGTCGACCAGCACCCAAAATTCAATTATTTTCGTCGCGCTTCTTTCTGTAAATCGCCAAATGGAGGGAAAAAGAGATATTTCAGTACAGAAAATCGCGGAGTTACGTGCCGAGCATAAGCAGATACGTGCGGCGCTCCCACGACTCGAGAAACTCCTTGCGAACCAGTCGGCAACCGCCACAGCAGCAGCGACGGCAGCAGCAGCAGCGGCGACACCGACAATTCTACCTGCGACAACGGCAGCAGCTACAGTTAACCTCGAAGCAGTGAAGCTGAGGCTACCGGAGGCGTTCGATCCTATAGTTAAAGGGAACGACGTTCGTCGATTTGTAGCTGAACTCGAAATTTACTTCGAAGCCGTTGGATGCACGACCCCGACAGAAGACGCAATGCGCATACGGCTCGCAGCAACACTGTTACAAGGCCCAGCTCTAGAGTGGATCAACAACAGAATAGTCCAAGGCGAAGGGACGTGGGCGCAGTTTCGGGCAGCACTGATCGAACAGTTCGACACGTTGAACAGTAGCTACTACGGAACACGACGCAACAAGCCAACTAGTGGCATGGGGCGATTGGCACCACCCACGACTGCTGAACCGATGGAGAACGACGAGGGCGATGTGGAGCAGCGGCTAGCAAAAACTGAGACGTACAAATTTTGCGGCGCTACAGGACATCGTATCTTGGCGTGTTGGGAAATGAAGGGAAGGCGTGCGGAGCTGAGATACAAGAACAGTGCGGCACCCCCGAAGCAGAAAACGGACAACGTGGCAACTTCGGAGAGGGCGAAAAAAGGAGAATATGATGGCGCGAGTTTAAAACGTCACGACCAGCCGGCACCAGGGTAAATCGCCGAGATAAATGTAGACTCCGCGAAACAAGACCCCGCATCGACTGGGAAACTCCAGCCGTACACCCCGACAAGTAAGAATATTACTTCTCGTGGGTTTCAAGCCTTTATTAAGGGAGAGTCAGAAATTAAACCGGTACCGGGTAATATGGGGACCCTACTCCGGAGCGCTAACAAGGGTCGAGCGTTCCGAGGAGTTAATATTCTCTCCCAGCAGCTCTGTTTAAAGGCTCCCTGTTCCCCACAGATGAAGCCTACACAGCTGCAAAGGCCTAGGGGAAGGTTCCAGGCTCAAGAGAAGCTGTACCAGCCTCGGATAAATCCTTCTAACCCTACTCAGGTGATACCTGATATTGAAGCTGCATCTTCGAGCGCAGGACCTAGGGATGACATATTCGACGTACCCTACGATCCTATAAGCGATACCATCTACGGCTACTCGGAGCAGCAACAGCCACTAGTACTCGAGGTGATCTGCAACGGGCGACGCCTCCAGACACTGGTGGACAGTGGTGCGTCCCACTCGGTGTGCGACTGCGGGACGTTGGAGAAAATTGAAGAATCCTCAGAAGAGACCCAGTTTACAGCAACGACGGTGGACGGTCCAAAGCTTCCCATCCACGGCGAGTCAACACTGCAGCTGCAGATAGGAGCGTTAAGGTGGACGGATACAGGGGATACTCCTCATCAGCAAGCCATGGAGCAGCTACAGACAGCACTGACTACAGCGCCAGTACTCATCCTACCGAATCCAGACAGAGACTACGTGGTGGAAGCAGACGCTAGTGACCAAGCAGTCGGAGCAGTACTGATGCAGAATCACGGACGCGGTTTGCAGCCCATCGCCTATCTGAGTAAGAAGCTACACGGAGCAGAACTGAACTACCCTATCCATGACAAGGAAGCCTTAGCGATAGTCACAGCCTTCAAGGCGTGGAGGTGTTACCTAGAGGGAGCCAAGACTACAGTTTACACTGACCACTACAGCCTCAAATACCTGAAGTCGCAGCCGACGCTCTCACGACGACAGGTGCGGTGGGTAGACTTCTTGGAGACCCACTTCCACTACGACATCGTCTACAAGCCCGGGCTATACAACAAAGCTAACGCGTGGAGCCGCCCCGGTCATGTAGCAGGCATCCAACTCGACGGGATGAACCCTCTGCTCAAGGGTCTATTCCAGCATGGATACTCCGTGGACGCAGAGATCGCTACAGCAGAGAAACAGAAGCTGTTACAGTGGGAGAAGGACCTAGCTGTAAGAAAGGGATCAGGAAAGATTTGGGTACCGAACTATGCCCCGCTCCGACAGATCTTACTGGAGGAATTTCACGATGTGGCATACGCGGGACATTTCGGGAGCAACAAGACGTTAGCGGGAATAGCAAAGTATTATTACTGGCCCCGGATGGCAACAGACGTGCAGCAGTTCGTCACTTCATGCGACACGTGCCAGCGGATGAAGAGTAGCAAGCAGAAAAAAGTAGGGTTACTTCAGCCTCTACCCGTCCCGGAGCAGCCATGGCAAGTTGTCAGCCTAGACTTCATTACTGGGCTTTCTTCGACCTCACGAGGGCATGACGCTATACTCGTGGTGATCGATAAGTTCTCTAAAATGGGACACTTCATCCCGACCAATGCCACGGCTACTGCTGAAGCAACTGCTCGCCTCTTCTTCGACCGCATCATCACCATCCACGGCATCCCCGCTACACTTATCTCGGACAGAGACCCTAAGTTCACTAGTAAGTTCTGGAGGGAACTCATGGGATTGTTGGGGACAAAGCTTGCGATGTCTTCAGCGTACCACCCCCAGACTGACGGACAGACAGAGCGACTCAATCAGGTGGTTGAACAGTTACTGCACACAGCTTGCAAAGACGACGTCAGCCACTGGGATTCACAGTTACCGACACTTGAGTTCGCTTACAATAACGCGTCGCATGCGGCCACAGGGCAATCTCTATTCTTCCTGTGCTACGGACGGGAACCACTTACACCACAGCAGCCAACCACACCGGCACACGTCCAAGCCGCACACGACTTTGTCACCACCATGCAGCACCCCACACCCGGAAGCGCGACGCATCGCCAACCTCCCCTGTCCAACGCAGTGTGGGCGAGGTCTCCGGCAAGGAGACACGGGGCCAGAGGTTGAGCTGATGCGCAGCGTACCGGACAGCAAACGGCCACAGAAAATGGGGAGCCGCCGCATGAACCAAGGAGGTACGAGCGACCTCCATGACCAGGCCAATGCGGCGCTCTGCAACCCCATTCTGCTGCGGGGAGCCCGGAAGCGTGAAGGACTGCTCGATGCCCTCCGCCTGACAGAAGGCCCTCAAGAGGTCAGAGGAGAACTCACCACCTCTGTCAGAATGCAGACGCAGGACAGGAAGCTCTGTCCTGAACCGGCGGCGGAGCTGGAGACGAACGGTGCGGATCCAAGGGATCAGAACAGCAGGGACCTCACCCTTGGTGCGCAAGGGGAAGACCGTGGTGTAACGCGAGTAGTCGTCGACAACCAGCAGAAAGTACCGCTCACCGCCCTGTCCACGGACGCGGGCTGGGCCCCACACGTCCAGGTGGAGGGTCTGCAGAGGAGCCTCGGTCGGGGGAAACGAAGAGGAGTGAGGAGCGGCGCGCTGCCGCCCCTCGACGCAAGGAAGGCAAGGCGGCGCAGGCGAGGCAGGGAGGGGAGGGAGAGACCGGGGAAGACCGGACACAAGGTGACGACGGTGCATGCCACGAAGGCGCGGCAAGGAGGGGTGACCCAGGCGGTGGTGCCAGAGAAGGGTCTGGTGCGACAGGGAGCGACACTCACAGGGGTGGGCTACTAGACCTGACGCAGACACCTGACCAACAGCAGCGACCTGAGGAGACACAGTGGTCAGTGTGTAGAGACTCGACCCCGGCTGACGAGTGAACGTAGCCAGGTGACGGCCAGTCCTGGAGCACGTGAGGATCGCCACACGCTGTCCTCCAGGGGTGAAGGTGTCAACCCAGTGATCCTGGATAACAGCGTTGCTCACCAAGTTCGTAGAGAACGAGGGGAGGTGGAAACCCGACAACGAGCCAGACGGAACCGCCGGACAGGGAAGCACAGTGGTAGACCGTGCAAGAACTGGACCCCCGGAGGGGTCAGCCAGGGAGACTGGAACTGGTGCAGGGAGGGGAGTGAGCTCAGTACTGTCACGAAAGAAGCAGCGGGAAGCACCTGAGTCAAGCGTGAAGGTGTGCAAGGCCTCAGCGGGCGCAGTACCGGAGAGCGCAGACTCGCTAGCAGGAGGGGGTGTACCGAAGGGAGTAGCCTCGGAAGGCACAGTACCTGAGAGAGCAGACTCGCTGGTACCTAGGGCAGCGGGCTCTATACCTGGGTCAGGCGGCACACACAAGTAACAGTCCCCCTCAGCACTAACAGTCAATGCATACATGGCAGCAATAATAGCATCATAATCAAGAGCAAAGATATCAACACCAGCCCTCATCAGATCAGCCCAGCGGGGGTGCTCTACCTCCTCGCCCATCTCCTCACGCCAAGCGTCGTCAAGGCGGGAGAAGCAGCGGTACTGGGTGTGGAACCTCCCACACTTCTGCCCCTTGCGTTCACCTGTGCGAATGACATAGGAACAGCGACCACTGCCTCCCGACGTCCCACGCTGAGCAAGCCACTCACGGAGCTGCTGGGTCGTCTGAGGACGCTGCTGCTGCTGAGAGGTCTGGCCCGAGCTGGGGCCTACACTCCGACCACCACCGCCGCCACTACCGCCGCTCCGACCGCCACCGCCGTCGCCGCCACCGCCACCACTGCCACCGCCGCTGCCACCGCCGCCACCGCTGCCGCCACTCCCGCCGCCGCCCCCGCCCCCACCGCTGCCTCCACTCCCACCAGCACTCCCGCCACCGCTCCCTCCGGCACCGCCTCCTCCCCACCTCCCCCACCTCCTCCCCCCCCAGCGCCACCACCACCACCCTTGCCCCCCTTGCCCTTGCCGGTGCGGCGCCTCCCACCAGGAGCAGAAGCAGCGCCAGCAGACTCAGCACCAAGGAGGTCAACAGCAGCAGCAGTAGCGTAGGAGGGAGCGAGGGGAGAGGGAGAACACCCCTCAAAGATGGGGGTGCGAGGAGCGCCACGAGCAGCACCTACTGTTACAATGCTCTTCTCGGCTGCTAGCAGCTTCTCCTCTAGGAGGGCGACTGTGAGCTCAGTGGGACAGCGGGCAAGGAAGTAGTCTCGGACTGAGCTGAGGGTGTCAGGGAGACGGGTGACTATGAAATGGAGCGTCCAGTACAGTGGAGGGGGGTTCTTAGCGCAGAACTCGGTGGGAAGGGCGGCACGCAGGCGAGCGTCACTAGTGCGAAGGTGGGTGATGAGATCGGCGACTGTAGCAAAGGTGGACAGCTCAGGGAACAGGTAAGGCAGCATGAGGCGGCTAAGCTCGGCTGTGGCAGGTGAGGAGTAGCGAGCAACGACAGCGTCGTACAGGGCCTTAGCGGTTTTGCAGTCGCCAAAGTGCTCTAGCTCAGCGAACGGCAGGTGACTGCGAATAGCCAGGCGAGCTGCAGCGTCACGAGTCTGCCACTGGGAACGTACACTAAGCTCGGCTGTGGCAGCAGGAGCAGCGGCAGCACCAGACGCGTAGTCATAGAGGGAGACGTGGTCCGTGCTATTGCTCATAAGATACAACTGCAGGTCGTCGAGCCAGGAAGTGAACTGCACGGGACGGCCCTCAGCATCGAAGGAAAGAACGCGAATAGAGGCCATAGCTCAGGCGTGAGGGCACAGCAGAGCAGCGGCAGCAGCAGAGGGGACGCGCTAGAGCGAAGCTAGCAGCCGCAGCAGGAGCAAGCGGCGGTGCACGGGCAGGGAGCAGCAGGCGAGGCGGGCGGCGCACGCGGGTGCGTGGGGCCGCGGGGCTGCGCGCGTAGGGGCGAAGGGGCGGCCACGGCAGCAGCAGGGCTGGCGGCGGGCGGGTAGGGCTACGGGCGGGCAGCGCGATGGGCGGGCAGCCGGGCGGGCAGCGCGGCGGGCAGCGCGACGGGCGGGCGACGCGGCAGGCAGCGCGACGGTGGGCAGCGCGGCGGGCAGTGCGACGGGCGGGCAGCGCGGCGGGCAGCACGGCGGGCGGGCAGCGCGGCGTGCAGCGCGACGGGCGGGCAGCGCGGCGAGCGGGCAGCGCAGCGGGCTGCGCGACGGGCGGGCGACGCTGCCGGCAGCGCGGCGGGCAGCGCGGCGGGCAGCGCGAAGGGCGGGCAGCTAGGGCGCACGAGGGCGCTAACGAGGGGCGCACGAGGGCGCTAACTGGGGCGCGTGAGGGCGCTAACGAGGGGCGCGCGAGGGCGCAGCGAGGGCGCGCGAGGGCGCTAACGAGGGTGCGCGAGGGCGCTAACGAGGGCGCACGAGGGCGCAGCTAGGGCGCAACGAGGGCGCATCGAGGGTAGGGCGCGGGGTAGCGTGGTAACCGCATGCGTGCGACGGTGGGCCCTAAAAAAAAGATCGGTAGGTCCTAGGGACCTCCTGCTCTGAAACCATGTCAAGGTTCTATGCAAGAATGAATGCATTGAAAGGAGAACAAGAGTACAAGTACCTAACCCTAATGGGGTTGTACCCTATATTGTCTACCCCACTACAGCCTACCAACACATTATAATTTAACAGAAGATTGAGCTAGTACAATGTTGATTTGGACCACAAACCAAGTAGATATGAGCATTTAAATGTACCCCATAACACGAGGTTTTGCCCCACAAAAACGCCCTTAAATGTGTTTTTGGCAATTATTCTTGTAGTTGTTCTGTAGAGGATACCTTAATCTATCGCTTTATGAAAAAAATAAAACAGCCAATTTTGAAATTTGCCAACAGTTGGCCAATTGTGTGGCTTACAAATTTGGATGTTTGTGGTCTATTTCTGAAATGAAATGTGTGTGTAAGCTTACAAAGTTCATCACATTGAATGTTCAGCTAGTTACAGATGACGCCTCTACGCGACCAACCCTAGACGACGGTCGCTACCGGCACTGTTCATGCCTCACGAAATGAATGCAAAATTTCGTGAGTCATATTTTTATTACCATGTGAAAGCTTTTTTTCGCCAGTCTGCGTCCTGTCTTTTTCTCTCGGGCAAAAAGTGAAAAACGGCAGGCGCCTGTCTATTTCGCGTGCGCTGGTCTACGTCGCCACGAAATGCACGTTCCCCGCCTGGTCTTCCATATATTCTAGGAAGAGTTTTCCATGAAGACGATGAAGCCAGTGACGCCACCCCAGTGAGCGACGGTTTCCCCTTCCCGTTCACGAAATATCCAAGCCTGTTCGCGAACGCAACCTTGGTCGCGTACTCGCGAACTTCGACAAAACTGCAAGTCGGCCAAATGTCGGAAAAATGTTTTCGTCGACTTTAGCTGCGAACCTGCAAACCTTGCCCGGAAACTGGTCGACGATTTTGTCGACGTGTGCGACACGTTTGCGAAGGAATTTTGTAAACAGAGAAACCTGGACAAGGGCCCTGGCTTTCCAGAAGTTCCACGCCCTACCCTAGCGCCATTCTTCCTCCACTTCTGCTCGTCTTCTTCACCTCCCGCCATAGTCACATCAGCTGTTGCGCACCGAGACAATCACCAGAGCCAAAGCGCGCCAGATCTGCCAACAGTACGTCTCGTTGCAACGCTTAAAGCGTCGACGACTTTCGGTGGAGAATCTGTTGTTCGCCGATCATGGCGCTCGGCGAGGCGACGCGCGTGGCGCTGCAGGTGTTCAAAGCGACGGGCGGGCTGGTGTGGAAGCGACACCCCATGAACCACACGCGCCGCGCCAACGCCAAGACGCGCCACGCGCGCATCCGACAGGTGCGCTGCGGTGCGATGAACGAGGCAGCTGAGCAGCCGATGAGCGTCACATCAAGCATGACGCTGCGGTGCTCTCTCTTGCCACGCTTCGTTGCACAGCCCCCCCCAACCAGCGAGCGCGCTCCCTCCCCGCGCATCCTTGCGACGTCCATTCCCTTCGCCGCGTGTCCAAGCTTACGATTGGCGCTGAACGCAAGCTCCCGCCTCGCCGAATTCATGACAAGTCTCAAGAATCGCTGCACACGTCCGTGCCGACGACGACAGGACTCCTTTCAGAATTCTCAGAAGCACAAAGTTAGTGCGGCTCTCGCCTCTCCTCGTCAACATGAGCTGGCTGGGAGAGGCATGAAGCGCGCCACCACATGCCCTCCTCGCCTCTCCCCTCCTTTCTCTCTCCCCCTTTACGTCTCACTAAGCTCCCCGCCTCTCCTCTTTTCACTTTCACCCAAGCGCGTGCTTGCAGCACGCGCTGTCCACTGCTGCTCATCCATCGGTCGGTGCTCGCTCGCTTTCCTCATTCATTCGCTCCCCCTCTTCTCATGGGCCCGCCTCTTCTCTCCCTTCTCCTTCCCTCCTCCCAACCCCCACCTTTGCATGCTTCGGCAGTTAAAGCAGGTGCTGCGAGTGTGCGCTGCTGCACCACCGCATACTGCACCACCGCATACTGCACCACCGCATGCTGCTGATCCCACTCACTTCGTCGCCCACTCCCTCCGCCCTTTCCCCATTCCCTGCCTCCCGTTCCGCTTCCCTTTCCCCCCACCTCCACCACGAATTGCCAGGCACAGGAGGTGCTGCGAGCGTGTGCTGCGAGGGTGTGCCGCAGTGCCGCCACATGCTGCTGATTTGTCCCATATTGTGGCCTCCTCCCTACCTCCTCTTCCTCATCTCCGCGCCACCCCCCCCTTCTCCGCCATGCAAAAACAGGCAGAGCAGGTGCTGCGAGTTTGCGCTGCTGCGCTGCTGGATGCTGCTGATTTGTCCCATATTGTGCCCCCTCCCTCCTCCCTGCCTGCTCTTCCCCACCTCCGCCCCCCCCCACTCCCCGCCTCTCCGCCATGCGGAAACAGGCAGAGGAGGTGCTGCGAGTGTGCGCCGCTGTACCACAGCAAGCTGCTGATCCCCCTCCCTCCGCCCTTTCCCCCCACGTCCACCACGAATTGCCAGGCAGAGGAGGTGCTGAGAGTGTGCGCTGCTGCACCGCCACATGCTGCTGCTAACCCTGCGCACTCCCCGCCACCCCATGAGACTGCACCGGGGGAGCAAGCACACGGCACAGCACAGCACTGACCCGTGCAGCAGGGTTCAAGGCGGCACAAGCACAAGCGCGAGCGCAAGCACACAAGCACACAGTGATTGGATACAAGGTGATGAATGATGATTGTGTTCACAGGTGCGTGCCAGCAAGGCAAGGCATGGTGCTGCAGCGAGAGGCACTTGCAATGCTGGAGCACGTTTTAATGGAGAGCTTTGGATGGCTGGCCTACCCTGTGCGGGAGCACTGTGTGTGGCGCAACCCTCCCTGCAAGGATGATGAGATGATGTGGTGACGCCTGCCCACTCACACTGCTGTGTCAGATACGGTACCGGTAGACACTCCCTTGTTTGACTTCAGAGAGTACATGCAGTGCAGCAGCAGTGTGGCCTGGTTCCTCCAACTACCGTCATGCCCCGGTGCAGGGCCTCAGATTTCAGGAATTTTATTTTGGTTTCCTGAAGTTTGACCCCAGTTTTTTATTGTGACCCTGATCTATCAGCCTTTTTCTTTTTACAACCCTAATTTAGGAGAACGGGCTGTAGGAGGGGTGAGGCGCCGGTAGAAGCACGGGGGACAGTGGAGAGGGCAGGAGCAGCGAGGAACGGGCCGCCCACGGGCCTGGTAGAGCCGCCCGAACCGCGCGCAGGCGGCCCGAGCCGCGCGCGGGCCTGGCGCTTCCCGTACGGGCCGCGCGCGTGCCTGGCGCAGCCCGTACGGGCCGCGCGCGGGCCTGGCGCAGCCCGTACGGGCCGCGCGCAGGCCTGGCGCAGCCCGTACGGGCCGCGTGCCGGGTGTACGGGCCGCGCGCAGGCCACGACGGGCGACGGGGGGCGACGCGCGGGTCCCCGTCGCCCGTCGCAGCGCCTCCCGGGGGCGACGTGCCGAGTGACGGGGCAGGAACCCGCCGCGCGCCTCGGGGCACACGGCGGGCAGAGAACCGCCGCGCGCCTCGGGGCGCACGGCGGGCAGAAAACCGCCGCGTGCCTCGGGGCGCACGGCGGGCTGAAAACCCTAGTTTCGACGCCGCGCGCCACGGGGCGCGCGGCGGACAGGGAGTAGCAGTAGCAGTAGCAGTAGCAGCGGAAGGCTTAGGTGGTGGGCCCACCCACAGGATCGACCCAGGAGGGTCGACCTGCTCTGATACCATCTCAGAATAACTAGGCAAGAATGATTGAAAGGAGAGAGGGGTTTCACTAGCAGCAGTTGGGGTACATATAGCAAACCCTAACTGGGTTGTACTCGCTATAGAGCACCCCACTACAGGCTAGATAATAATAACATTCTGACACTTATGCACTCTATGCCATCAGAGAAGACCCCAAAGTCCATTTTGAACACATTTAGGATAAGACCCCCGGGTCTTCTAACCGGGAGATCACGGTATTCTTTCCGTTGTTAAGAACCCCCCTCCCTCGCACCCTTCCCCCCCCCCCCCCCCCCCCCCACCCTCTCACCCCCATTTTTTCTAGGTTATTATATCCGAGGGATTACAGTACCTAATCAATGCGAGGGGGCTTCTCTAGAAGGCAATTGAGATAGACACGCTGAACCGCTTTGGGATCATTTTCAGGCTTGGATGTGATGTTCCAATAAAGCTTGTTGTACTGTAGAAGATCCACGATTTGAATGTATATCTTCATCTCGTCCTCCGGCGCGTAGAAAAGCTCAAACCGCAAGACACCACCTGTGCACAAGACATGTACGAGAAACACATGGTAAAAGGTCAAAGTTCCAAACGACACCGAACGGGGGTGTAGAAGAAAGGCAAAAAAGGGGCAGCGGACATTCAGATACAAGACAGTAAGGAGTATGCATGCGGTCCTCAAACTCGCCTTTTGGACCGTACTTGTTGTATGAGCACCAGAGAGACGTACTGTGAATAAGGAAACTCACTGACTCACAGCAGGCAGCCCTCAGACCTGACTCATACAGCAGGTCCCCAGTCTTGCCCAGTGGGAGGTACACGTTACACCTTCCTTAGAAAAACGTGCAGTGAATAACAGGTGAAGGAACTCACCGACTTGCAGCACTCAATCCCACTAGTACAGCAGGTCCTTAACTCGCCCAAGGGGAAGGTACCCGTATCAAGCTGTCGGATACAAACGATTAAAAGGTTACAATAACTCACCGACTCGCAGCACGCGGTCCCACTCGTACAGTAGGTCCTCAAACTCGCCCAAAGGGAGGTACTTGACGCTGTTGACGCAGTGCACGAGGTCCAGTGTGTTGTCAAAGAAAGGCAGACGCGCCTGTGGGAGGAGGGTATGTGCAGAGGGGTGCAGAGGAAAACGAACACTTGGTTAGATGCTCTAACTCGCCCAAAGAAGGTATTTGAAGCTGTTGACGCAGCACGAGGTCGAGTATGTTGTGAAACAAGGGCAGACAGGCCTGTGGAGCATGGGGTAGCACACAAGGTGCAGTGTGGAGGAGAAAAACAAACAAAGGCAAGTGTTGTGAGTCCCTCAGAAAAAATGTAGTCGAAGCAGTGCACAAGGCCCAGCGTGTTGTCGAAGCAGGGCAGACGGGCCTGGGGGAGGGAGGTACAGCAGAGGAGAGCAGAAAGGAACAAATGAGGAGTCCATTGTGGAGCTTACAGAGGTACTTGACACTGTTGACACCATGAACAAGGTCATGCGTGTTCTCGAAGAAGGGCAAATGGCCTGAGGAACATGGGGAAGCACAAAAGGGGCAGATGAGAAGATAGGCAGAGGTGGGAGTTGTAAGCCCCTGAGAAGGGAGGGAGATACTTGCCGCAGTCGACGCAGTGCACGAGGTCAAGTGTTGTCAAAGAAGGGCAGATGGGCCTGTGGGGCACATTAGGAGGAGCGGAGTTAGGTGCACAGGTAAGTGCTGAAACGCTTTCTCGAGGTACTAGACCCTGTCGACGCACTTGAGTGCAGCAGGTCCAAGGAGTGTCGTGTGCCTTGGTAACGAGGTGACTTTTGAGTCGACTCACAAGTCACCTTGACGCACTCATGGTGTTGTGAAAGAAGGGCAGGCGCGCCTGAGGGACATGGGAGACACAACATGCGCAGAGGTGCATAGAGGAGACTGAAAGGCTGGTAAGGTTGCCTCATTAGGTTCCCTGGTGCTGTTGACATAGAGCACGAGGTCACGCATGTTGTCAAAGAAGGCAGAGGAAGTACGACACAGAGGAAGGACACAGAGGGAGTCTGCTTTAGAGCTTTAACATTCACTTGACTTGACGCTGTAGACGCAGTGCACGCGCTTGAGCGTGTTGTCAAATAAGGCAGCCGGGCCAGTGGAATGGAGATAGAAGAAGACCCACACAAGAGGGTGACATAACAGGAGTCCGCTATAGAGCTTCAAGAGGTAATTGACGCTGTTGACGCAGTGCATGAGGTCGAGTTGAGAGTGTTGTCAAGAAGGGCAGAAGGGCCTGCATATTAAATTGCAGAGGTGGGGGACAAGGGGAGGAGCTGCATATTTTGAGCGTGATTTCAGTGCATGCTAACATTGCATGTCTGTGAAGTGCATTGGGGTTACACTGTTAGAAAACTGAATGATAATTTCTTTCAAGGAAACAGAGGTTTACATAGTTGGACAAGGAGGGATGAGTTGGATGAGAGCCTTGCCACCATCATTGGTCCTCACCAATAAGTTGAGGTCACCAATTATTGGAGGGGCCAATAATTGTGGTAGAGGACCACAAATACTGAACATCCAATAATGGGGACTTCAATTATTGTGGGGGTCACAATATTTGGACCAAGGTTGGGTTGGCCCAACCCCTCAATCGGGGCAAACCCTGATTCTACACCCAAGCTAAACTTGGGTGCTTATAATTACCCAAGACTTAATAGTCAAAGCATGATACAAGAATAGGAGTATTCTAACACAACCCCTTATCATGCAAAGACAAGAAAGTCTTGGAAAGAAGTCGCAACCCCTGAATTAGCCACAGGAGGAGGGGGGGGGGCGAGCCTGAGCAAGGGAAGGAGCGAGGAGTGGACGGAGCGAGAGAGTGCTTTGGTGAAAATGTCCGCAGGGTTCGCAGAAGAGTCAATCTTGCGGATCGTGATGTGACCGTCATTGACGAGATCACAAATAAAATAGTGACGGAGATCAATGTGCTTGGAGCGTCCATGGAAGACTGCTTCTTTGGTGAGGTGGATGGTGCTGGCGCTGTCACACCAAATCGCGGGACATGGTTGGGGGGCGCCAAGATCAGCGAGAAGGTAGGACAACCAACGCGCCTCTTGAGAAGCCATGGTGACAGCATAAAATTCTGCTTCGCAGGAGGAGAGTGAGATGGAGGAGGAGCGAGTGGAGCGCCAGCTAATGAGACCGCTGCCAAGGGAGAAGCCATAGCCCTGGCTGCTGCGGCGGTCGGGCTGGGAGTCAGCCCAGGAGGAGTCGCTGTACCCGGTGAGAGAGGGGGGGGTGGGGCCGCCAAGGGTAAGGACGTGATCCTTGGTGCCGCGAAGGTACCGAAGGACGCGCTTAGCAGCGCGGCAGTGCTCAGTGGTGTGTTTGCCAGTGCCAACGAATCGTGCGAGGACGCTGATCGGGTAGGCAAGGTCGGGGCGGGTGCAGATCATGGCATACATCAGCGCCCCAACAAGTTCAGCATAGGGGTCAGGAGAGGAGGAGGGTGTAGTGGGTGGGGTGAGTTGATGACCAACGCGAAGAGGCGTGGAGATGGGTTTGGCGGTGGCCATGTCAAAGCGTTTCAGCACCTTCTCGATGTAGAAGCTTTGAGAAAGAGAGATGGTGCGTGCCTCCAAGTCCCGAGTGATTTCCATCCCGAGGTAATTGCGAACCTCGCCCAGATCTTTGCACGCAAGCCGCTGCTGAAGCTGATCTTTGACTTCCTGAAGATCGGTGGGAGACGCAGTGGCTAGGAGCATGTCGTCCACGTAGACGAGGATGTAGAATGAGGAGGGCGAGGTGCGGATGAAGAGGCACGGAGCGACTCTGGAGGGACGGAAGCCAAGATCCTTGAGTGTGGAGGAGAGCTTGGCATGCCACTCGCGTGGTGCCTGTTTGAGACCGTAGACGTGACGGCAAAGCTTCCAAACCGTCGAGGGATCAAAGGGCGTCGAAAATCCCTGTGGTCGTTCCATGAAGATAGTTTCGTGCAGGTCCCCTTGTAGAAACGCAGTGGTATCGTCCATGGAGTGTAAAAGCATTCCACAGCGGCCAACGAAGTCGAGAAACACTCTGAAGACCAGGGGGGCGGCTATGGGAGAATTGGTCTCAAAGAAGTCGGAGCCATGTGTCTGTGTGAATCCTTTGGCGCAGTAGCGAGCCTTGTAGATAGGAGACTCGCCGGGAAGCAGTTTCACCCGAAAGACCCATTTTCCTTTAACGACATTGGAGGAGGTGGGTCGGGGAACGTCGATGAAGGTGCCATTGCGGACGAAGGAGGATATCTCCTTGGCCATAGCCTCGACCCAAAGTGGGGCATCGAGGCAGGCCATAGCTTCTTCGTAGGTGGTGGGTTCGAAGATGGTAGGCGCCCCTGAGAAAAGGAGAACGGGGATGCCGGTCATAGTGCGAACAATGGGGGCACGAGAAGGTTAGCAGAGGTGGAGGTAGAGGAGCTCGTCATGAGTGGCCTCAAAGAGAAGAGGAGAGAGAGGGGGAGGAAGAGAGGAGGATGGGAGGTGGTTGTGTGGAGGGAGGGTGGGGGCGGGTCGCTGGACTGCTGCTCTGCTGCTCAGATGATCTGCTGCTCTGCTGCGCTGCTGTTCGGCTGCTCGGCTGCTTTGCTGCCCTGCGCTTCGGCTGCTCTGCTGCTCTGCTGCTCGGCTGCTCTGCTGTTCGGCTGTTCGGCTGCTCTGCTGCCCTGCTGTTCGGCTGCTCTGCTGCTCGGCTGCTCTTCTGCTCGGCTGTTCTGCTGCTCGGCTACACCGCTGCGTTGCTGCTCTGCATCCTTGGCACGCTGTTGTTGAGTGACTCGGCTGCTCAGCTGTACTGCTGGTCGGCTGCGGGTAGTAGCCGGAGTTGGGTGAAGGTGGCGACGACGGGAGAGTGCACTGGTGGGGAGGGGGGCGGGACTAAGGATAGGAGGGGAGGAAGTGCAGGACAGAGTGTGTGGAAGGAGAGGGGGATCGAGGATGGGGTCAAGGGAGCGGGTGTGAGGACGTGGTTGGAGAATAATGGAGGGGGGGGGGGGGGAAGGAGGGGGGGGGGGGGCAAGGGGGGGAGGGGAGGAGGGGGCGGGGGATGAGTGGCGTGAGGGAGGGAGGGGAGGGGCGATGGAGTGGGTGGGAGAGGGGGGAATGGCGGGGTCAAGGATGTCACCGGAGGAGTCTGAGGCGGGGGGATCAGAGGGAGTGGGGGGGGCTGGGGTTGGGGGGGTAACTGGGGGAGGGGGGAAAAGGGGAAGGGGGGTTGTGTCGGTCCAGCGGAGAGGGCGGGAGGGGAGGGTGAGGGGGTCAGTAGGGGGTGGAGAGGAGTAGTAGGGTGTGGATTCGTCGAAAATGACATCACGGCTGCGAATGAGGCGTTCTGAAGGGGGGTGGAGGAAGAGGTAGTCCGGGGATGAAGGGTTGTGACCGAGGTAGATGCAGGGAAGGGTTTTATCAGCAAGTTTGCCAGCTGTGCGAGAGCGGCCTGCGGGATGAATGAGGACATGGGCTTTAGAGCCCCAGACACGAAGGGGGGAGACGTCGGGTTTGGTGGAGGTCCATAGCTCAGTGGGGGTGGTGGAGGGACGACTTGGGTGGGAGTAGAGGTTAGTGAGAAGTGCGGCATGGAGAAGTGCGGCATGGAGAAGTGCGGCATGGAAAAGTGCATATCCCCAGAGGGAGGGTGGACAGGAAGCATGAACTAAGAGGCACCGGGCTGTCTTGGTGATTTCTCATATTCGACTTTCTGCTACACCGTTCTGTTGAGGGGAGTGGGGAAGGCTGTAGGTAGGCATGGGCAAACGACCCGGACGGGTCGGGTAACCCGACCCGACCCGACTTCTTAGTCGGGTCGGGTCCTTATGTTGGGACTGACTACCCGGGCGGGTCGAGTAGCATATACCCGGGCGGGTTTAAAATACCCGGTACCCGAACCGGGTGTCCAAAGTCGGGTATTTTAATACCCGTCGGGTCAAGTATACCCGACCCGAAGTCGGGTCACGAACCCGTAGTCGAGGCGGGTATACCCTAAACCGACGGGCTGTGCTTAGGGTTACGATTTTGAAATGTCGACTAGTGGGCTGGATCTGGCTATTGCAAGATCTAGCTCGGAATCTGGATTCCCAACCCCCCCACAACAATTTCCCCCCACGTAAAAGCACAGCTTCATGCAAAATGCTCTCCCAACCCCTACTCACAGCCCCCAACCAACGAAATTTCGATTTCTGCTCCCCACAATCCCCAACTAACAAAATTTGCGAATTCTGCTCCCCACCGTCCCCAATTCACAAAATTTGTGAATTTCCGCACCCCCAAATCCCCGGCGTACGAAATTCGCAAATTTCCGCACCCCCAATTCCCCACCTCACGAAATTGGCGAGTGAGTTCTGCTCCTCCTCGCCCCCAACTTACGGACACTGCATTGCGAGTGCTTCCCCCAACCCCCAACTTACGAGATTCTGCGCTATCCCTATCCAACCCTTTCCAGACAACCTAGATCTCACCTACCCGCCAACCTAGAATACGAATTCTCACCCGTCCAGAACAAACTTCCTTTTGCGCACAATCTAATAGAACAAAAAGAAGGGTATTTGTGTTACCCGACCCGACCTCGGGTATACCCGACCCGACCGCGGGTCAGAGATACCCGAGACGTACTGGGCGGGTCGGGTCAACATCCTGGGCCCAAATACCCGGGGTCGGGTATACCCGACCCGACCCGAACCCGACATCGGGTCGGCCTAGACGGGTCGGGTCGGGTCGGGTCGGGCTAATGCCCATGCCTAGCTGTAGGTGTGGCGAATGCCATGGGTTGTACAATAGGATGACAGTGTGTGATCGAGGAACTCACCACCGCCGTTTGAGTGGAGATGACAAATGGGTCGTTTAAAACGGTTGGCAGCTTGAGTGGCCCATGCAATGATGGCATTAGAGGCTTCACCTTTAGTGCGTAGGAGTGATACCGAGGAATATCGGTTGTAATCATCGACAAGGATGAGGAGGTACCAATGTCCCTGACGGGTAGGGGACGGGTTAGGACCTCAAAGGTCCATATGGACTAGATCGAGAGGGGCGGGGGAGAAAGTGGGATGCCTGGGGTGAGGGTGTTGCTTGAGTTTACTTTTGACGCAGACCGTCCAGGGTGGGGCAGGGGAGGGGGGAAGGGGGGGAGGGTAGAGGGGAGACCTTTGAGGGATGAGGACACGGTTTTGCGAAGGGTGGCGAAGTTGAGGTGGCCAAGCCATGCACACAGTCATGCACTTCTCACTGCGCTGCCCCATCATGCAACGCCCTCTGGTTGAGAAGTGCATGGGAGCGAGGGAGCGAGGAAGGGGCTGGGAAGAGAAGTGAGGTGAGACAGTGGAGGGTATAGGGTTGGATGTAGGAAAGGAGCGGGGAGATTAGAGGAATGCACCTCTCTGCCCCACCGTGCAACGCCCTCTGGTTGAAAAGCGAATGGGAGTGTGGGAGGGTCTGCAGGAGGGGCGAGAGAGGGGAGAATAAAAGGGGAAAGCGAGAGAGAGGGTTAGAAGATGGTTGCACCTCACTGCGCCATCGTGCAACGCCCCCCCGGTTGAAGAGCGTGTGGGAGCGTGGGAGCGGCTGGAGGAGTGGCGAGAAAATTATAAAAGGGAAAGTGTGTGGGAAGAATGAGTTAGGATAGAAGTAGATGATTTGATTGAGAATCATGTGGGTATACATAGTAGGGGGTTGGATACTAGCCTAGGTTGGCTTTATTGGACCTCAACCAAGAAGTTGGGTTGGGTGATTATTGGTGGGGTCCAATAATGTTGGCCAAGTTGGGGTTGGGCCAACATTATTGGAGGGGGCCAATAATTCTACCCAACCCAACCTTTTGGGGTCCAATAATTGGACCAAGGTTGGGTTCCAACCTACAAACTGGGTTACTCCTGTTTGTACACCCAAACTAAGTTTGGGTGCTTAACTCTAGCCTATCCTATAGCATATATGCAGGTTACAAGAGGAGAGATATTCTAACACAACCCCTTAACCTGCAGAGATGCGGGAAGGCGTGAGAGTAGCAATCCCTGAATCAAAGTGCGCCTGGGGGAGCGAGGCCGATGAGGCGGAGAAGAGCAGAGTGCGCAGGGCAAAGAAGGGCTTTAGTAAAGATATCAGCCAAGTTGGCTTCAGCAGCTATCTTGCGGACGGCCTTGCTGGACGAGGTCACGGATGAAGAAGTAGCGGAGCTCGATGTGCTTGGAGCGGCCGTGAAAGACGGGGTCCTGGGTGAGATGGATGGTGCTGGCGTTGTCACACCAGAGTGTGGGACAGCGCTGAAGGGCACCAAGCTCGGCAAGAAGAAAGCAGAGCCAACGGGACTCATGTGCAGTCATGGTGCCAGCATAGAGTTCAGCTTCGCAGGAGGAGAGGGCAACGGCAGAGGAGCGAGTGGAACGCCAGCTGATAAGCCCGCTGCCGAGCGTGAAGCCATAGCCTTGCGAGGAGCGGCGGTCTGGTTGGGAGTCCGCCCAGGAGGAGTCGCTGAAGCCAGAGAGAAGGGGAGGGGAGGAACCACCCAATGTGAGGGCGTGATCCTTGGTGCCTCGAAGGTAGCGGAGAACTCGCTTAGCGGTAGTCCAATGTTCCTCAGTGTGGCGGCCGGAGCCGACGAACCGAGCGAGGACGCTGATGGGGTAAGCAAGGTCGGGGCGAGTGCACATCATCGCGTACATCAGCGACCCAACAAGCTCGGCATAGGGTCGAGAGGAGGCGGAGGGGGAGGTGGGTGGCGCTAGCTAGTGACCGAAGGGGAAGGGGGTGGAGACCGGTTTGGCCTGTGCCATTTCGAACTTCTCCAGCACCTGGCCGATGTAGTTGGACTGGGAGAGGATGATGGTGCGGGCGGGGTGGTCACAGGTGATGGTCATGCCGAGGTAGTTCTGCAGCGGACCAAGGTCCTTGCACTTGAGACGTTCCTGAAGGGACCGCTTCACCTGGTCCATGTCGTCAACGTAGACCGAGATGAAGAAGCGACGAGAGGAAGAGCGGATGAAGAGGCTGGCATCGGAGCGGGAGGCAGAGAAACCGAGGGACTGGAGAGTAGCAGACAGCTTCGCATGCCATTCTCGTGGTGCCTGCTTTAGACCGTAGACCGATCGACGTAGTTGCCAGACGGTATTGTCGGGGAAAGCAGCATGAAACCCGGGAGGTCGGCGTAGAAAGATACGTTCGTGCAGGTCGCCTTGAAGGAATGCGTTGGAGACGTCCATGGAGTCAATCTCCATGTTGTCACGCGCACCAATGTCGAGAAGGGCGCGAAGGGTGGGTGGTTTGAGGGTGGGGGCAAATGTGAACCAGTAGTCCTCAGCCCAAGTCTGTGTGAAACCCTTGGCAACGTAGCGGGCTTTGTAGACTGGTTCTTCTCCCGGCAGCTGCTTGACTCGAAAGATCCACTTGCCCTCGACAAGGTTGGCGTCAGGGGGAAGGGGAACGTCGATGAAAGAGTCGTTGCGGATGAAGGCCTCACATTCCAGGAATATGGCGGCTATCCACTTGTCGGCATCAGGGCAGGTGATAGCTTCCTGGAAGGTGGAGGGGACGAAGATGGTGGGAGCGGAGACTGCGCCAAGGATGAGGGCGCCGAGGAAGCCAGGGTAGAGCGGGGTGAGAGAGGGAGTGTGGCGCTGGGCCATAGTGAGCTCCTCATGGAAATTCTCTAGCAGGTTGAGGGAGGGAGAGGGCGGTGTGCCAAGGATGGGGTCAAGGGAGCGGGTGTGCATGCGAGGGAGGAGGAAGGGTGAGGAGCGGGCAGTTGCCCTGCTGCTGCTCCTGCTGCTGCTGCTGCTGCTGCCCCTGCTGCTGCTGCTGCTGCTGCTGCCCCTGCTGCTGCTGCCCCTGCTGCTGCCCCTGCTGCTGCCCCTGCTGCCCCTGCTGCTGCTGCTGCTGCTGCTGCTGCTGCTGCTGCTGCTGCTGCTGCTGCTGCTGCTGCTGCTGCTGCTGCCGCTGCTGTTGCTGCTGCTGCTGCTGCTGCTGCTGGGATGAAGGAGAGGGAGGGGAGGAAGGGGAGGGAAGAGGGGGGGCCGCGGAGTGGGCAGGGGATGCAGGGGCAGTGGGATCGTAGATGTCAGCAGATGAGAGTGGTGGAAGTGGAGCAGGGAGAGGTGGTAGTAGAGGTGCAGGAGGGAGGAGGGGAGGGAGGACAGTGTCGGTCTAGGTGAGGGGACGGGTAGGAGGAGGGAGGGGGTCTGGTGGTGGAGAGGAGTAGTACGGGGTGGTTTCGTCAAAGACGACGTCAATGCTACAGATGAGGCGACCATAGGGAGGGTGAAGGAAGAGGTAGCTAGGTGAGTCGCGGTTGTGTCCGAGATAGACACACTCGAGGGCGCGAGAGGCGAGTTTGCCGTGGGTGCGGTCAGGAGGAGGAATAAGAACGTATGCCTTGCAACCCCAGACACGGAGACCGGCAGCGTCAGGTTTTGCGCCTGACCAGAGCTCCGTGGGGGTGATGGCAGTATGTTGAGTATGGGAGTGAAGGTTGAGGAGGAGGGCAGCATGGAGTAGGGCATAGCCCTAGAGGGAAGGAGGGGTGGAGGCGTGAGCAAGGAGACAATGAGCGATTTTGGTGATTTCGTTAATGCGGCTCTCTGCGACACCATTCTGCTGCGGGGAGTGGGGAAGGGTGTGGGTCTGCTGGATGCCATGGGTGGCACAGTAGTGGAAGAGGGTGTGATTGAGGAATTCGCCTCCACCGTCAGCGTGAAGGCAGCCGATGGGACGTTTGAAGTGGGCGTCGAATGCCTTGCTCTGCCCAGTGGATGATCACAGTTGGCGCCTGGTCTTTCGTGTGGAGGAGGAAAATGGAGTAGCGGCTGTGGTCGTCTACGAGGACCAGCATGTAGTGATAGCCTTGACGTGAGCGAGTGGGGGAGGGTCCCCAGAGGTCATATGGACAAGGTCAATAGGAGCAGGAGCAAAGGATGGGTGGCTGTGGTGGGGAGACTGTTTGAGTTTGCCGTGGATGCAGGAGGGGCATGGAGGGGCTGGAGAGGAAGGGAGGGGAGGAAGAGTGGGAGGGAGGCTGTGAAGGAGTCGAGAGGTGATGGCAGTGTGGAGAGCGGCGAAATTGGGATTTCCGAGTCGGTGATGTAACAGTACAGCGGGGTGGGAGAGATGGTCAGAGGTGGAGGGGATTGGAGTGAGTGAGGGTGGGATGGAAGAGAGGGGAGGTGACGGAGCGGGAGGTGATGGAGGGAGATGGGGAGGGTTAGTGGAGGTACCAGCACGGGTGGTGACATGGCAGGATGGCCAAGGGGTGCGGAGAGTGTAAAGGCGAGTGCGGGGGCAGAGGGGAATGCGTAGAAGGAAGCGACCTGAGGCGGTGTGATAGAGGTCACAGTAGGTGGCATTACCAGGATAGACGGCAGTGATACCTGCACTTTGGATTTCTCGATGGGAGAGAAGGTTATTTCGGAGGGTTGGGACGTGGAGACTTGTGACCTTACCAGAGGGAAAGATTGTGCAGGGGAGAGTGGAGAGGTGTGTGCATGGGATGGTGAAACTGCTGTCAACACCGTGAACCTGAGTGGGAGGAGAGAGGGGTGTGAGTGTACCAGCATCCTTGAGAGCAGTCTCAGTGGCCCCACTATCAAGGACGAAGTCCAGGGTGGGTGAGGAGGAGGAGGAAGACACTGAGTACTGGAAAGTGGTTTCATTAATGTTGGATGGGTACATGGAAGGAAGGGAAGGTGAGATAGCAATGTTGCCAAGGAAGCTCTCCTGGGTGAGGGGAGTGGCAACGCGACTTGGGGGGGGGGGAGCACCCCAGAGGGGGGCAGGGGAGGTCTGAGCAGCTATGGCTGCTGTGCCAAAGTTCAGCTGCTGCTGCTGCTGCCATGGGGTAGGGCTGGGTCCCCATTGTGGCTGGAGCCTAGGTCCCCATGGATGCTGCTGCGGCGGTGGCTGCGGCTCTTGCTGCTGCTGCGGCTGCTGCTGCGGCTGCTGCTGCTGCTGTTGCTGCTGGAACAGCTGCTGCTGCTGCTGCTGCTGCTGCAGGAGATGCTGCTGCTGAAGATTAAGGAATGGCGTGGGGGGAGCAAGGAGGCGGAGGTGAGCAGGAAGGTAAGCAGGGTTCGTTTGGATGTTAGTAGGGGAGGGACGTGGGGTGATGGTGCCCCAACGAGGGGGGGTGCCAATGTTACCCCGCGCATACCAGGCATCGTCCAGGGCTTTGAAACAAGTGCCAGGGGGGTGGTTGGTTTGTCCGCAGGGTGTCCCTGCCCGGGGGCCGTAACGGCGGACATAGGTGCAGGGCGGGAGAGTGTCAGGACGACTCCCGCGGCTCCCAGAGGTACCGCTCGGATTGGTGGTGCCGTGCTCATCTCCAGAGGTGCCACCACGGCTGCTTGCGCTGCTGCTTCCTGGACCACTGCCTCCCTTGCCCCCACTTCCTCCTTTGTCGTTGCTTTTGCCCTGCTTGCGGGGCTGGGTAGCGTTGAGAAAGGAGGAGGAGGGTTGGGAGGAGGCGAGGTTGACGACGGGGGTGCGAAGTTTGACTTCGGTATCTATGATCCACTATTCAACAGAGGCTAGATCGGCCCTGGGATTGGCTTCGGTAAAGGCGTGAAGACGGGATTCGTAGTCTGGGGTGAGGTTGAAGAGGAGGCGATGGATTTGGAGAGGTTCGGAGAGGCCGGCTTGGCGAGCGTCGAGGCGATCGGCGACCTCTCGCATGCGTCCGACGTAGTCTACAGCCTCGTCACAGGTGGCGAGGGTAATAGAAAAGTATTCTTGAAAGAGAATTCCAACCGAGCTGATGTCGGGACGCTCGAACATGGCATGAAGTTCCGCCCAGATCAGCGAGGCACGGAGTTCCCGAGCCTGGAAGCGGCGCATGAGGGAATCAGGGAGTGCACCAAGAATAACGGTGCAGGGGCGGTTGTCAGCAGTTGACCACGCGATGAGCTTCGGGGTGAAGGAGGCCATTTCTTCGTTATATTTGGCGACGACGGCGAGGTGAGCATTGCGGCCAGCTACCGCCTGGGCGTAGTCATCAGCTGCTGCGTCATATTCAGCTTTGCGGATGAGATATGCACGGCGACGCATAATGAAATCTGCTTCTGCGGTAGCTTGGTCGGCGGCGGCTTGGAGTTCGGATTCAGGAGGAGGATTGCCAGGAGGGGGGGGGAAGAGGAGGAGTCTCGCCGGGGTGGTCAGGTTCGGTGGGGGGGAGGGCATGGGGGCGGCGGAGGATAACGTCAAGGACACGGTAGGGAGGAACCCATGCGTCAGTAAGAACTCGTCGGATGCTGCCGACGAACGAGTGCGCCGCGGGAAGGAGCGGCGCGGGCGGTAGCGGCTGGAGAGGCCGCGGCGGCGCAGGCGCGGAGGCGGTGACTAGGCCGCGGGAGGGAGCGACGCAAGCGGCGGCGGCGGCTGGCGAGGCCGCGGCGGCGCAGGCGCGGAGGCGGCGATGAGGCCGCGGGAGGGAGCGGCGCAGGCGGCGGCGGCTGGCGAGGCCACGGCGACGCAGGCGCGGAGGCGGCGACGAGGCCGCGGAGTGGAGCGGCGCAGGCGACGGCGGCTGGCAGGGCCGCGACGGCGCAGGCGCGGAGGCGGCGACGAGGCCGCGGGAGAGAGCGGCGCAGGCGGCGGCGGCGGCTGGCGAGGGCGCGGCGGCGCAGGCGTGGAGGCGGCGACGAGGCCGCGGGAGGGAGCGGCGCAGGTGGCGGCGGCTGGCGAGGCCGCGACGACGCAGGCGCGGAGGCGGCGACGAGGCCACGGAGTGGAGCGACGCAGGCGACGGCGGCTGGCGGGGCCGCAGCGGCGCAGGCGCAGAGGCGGCGACGAGGCCGCGGGAGGGAGCGGCGCAGGCGACGGCGGCTGGCGAGGCCGCGGCGGCGCAGGCGCGGAGGCAGCGACGAGGCCGCGGAGGGGGAACGGCGCGTGCGGTAGCGGTTGGTGAGGCCGCGGTGACGCGGGCGCGGAAGTGGTGATGGGGCCGTGGAGGGAGTGATTACTGAGAGGGGAAGGCGGCGGGGTAGCCGGGAAAAAAAAAATTGAGAGGAGAAGGCCGGGGGTTGCGGCGGCCTGGTGGGCCTTTGAAACGAGGGGAGTAGGCCTAGGATTGGTAGCTCTATACCATGTGCGAAGAATGAGTTAGGATAGAAGTTGATGATTTGATTGAGAATCATGGGGGTATACATAGTAGGGGGTTGGATACTAGCCTAGGTTGGCTTTATTGGACCTCAACCAAGAAGTTGGGTTGGGTGATTATTGGTGGGGTCCAATAATGTTGGCCAAGTTGGGGTTGGGCCAACATTATTGGAGGGGGCCAATAATTCTACCCAACCCAACCTTTTGGGGTCCAATAATTGGACCAAGGTTGGGTTCCAACCTACAAACTTGGTTACCCCTGTTTGTACACCCAAACTAAGTTTGGGTGCTTAACTCTAGCCTATCCTATAGCATATATGCAGGTTACAAGAGGAGAGATATTCTAACAAAGTGTTGTACGGAACACAGATGGTTGCATCTCACTGTGCCAGCATGCAACTGTCAGAATCCCAGTCACTAACCACTGGGATAAAAGGGCTTGTTTATATAGCGGGTGAGTGCGCCCATAACCCCCCAGGCCGACGTGCCTGTAACCCTTCCCTAGGATCATCGGGGATCTCCAGTGGACCTCTGACACCCCCCCGCACTGGGATGCCCGAAGTGCACACACCGGGAATCGAACCCGAGACCTTCGCTCTGATAACATGTCAGAATCCCAGTCACTAACCACTGGGATAAAAGGGCTTGTTTATATAGCGGGTGAGTGCGCCCATAACCCCCCAGGCCGACGTGCCTGTAACCCTTCCCTAGGATCATCGGGGATCTCCAGTGGACCTCTGACAGCAACGCCCTCTGGTTGAAGACTGCGTGGGAGTGCCACAGCCCTTCTACTCACCTCAACAAACTGCTGGGGAGTGCGAGCAAGGCAGCTCCTCAGCAGAGCATAGAAGTTCTTGACAAAGATGAGGTGCAGCACGAAGAAAGAGTCGTCGGGACATCAGCAGCAGCTAGCAGTAGCACTCTTCCTTCCATCATTTCACCCCTATAGACCCCTTCCTTTCACAAAGACGAGGTGCTTCATGTAAAAACAGTCGAAGGGACATCAGCAGCAGCCAGCATTGAGTTAATTTTTTAGGCGCCTCTTTTTTTTTTTTTTTTTTTTTTTTTTTTTTGAGGCGCCTCAAAAATCAGCTCAAACATCGGCAGCAGCCAGCAACATCGGCAGCAACCACCAACATCGGCAGCACTCGCACACACCCTTACCTCTATGAATTCCTGGGGAGTGCGCGCAAGGCAGCGGCGCTTGGGCAGAGCGTAGCAGTTTTTCACGAAGATGGGATGCTGCACGAAGAACTAGTCGTCGGGACACAGCCCCCTCAGCTCGTAGTTCATGTACTGTGCTATCTCCTCATCTGTTGCCTCGCATGCATAGCCCTGGCGTGGGGGATGGGCAAAAAACAAAATGCGAGATGGGGTGAGTATGAAAACGGGACACAGCCCCCTCAGCTCGTAGCTCATGTACTGTGCTATCTCCTCATCTGTTGCCTCACACGCGTAGCCCTGAGTGGTAGAAAGGGCAGAATGCAGGGAGAGAGATGGGGAAGAGGGGGTCGGGTGGGATGGGGGGCCAGACAAGGGACACAGCCCCCTCAGAACGTAGCTCATGTACTGCGCTGCGTTATCCCCTCATCCATTGCCTCACACAGGCACAGCCCTATCCATTGCCTCACACAGGCACAGCCCTATCCATTGCCTCACACAGGCACAGCCCTATCCATTGCCTCACACAGGCACAGCCCTGGTGGTAGGGAGAGGAGATTAAGAGAAGGAGCAATGTGAACAGGACTCGACCCCAGTCAGAAAAGGAAAGGAGGAGACGAGGAGATGGGAAGAATGAAGGGGGGTGGAAGAGTGAAGGCGAAAAAATAAGGGAGGAGAACCAAGGAAATGGGGGAAGTCAGAGGAGGAGGGAAGAGGGTAGAGGTGGTGGTGGATTTTTTATCAACTGACGAAGGGGCGGTGGTGGAAAAAACGGCCACAACATGAACTAAACCCAGTGTCCTGCATATGAGTAATCAGCACCAACACTAAATTCCATTACACTACACAACACTAAACGACATCTGCATCGCACCATCTTTGACGTGCAGTAAACAAGCACATTTGTTGGCGGTGGAGTTACTCTGTTACCGCTTTGTTTTGCCTGCCCTGGATTTTTTTTTGCCTGCCCGCCAGAGCGTCAAACTAAGGGGATGCCCTCGGACATGGCGCGTCAAAGCGTCAAAACGCTAGCGTTTTGACGCGCGTAAAAAACGCTTGACGCGTCAGATCCATCATAGGGAGGGAGGGGGGTGATATAACAAATTCCCCCCCCCAAACACACACACACACTGTAGATAGGCCAGTCCTTATTCTCCTAAGAGGTGTATTTTTTAGTGAAGTTGTTTTTGCACTGCTCCAGGAGCTTACAGGGGGAAGGGGGAGTGGTGCAGTTGGGGACTGAATAGCAGGCTGCCTACACAACACAAACGTGGCATACCTTGTAAATGGCCCAGCCCTTGTTCTCCTTACATGTGTACTCTATAACGAGGCTGACATCGCATTGCACTGCTCCAGGATTTTCCAAGTCAGGAGAAGGGGGGGAAGGGCGATAAAGCTAGTTGCCACACACACACACACACACCTTGTAGATGGCCCAGTCCTTGTTCTCCTTAGAGGTGTACTCTGTAACGAGGTTGTTCTTGCACTGCTCCAGGAACTCGCGAGTCTTCTCCGACATCTGGTATGGCAGCATGCATAGGGTCGTAACGGGAGGTACATGCCAGTAAGGTAGATGTAAGGAGGGGGGAGCTGTAAGTAAGAGGGGGGCACATGCAAGTATCAGGATAAATGGCTGGCCCGCACGTGCTGATGATAGGTGCATGTGTGGCACGTGCTGATGATAGGTGCATGTGTGGCACGTGCTGATGATAGGTTCATGTGTGGCACGTGCTGATGATAGGTGCATGTGTGGCACATGCTTTCTGGAGAAATTTCAGATTACTGGGGGAAAGAAGACGTAATCAAATCAAGTGAGGAGAAGGAAAGAAAAGGAAAGAACAAAAAAAAAAAAAAAAAAAAAAAAAAAAAAAAACTGGAAAGTGGTCTAAGGGAGGCAAACAGGAAGTTCACTAACAAACACGTCAACATTGCATGCCAAGAAGAATTCTCATGCCAACCGACCCCACCTGACTTCTGCCCATGTCCTCAGGAATCCTTCACCTCCTTTACCTTCAACTTCTTGCTCATTTCCCTCACTCCCTAGATTTCTCACTCCTTCACTCCCTCAGTCACACCCTGCCCCCTCATATCGAAGCCCTCCCCAAGACAAAACTCACCCTGCCCGCCCTCAGCTCCGCCACCTTAAACTCCTTGCTCCCTCACTTTCTCACTCTCACTCTCTCATATCCGGGCTCTACCCCAGACACCACTCCACCCCCCCACTTCCCCCCCCCTTCCCCCAGCTTCTGCGCCTGCCCTCGGAAGCCCCTCAGCTCCCCGTTTTGAACTCTCATGTCCCTTTCTCACTCACTACCTCACTCGAATTCCCTCTCTCCCTCCTTCAAGTCCCCTCCCCCAGACACCACCACTCACCCCGCCTGCCTTCTGCTCCTTCCCGCGGAAGTCTCTCAGCTCCTCCGCTTTGAACTCCTTGCTCATGTCCAGCATCTTGTTCAGATTGTCCACCTCCATGTACTGCCGCTGCAAAGCGATCTGTTGAAAAGACAGTGACAGCAGGTGACAGTGTAGGAGGGTGCAGTGAAGACGTGGGAGAAAAGGGGAAAGCCCTTCAGCTCATGTGCAGCATATTGTTGAGGTTATCCACCTACCTCCATCCATGTACTGCCGCTGCAGGGCGATCTGTGCTTGTGTGTGAGAGGGGAGAGGGGAAGTGTGTGTATGTGGGCGGGCAGGAATGGGAGGGGAGTTGGGGAGGGCAGGGGAGCAAGACTATGAGCTCCTCCGCTTTGAACTCCTTGCTCATGTGCGGCATCTTATTGGGGAGAGGGGTGTGCGGAGGAATGAAGGTTCCTCAGCTCCTCATGTGCAGCCTCTTGTTGAGTTGAGATTGTCCACCTCCATGTCCTGCCGCTGCAGGGCGATCGATTGAATAGACAGTGACAATGTAGGAGGGTGCAGTGAAGACGGGGGAGAGAAGGGGAAAGCCCTTCAGCTCATGTGTAGCATCTAATCGAGATGAGACTGTCCACCTCCATGTGCTGCCGCTGTAAAGTGATCTGCAGGTGTGCAATGCGAAAAGGGGGCGGAGTGCCGCAATCACCTCATACTACAATCACCTCCTGCCACAATCAACTCATCCTACAATCACACTCACATCCAGGTCTTTGAGCAGCCTCGACGCCTTCAGCAGCTCCTTGTCCTTCTCATGGCACAGGTTCCGGATGTCGTCGGTCGTCAGATCGGGATCGTGAGGATCAACGGCCAGGAGCGACCGGCCGCACCGAGGGCTGCTGACGTCAGCATGCGGTGGCAGGGGGTCCACCTCGATGGTAGCAGGCACACTGATGACGTCAGCATCTCCCTTAGGGTCGGCTCTGGCGCTGCTGCTGCTTTTTTCACGCTCCAAGGCTGCCTGATGTTCTGTGGATGGAAATGTTGGAAGAACGGACAGAATCATAAAAGCAACACTATTTGCTGCAGTTCGTTCGGCTTCATGTGAGGAATACAAATTTGTTCGATTGGCTTGTGACTTTTGAGGCAGCCCAACTTAGAATCACAGAAAGACAATAATTCTGAAACTGTTGAAACGGTGTGAAGCTGCGAAGGGAAAAGAGAGCAACAAACAAGCGAAAACCCAGCACCTCGTGTGCGTGTCGCCTTCACCAAGTGTTAGGCTCATTCTACAACAGAGGACGGCCAGTATTGCTCACCTCGGTCCAGTGTACAGTACAGCTCACCTCGGTCCAGTGTACAGTACAGCTCACCTCGGTCCAGTGTACAGTACAGATCACCTCAGTATAGTGTACAGTACAGCTCACCTCGGTATAGTGTACAGTACAGCTCACCTCGGTATAGTGTACAGTACAGCTCACCTCGGTATAGTGTACAGTACAGCTCACCTCGGTATAGTGTACAGTACAGCTCACCTCGGTACAAAGCTCGCAACATCAGCAGCTCCGGAGAGGAACAAACGTCACATTCGCTGCTGCTGCTGCTGCTTGAAGACGTGAGTCTGGAAGGAAATGGCGCGTGTTGGAGAGAGAAACGGATGCACGCATGAGGAAGAAAGGGAGGGTTGGTGGTGGAACAAAATCAAATCTGCCCATTGCCCGGCCGCCGTTGCTGCTGCTGCTTGAAGACGTGAGCCTGGAAAGGGCATGATGCGCGGGTTTGGGAGAAACAATGGCCAGGCGAGCAAGCATGCATACGGGAGGGGTGGGAAAATGAGAGGGAGGGAGGGAGGGACAGAGCACGAAGTGTCAGGAGCTCCTGAGAGGAGAAACGTCACAGTCGCTGCTGCTGCTTGAAGGAGGTCTCCGGTTCAGTAACCTTGAAGGAGGTCTCCGGTTCAGTCACCTTGAAGGAGGTCTCCGCAAACAGTATTATCTGTGGAAGCTCTGTCGCTGCTGCTGCTTGAAGAACTGGCATGTTTGCCGTATAACTGTCAGATACCTTGATGTTCTGACGCAGAAAGTGTTTTCGAAAGATACCTCGGTCTTCCGTACCTGCGCGACAGATTCGGTCCGTAAACCATGGCGAGCGCGACGAAGAGGACCACCGACAGTGAGCCGGTCAGCGTCCCGCGAATCATGGCGTGAGTTATCTGAATTCGGGTAGGCAAGAAGGTCGCGGGAGTGGAAGACAACAAGAATTACTTATATAACATTTTTGCACTTCGTACTTGCATGTCTGGATGGTGTAGAAACTAAAAAAGCGCTAGCTTACCTCTCGTTTCGTAGCTTGCCTCACGCTCACTCAAGCTCGGCGCAGAAACTAATGAAGCGCTACGTCTCTTTTCGTAGTTCGTCTTGCTGCTTGCTCGAGCAAAGCAGCCCTCAGGCACCGAACGGTGGCCCATCGAGACTTTGCCAGGGTTAAGTTTTAGGGTACGTTCCTGTGGAGACACTTGTGTCTCAATCCCTTTGTGACACTAGAAAACAGCATATAACGGCATGTGTCACAAACGCGGACCGCACAAATGCGATCCAAGCTGTATTTTACATTGGTTGGCGGGAATTGCGGGGGTGTCACGGACGAGTTACACGAGGCCCCGTCACACCCCGGCCTTCGCACGCGTGTCGAAATGTCACACTGTACCGCATGCATCTGGACTCCCGAAATCAGCAGACTTTGCGCGGGAACAGGAAACCGCTCTGCCCGGGCAGACAGATGATTGGTGGATGCGACCGTGAGGTCACATCCCTGCCCGACTTTCAGCACATCGTTTCGACCACGCTGACACCACTCTCCCACTCCACTCCGTCCTTGTACTCCAAACCCCAGTTCTGATTTTGCTGTTTCTTCCTTCCTCTTCCCCGCCGTATCCATGGCTCGTAAGCGCAAGACCGTAGCTAGTACTACCGACTTGAGTCCGCGGGATCTCAATGACATCCCGTACATCGCTTGGATGAACAAGCAGATCGCGGGCGGCCGTAAGCCCGCCGGCCCGCTGCCCGATGGTGCGCCTGGTGCGGGGGACACCTCGTTCGAAGCCCCGCGCGATGTCCCTACCCGTGGTCGCCGTGATGCCGACCGTGTTGCTTCATCCCGCGTCGTGGGCGACGAGGCCTTCGACGACGACGCTGACGGCTCTGACTTCAACGAGTGCGACGAGGCGTGCGACGACGACGCGGACTCTGGTGAGGAGGAGGACAAGGGCATGTCGCCGTCCGAGGACGAAGACGACGCCGACGATGCCGCCGACGATGACGATGACGCTCCCGAGGAGGCACAACCTACCACCCCGCCTCCCCGTCGAGGCCGTGCTTCTGCTGCGGCCGGAACCAAGACTGCCGCAAAGGGCGGAGAGCCTCCTCGTGGCGGTGCACCTCCTCGTGGCGGAGATCCTCCTCGTGGCGGAGCGAAGAAGCGCAACCTCAACACGGTCAAGCGGAGCGTGTGGTCCCCCCGGGAGAGCACCATCTTCGTGGCGGCTCGTTGGTTCATGAAGGACGAGCTCGGCTCTCTCCTCAGGAAGCAGGGGTCCCAGTATTGGGCCCGCCTCGTGCGTCACCTCGAGCAGGAGAACCCCGGGTGGGTGCGCGGTGTTAATGCCCTGCAGAAGCAGTGGCGCAACCTCGTGTTGATGTACAAGCAGATCCAGAAGGGGGAGAAGGCGAGCGGCGAGGGGTCCCATATGATGCCTCTCGCGTCACATGTGAGCTGCAGCTGGACGGCGTAGCAAGACTTGCGTGTGTAGTACTCTTGCCTGTGCCCCTCCATCCCCTTCATATGTATGTGTGTGCCGTCTATAGCCTCCACCACAGCAGGGACTCCTTTGATGGCGCGGAACTCCTCCGCCATCTCGTCGAGGTCGTCACGGGTCGGGAAGTGGACCCACTGCTGCTTGAAGACGGTCGGGAAATGCATGAGCAGCCGTCTACAAGCATGTGGCACAGTGTCCTGGACAGCCCGAAAACGGCTGACAGGTCTCGAAACGTCATGCCGCTTGCCAGGTACTTGATTGAGACTAGGCATGCCACCTCGTGACTGATGAAGTATCTGTCTACGTACGGTTGCATGTAGTGCGCCATCCCGATGACGATGTAATCAAGGATTGCACGGTTTATGCGAAACAAATCCCTAAACTCCAATGCCCCCCATGCCTTCCAGGTCCTCTAGCAGCAAGTGGTACCTCCGCCGGTGAAGCCTTGCCCGTCTCTTCCGCTCGGCAGTACGGTTGGATCCGCGTGAGCTAGAGGCCGAGGACTCTTCCCCGGCCGAAACGTGGGCCTCCAGCAAGCCGCCGACCGATCTGGCGACGACATCCATAAAGATGCTGTAGTAGAATGTAACCCATGCGACAAGCAGTTGCATGAGGAATGGCACCTCGCGAAGCTGTGCCATTGTTCCTGGACAGAGGGGCACATTGTGACTGTGATGCTTGTGTTTATATACTTGCTGAAGTATTTGCACACAAGCATGGTTGTGTGGAGTGTTTCAAGCAGGTACGACTCGGCCGAAGTGCAACTCCCTTTACCATGGCTAGCCCCCGCTCGTCAATCGCGGGGGGACGGCTTTTTAGGTTGGGATGCCTGGCGGGAAAGGGGGAGGTGGACCGAACCAATTGGTCGCCACCAATAGAAAGCGCCCAACTGGCCATGCACATTTGTCGCCCAGAGTCGAGATACATTGGTTGTTTGTGACATAACATTCGGCAAATTTACAGGCGCGACTCGGGAAAAAGGAGATTGAGATACAAGTGTCTCCACAGGAACGTACCCTTAGTCAGATTTCGTGAAGATGATCGCAAGAATCAATGCGACGTCGCATGCGTCCGAAACCAACCTGACACTTTTCTGTCAAGTGTAGTCCGGACGAAAAGGGCTGACACTGTTCGAACGGCCCACCAAACCGTCCGTTCTATGTTACTGTCATTGCCGCGCGGCTACTTTTTGCTTGAATTTCGAAATTTAGAACCTAAAAAATGTACCACAAATGTGGTCCAGACGCCCTGTCGTCTGGACCAAGGTCCAGTTCGGCAGGCATTAAAAAAACGGTTTCCCCGTATGGGCTACAGTAAACCGACCACCCTGGAACCTTCTTTGATAAGCGCGCGAAAGGTTATCTAGGCTCGATATAAGCGGATCATCGCCGAACCAGACAATAATGGAATGCCAGCCGAACACCCCTTTTAACGCTGGCATTTTTCACAAGAGGAACCTTCCTCGAACCCTTTTTCTCAGGCAAACTGTCCATTTTCTCATCCGCCGCACCATGCGGCCTCGAGGTCCCGCACCATGCGGGGGATCATTGATTCGGGGCAATCACACGTTGCCCTGAAAAAAACAAATCCCGGCCTTTCTCACCCCTCTTCGTGCCCGCTGGAAAATCGCACATCACCAACACACCATCTCTAACACATCGAACGCACAGTATGCCTTGCGCGATTTTTTTCGACGTCCACCGCTGCTTTGCAAGGCTGCCCGGGCTGCCTTTACAGTGATTCTACGCTCTCTCAGCGCAGCCGCATACAAGCTTCTCCGAAGTGTCATTTTCGGTTGATGCCATTAAATTTGGCCCATTTAATGCCAACCGAACACGTGGACCATTTTTCCGAAGTTGCCCTGGGGTAACAGTCTGACTTCGCTGCTGTTTCGAGGGGCCATTTTTTGGGGGCCCATTAAAAATGCCGATAATGGCGATAATGGCCAGAATGCCTGCCGAACTGGGCCCTAATTCCCGAACGTCTGGACCGAACTCCGTCCGGAGTTTTTGGAAGTTTCGTCCGGACCTGGACGGAAGCAGAAAAGTTCGCACGCCCTAGTCCCAAGTTTGTCCCTCTAGTGTTCTGGTTTGCTGCTCTGGTTCTGGCGCAGGGTTGTGCGAGTTTTAGTAAATTTATTAAACTTTAACATAAAGAAATAGAGAGCAGGACCAGTAGCACAAACCTTCTCTCTCTCTGCTTGATATGCGGGCTCAAACCCCGTCTGGTCCTTTTTCTTTCCCTCTCAAATCTACATCCCCTCTTTTCATTCAAATTGCTTCGAGGCACGAACCCGGTATAGCGAAACTCTCCATCGAACCTCCCCTCTCGCATCCCTCCCTTTTTCGATGCCGCGCCACGCCTCGTTCTGAGCCACATACACAAACCCTCATATCCAAGCCTGGAGGCTGCACGCGATAACCATTCAGGGCGATTGGCAAAGCAATTTGCGACGGACGAAGCGATTTGCGAATCGATTTGCGACGGGTGTGAGCTGCGGGGATGGCGGCGACGGCGACGGAGGACGTGACAGTGAAGGAGCCGCTGGATCTGATTAGATTGAGTCTCGACGAGCGAATCTACGTGAAGCTGCGAGGCGAGCGGGAGATCCGCGGCCGACTGCACGTACGGCGCGTGAGCTTCAAGACGTCCCGAGACGCGCGCGTCACGCCTCATGCGATAGCTTCCGCGTCGATCTAACTTGAGTTTCATCGCGTTATTGTCTGGGTTAGCAAAGTCCCTTGTTTTTAGATGTCTCGATACATTGACATCGCCCCACGCGATAGTTTTAGACAGTTCGCGACATAAACGCGACATTACGCGACAGTTTGCGAAAGCTCTCCAAGTTGCCTTAAGCCTTACTTTGAGATCAAACATGAGTTTTCGCCGACCTTCGACTTTAGATAAACGATTTTAAAGCGAAACGCTGATAACTGTCCGCATCACAGCGTTGTAACGCGTTAAGCCCCATTCAAATGCAACTTCCCCTCTCTCCCCTTCTTCCCCATCTCTCCCCCCCTCTTTCCCCTTTCTTGCCCCTTCCTTCTATCTCCCCTCTCCTTCCCTCTCTCTCCCCCTCCACTCGCGGCACCCTCCTGCCAGGCACACGGCCGCCATGCGAACATGTCAGTGCTGGCGAGGCGGACGTCATGGTTACCACTTCACCCCCCTTGTGCTGCCGCTCTCCCTCCCCAACCACCCCAAGCCCCCCGCCTCTCCCGTACCTCTTGTTCCTCTCGCTCCTCACGCTCCTCTCCTCCTCTCCTCTCCTCGCCTCTCCACGTGTTCCACCCGCATCTGACCTTCAACCTGCATCGCTCTCGCCTCTCCGCTTTTTACATTCCCCCCTCCCCCCAAAAGCACTCCCCGCTCCCCTCACTTCATTCCCCTCTCCCTCCCCCCCACTCCCCTCCCCCCTCCACAGTACTCACACTCACCCCCATGGCTCTTCACCCACCCCACGCACACCTCTCACGGAGAGCTGCCCGCCCCCTTGAGAGTCACTTGCCAGCAGTGGGGGCCAGGTCATTGCGCGGCCACACCACCTGCACAGTGCAAATGTGCGACCACACCACCTCCCTTTTCCAACCTCCCCCCTCAAACGTGCACCCGTGGCAGGCATACGACCAGCATCTGAACATGATTCTGGGGGGAGGCGGAGGAGGTGGGTGTCACTGTTAAGGCAACCAGTGGTTACCACTTTTACAGATCAATGGTTACCGACTCCACTGCCCCCTCCCCCCCCCCCCGCCCTCTCCATGCACCCCTGGCATGGCAGGCATACGACCAGCATCTGAACATGATTCTGGGGGAGGCGGAGGAGGTGGTGACGACCGTGGAGATAGACGACGAGACGTACGAGGAGATTGTCAAGGTGGGGGGGAGGGGGGCGGGGTGGGGGAGAGGGTGGGAGAGGGTGGCGGGGGGGGGGGGGGGGGGGGGGGGGGGGGAGGGGAGGGTGGGGGAGGGTGGCGGAGGGGGGGTGGGGAGGGTGGGAGAGGGTGGCGGGGCAGGGAGGGTGGCGGGGGGAGGGGAGGGTGGGGGAGGGTGGGGGAGGGTGGGGGAGGGTGGGGAGGAGTCGGGGGATTCATTTGAAGCTCCTCAGAGGAGACGATTTCGCGTTTGAGAATTCTTACAATTCGTAGGCGCCTCGAAGCGCAAAGGAGGTGGTTACCACTTTTAAGATTCACGATGAGGCGTGTGAGTGAGGCGATTGTGAAGGTGGGGGTACAGACACGTGCGATCCCAGGGTTCATCACTCAAGGCGATCGCAGGGGTCAACGCCACTCATGGAGAAGAGAGGGAGTGATGGGGAAGGGAGGGGGTAATGGGTAAGGGAGTAGGGGGATGGGAAAGGAAGACGGGGAAGGGGGGGAAGGGAGGGGGGAAGTGGAAGGGGATGGTTTGTGATTCCACTTAAAGGAGATGCCCTCTCCTCTCTGTGTCCTCTCTCTGTGCCCTAACTACACCCTCTCTGTGCCCTAACTACACCCTCTCTGTGCCCTAACTACACCCTCTCTGTGCCCTAACTACACCCTCTCTGTGCCCTGTGTGTGCCTCTGCCCTCCTCCTCCCCCTCCTACTCCTCTTCCCCTCATGGCTCATATTAGCCCTGCACGCTTTCACTCGCTCTCCCATTCCTCTCCTCTCTTTTTTCCCTCCCCTTTCTCCGCCATGCCCTCATCCCTCTTCCTCCCCCCTCCGTTCCTCCCACGTTGTCCTCCTTCCCCCATCAACTCTTCCACGCCCTTTTCTTTGATTCCCACCCTCTCGCCTCCTCCTCCTCCCCTTTCTCCCCTCCCCCATCCTCCCATCGCCTGCTTCCCCCCATTTCCCCCCTTCCTGCGAGCATCAAGGTATGACATCCCTCTCCCTACTGTTTGCTTTATCACAGGCAATGCTGCTTATGCTGCCTGTGGTGTCCCCTCCCCTCGCATGCACTCCATTCTCCACCTCCCCAAACTCCCCTCCCTTGCACCCCTCCTCTTGCCTTCTCACCTCCCCCCACACCCACCTCCCCCCACACCCACCTCCCCCCTCATTCCTCACCCAACTGTGGCCCCACCACCCCCAACACCCCCACCACCTTCCACCAACACTAACCCTCTCCGCCCCTCCTGTTCATCCACTGCAGATGTCAAGCTGCAGCATCCGCTACCACTCCTCACCCCCATCCTCCCTCCACACACACACACACACACACACACACACACATCACTCCCTTCCTGTCTCCCTGCCCTGCAGACATCAAGGCGCAACATCCCGTTCATCTTTGTGAGAGGCGACGGGGTCATTCTGGTCTCGCCTCCGCTGCGCACGTAACAGCAGCGGCTTCTAGGAAAGAAGCAGCAGATAGGTATGGATTCGAGTTGCGTTGGTAGATCGACAGGGGAGCTGAGAACGTAGCAGGGGTTCTGGTCTCGCTTCCGCTGCGCACGTAGCAGCAGCGGCTCCTAGGAAACAATCTTTGAGACCTCTCAGAAATACACTTCTTTCACGTTGCCTCCGCTGCGCACGTAGCAGCAGCAGCTCCTAGGACCCAATCCATGCACCCATCCACCCATGTACTTGAGCCCATGCATCCATGCATCCATTTTTAGTATGCAACCATCAACCCATGCACCATGGTTGTGGGTTTCGAAGTGTCATCATCATGTTCGATTTACCGTATAAAAAGACCCATCCCATTAACTAATTTACCCCCATCCCATGGTTGTGGGTTTCGAAGTGTCGTCATAATGTTTGATTCATTATGAGTTTTCAACAGCAGCAAGGAGCTGTTTCATGAGCAAGCTATGCATGCACAGTTACCGTATTGTTTTCCTGATATGTTCTGCTGCAACCTCTGCTGCATGCTGCCTCAGCTGAAGATTTTAATTGACCCATGTACACTCAATGATCCTCTGGAACCCTCTGCTCTCAAGATCTCAATCAACAGTGATCCAGTACCACAATGATCCGTGTGTGATGAAGTACATTAGAGATGGTCCCCCCCTGCTTTAGTGTGCAGCTGCACTCTTCTTGGTGAGCTACACTGCTTCCACCCAGACCCAGATGAAAAAGAAAATTGAACGTGCAAACCCTCACCTGCTGCTGCAGCCTGGCCTCGCCTGCCTCTCATGCACCAAACCCTCTCTCCTCCCAGCCTGCTGCTGTCAGAATGTGATATTTGTCTAGCCTGCAGTGGGGTACTCTATAGCGAGTACAGCCCAAATTAGGGTTTGCTATATGTACTCAACTGCCTGCTAGTGAAAACCCTCTTCTTCTGTTCTAACTTTCGAGCTACTGTTCTGACATGCTATCAGAGCGGTTACGCTCCTGGCCTGTGGGCCCACCGTTAGCTTCCGCTGCTGTCCTGTCTGTCGCGCGCCCCGTGGCGCGCGACGTTTTTTCTTCCCGCCGTGTGCTCGTGGCGCATGGCGGTTTTCTGCCCGCCACGCGCTCGGGGCGCGTGGCGGTTTTCTGCCCGCCGTGCGCCCCGAGGCGCGCGGCGGTTTCCTGCCCCGCGCGTCCCCCCCGTCGACCGTCGCGTCGCCCCTGGGGACCCGCGCGCGCCCCCCCGCGATCTCGTCGCGTCGCCCTGGGGACCCGCGCGCGGGCCCCGTCATCCCGTCGCGTCGCCCTGAGGACCCGCGCGCGGCCCCTGCCATCCCATCGCGCCGCCCTGGGGACCCGCGCGCGCCCCCTGCGCTCTCGTCGCGCCGCCCTGGGGACCCGCGCGCGCCCCCCTTGCTCCCGGTGCGCCGCCCCGTGCTGCCAATGTTAGGGTTTGGTGGTGGCGAGTGTGGGGGTGTATGCGTCGTCCCCTGCTCCTCCTCCTCCTCCTCCGTCTCCCACTGCTGCAGCTGCCGCTGAGGGGGGTGGATGTGTGGGAGCCGTCGGAGTGGTACTAGGGGGGTGGCGTGTGAGCAGTGCTAGGGGTACAGCAGGGGGTGTGTGAATTGGGTGTGGGACAGTTGGGGGAGGTTGAGTGGAGGCAGCCGTTGTGACGTCTGCAGCGCCAGTAGTCCGGGGCGTTTTTTCTCCGGTAGCCCAGCGAGCCTGCTGCGCCAGTCGCGTGTGGGTCAGTTGCTCCTGCCGCTCGTCTTAGCCGCTGAGCCAGTTACTCGTGTAGTCCAGGGCGTTTTTTCTCCGGTAGCCACCGTGCGCGACGCTTCTGTTGCCCGTGTGTCTGCGGCTTCACCCGTCGCCTCCTATCTCCACTCCTCTCACAGTCCCTCCTCCTCCTCACTTGCCCTCTGTGACTGCCTCTAGTTTTGCTTGTACTTGTGAACCTGCTCTATGACTGCTTGTTGTGATGATTATACCCCACTATGACTATGGTGTCAGAGGTCCACTGGTGATCCCCGAAGGGTTATCCTGGGGGGTTACATGGCATCGAGCCCGGGGGGTTAGTGGCGCACTTGACATGGTCAATCCCTTCGGGCATCCCAGTGCGGGGGGGTGTCAGAGGTCCACTAAGGGTTACAGGGCCTGGGGGGTTATGGGCGCACTCACCCGCTACACAAACAAGCCCTTTTATCCCAGTGGTTAGTGGCTGGGATTTTGACATATGAGGGTGTGTCAGAATGTGATATTTGTCTAGCCTGCAGTGGGGTACTCTATAGCGAGTATAGCCCAAATTAGGGTTTGCTATATGTACTCAACTGCCTGCTAGTGAAAACCCTCTTCTTCTGTTCTAACTTTCGAGCTACTGTTCTGACAGCTGCTTCACCCCCTCCCTGCCACACACGCCACTTGCCACTGCTCTGTCAAACTTAGGCATGAATGATGAGACTATCGAGTGAGTTTTGGTACAAGATGAAAACCCTAAGGGGTTGTACCCCACATTGTCTACCCCACTACAGCCTACCCACAAATATAGCATATACATATGTTTGACACACCCCCATAGGCAAAGTGGGGGAGAGCAAGAGGTCACAAGACCAGTCAAGAAAAGCAAAGCAAGCTCAGGGTGGATCACAACGTCACCACACACACTGAGCACAAGCAAAGGGCCACAAGGCCAGTCCACATGCAGAGGTATATATGCAACAAGAACAGTAAAGTGATATATACCTAGCAAGAGCAAGCATGCAGGTATATATATATATAGATCACAGTACAGGCAGAGTCTACAGCAAGTGTGGAAACGTCGGAACAAGGCCCAACAAAGTACAAAAGCGCTGATGGTCACCAGACGGAAGTGCCTTGGTGAATATATCAGCAGTGTTGGCCCGAGTGGCCACGTGAGCAAGACGAAGCTGACCCCGCTGCTGCAACTCTCGAGCCAGGAAGTAATGCAGAGCGATGTGCTTCGTTCTGTGCTCCAGTCTGTGCTCCTGACACAAGGCAATGGCGGCCTTGTTGTCGACGTACAAAACTGGAGGAGAACGAGGCCTCTCTCCCAAGTCGGTCAGCAGGTAGGTGAGCCAGTGTAACTCCTGTCTTGGGTGCTCGTGCCTTTGTCCGCGATACCACCGCGGACAAGCTCTCCGCTCGCGCCATTCCCTGTGTCTTCCTTGGTTTTCCCTCTGACGCGCCTGGCTGGCAGTTTTACGACCCCGCCTCGCGCCGTGTCTATGCGTCACAGGACGTCACCTTTGACGAGTCCGTTCCCTTCTACCGTCTCTTTCCCTACCGTACTTCCCCTCGCACCCCCCCGCCGCTCTTCCTCGCTCCAGGTCCTCCCCAGGTAGACCCCCTTCCCGCGCCAGGTCCTGCTCCTTCAGGTGTTTCTCAGGTCGACCCTCCCGTGCCTGTGCCTGTTGAGGTCACTGGTGACTTTGGTCCTGCTGGGGTTGGTGCTGTCTCTGGGGGTCCTGGTCCTATGGGTGAGGAGCCTGGGGGTGCTGAGCCTGGGGGTGCGGAGCCTGAGCGTGAGGAGCCTGAGGGTACTGCGCCTGCGCGTGAGGAGACTGAGGGTGTTGCGTCTGGGGGTGCTGAGCCTGCGTGTGCGGAGTCTGGGGGTGCTGAGTCTGGGGGTGCGACGCCTGAGGGTACTGAGACTGCTGGTGCGCGGTCTCCTTGGAGCAGCCGCCTTCGTCCGCGTGTGCCTCTCACCTCACAGCAGCTGCACGACTGGTACGGTCGCCGTCAGGGTCGCGCTGCTGGAGCTCGGAGTTCTGCCGCTGGAGGTGCTTCTGTTGACGTCGCTGGTCCCGGAGGTGCTCGTACTGGAGGGACTGGAGCTGCCGGGGCTAGAGGCACTGTGAGTGAGGGTGCTGCTGCTGGAGACACTGCGGCTGGAGACCCTGGGTCTGGGGGTGCTGCTGCTGGAGACACTGAGGCTGGAGACCCTGGGCCTGGAGGTGCCGGTTCTGGGGGTGCTGCTGCTGGTGGAGCTGGTCCTGGAGGAGCTGGTGCTGGAGGTTCTGGAGCTGCTGGAGGTGCTGGAGCTGCTGGAGGTACTGGAGCTGCTGGTGCTGCTGACACTGCCCAGCTGCGACTGTTCTTCGCTCTGCCGTCTCCGTCGACTCTGCCACCGCCTGACTCTGCGCTTCGCCAGGTTCTTAGCCTACCGTCGTCTACTGGTCTTCCGTTACAGCTTGGCTCACCGCTGCCTACTCCTTCTCCTTACACTGAGCAGACAGGGGGTCTTGCTGAGCGTCGTGAGCCTGCGTCGCGTCCTGTCTCGCCTGTCCGTTCTAGTCATTCCGGTCGTCGTGTTCCTCGTCCGCGTCAGCCGGCTGTCCCCGGCACACACCTCGTAGTCCGTCGTCCTTCCTCTGCTCTGCAGTCTGTTCCTCTGCCGTCTCCCCCTGCGTCCTCTCTGCCTGACGTTCCGGACCCTGAGTCTGACTGGTTTCGTGCTGAGCACCCTACTATCACGCGTCTGTTAGCCACTGTTGTCACTGACCCGTCGTTTGAGTCTGCTGCTGCGTCTGCCTTGGTCGCTGAGCTTGTTGACTTTGCTGCTGCCTGTCGTCTAGACTACGCCGCTAGTCTTGTTGCTGAGTATGAGTCTGTCTGTCCTCCGTCCGTCGGGGGTGAGTGTGCTCTTGGCACGGACGTCCTTGAGGACAAGCACGAGGACCTTCAGTGTTTTGCGGCCACTGCGCCTCATCTCGTGGCCATGCTGCTTGCCCCTGAGGGAGACCCGGATGCACCAGACATCCCTACCCCGCGATCTTACGCTGAGGCGATCGCGGGTCCCTACTCCTCTCAGTGGCAGACAGCCATGGACGCAGAGATGGCATCCTGGAAGTCCACAGGCACTTACGTCGACGAGGTTCCCCCTCCCGGGGCGAACATCGTCGATGGCATGTGGATTTTCAGGGTGAAGCGGCCGCCGGGTTCTCCACCTGTCTTCAAGGCTCGTTACGTTGCTCGAGGCTTCAGTCAGCGAGAGGGAGTTGATTTCTTCCAGACCTTCTCCCCCACCCCAAAGATGACTACTCTTCGGGTGTTGCTGCACGTTGCCGCTCAGCGTGACTACGAGCTTCATTCCCTGGACTTCAGCACATCCTTCTTACAGGGCAGCCTGCACGAGGAGATCTGGCTGCGCCGCCCACTTGGCTTCACTGGGTTGTTCCCTCCTGGTACCCAGTGGAGCCTCCGGCGGCCAGTCTACGGTCTCCGCCAGGCGCCTCGTGAGTGGCACGACACACTGAGGACTACACTTGCGGCTCTTGGGTTTGCTCCTTCGACTGCTGATCCGTCGCTGTTTCTGCGCACCGACACTTCGCTGCCGCCGTTTTACATCCTCGTGTACGTCGACGACTTGGTCTTTGCCACTGCTGACACTGAGGCTCTCGCCCTAGTGAAGTCGGAGCTGCAGAAGAGACACACGTGCACAGACCTGGGTGAGCTGCGCAGCTACCTTGGCTTACAGATCACCCGGGACAGAGCACGCCGCACCATCACTCTGACTCAGTCACACATGGTGCAGCAGGTCCTTCAGCACTTCGGCTTCACCTGGTCCTCGCCACAGTCCACTCCTCTGGCTACAGGTCACTCGCTCTCAGCTCCACCTTCGGACGAGTCCGTAGAGCCGAGTGGTCCTTACCCAGAGTTAGTGGGCTGCCTCATGTACCTGATGACTTGCACTCGTCCTGACCTTGCACTCGTCCCTCTTGGCCTTCTGGCCCGCTACGTGGCTCCTGGTCGACACCGAAAGGTGCACATGGATGCTGCGAAGAGGGTACTGCGCTACTTGTGCAGTACATCGGGCATGGGGCTCGTGCTTGGAGGGCGGAGAGACGTGGTCCTCACTGGGCACTCAGACGCTTCTTGGGTTGACGACCAGGCTACGCAGCGGTCGTCACAGGGTTACACCTTCAGCCTTGGCTCCGGTTCTGTTTCTTGGCGTTCTACTCGTTCGTCTTCTGTTCTCAGCTCCAGTTGTGAGGCTGAGATCTACGCCACAACCATGGCTGCTCAGGAGTTACAGCATCGCCAACCTTCCCCGTCCACAGCAGTGTGGGCGAGGTCTCCGGCAAGGAGACACGGGGCCAGAGGTTGAGCTGATGCGCAGCGTACCGGACCGCAAACGACCACAGAAAATGGGGGGCAGCCGCATGGATCATGGAGGTACGAGCGACCTCCATGACTAAGCCAATGCGGCGCTCAGCAACCCCATTCTGCTGCGGAGAGGCCGGAAGCGTGAACGTCTGGCGGATGCCGTGCTCCGCACAGTAGGCTGCCAGGAGGTCGGAGGAGAACTCACCACCTCTGTCAGAGTGCAGACGCAGGACAGGAAAGTCCGACTGGAACCGCTCGCGGAGCTGGAGACGAACAGCACGGATCCAGGGGATCAGAACATCAGGGACCTGACCCTTGCTGCGCAAGGGGAAGACCGTGGTGTAGCGTGTGTAGTCGTCGACAACCAGCAGGAAGTACCGCTCGCGGCCCTGCCCCTGGACGCGGGCGGGGCCCCACACGTCCAGGTGGAGAGTCTGCAGTGGAGCCTCTGTGGGAGGGAACGAGGAGGAGTGAGGAGTGGCGCGCTGCCGCTCTCGACGCAAGGAATGCAGGGCGGCGCAGGCGAGGGAGGGAGGGCAGGTAGAGACCTGGGAAGACCAGAGACCAGCAGGCGAGAGTGCATGCTACGGAGGCGAGGCAGGGAGGGGTGACCAAGGCGGTGGTGCCACAAGAGAGTGTCGTGCGACAGGCGGCGACACTCACACTGGGTAGCTACCTGAGCAGACGCGTACAGCTGTGGAGACAAAGGGGTGTAGCGTGAAACAGTGGTGAGGGTGTACAGACTGGACCCCGGCTCACGAGTGAACGTGGCCAGGTGGCGGCCAGTCCGAGAGCAAGTGCAGATCGCCACACGCTGCCCTCCAGGAGTCCAGGTGTCAACCCAGTGATCCTGAAGGACTGCGTTGCTCACCAGGTTCGTAGAGAACGAGGGAACATGGAGACCTGACAGCTCACCAGACGGGACCGCCGGACACGGGAGCACAGTACTGGACCGTGCAAGCACTGGGCCCCCAGAGGGGTCAGCCAGTGAGACAGGGACAGGTGCAGGGAGGGGAGTGACAGTGGTACTGTCGCGAAAGAAACAGCGAGAAGCACCAGAGTCAAGTGTAAACGTGTGCAAGGCCTGAGCTGACGCAGTACCAGAGAGGGCAGACTCACTAGCACCTAGGGCTGCAGTCTCTATACCTGGGTCAGGCGGGACACACAAGTAACAATCACCCTCAGCACTAATAGTCAATGCATACATGGCAGCAAGGATTGCATCATAGTCAAGATCATAGATAGGTACATCACGCCTAAGCAGATCTGCCCAGTTGGGGAATTCAGTAGCATCAGGAAACTTGGCGCGCCAGGCGTCGCTGAGCCGAGCAAAGCAGCGGTACTCAGCGTGAAAGCCGTTGCATGTGTGACCCTTGCGGGGACCAGTGAGAATAAAAGAGGGGCAGCGACCAGGACCCCCAGACGCCCCACGCCCGGCATACCAGTCATGGAGCTGCTGAGAAGAGGGGGTCTGGCGCTGCTGCTGCGACTGCTGCTGCTGCTGCTGCTGCTGCTGCTGCTGGCCCCCACTGGGGCTGCCCTTCTGGCCGGTCCCACTCCCGCCCCCCCCCCACCGCCACCACCACTGCCTCCTTCCCCACTGCTGCCGCTACCACCTCCACCACTCCCTGTCCCACCGCCACCCCACCCACCGCCTCCACCCCCACGGCCACCCCCACCACCTCCACCACCCCCGCTGCCTCCACCACCGCTCCCTCCGCCGCCACCACCACCACCCTTGCCACCCTTGCCGCCCCTGGTACCGCCGCGCTTCCCACTAGGAGCGGAAGCAGCTGCGACCTTCTCAGCACCGAGGAGGTCGACTGCAGTAGCAGTAGAGGCATAGGAGGGGGCAAGAGGGGAGGGGGAGCACCCCTCAAAGAGGGGAGTGCGAGGAGTGCCACGAGCAGCAACTACAGCTAGAATGTTCTTCTCGGCTGCCAGAAGCTGCTGCTCGAAGTCGTCGAGAGTGATAGTGGTAGGGTCCTTGGCGAGGAAATGGTCCCTGACCGAGCTAAGAGTGTCAGGGAGGCGGGTGACGAGGATGTAGAGGGTAAAGTATAACGGGGGGGTGTTCGTGGCGAGGAACTCGTCGGTAAGAGCGGCACGAAAGCGGGCGTCACTAGCGCGGAGGTGAGAGATGAGGTCCTCAGCGGTGGTAAACGAGGACAGGTCAGGGAACAGGTAGGGCAGGATGAGGCGTCCTACGGCTGCAGTGGCTGGGGAGGAATAGCGCGCAACTACAGCGTCATACAGCGCCTTAGCAGTCTTGTGCTGACTAAAATGCGCGCGCTCAGTGATCGGCAGGTGGTTGCGGATAGCGAGGCGCACAGCAGCATCGCGAGTCGGCCACTATGAGCGGTCAAGAGCAGGAGCACTGTCAGCAGGAGCAGCGGCAGTGCCAGAAGCGTGATCGAACAGTGAAACGCCGTCTTTGGCATCCGTCATAAGAAAAAGCTGCAGATCGTCAAGCCAGGTGGCAAACTCGATCGGGCGACCGTCAGGCTCAAAAGCGAGAACATTCAGTGTCGCCATTATAGCAGTGCAGGCAACGGCAGCAGGCCAAGGCAGCAGGAAGGCGGGCAAGTGAACGTCAGGCAGGCAGGCTCAAGGCAGGTAGGCAGGCGCAAGGCAGGCAGGCAGGCGCAAAGCAGGCAGGCATGCGCAAGGCAGGCAGGCAGGCGCACCTCAGTCAGGCAGATGTAAGGCAGGCAGGCATATTCAGGCAAGGCGCAAGACAGGCAGGCGCACAGGTAGGGCAGGGCGCAGCGGCGACGGGCGGCGCACGGGTAGGGCACGCAGCTGCGGGCTGCGCGCGGCTGAGGGCTGTGCGCGGCTGCGGGCTGCGCGTGGCTAATGGCTGCGCGCGGCTGCGGGTTCAGCGCGGGCTGCGCGGGCTCGGTATGGGCTGCGCGGGCGGTGCGCGGGCTCGGTACGGGCTGCGCGGGCGGTGTGCGGGGCAGCGACGGGCCGCGCGCGCGCTGCGCGGGCTTAGGACGGGCTGCCCGGGCGACTAGAGGGGCGCGCGCGGCTGACAGCAGCGGCGCGCGCTAAAAAAAAAAAAAGACGGATACGCGCGCGCGTAGCCTAGGCGCGCGCGGGCAGTAGGCAGGTAAGGCCGTAGGTGAGGTAATGTGGTAACGGGTGGGCCCAAACTTAGGTCCTAAAGACCTATTGCTCTAGATACCATGTCAAACTTAGGCATGAATGATGAGACTATCGAGTGAGTTTTGGTACAAGATGAAAACCCTAAGGGGTTGTACCCCACATTGTCTACCCCACTACAGCCTACCCACAAATATAACATATACATATGTTTGACATGCTCTGCCACCTGCTGCCTTCACACCACCCTGCCTTCCACCTGCTGACTGTTGGAAATCCGAATACAGTATAACGAATACTGTATACCGGTATGCTGTTCGGTTTTAGTGTAGTCCTCATTATAAGCTTCAGGTCCTCACAATTATTGTAGGACCACAATTATTGGAGCTCAACATTATTGGAGGGTACAGGCAGAATTACCGTATTCTCCCGGACAAAACACCCCCCCATGATAGAGCACCCCCGGGTAGCTTGTGCGGGGTGGGTGCTATGGGTGACCTTGTTTTTACTATACATGTCATACGTCCACTAGTGATCCCCGATTGATCTTAGGGAAGGGTTACAGGCATGGCGACCTGGGGGGTTATGGGCGCACTCACCCGCTACACAAACAAGCCTTTTTATCCCAGTGGTTAGTGGCTGGGATTCTGACAATACCCCCCTTTTTGGCTGATTTTCTATAACACCCTCCTTTTCTTACGGATTCATTATTATAGCCGTTAACAAGTAGCTGCAATACGGAAGAATATCGCGAGAATTTCTCCCTCGATGAAATTTTGCGGTACTTTCACTTACAATCTGCCGAGATTTCCCCCCTCCCATTATTTCCCCCTGCCACGTGTTGGTGAATCTTCCGCTGCAAGTGGCCAGAAAGGTGCCACATGGCATTTTTGTGGGGTTGATGAAGTTCGCCGCCAAAACTCACATTCGCGCCTCAGGCAGTGATGTTAAAACAACCACCAAAACACCCACATTGTCTATTAAATAAAACACTAACACTAAAATAAGTCATATGTAAAGACCCGGGTATTATGTAGCTTTTTCCTATGAGAAGACACCCCCCTTTTTTTCCTGTATTTTTAGATCTACCCTAGGGTGTTATGTCCGGGAGAATACGGTATTGGAACACCATTATTGGTGTGAATGGGGTCATTTGGGAGGGGTAGATGGATGCATAAATACGGTACCCCGCCTGCTGTGTGTCTCACTTCATCATTCAATCATTCTATCTTTCAATGATCAACCTGTTGGAATTGCAAGTTTTCTAACTTGGTATTTATACAAACACGTTTCCGCTACGCTGGCACTATGCCTTTCTAGCATGGTATCAGAACTACTCGAGGGGGCATGCTGCCAAATTTGGTTCAGGAATTTACTGACATTTACTACGGATAGGTACATGCATACAGTCAGAGTACCGCACACCCGGTCTACGCTGTTGTGTACCTGGTGTTCGCTTCTGGGTACAACTGCGCGTTTAGCGCACACCCGGTGAACGGTTTGATCAAGTTCATGGCGCACTTCGATGGCGAAGTGGATGCTGGATATGCGGCTTTTGAAGAAGCCATCCTGGCTCAGCATGAGCACTTGGAAAACATGATTGCAAGTGCACCACCAACACTCCAAGCTTCGTTGAGGGACAATTTTGGAATGACAATCCAGCAAAGGGCAACACTCTCTCATGGGTTCAGCAATCCGTCCACTCATGGAGAGTGTCATTCAAGCACTCTTCGTACTAACCAAACTCATGCATTCAATGGTTCTGCAGGAATTGATGGTGATGGAGAAATGGGCATACCTCAAGGAGGAGAGTCATCCCAAGGGAGGGATGCATCCGTCCAAGGAGAAGGGAGCTCAAATCACGCACCTCAATCATCCGTGCAAAGGGAAGCACGAGGGAGGAATGATGAGTATGGGAGTGAAGTGCATGCAATGAAGTGATGGAAATGGTCAAGTAGGCGTGGAAGGTGTGGGTTTTGCCTCCTACACTATTGGTGTTCCCCCACTACGACGACTTGCGACTAACTCCCATCCAATTGAAGTTCCTCTCATGGTCAGGTCTCACCTTCGTGGCGGCAATGGCATACCTCCGCGTGCACTTCGTCCACCGATTGGCGTACATTCTGTGGACAACATGACGCGGATGGGATACAGAATGCAGTCAAGTGGCGTCATGCGACGTGAACATGTGGAAGTGCTGGAACGTCAACTTGGTGGACAGAATGGAGACATGCAGCGCACGGTACAGCTACCTTGATCGTCAACTGTGCCTACTCTGTTCGACCCCGCTCCATGTGAATACACGGAAAAAGACAATGAACGACTGTCACACAAAATGGTAGGAGCAACGGTGGACAAGGCGTTCACCGCTACTCCGTTTGACGGCTCCAACTTCCAGGAGTGGGCGCTACGGTTTCGCATGAACGCGCGCGTGACAAATCTGTGGGAGTTCTTTGTGACCCTGCAGTATCCGGTTACCATGGGGAATGGTGACATTAACGACGCTATGGAGCGGCTGGAAATGCTACAGGCGGATTACTCATAGCGTGCGGCACTCGCGTTTTGGGTCCTACTGCACAGCGTGAGCGCCACGATTCAGCTGCAGCTGGACATGTTCCAGGAATCCTACATCCCGGCTTATGAAGCATGGGAGTACTTAATGGACACTTACCAGGCAAAAGATTCGGTGGCGAAGGTCTCTCTCATGAAGCAGTTGGACAACCTGAAAATGGGGAGTCAAGAGAGGGTGGAGGAGTACGTCAACCGTGCAACAGCAATCCGGGATAAGTTAGCACTCGCAAGGAAGATGGTGGATGAAGATACCTTCACCTTAAACCTGCTTACCGGACTACCGGCACATTGGGAGGAGATGAGGCACTCGGCAATGCTACACAACGTGACGGACAGCTTCACCTTGTAGCGGATGATGATTCAGGAGAAGAGATATCACGACCTTATCATGAAGGCTAACCGTGACCGGCATCCACCTCGCATGGCTGGACAAGCCCGTGGAGACCGCTCACCTTCTCCAACTGCTAAGGGCAGCAGCGGGAAGGAGGGGTCTGGAGAGAAAACGCATGGCAAGGAAGGAGGTGCGGATCGCTCACCTCTTGTGTGTTGGTACTGCAAGGGGCTAGGCCACCCCTTCTTCAAGTGTACCAAGACACCCCCTGACTGGTCACCGCCAGGGTGGGAACCGCATACCAGCGGAAGGACAAAACAGCACACCGGCAACAGTCGTTCGTTCTCTCCACGAAGGAGTCGCATCCCCAAGCGTGAGAACAATGCGTCACTACAGCAAGGAGCAGCCGGGGGAGACAACCAACGTACTGTCACATGCATTACAACGGTGAAATCTTCACGAGCAACCTTACCCTCGGCTGGAGGGTCGTCGTGGTTGCTGGACAGTGGATGTTGCCAGCACATGACTTCGAAGAAGTGCTGGTTTGAAGAGTTAAAGGAACTGGACGAAGCTGTTTATGTGGAGCTCGCTGATGGGAGCCAGCTGAGCAGCACGATGACAGGAACGATTAGAGCAATAGCACCTGATGGGACAACAGTTCGTTACACTGAAGTCCTCTACGTACCTGGCTTGAAGAGCAACCTGCTCTCCTATTGTCAGCTGCTGAAAAAGGGAGTGCACATCAATACCATTGCTAATGGAGACACCGAAATCACCATGACTGATGGAGAGGAGTGCGTGCGGATTGGACTTGGCAAGAACGTGGATGGAGTGCTTATGGTGGAATATGAGCCGGCACTTACATCCGCTCATGATCCTGAACATTCCCGCGATGATGCGTCATCGAATAAGGATGATCGTGAAATGGGTAAATTTTCCGCACACCTGGAGTGCACTTGGATACACACGGGAGTGCGCTTTCCCGCACACCTGAAGTGCAGTTGCGTACCCATTCAGCATACCGCATGGCACACAAAGCTTGCGTCGTGCGGAATCCGGCATGTGAGGTTGACACGGACATTACATCACCGCGGTCCTTTGAGGACATGCGTAGCTGTGTACGGAGATGACTACAAGCACATGGGTGGGGGGAGTGGGGTGTGGAGTGTATCTGGTGGCACTAGAGTGGAACATGGGGTCACGAAGCATAAGAGGAAGAAGTGCTCACCTGCTCAAGTGTTGCCAATAGGAAGGGGGAGTAGGCAGAAAGGATGCAGCCGGTCACCATCCCTCGTCCTCTGATACAGCGGTATTGTGGGGCTGGTTGCTGCTGATGAATGACACCATCTGATGGAAGAATGGAGAACATACATGGGAGCACGCATTACTGCATACCTGGTGTGCACATATCTTTGCATACTTGGTGTGCACTGCATACTTGGAGTGGGCTTTTCTGCATACATGGAGTGCACATTACCGCATACTTGGAGCGCACCTGTCAATCGAGTTTGTGTCGACATGCGCAAACCTCCAGCTAATGGAGTTCGGCAAATCCTGCTGCTCCTGTGCGTCAGCTGGAGTGTAGGGGGGGCATCACAAGACAACATGGGTGACGTCTGAGGAGACTTGGCATCATATTTGGCGTGCATTCAAGAATTGCACAACCTTGTGCTATCACAACACGAGGCAGGGGCAGAAAAGCAAGGTTTACGGAGATAAGCAGGGGGAGAAAGGTTCACGAAGATGCAGCACGCGCGGACAGGAAATTGCAGCAGCAGACGTGCATCAGATTGTCAGCTGCTGACGAAAGCCGGGTCATCGCTTCTATCGCGCGAAGTGTGCGGATGCCAATATAGTTCCATGCGAGCAGTACTCCATGCGTCATCTGCTACCGATTCACATCATCCGCATCTGCAGTCATGGCAGACACGCATCCGCTACGGTTTCATGTCGTCGCACAGCAGGCGTGCGAAAAAAACAGAAGCACTGACAATTGCACATCTTAAAGGCTATGGTTTCAGACATTCGGCGTGCGCTAAGGGCATTCCGCCTTGACAATACGGGCATTTCGCCATGGTTAAGAGGAGATTTCGGCATGGAGCTGCTACGATTTCCTCAGCAGCAGCCATTACTCTCCATATCCAGATCTGGAATGTCGAGATTGGAAGGAGGGATTGGAAAACGTGAAAGGAAGGTGGTTTGGTTGGAGTTTGGAAGCACCAAGAGCTTGGGAAGGGAAAGGTGCTACAGTGACAGGCAACTTGGCCAACACCAAACCCTAGTTTGGTTTGGGCGCACCCTTACCTTGTAGTGATACACCACCTCATCCACCCCATCCTCTAAGAAAAACGAATTCACTAAAACCTACAGCAAGGGGGAGTGTTGGAAATCCGAATACAGTATAACGAATACTGTATACCGGTATGCTATTCGGTTTTAGTGTAGTCCTCTTTATAAGCTTCAGGTCCTCACAATTATTGTAGGACCGAGCTTAACATTATTGGAGGGTAGAGGGCAGAATTATTGGTACACCAGTATTGGTGTGAATGGGGTCATTTGGGAGGGGTAGATGGATGCATAAATACCCTGCCTGCTGTGTGTCACTTCATCATTCAATCATTCTATCTTTCAATGATCAACCTGTTGGAATTGCAACTTTTCTAACTTGGACTTTCTATAAACGCGTTTCCACTACGCTAGCACTATGACTTTCTAGCACTGACCTCCCTGCTGCTCCCTCCCCGCACCCACCCTCCTGTCTCCTCTCCACCCCACTCAACTGCCTGCTGTTGGCCTTGCCAGGTGCTCTTACTGATGATGCAGCACCACGTGATCCTGCAACTGCTGCTGCTGCTGCATATGGGGCAGAGCTTGCATGCGTGTTGCTGCCCTTACCACCCTTCACAATCGGGCTCACCACCTTGCTGCTGCACCCATTCTTACCCTTCACGCTTTCACCACCCACCGCGCAACTTGGTGCAACAGCAATCTTTGACTTCTGTGCTGCTGCTGCTGCTTCTCTCACTGGTGATGCCGCAGCAAGTGATTTCACAGTTGTTGTAGCTGCTTGCGAGGGAGCAGCTTGTGCTGCGGACACTGCTACAGCCACTGCTGCTGCAGATGCAGAAGGCACGGTTTTGCGAGTCAGATTCGCCACAGCATCAGGATGCTTCGGCAAGAAGCAGGGACGCAGGGCGGCTTCAATGGCCGCTTCAATCTCCATGGCCCATGATGGCTCCTTGCTCCGCTTGTCCCACCTCAAGTAAGCAGCACGTGTCATTGCAAAGTCCATGGCTCGAACCTCCTCACGCAGCTTCGACCACCTCGCTTTCTCACTCGGATCAGCAGCACGTGCATTCGCCTCCTCGGAAATTGTTTCTGTGGTCACACTTGTTTCAGGAACCTGTGGTGTAGTGGAAGCCATTGGAGCCACAGGCGCTACCTCAAGCACCACCACAAGCGCTACCTCAGGCACCACCACAGGCGCAACCACAGCAGATGAAGTGACTGCAGCGGCAGCAGATGGTGAGGGAGCAGCAGGGACAACCACAGGTGCAACCACGGAAGCAGCAGGCTTGCCTCCGAAGCGGCCGATTCCAGGTCGCTTCACATCATGCGCGTCAGGTACAACGTGCACCTTGGCAGGCTTGTGTTGCCCGTCAGCGACGCCTTGGGAGGCCAGTTTCTCCAGCAGCGGCCTCACGCTCTTAAGAAGCACGTTGCTGCAAATCGTCTCACCGTCACCATTGCAAGCAGCAGGCTTGGCAGGAGAGTATCTTACAGGCGAGAAAACGGTTCGCGGGGTTCCGAACCTGCCAATGCCTTTTGTAGGCGCTGCAGGATTGTTCGCGGTTTGAGAAACACAATTAATATCGACGAGAGAGGCCATGTTACTTGACTGCAGATCGTTGAACAGAAGCTGATCGTTGGATAAAGGCTGATTTTCGAGTAGTTTGTTCACTACATATCGACAGAACGGCGGAGTAAGTGGGAATGAAAAGTTCCAACCCTGACAACCCCATTTCTACTGCACTCCGCCCTCGCCTGCTCGAACCCCCCCATCTCCACCCCCACATGCTTTGCCTACCTCAACATCGGAGTTCGAGCCTCAGCCTGCTTTGCTGTCTAATCGTACGCATGCCAGTATCAGAAATCGAACGGTGGGAGATGAAGCAGCAAGGTGTGCGGACGGATCTCAAGGCGTACTTTGCTGGGGTTCAGGTTCGGGATCTCGATGGCGTCGCGTCAGGCATAATCATCGGGGGTGGGAGGTTCGGGGTGAGCCTGCCGGTGTCGGTGGGTTTCAAGTCCTTGAGTCCCTCGAGTTGCTTCACCAGTTTCCCGCCGTCATTTTGTTCTCCATTTCTTCCCTAGCCGCTCTACGAGCTTTGTTACAACAAACCGTATGGATACATTTTTCGGTAAAAAACTTCGCACAACAATAGCGCGACGGGACTATCGGCTTCCTCTCGTAGCATGGTGTGTGCGGCAGAAGGGTTTGGGTCGGGCCGTGCTGTGCCACTGATCTGATTTGGATTAGATTCAGCAGGCATTGGGATTGCCTGATGTGTGCTGTGGAGAATCGAGGGGGAAAGTGAGGACGCGGTAAAAGTGCAAAAATTGCCAAATCGTGAGCAAACATCGATCCCGAAAATCGATTGGTCGGGTCGTTTGGTGAACCGATGCGCCTATGACGCTGTAACGATCACGCCTGAGTCCTGCCGTGGATGTTCCACCACCGACATTGTGTATCTGCCTGCGACGCGGGCACTGTAAAACCAAGGGTCGCACAAGCACACCTGCGACAGTCGCAGCCCACAGGGCAACCCAACTGGCACTGTGATGTTTACAGATTTCGAGCCACGCATGTGGTTCACCAAAATTGAACATACATCCCGTGCCGCGCATGAGAAATTGCAAAGTTGAGCCACACACAACTCGCAAGCATAATTACGAACAATACAACACGTTGGAACCATCACTTTTCTTTCTCTCATAAGAAGAAAAAAGTCCTTTAGTTGCCACCAGCCATGGCCTCTAACACCGGCAACGACGACAGTGGCGCATACGACACCCAGGGTAATGGCCCTTATGTCGACACCCAGGGCTCGACTACTGAGTGGCAGGCGGTCCAAGCCACGGCAACAACCGCGTGGGTTTTGTAGCGCCATGCTCCTGCAACAACCGCAATCGTCGCGCCCATCCAAGCTCCTCATGCGACGGCAACGACCGCGACGGATGTACAGCCCTTTGCACCTCTGGTAGCCGCTCCAGCCGCTACGGAGATGCAGTGCCAGGCTACCATTACGACCGTAGCAGCCGGGACGGAGGTGCAGCGACAGGCAACTCCAGCGCGTGGCCGCGCAAACACGGGTCGTGCAACTGCTCGAGCGACACGTGGCAACGCTCGTCAGCGCGCCACTGTCATTGATCTCGATACGTACATTGGGACCCTCCCGTCTCTTGACGAGGACCTTGGCGAGTTGGATGACGGCCCAATCCAGTCGCCGAAAGTTGCCACGCCTCCTGTGATGCATACATTCATACTAACCACATCCCCTCCGCGTGGCACCGCGGAGCCAACGTCGCCACCGGCTACCTCGACTCGAGTTTCCTCCACGAGCCGTACTCAGGGTACCGCGATACGTGTGGGAACTTACCCCAATCATCAGTGGCAGCCCCAAGAAGAGATGTTACTTGCGGAGGTGTGGCATGACCTGGACGAGTTCATTCGCGGCACGCGCATGATTCAGGGTCAGAACTACAACGTTCTGATCCTGGACGAGATATTACGGCGCGACCCAGACTTCAGGTTTGGGTTGTTGGCCGTGAAAAGCAAGCTACAGCGCATAATAGAGAGGTACTGTCACATCCGTGACCTCATGCGCCAGTCAGGCGCGGCGCGCGTTCCCGATCTGCCTAGGTGGTGGAACCTCATTGATGCCGTCATGCATGCTCGCCCGTCCGCTGGGCCGTCATTCACGAGCGCGAGCACCACCGCAGCCCCAGAGAACCCACGTGGCGAGGGGCCGAGCGGGACAACAGGCGGAGGAGGTGAGGTTATGTATTGATTATGTCCCGTTAACTCCTCAAGCATATTTCCAACGCTATTGTGTAAAGTCGTTACCCTCTTCTTTGTGCCTTTTCAGAAAACGACCAATCACGCCCTTTTGGAAATGCGAACAATAACCCTGTTATGTGACTACAACTTTGTTGGTTATAACTTCAGACATAATGCATCAACTACCTTGTCCTTCTATTTTTCCATTATACCTTACAAGGACCTCTACATGCCTCCTGGCCGCGCCACCTTAAAAAATGCCACCTATATGCCGTGTCTCTCAAGCACCGCACCTTCCCCACCACCCCTGCCTCCCTCATGGCACCGTCACTTAAACTCCCACCACATCCCGCAGACGCACCATCGGTAGGAGCCTCACCGGTGCGACCGCCTTCGGCCACGCGCATCCGTGGTCTACGCGGGCCTCTCTCGCCTCCTGTCAACGAAAGCACGGAAGGAGTTAGCACGATAGTGACACCCGAAGGGGCTGCAATGGAAAACCTACTGGGGGGGCGTATTGAGCAAACCCTTGAGAGGTTGCTTGACCGCGGAATGGACTGTTTTCTTGAACATACCTGAGAGCTGGCTCGTTCTCTTCGGGATGAGCGAGACGCCAAGAAGCAAAAAGATAATTCGTCAACTGATCACGGCGACGAGCGGGGGTATAGCACGGAGAGGTAGACGGATAGTGCGGTGCTGTTGCCGCCGGACCGCGAAGCCACCATCGGTCCCGTGCTCGCGGAGGACTAAGACGAGGCCGATTGCCAAGCACCAGCTCAATGTTGTGGAGCGTGACAGCAGTCCGTATGGCCTCGCACGCCTTAGCTAGGTTGCATTCTAGACGTTCTTGTAGAAGCCGCCATTTTGACTTGATGCGGCCGTTCACTTGCTCAACAATCATCCTGCATCTTGACTGTTGCTTGTTCCATGTAGCCTCCCTTCTGATGATATTTTCATTTGCAAGGGCTCGATATGGGGTGAACGTGTAGGCCCTTAGGCCGTACGCTGCGTCACCCACTATCATGCGGTCATAAAGGCCGCCCGCCTCATTGCGGGCTTGTGCAGGCGAGTTATCCCACACTCGGGCGTCGTTGACTGAGCCGGGCCATCCGGCATAGAAGTCCCAAATTACACCTTTGGAGTCGCAAATAATCTGCAGGATAAGGGTGTGCTGTCCGTCATCGCGAAAAATGACTTGCATCCAGGCTCCGCTTTTATGAAACCTAGCCCCCACAACTTTACAGTGATGGACGAAGGTTGCAGAAATCTGAGTCACTGGAAAGTTGCAAAAAAGTTGCATTTCTGCAACACTTCTGCAACAACCAGGACACAATCCAGCAAACTTGCAGCCACCATTTCATAACTTTGCGCACACCTTCGAGTTACTGGCAACATGCCGCGCAGTTGCTTACAAACTGCGGCAACAACACCCCCAGGTTGCGTGAAATCCAGTTACAACACGCCGCCAACGTGGCAGTCATAACCGTACTCGCGTCATCCCCCGTTCGGTCAACCCTCAAAGTGTACACCTATCAAACACGAACACATGTGTTCCAAGTACTGGCACACCTCCGAGTAACCCCGATTCGCCCACCGCTGAGCGTCCTACTCGGAATCCGTCGTGCACCACTTGCTGGTCTTCGCGAAACGTACAACGCCCAATCCCCTATCGACACCGAACACTCGCGCGCCAACGACGGGCCCCACTGTCTTGGCCGCATGTCCCGCACACCTGTACCTCGCCCAATGAAGCGTGCACTACTGCGTAACTTGGTGACAACCAACGCCCCCGTCATTGGCGCCGCCCACCGTCGCCGGCATACTTCGACCTATCGCAACCCCGCCCTCATCCTCACACTCCAAAGTCCCCACCCAATCAGCGCACACTCCGAACTCACTCGTCAACTTCGCCGCACCGTTACCATCTCTGCATACACGCAATCTGGATCGTTGCCCACCCACTCAACGCATGCATCCTAGTGTTGGCGCGGCTCGACCGTGGTTTAGTCGGCTTTCACACCACCCGTCGATCACAACGCGTTGCGCATAACTCCCACCATTGGATTGCGACTCGGTCTAGTAACCGCATCCACACAAATTGCTATCAACATTGCGAATACATGGCGTAATGTACGTCCATATGGCATTCCTCGTTATACCACAAATTTGATGACTTTGGCGTGCATGTTTTTAAGTTGAACACATGAGGCAAGCGCACACGACAAAATCCCGCATGGTAAATTGCACACCCATACAACTGGCATGTGTACACACCCCCCTCTATTTTTTGCTTCCAAATGCTAATCTCCTTCCTCACTACCACCACAAATCCCCCTACGAACACACATGGAATCGGATACACACATACTGCAATAGCCCCCATGTGTTCACACCCTTCATCAACGCCACCGACGATCGGTCACGACATCAGCCACTACCACCAGAAACCGATGCACCTTCCTCCTGCTCTGGCGCCCTCTGCGCATAGCGGCCGGGGATCAAGTGCTCCAGCCCGCACTAGGACAGCATCAGCCCATGCTCCCCCAGACCCACGCCGCCGAACATCGTACTTAGGCTTGAAATCTTGGATCGCCTGCGCCACTGCATGTTCGGCGACCTGGTGGAGCCCGTTCACAACCTGCGCATTGCCGCCAGCAGAGTTTGACAGGTGAGCCTTGCGCTTGTCCCAGTTCAGGATCGTGTCCGTCACCTGCGTGTAACAACCAACATCTCACACACTGCCATCAGTCCCATGCACAAGTTTAGGCCACAGTGCTCCACCGCCACTCACCACATGCTCGAGCCACGCCATCTGGTACAGCTTCACTGTCACAGTCCCATTGAGCTTCTTGGGCTGGAAGGCGGTCACGGCACAAGCAGTGGACGCTCTTGACGCAAAGATCATTCCGCTCTTGTTCTCGCCCCAGGAAGACAGCGTGAGATCTTCTGCACACACAATCGTCAAACGCAACACATTGTCATCCGGTCTATACACATCATTCCTGCTTCAAGCAGCCCACCGCGTACCGTTCACATTGTCCAGAACGCGATAACGAAGCCGAACCTCCGCGACCTCTCTCCGTTTCTTGCGTGCCCACGGGCTTCGAGCATCTCGCTCATCGCGCCACAGTCCAATGCGTGGCAGCGCAATGTCACGTACGCGGCCTGTGATCTCTGTCTTCCACTGGCTCGGTGACTTGTTTAAGTCACCACGTCGCGTCTTGTTGGCTGCCAGTGTGAGACCTGCATACTTAAGTGAAAGACGGGGCGTGACCCAGCATACGCCTTGCGTCTTGTCGTCACTGCTTGGATAAAAGGTTATGACATCATTCGCCCGCTCGATAAACAGGTACTCCCTCACATGATCGCAGGTTTTTTGCCAGGGCAACGGGACAACATAGTCCAGGGATACCCTCCGTTAGCGACCGAAATAACAATGGCTTAGATGACCTCCGAACAACAACATTAACATGGGAGGATAGTGATGAACCCTTCCGTTACAACTCACCTTCCATGGCTTTCCCGCCGCCAGGAAATCTAACGCCTCTTGAAGTATGGGAGAGCTCGACACCATCATGTGGCGCCTCCTGCGTACACAAGCCCTCACGGTTTCCTCTTCCGCCTCCTCCTCATCATCCTCCTCCGATGACACATCTTCCGAGCCTGATTCGACCCGCCTACGCTTGGTCTTCCGCGCAACACCGCGCGCCCTTTCCTCCCGCGGACTGCGCAGTCTGCTGTTCTGCATCTTAGGATCCTGGGCTGCCAGCAGCTGCGCCTCAAGGCGTGCAATCTGACAGTCGCTCTCGTCTCTCGCCGTCTTCAGCGCCTCAAACTCGTGACGGCTTATCACGATGTTGTCATTGGCCAACGTTTCCTCCCGATGAGATCCAGTAGCCGCCTGTGTAGATCCGCATGGCATCGCCACAAAAGGGTTGTCTGGCACCAGGGGAGGCGGTGTCGTCGCAGCATTGTCGGTCGTCGTACCAGGCGCGCCTGCCATAACAGAAGCAACAGCCTTGGATCGGACCGGCGCAGCCTCAGCATCTCCATCGCTACCGACAGCCTCATCGCCTGCGCCGACACTTTACGCGACCGCCGCAACCGGCGTGACTTGCGATGCACCCTGAGCCGCACTAGCCACTCCTGAGCGCAATGTGCACAACAATCCGCCATCAGAACAGCTAACATTAGCACTCCGTTATGGCTAAAAGCGCCAAAAGCAGTGCGCCAAACACAACGGGATGCAAAGAAATCCCGACAGACAATACCTTGTACAGGGACACACTTCTGCTTGGCAACCCTTGGACGCTTGTACTGCCCTGGGTCCCCAGGCACACATTTCACCTCACGAGCTGGTATGCGTTTCGGAGATATGCCAGGGTTCGCTTCAGCCTCTGCGACCGGCCTGCAGTCAGTTCTTCCGACGTCCCCAAAGAAGTCTCCATTCCGGTAGGACAAAGCGAATCACCATGGTACTAACGCACACCATACTACAAAAGTATGCACATTCCGACTGCACTCCAGTGCCAGAGCCTGTATGCGCAGAGCCGGTATCATGCCTAGCAACAACGACCGTGCGCGGGTACGCAATCTCAGCAGCCAATCACAATCGGTACACCAGTGCATCCCCGATCTCCACAACACGTGGGAGCCACTCATTGTATCCCTCGCAATCCTACCCCCCAAATACACCAATCGTACTGGCATGGTAACGTTCGTGGTTAGTCATGGTGTTTGCCCGATGTATTCTATATACACAGTATACGAAAACTCCGGGCACATACTCTACGTCATGCATTAACTGTGCACTATACAACCACAACCTTCTAATACTAGAAAACACATTCTTCTCACAATCATCCCATCGTGACAGCCTCTGGGTCTACATCAAACAGTGCCCCCACAAATGCATCCCCCAGCGCAACACCCGTGTTTATTCCATGTTCCCCCACACCAACCATCGCTGCAGCAGCCTCCTCATTGAGATCATGCGGAGTGCCCTGCCCTGCCTTTGCCTCTGGACCGCCCATCCCTTCCGCTTCCAACTCATTCTCCTCCTCCGCCTCCTCTTCCGCACATCCAGCAGCATCCTCCTCGTCATCCTGCGATTCGGAATGCGCATCCCCATCCCCTCCATTATCCTCCTCAAAACAGTCCGCTGATGGGATGGGATGGGATGGGATGGATGGGATGGGATGGGATGGGATGCGATGGGATGCGATGGGATGGGATGGGATGGGATGGGATGGGATGGGATGGGATGGGATGGGATGGGATGGGATGGGATGGGATGGGATGGGATGGGGTGGGATGGGATGGGATGGGATGGGATGGGATGGGATGGGATGGGATGGGATGGGATGGGATGGGATGGGATGGGACTGGAGTGAGAGGTACACCAAAAGCAAACGGGTACAAAGAAAACACACACACACTATAACAAGATATTCACATTAAAAAAAAAAAAAAAAAAAAAAAAAAAAAAAACACACAAATGGAAAAAAAGACTGCTCAGTTTCACAGAAATGAGACAGCTAAGGGCTGACGGGCTTCCTACCTTGGTGGCACTTGCGATGCCGTGGCTGTGGCTAAACTAGGCATCCTAGCTCATTACAACAGCCCCCCCACCGTCTCAGCACACGCCTGCTCCATCTGAGAACTCACCTGCCCCACCACATGAGCACACACTTGCCCCACCACATGAAAACTTCTCTGCCCCACCACCTGAAAACTTCTCTGCCCCACCACCTGAAAACTTCTCTGCCCCACCACATGAAAACTCATCTGCCCCACCACATGAGCACACACCTGGGCGGTCATGGGGGTCCCTTGATACTACCACGCTGGTGCTCACCTCTCTGTGGGGCACTGTGGGACAAATGCATCATCTTGCGATTTGTGGATGGATGGTGTGAGTGTTAGCATGGGTGTGGAGTATTCTATAAGGTCAGTGGACGGTTTGTGTTATGGGATAGGAAGGTGTGATTGAGGGTATGGGATGGTGTGCGTAATAACATGCGATAATATGTGTGAGTGATTGCATGGGATATTATGTGTGATGGGATGGGAAAAAATATGTGATTGCATGGACTGCTGTGCGAGTGGTATGGCATGAGTTATGTGTGGTGGTATGGGATGATCTGTGATTGTATGGGACAGTGAGTTGGATGGCATGGGATGGTATGTGTGTGGGATATGGCATGGAATGGCGGTGGGTGAGAGTGATATGGCATGAAGTTGGCTGTGTGATGGCATGGGATGGTGTGTGAGTGAGTTGGCATGGATTGGGTTGTGTGATGGTATGGAATGGCGTGTGAGTGAAATGGCATGAAATGGGCTGTGTCATGGCATGGGTTGGTTGGTGCTTTCTGATTGACATGGCATGAAATCTGCTGTGAGATGGTATGGGATGGTGTTTGAGAGTATATGGCATGGAGTGTGATAGCAAGAGGTGAGTTCTGTGAATGAGATGGCCTGATACGGTGTGTGAAGGTATGGGATGGTGAGTGTGAGTGAAATGGCATGTAATTGGATGTGTCGTGGTATGGGATGGTGTGTGAGTGAGATGGCCCGATTTGGGCTCTGAGATGAGATGGGATGGTTTGTGCAAGTGGGATGGTTTATTTAAGCAGTGTGATGACATGGGATGGCGTGTGTAAGGCATGCTACTGGTGAACTGAGGCAGAAGCAGATTTGTCCTGTGCAACCCTCAGGTCTAATTTGTGCCATGACTAAGAATTTCAATGGGTACACGGGAAAATAAACAAATCGTGAACCTCAAACTGAACCCAAAAGTCACCTTACCATGGGATGTATGATTGCATGGGATGATGTGTGGGTGAGATGGCCTGATGTGAGATGGTATGGGATTGTGTGTGAGCCTGAGATGGCATGAAATTGGCTGGGTGATGGGGATGGGTTGGTGAGGGAGCCTCCCTCCATCCCCGCCGAGATTTCCGCCGCGTCCACAGACTTTTCTGTTCCTTCCTCTCCGCCCTTTCCTCCCCTTGTGAGACCTTTGCTCTCAAACTTTTTTCTCTATCTCGTCTTTTCCCGCCTTCCGCCCTTTCCGCTCCTTCCGTTCCGTCCGCCCGTCCTGACTCCTGCACTCCCGTCTTCGTTCCCTCACCTCGTCGCGCGCTCACCCTAATTTCAAGCCTGCGAGTCGGTTGGGGCAATCTGATTGGCCGAGGGTTACAGGCTCGGACGCGATCACGTTGGACATGAAGGCCACTCGCAGCGTGACAGTCGCATTTCTAGAGTGAACCCCCTAAAAGGTTGTCTTGAGATCGCTTTTACGATTACTTCAATTCCTACTCGTAACCAAGGCTCGTAATTCTCTCCTGTGCTCGCAATCGCTTCTGCGCTTGTAGTTGCTTTCGCGCTCGTAATCGCTTATGCTCTAGTAATCTCTGGCGCGCTGCGCGCTCGTGATCGCCTGCACGCTCGTGATCGCCTGCACGCTCGTAATCGCCTGCACGCTCGTGAACGCCTGCGCGCTCGTGATCGCCTGCGCGCTCGTAATCGCCTGCACGCTCGTGATCGCCTGCACGCTCGTGATCGCCTGCGCGCTCGTAATCGCCTGCGCGCTCGTGATCGCCTCCACGCTCATAGTCGCCTGTGCGCTCGTAATCACCTGCGGGCTTTTTATGGCATGGTGATTATGATTGCTAGTGATTCACCTTCATATCAAGACGGGCCGCTCGGGGCCCTACGCGACCATTACTTTTATCGCGCTTCGTACCGAACAGACCTACCACAGTCAACAATACATTCCGTATCCAACCTGGCATGGAGAAATCAATAAATATTGCATTCCGAATTACATTTTCACGATAACAATACGACGACTGCATATAAAGAGTACAACACAAGTTCTGTTGGCAGAGGGACTCTCAGTGGCAAATCAGCTCAGTGGCACAGCACGGCCCAACCCAAACCCTTCTGCCTCACACACCATGCTACGAGAGGAAACCGATAGTCCCGTCCCGTCGCGTTATCGTTGTGCGAAGTTTTTTACCGAAAATTGTATCCAACGGTTTGTTGTAACAAAGCTCGTAGGAACGGCTAGGGAAGAAATCGAGGAACAAAAATAATGGCGGGAAACTGGTGCGGCGACTCGAGGGACACAAGGACCTGAAACCCACCGACACCGACAGAGTCTCCCCGAACCTCCCACCTCCGCTTATTATGCCTGACGCGACGCCATCGAGATCCCGAACCTGAACCCCAGCAAAGTACGCCTTAAGATCCGTCCGCACACCTTGCTGCTTCATCTCCCACCGTTCGATTTCCGACACGTGGCATGCGTACGAGTAGACAGCAAGGCAGGCCGAGGCTGAAACTCCAAAGCTCAGGCAGACGAGGCATGTGGGCGTGGGAACGAGGGTTAGAGCGGGCGAGGGCGGAGTGCAGTAGATTTGGGATCCCTACGGTTGGATCTAAACATTCTCACCTCCTCAGAGCTTTCCGTGTTGCATTGGAAACTTGAATAAAGGCATCAGCTACCTCTGCATCAGCTAACGACCTTACTGTTGAACACCTTCCAGCGATCAGCCTTTGTCAGACGATCTCCTGACAGCCGAGTAATGGCAATCTATGCTGATAACTGCGCTGCTAACTCTGCTTTTCAAACCTCGAGCAGTCCTGCAACACCTACCAGAGGCATTGGCAGGTTCGGAATCCCTAAATCCGTTTTCTCGCCTGCAGCGTACTCTCCTGTGAAGGCTGCTGCTTGCAACGACGACGGTGAGACGTGCTGCAGCAGCGTGCTTCTGAAGAGCGTGAGGCCGCTGCTGGAGAAACTGGCCTCCCAAGGCGTCGCTTACGGGCAACACAAGCCCGCCAAGGTGCACGTTGTACCTGACGCGCCTGATGTGAAGCGGCCTGGAATCGGCCGCTTCGGAGGCAAGCCTGCTGCTGCCGTGGTTGCACCTGTGGTCGTCCCTGCTGCTCCCTCGCCATCTGCTGCTGCTGCAGTCACACCGTCTGCTGTGGTTGCGCCTGTGGTGGTGCCTGAGGTGGCGCCTGTGGCTCCAGTGACTTCAACCACACCACAGGTGCCTGAAGCGAGTGAGACCACAGAAACAATATCCGAGGAGGCGAGTGCATGCGCTGCTGATCCGAGTGAGAAAGCGAGGTGGGCGAAGCTGCGTGAGGAGGTTCGAGTTATGAATATTGCGCTGACACGTGCTGCTTACCTGAGGTGGGACAAGCGGAGCAAGGAGGCATCATGGGCCATGGAGATTGAAGCGGCCATTGCTGCCGCCCTGCGTCTTGCCCAAGCATCCTGATGCTGTGGCGAATCTGACTCGCAAAACCGTGCCTCCTGCATCTGCAGCAGCAGCGACTGTAGCAGTGTCCGCAGCACCAGCTGCTCCCTCGCCAGCAGCTACAACAAGAGTGAAATCACCTGCTGCGGCGTCATCACTGAGAGAAGCAGCAGCAGCAGCACAGAAGCCAAAGCCTGCTGTTGCAGCAAGGTGCAAGGTGGGGGTTGAAAGCGCGAAGGGCAAGAATGGGTGCAGCAGCAAGGTGGTGAGCATGGGTGTGAAGGGTGGTAAAGGCAACAACACGCATGCAAGCTCTGCCCCATGTGCAGCAGCAGTAGTTGCGGGATCACGTGGTGGTGCATCATCAGTGAGAGCAGCTGGCAAGGCCAGCAGCAGGCAGGCGAGTGGGGTGAAGAGGAGAGAGGAGGGTGGGTGTGCGGAGGGAGCAGCAGGGAGGGCAGCAGGTGGAAGGCAGGGTGGTGTGAAGGCAGCAGGTGGCAGAGCAGTGGCAAGTGGCGTGTGTGGCAGGGAGGGGGTGAAGCAGCAGGCGGGGAGGAGAGAGGGTTTGGTGCATGAGAGGCAGCCAAGGCTAGGCTACAGCAGCAGCAGCAGGGCGCATAGAAGGAGCTCCTGAATGAGCCCTCATAGGCATGCCGGCCACAGCAATGGCTGCTCTCAGCATGAGAACATCCCATAGGAACATGGGCTGTACATACATGGGTACAACACTGAAGGGTGCGCTGGACTAACTCCCAGCTGCTGTTGGGTTAAGTAATGACTTCTAGGAAGTACGGTATGATGTACATTGTATTGTAGGACATGTTAATGTCTAGATAAATACTTGCAATGTAGAAGTAAATTGCATTGTAAACTCTGTTTCATCTGGGTGAAAGGAGAGCAGTTCGCTAAGAAGAGTTCAGGAGCACAATATCATCACCAATGTACTTCAATTCAACACACACGGGTGAATTTGATACATAATTTAAGATCTTCAAAGCAGAAGCTCCCAGAGGATCATCAAGTGTATATTGATAGCTTGAGAATGGAACAGCTCCCGGCTGCTGTGTCAAACATCTTGACACTATCCTCCACCTGTGCCTGCATGGGACCGTGTGTACGGTACATGGGTTTGTGGGTGAATAAGTGCATGGATGCAGGGGTGCATGGGTGCATTGGTGCATGGGTGCATGGGTGAACGATTGGATGGGTGCATGGGTGAATGATTGAATGGGTGCATGGGTGCATGGGTGAATGATTGAATGATTGAATGGGTGGATGGGTGGATGGGTTTAGGGTCACATATCAAGAACTGTTACGAATAGTAACATTTAATTGTTACTGAGCACTCCTCACCGCAGCAAAGAGAAGCACGCAGTATCGAAGCAAGAAAGCGAACCGTCAGACGGTTGGAGTTTGACTCGAAGTGTCAGACAGTTGGGGCGCATCTGGACCGTCGGAGCAGACGGCATCGAGCAGCTGCAGGCAGGATGGTTTCGGCGGGAACAGTTTCGTAACTGTCCGCACCGCACGGTTGAATGTATTTGAATAAGGGAATGTACCCCTTAGAGTACATGGCTAGTTAGGTCGCTTCGTATTCCCCTGTACCCTTATTTATATCGTTGTATTTGCATGCTCTTATTATCTAAAAACATTTTACATTCACTCTGTCTTTGAGGTCAAGGGCCCACCAACTATCTACCTACAAGCGAACCTTCCCGAGTAGATCCTGGTAAGCGATCATTCTCTGATCGTAGCATGGTATGAGAGCGGCTCGGGAATCCTTCGCAACACCACTCCCGAAAATTGCGACACTCGGAAAGTGGCGACCGGCACACGCTCGCGTGTGAGAATGGCCGGAGGATCTGGTGGTCAGACTAATCTGACGGCTGAAGCGCGCACCAATCCGGCTGCGACAAGCGAGGAAACGACTACGATCGGCACCGAAGTCCTCGCACAACTTCTTCAGCGACTCACCAGTCTGGAGCAAGGGCTCCAAACATTGCGGAACGGCGATGCGGGAACATCCTCGCAACCATCCCAACCGGGCCCAACTGGGCAGAACACCGTCCCGCAAACCTTCTCCCTCGACACAAATGGCTCAACTCCCAAGACTCCCCGTCCCAGTGAAGAAGCAATTCTCTCCGCTCAATCAAAGTTTCTGAGCATATCAAAAATAAAGACAAGTTCCAGCTTTGACGGCAAAGACTTCTATACCTGGAGCTTCGAATTGGAGCTCCTGCTGCAGAACGCCCAAATCTTCCATTACTTCGACGGGAGCTACGCCGAGCCTGCCGAGGACACCGACGACGCCAAGGCGAGGTATTACAACGAATCACTGATGGCGTACGGGGTGCTCCTGCGGAACATGTCCCCGGCGGAGCAGCTCAACATTCGTTCGTACAAAACGACAGCTGCTCCAGCCCTCAACGCCTGGCGACATCTGACAGGAGTGTATCAGCCCAAGGACTCTGTCTCCTCGAGCCGACTGCTCCAGGAACTCCTGGAAACCAAGATGACCTCAGGGGAGAAGGTCAACACTTACCTTAACCGCTGTCGGAGCCTTCGCGATCAAATCGTGAAGTTGGGAAGCACGATATCTGAAGAAATCTTCGTTAACATCGTACTTCAAGGGCTCGGCCCAGAGTGGCGGCCCTGCAAGGCGCTTCTCCGACAGCAGGGGGTCATCTCGGAGGCCGCCCTTTGCGCCGCCCTTCTCGTCGAACAACGGGATATGGACCAGCAGCGACCAGCGCCACGACGAGAAAGAGAACGGCTCGCCTTCTACGCCGACAACAACGAAGAGCGACGGCCGAGGCGCCTTTACTGCAAAATCTGCAGGAACTTCGGGCACCTGGCGGATCGATGTAAATACCGATCTCGCCCTCGCCAGACCAATCCGAGCAACTGGTCCGGCCGACAAGACGTACGAGGCGACGTGCGTCCAGCCCAGGGCTATCAGCCCCCTCCCACGCGCAACCTGAACCCCGCGGTTCAGCATCAGCAGCAGCAGCCGCCACCGACTGCCACAGTACGCAATGTCATGAGCAACATGGCCATGACAGGCGAATCACGACGTCGTCGCGCGCGCTCACCATCACCTGAGCCAGCACCGCATCCCATTGGCGCGTTCTCTAACAACAACCCATTCAGTCCGCGCCACGACTTCACCGACGACGACGACCAGGACTGGAATCTCCCAGTCCCGCTGCTTGAGAGTCCCCCGCACGTACCCGACATGCGGGTGGCGCCACTTGATTGGCTCACGCGCGAGCAATTTCTGAAGTTCGATACCCCGCACATCGTCACGCCGTGACTGGCGCTGCTCGCACGTGACGACAACAAGCGCAACAACACCTGGTACTTGGACAGCTGCTGCGGCCAGCATATGGTGGGCTCCGAGCGTTACATATCCAACGCCGTCCCCACCCCTACCGTCACTCACGTCACTGTGGCGAACAACACGCGCCTGCGCGCAAACGCGCAAGGCATCGTCGTGCTCAAAGCACGCGGAAGCCGCACGCACATCACTCTTAATGATGTGTTAATCGTCCAAAACCTGCGCTTCAACCTCCTGTCCGCCGCACAGCTCATGGACTGCGGCGTCGACCTCAGCACGGACCGCGCGACGCGCGACATTCTGCTGCACTACGAATCGCGCACCTTTCCCCGCAGGCAGATCGGACGAGCACACTCCGAAAATGGAGTGTACATCCTGGATTTCGATATTCCCGACTGCAGCGGCGACTCGCACGAGCTGATTGACCTCGTGCCACTGCGATTCGAACACATCCACCGCAGGGACTGGAAGCACCCTGACGGCAGGCCGTGGGTGCCGCATCATCCCCACCCACGCGAAACGGCACTTCACAACCCCGATCCAGATGGAATCTGCAGGGATTGTCACACGCCGACGACCTCGACGAGCGCGATCGCAGGCCGCGGACTCGCCGCCATCGCGGAAGCAGAACGCCACGCGCCGCCAGAAGAAGGGATGTCGCAACTCGAACTGCAAGTCACCACTCAGCGTGTGTTCGGCACCGACCAAAGCCCCCACGCTGGACCACCCTCTCAGCGCCTTGAAGGCATTCTACGTGGACAACGCCGCAGAACCTTCGACACGCGCGGAATGGCGCGGCCTTACACCCGCGAGGAGTTTATGAAGATTTACCCCCACTGGCGCGATCCCACGGCAACACTCACCGTGGAACAGGAGGAAGAACTGGCGCGCCGCGAAGCCGAGGAGCTTCGCCAACAAAGCCTCACCGAGGCACGCGGAACGTTCGCTTGCGCCGCATGGGGCGCCGAAGCTGAAGAAAGCGCCACCAATGAAGGGGGGTGGGGAAGCGTCGGCGGACAAGGAACGACTGAGGCTGGCGACTGGGGCAACACAGGCGGAACCTGGGCAACCGCAACCGGCGGATGGGGCGCCGCATCTGGCGCCGACACGAGTGGCTGGGGCACCCCTACTAGAGGCTGGGGGACTTCCCGCGAAGACCAAAGGGGGGGAGAAGAAGAAGCTGGAGAGTCTGCAGTTGTTCCCCTCGGTCGTCCCCCACGCCATGTCCCACTCGCGTTACCTCCTCCTGATAACCCACCGCGCCGCGATCCATGGGACACCATCGCCTGGGGCAACGAGCCGTCAACCCCGCGTCGCACCGCTTACGGACCGGCTCCCGAACCACGCGAACCAACCCTCGTCCCTGGAACCATCCCTGGGACCAACATCCCACTCTCTGAGATTCGCGACAGAGAGTTCCTGGCGCTGATGCTGACTACCGCGGCAGAAGAAGAAGATGCAGAAGAAGCAGTAGCAGAACCTGCTCCCGTACCTGAGGAAGCCCGCGCGCGCTACATGCGCACCTCCGGCTTTCGCGCCGACGATGCACTTTGGCACCAGCGCCTCGGACATCCTTCTCGCGCAACGCTGAAAAATTGTATCGACGCAGGCGTCTTCGCTCCTGGCGCACTCCTGCGCCCTGATGGCTCCGAAGTGAGAGGCGCAACGCATCCGCGCAACTGCACAGTCTGCCCCAAAGCTGCGCTGAGCCACCAACCGTTCCCGCTGCTCGAACCTGGGACGAACCGCTACCCCAAACTGCACAAGGTGTACAGCGATTTCCTGAACGTAGGGCATTGCGGAGTCGAGGACGAGCTATACACTCTTACCTTCATTGACGCTGGAACACGCTACGTGTGGGTCGTGAACGTGGAGACGCGCGACAGAGCCTACGAGGTGTTTCGGCTCTGGCTAGCGCATGCGGAGCGGCAATCTGGAAAGAAGCTAAAGATCTGGCAATCTGACGGCGCAGCAGAGTTCAGGAGCAACCAGATGCAGACTTACCTGGCGCAAAAGGGGATCGAGCATCACATCTCTCTCCCCTACGCACACCAGCAGCAGGGCGTAGCTGAGCGAACGAATCGCACACTGATGACGAAGGTGCGGGCGCTGATGAAGCAGTCGAAGCTGCCGCCGATCTACTGGACTTACGCGATGCACCACGCCGTGCGGGTGCACAACCTGCTTTCAACCACCGCGATCACCGGGAATCTCTCCCCGCACGTCAAATGGACCGGGACCAAGGGGGATACCTCCATGCTCCGCGTGTGGGGGTGCATGGTGCAGTACCGCCCGCCAACATCAACCATCGGCAAATTCGCCAGTCGCGCGCGCTGGGGAATTCACCTCGGCATCAGTCACGAGTACAAAGCATGGATCGTACTGGACCTCCTCAGTCAGAAAACCGCCCACGCTCGCGACATAATTTTCTACGAGCGCCTCTTCCTCGACCAGTTCCGCGACGACGAGCAGAGGAATGCAGATCGCGTTTACGCGAACAACGGCCACAGCTACGCAACGCCCGAAGACGAAGCCGCTGCAGCACTTCTAGAGCAGGACACCAGGGCCGAATTCACTTGGGAAGATCGGCGCAGCAGCGACAACGACGATGATTCCTCAGGAGGAGGAATAGGCGGAACGGGCGGAAGCGGCGGAGGCGCAACACCATCAGCACCACCTGAACCTGAGAGCGACGATGATGACGTGCAGGAAGTCGTCCCGCAGCGTCACCACGACAGTACCGTCTCAGGACTACAACTGCTCGGACTTCACACCGCAACCTCGAAAGCGCCGCGCGTCATCGAGCCCCGAAACCCGCGCGAAGCCCTCTCTGGACCACACAGCAAGGAATGGCGTGAGGCAATGGACGCGGAAATCAAGGCACTGGAGTCACGCGACACCTGGGTGCTCGTTGACCGCGCAGCAATCAAAGGTGCAAGAATCCTTTCGGGGAAGTGGGTCTTCCGCGTGAAGACCGCAGCTGACGGAACGATTGAGCGCTTTAAAGCGCGCTGGGTGGTTCGCGGCTATGACCAGAGGCATGGGATCGATTTCGACCAGACATTCGCCCCCGTCAGTCGCCACACCTCCGTCCGCATCTTGCTCGCTATCGCAGCTGCAAGGCACCTGCCACTCCGCCAGATCGATGTTAAAAACGCGTTCCTATACGCGTTAGTGGACGCTGTGATTTACGTGGAGCAGCCACACACCTATGGCAAAGGTGACTCGCGCGTATGTCAATTGTGCAAGTCGCTCTACGGGATCAAACAAGCACCGAGGCTGTGGCAGCAGTACTTGCACAACATCCTGCTTGAAATCGGGTTCAAGCAGATGCCGCACGACCCAGGGATGTACCGCCGCGACTTCCGCGGCGAATACATTCTCCTGACAGTGTATGTACGTCGACGACCTGCTTTACACAGGCTCAAACAACGAGCTTCTCGAGCAGTTCGAGAAGGCCTTGGCAGGACGCGTTGACATCACATGCAACCACGAGGTGAAGCAGTTCCTAGGCCTCAACATATCCCACGCGCCTGAAGCCATTCATCTGTCAGCAGCTAAGTACGCAGAGGAGTTAGGGAAGCGGTTCAAGATTTCACCCGCACCTCTCTCGACTCCCTACCGAACCCCCAGACCGAACCACAAACCTGACAACAAAGCCCTATCCCCTGCTGGAATTCAGACTTACCAGCAGCAGCTGGGATGCCTCCTCTTCGCCTCTGTCACCTGCAGGCCAGATCTCTCGTACATCGCAAGTCAGCTTGCGCAGTACTCACGCAAACCAACGGCTGAAAATCTCTTGGATTTACAGCGCGCCCTTCAATTCTTCATTTCAACGCCCAAGATTGGGCTGTGCTACTCAACTACACCAACCCCATCCTTCAATCTCATCGGCTATGTGGATGCCGATCATGCAGCAGATCCCGACAATCGACGGTCCAGGACCGGCTTCCTGTTCCGACTCGAACCAACGGGGCCAATCTCCTGGAACTCACAGAAGCAGGAGCTGGTTGCCCTGTCGTCAGCCGAAGCAGAATTCATCGCAGCAACCGCAGCAGTTCGCGAAGGCCTCTACCTACAGGAACTCCTGCAGGAGGCGAAAATTCCAACTTCGCCAACCTTTCGACTTCACTGCGACAACCAGAGCGCGATTCGCATCGCGAACAAACCTGGTTTCGTCAATCGCACCAAGCACATTGCGCTGCGATATTTCTTCGTGAAGGACGAAGTGGACAAGGGCAAGGTCAACTTGACCTATTGCCCGACCGGTGACATGGCAGCGGACTTCCTCACGAAGCGACTGCCACGCCAGCAGTATCAGCACTGCTCCGAACTCAGCGGCGTGGTCAAGCAGGTCAAATCGAGCTACGGCCAGGAGTGAAGGGGGGTGTTACGAATAGTAACATTTAAACGTTACTGAGCACTCCTCACCGCAGCAAAGAGAAGCACGCAGTATCGAAGCAAGAAAGCGAACCGTCAGACGGTTGGAGTTTGACTCGAAGTGTCAGACAGTTGGGGCGCATCTGGACCGTCGGAGCAGACGTCATCGAGCAGCTGCAGGCAGGATGGTTTCGGCGGGAACAGTTTCGTAACTGTCCGCACCGCACGGTTGAATGTATTTGAATAAGGGAATGTACCCCTTAGAGTACATGGCTAGTTAGGTCGCTTCGTATTTCCCTGTACCCTTATTTATATCGTTGTATTTGCATGCTCTTATTATCTCAAAACATTTTACATTCACTCTGTCTTTGAGGTCAAGGGTCCACCAACTATCTACCTACAAGCGAACCTTCCCGAGTAGATCCTGGTAAGCGATCATTCTCTGATCGTAACAAGAACAAGTTATTGGGCAGATTGATGAAAATCATAAATTACAGGGTGCATGGGTGCATCGCCGTATGTTTGCATGGGTGCATGAGTGCTTTCTTGCATGGGTGCATGTGTCACATAGCAGATGCAATGCAATGCATGGGGTTGAGTGATGTGACTGAGAACCTCGGATGGAGGGCAGCAAAGAAACAAGTGCGTGCTTCCCAAATGCGGAGGTGAAGTATATGAGAGGGGAGTGGTGTTAGGAGGAGTAGAGAGAACGGAAGCAGCAGAGTGATGGGAGATAATGCGAGGTGGTGAGAGAAAGTAAGCAGAGGAGGAGGGCAGGGTCTTGGGAGCTTGGAGAGAAAAAGAGAGCGATTCACATGGGCGTGTTGCTGGAAACCAGCTGCCCTGCTGGTGAGGAGCGAAGGAACAAACAAAGTGAGATGGCAAGGAGGAAGTGGCGGAGATGGCAACCGAGGTGACAACACAGAAACTGAGATGACAGTTGGGATTTCAACTGAAAAGGCAAACGAGTTAGAAAATGATGCAACTCAAACGGCAGATGCCAAAAACCGTCAATTGAGATGGCATTGGAGATGGAAACTGAGGTGCCAACTGCAATGTTCAACTGAGATGGCATTGGAGATGGAAACTGAGGTGCCAACTGCAATGTTCAACTGAGATGGAAACAGAAATGGCACCTGAAACGGCAACTGAAATCGCAAGTGAGATGGCAAGTGAGATGGTAAGAGATGGCAAGTGAGATGGCAAGTGAGATGGCAAGTGAGATGGCAAGTGAGATGGCAAGTGAGATGGCAAGTGAGATGGCAAGTGACATAGCAAGCAAATTGTTAGCGGAAGAGAACGGGACCCTTGGGAATGATGTAAACAGCTGAGGCGAGGAAACAGCCATGGAGACTGGAATGTGATGGGATGGGATGGCATGGGAATGGATGCGATGGGATGGGATGGGATGGGATGGATGGGATGGGATGGATGGGATGGGGTGGGATGGGATGGAATGGAATGGAATGGGATGGGATGGGATGGCATGGGATATGATGGGATGGAATGGGATGGGATGGGATGGGATGGGATGGGATGGGATGGGATGGGATGGATGGGATGGGATGGATGGGATGGGATAGGATGGGATGGGATGGGATGGGATGGGATGGGATGGGATGAGATGGGATGGGATGGGATGGATGGGATGGGGATGGGATGGGATGGGATGGGATGGGAAGGGATGGGATGGGATGGGATGGGATGGGATGGGATGGGATGGGATGGGATGGGATGGATGGGATGGGATGGGATGGGATGCGATGGGATGGGATGGGATGGGATGGGATGGGATGGGATGGGATGGGATGGAATGGGATGGGATGGGACTGGATTAAGAGGTACACCAAAAGCAAACGGGCACAAAGAAAACACACACACAACATAACAACTTATCCACTAAAAAAAAAAAACAGAGAGAAAAAAAAAGACTGCTCAGTTTCACAGAAATGAGACAGCTAAGGGCTGACGGGCTTCCTACCTTGGTGGCACTTGCGATGCCGTGGCTGTGGCTAAACTAGGCATCCTACCTCATTACAACAGCCCCCCCACCGTCTCAGCACACACCTGCTCCATCTGAGGTGAGAACTCACACCACATGAGCACACACTTGCCCCACCACGTGGAAACTCATCTGCCCCACCACATAGAAACTCATCTGCCCCACCACATGAAAACTCTTCTGCCCCACCACATGAGCACACACCTGGGCGGTCATGGGGGTGCTTTGATACTACCACGCTGGTGCTCACCTCTCTGTGGGGCACTGTGGGACAAATGCATCATCTTGCAATTTATGGCATGGAATGGCGGTGGGTGAGAGTGATATGGCATGAAATTGGCTGTGTGATGGCATGGGATGGTGTGTGAGTGAGTTGGCATGGATTGGGTTGTGTGATGGTATGGAATGGCGTGTGAGTGAAATGGCATGAAATGGGCTGTGTCATGGCATGGGTTGGTTGGTGCTTTCTGATTGACATGGCATGAAATCTGCTGTGAGATGGTATGGGATGGTGTTTGAGAGTATATGGCATGGAGTGTCATAGCAAGAGGTGAGTTCTGTGAATGAGATGGCCTGATACGGTGTGTGAAGGTATGGGATGGTGAGTGTGAGTGAAATGGCATGTAATTGGATGTGTGGTGGTATGGGATGGTGTGTGAGTGAGGTGGCCCGATTTGGGCTCTGAGATGAGATGGGATGGTTTGTGCAAGTGGGATGGTTTATTTAAGCAGTGTGATGACATGGGATGGCGTGTGTAAGGCATGCTACTGGTGAACTGAGGCAGAAGCAGATTTGTCCTGTGCAACCCTCAGGTCTAATTTGTGCCATGACTAAGAATCTCAATGGGTACACGGGAAAATAAACAAATCATGAACCTCAAACTGAACCCAAAAGTCACCTTACTATGGGATGTATGATTGCATGGGTTGATGTGTGGGTGAGATGGCTTGATGTGAGATGGTATGTGATTGTGTGTGAGCCTGAGATGGCATGAAATTGGCTGGGTGATGGGGATGGGTTGGTGAGGGAGCCTCCCTCCATCCCCGCCGAGATTTCCGCCGCGTCCACAGGCTTTTCTGTTCCTTCCTCTCCGCCCTTTCCTCCCCTTGTGAGACCTTTGCTCTCAAACTTTTTTCTCTATCTCGTCTTTTCCCGCCTTCCGCCCTTTCCGCTCCTTCCGTTCTGTCCGCCCGTCCTGACTCCTGCACTCCCGTCTTCGTCCTGAGCCTGGGGGTGCTGCGTCTGCTGGTCGTCCTCCGGGTGCCTCGCCGCAGCGGTCTAGCCAGCGAGAGCCTCTCTCGCCACAGCAGCTGCGCGAGTGGTTTGCTCGGCGCACCCGCCTTCGGAGTCGCGCTACTGGAGCTGGAGGCACTGGAGTTGGAGGTACTGGTGCTGGAGGCGCTGGAGCTGCAGGAGCTGGAGCTGGAGGTGCTGGAGCTGGAGGCACTGGCGCTGGAGGCACTGGAGCTGGAGGCACTGGTGCTGGAGGCGCTGGAGCTGGAGGTGCTGGAGCTGGAGACGCTGGAGCTGGAGGCGCTGGAGCTGGAGGCCCGGAGCTGGAGGCGCTAACGCTGGAGGTACTGGAGCTGGAGGTACTGGAGGTACTGTGGTTGCTAGTCCTGGAGGTATTGGTGCTGGAGGCATTGTGGAGCCTCTCTCCCCACAGCAGCTGCGTGAGTGGTTTGCTCGGCGCACCCGCCTTCGGAGTCGCGCTACTGGAGCTGGAGGCACTGGAGCTGGAGGCACTGGAGCTGGAGGCACTGGCGCTAGAGGCGCTGGAGCTGCAGGAGCTGGAGCTGGGGGTGCTGGAGCTGGAGGCACTGGCGCTGGAGGCACTGGCGCTGGAGGTGCTGGAGCTGGAGGTGTCGGAGTTGCAGATGCTCGAGCTAGAGGTGTTGAAGCTGGAGGCACTGGAGCTGGAGGCACTGGAGCTGGAGGCCTGGAAGCTGGAGGCGCTAACGCTGGAGGTACTGGTGCTGGAGGCACTGTGGAGCCTCTCTCCCCACAGCAGCTGCGCGAGTGGTTTGCTCGACGCACCCGCCTTCTGAGTCGTGCAGCTGGGGTTGGAGACACTGCCGTGAGAGGCGCTGGAGCTGGAGGCCTTGGCGCTGGAGGCGCTGGAGCTGGAGACGCTGGAGCTGGAGGCGCTGGAGCTGGAGGCACTGGAGCTGGAGGCCCTGGAGCTGGAGGCGCTGGTGCTGGAGGCACTGGCGCTGGAGGTGCTGGAGCTGGAGGCACTGGAGCTGCAGGCGCTAGCGCTGTGGGCGCTGGAGCTGGAGGCACTGGAGCTGGTGGCACCGGCGCTGGAGGTGCTGGGGGCCCGGTGCAGCAGCGCCCTTTATTCTTGCCGCGCCGCAGCTGTCCTCACTACCGCCCGAGTCGTGCTCCGTCAGGTTCTTCGTCTTCCTTCGTCCACTGCCTTTCCTCTTGACTCACCGCTGCCTGCCCCCCCTCGTTACACTGAGCAGCCAGCCTCCCTTACAGAGCGTCGTGAGCCTGCGTCTCGTCCTGCCTCCCCTGTTCGCACTGTTCGCCGTGCTCGTCGTGTCCCTCGTCCGCGTCCTCCTCCTCTGCGAGGTACTCACACTATGGCACTTCGTCCTTCCTCTGTTCCACAGCGTGTCCCTCTGCCGTCTCCTCCTGCGTCTTCTCTTCCTGACGTTCCGGACCCTGAGTCTGACCGTGTTTGTGCTACCAGCCCCATTGTCACGCGTCTCCTGGCTACATTCGTCGCTGACCCGTCGTTTGAGTCTACTGCTGCGTCTGCCTTAGTTGCTGAGCTTGTGGACTTTGCTGCTGCCTGTCGTCTCGACTACGCCGCCAGTCTTGTTGCTGAGTCTGAGTCTGTCTGTCCTCTCTCCATCGGGGGTGAGTGTGCTCTTGGCACGGACGTCCTTGAGGACAGGCAGGAGGACCTTGAGTGTCTTGCGGCTGCTGTACCTCATCTCGTGGCCTGGCTGCTTGCACCTGAGGGAGACTCGGATGCACTGGACATCCCGACCCCGCGCTCTTACGCAGAGGCGATTACGGGTCCCTACTCCTCTTAGTGGCAGACAGCCATGGACGCAGAGATGGCATCCTGGAAGTCCACAGGCACTTACGGCGAGGCAGCTCCCCCTCCTGGGGCGAACATAGTCGATGGCATGTAGATTTTCAGGGTGAAGCGGCCGCCGGGTTCTCCGCCTGTCTTCAAGGCTCATTACGTTGCTTGAGGCTTCAGTAAGCGACAGGGAGTCGACTTCTTCCACACCTTCTCCCCCACCCAGAAGATGACCACTCTTCGGGTGCTGCTGCACGTTGCCGCTCAGCGTGACTACGAGCTTCACTCTCTTGACTTCAGCACAGCTTTCTTGCAGGGCAGCCTGCACGAGGAGATCTGGCTGCGCCGCCCACCTGGCTTCACTGAGTCGTTTCCTGCAGGTACTCAGTGGAGCCTCCGGCGGCCAGTCTATGGTCTCCGCCAGGCGCCTCGTGAGTGGCACGACACACTGAGGACGACACTTGCGGCTCTCGGGTTTGCTCCTTCGACTGCTGACCCGTCACTGTTTCTGCGCACAAACACCTCGCTGCCGCCGTTCTACATCCTCGTGTACATCAACGACTTGGTCTTTGCCACTGCTGGCACTGAGGCACTGGCCCTTGTGAAGTCGGAGCTGCAAAAGAGACACACGTGCACAGACCTGGGTGAGCTGCACAGCTACCTTGGCTTGCAGATCACCCGGGACAGAGCTCGCCGCACCATCATCCTGACTCAGTCACACATGGTGCAGCAGGTCCTTCAACGCTTCGGCTTCCAGTTCTCCTCACCTCAGTCCACTTCTCTGCCTACCGGTCACTCGCTCTCAGCTCCACCTTCGGACGAGTCCGTAGAGCAGAGTGGCCCGTATCCAGAGCTTGTGGGCTGCCTCATGTACCTGATGACCTGCACTCAACCTGACCTTGCGTACCCTCTTAGCATCCTGGCTCGCTACGTCGCGCCTGGGAGACACAGGCGAGAGCACTGGGAGGCTACTAAGAGGGTGCTGCGCTACTTGTGCAGTACATCGGGCATGGGGCTGGTGCTTGGAGGACAGGGTCGAGTTGTCCTCACTAGACACTCAGACGCCTCTTGGGTTGATGACCTGGCTACGCAGCGGTCGTCACAGGGTTACACGTTCAGCCTTGGTTCCGGCTCTGTCTCTTGGCGGTCTACCCGCTCTTCTTCTGTTCTCAGCTCCAGTTGTAAGGCTGAGATCTACGCCACAGCCATGACTGCACAGGAGTTACGCTGGCTCACCTACCTGCTGACCGACTTGGGAGAGCGGCCTCGTTCTCCTCCAATTCTGTACGTAGACAACAAGGTCGCTATCGCCTTGTGTGAGGAGCACAGACCGGAGCACAGAACGAAGCACATCGCTCTGCGTTACTTCCTTGCTCGAGAGTTGCAGCAGCGTGGCCAGCTTCGTCTTGCTCACGTGGCCACCCGGGCCAACACGGCTGATATATTCACCAAGGCACTTCTGCCTGGTGATGACAAGCGAATCTATACTGCTTTAGGCCTCGTGCCTACGTTTGCTCACTTGCTCACTGCGTGACTTTGCTTGTACTGTGATCTATATATATTCCTGCATGCTTACACTTGCTAGGTGGTGATCACTGTACTGTTTGCTTTGTTTTATATAACTCTGCATGTGAACTGGCCTTGTGGCCATTTGCTTGTGCTCGGACGGTGACTTCGTGATCCACCCTGAGCTTGCTTTGCTTTTCTGTGACTGCTTGTACTCCCCCGCACAATATCATCATTATGTACTTCAATTCAACACACACGGGTGATTTTGGTACATAATTTAAGATCTTCGAAGCAGAAGCTCCCAGAGGATCATGAAGTGTATATTGATAGCTTGCGAATGGAATAGCTCCCGGCTGCTGTGTCAAACATCTTAACACTATCCTCCACCTGTGCCTGCATGGGACCGTGTGTACGGTACATGGGTTCGTGGGTGAATAAGTGCATGGATGCAGGGGTGCATGGGTGCATTGGTGTATTGGTGCATGGGTGCACGGGTGAATGATTGAATGGGTGCATGGGTGCATGGGTGAATGATTGAATGGGTGCATGGGTGCATAGGTGAATGATTGAATGGGTGGATGGGTGGATAAGTTTAGGGTCACATATCAGAAACAAGGTATTGGGCTGAGTTGAAAGAAGTGCGTGCTTCCCAAATGCGGAGGTGAAGTATATGAGAGGGGAGTGGTGTTAGGAGGAGTAGAGAGAACGGAAGCAGCAGAGGATGCGAGGTGGTGAGAGAAGGGAAGCAGAGGAGGAGGGCAGGGACTTGGGAGCTTGGAGAGAAAAAGAGAGCGATTCACATGGGCGTGTTGCTGGTAACCAGCTGCCCTGCTGGTGAGGAGCGAAGTAACAAAGTGAGATGGCAAGGAGGAAGTGGCGGAGATGGCAACCGAGGTGACAACACAGAAACTGAGATGACAGTTGGGATTTTACTGAAAAGGCAAGCGAGTTAGAAAATGATGCAACTCAAACGGCAGATGCCAAAAACCGTCAAGTGAGATGGCATTGGAGATGGAAACTGAGGTGCCAACTGCAATGTTCAACAGAGATGGAAACAGAAATGGCACCTGAAACGGCAACTGAAATCGCATGTGAGATGGCAAGTGAGATGGCAAGCGAGATGGCAAGCGAGATGGCAAGCGAGATGGCAAGCGAGATGGCAAGCGAGATGGCAAGCGACATGGCAAGCGAGATGGCAAGCGAGAAGGCAAGCGAGATGGCAAGCGAGATGGCAAGCGAGATGGCAAGCGAGATGGCAAGCGAGATGGCAAGCGAGATGGCAAGTGACATAGCAAGCAAATTGTTAGCGGAAGAGAACGGGACCCTTAGGAATGATGTAAGCAGCAGAGGCGAGGAAACAGCCATGGAGACTGGAATGTGATGGGATGGGATGGCATGGGAATGGATGCGATGGGATGGGATGGGATGGATGGGATGGGATGGATGGGATGGGATGGGATGGGATGGAATGGGATGGGATGGGATGGGATGGGATGGGATGGGATGGGATGGGATGGGATGGGATGTCCATCGAAACCACTGTCGGCCCTTAACCAGTCGCTTGACATCGGCCAAGGTGCACCACTCAAGCAGACCCTTCTCCTCATCTGTCAGCTCCACTGTTCCAGACACACGCTTACCATCCTTAACCACGTGCATCGCGGCTGCGTACGTCGTGGCAGCCTCCAGCTCCTTGCTGTACGCACCCAGCATCATCTGCGTGCGCTTCGCCTTATCTTTCTCCCGGAATTGAATCTTGGCGCTCCATCTTCCACGCTTCTCCTTACGCACACCCTTGTACTTTGAAGTACCCCCCCGTCCCTTACCCTTGATCTTGCAAGCGGGCACGTTGCACTCAGCATTGCTCCCTGACGGAGGCGTGTGCCCACGTTTTTCTCTTTGCCGGCATAGCCAACATCTCGGGCCGTGTCCCACCAGCATGAACGATTGTCGGCACTGTCTGGTTCGTGTTGGGCTCACTTCCAGGGGTGCCTTTCAGCAACCAGTCCGGCGTGGCCGGCATGGGCAGAGCGCAGGGACTCGGATGAGCCACCCCTATCTCGACTACGCCAATGCCGGCATCGTCGTGGGCCCCATCCGCGTCCGGTTCGCCTTTCAGTAACGCTTGGCCGCGCACCTGCACCGGGCTTGGGGGTTGACGGTGCAGTGGATCGCCTGCCGCCAGGTGTGACCGCCCCCCCTTGAGACCGTTGCGTCTGCAAGACGTGGGCAGCGCCTGCAAGGAGCTGGTCGACACTGTAGCCCATAGCCGCTCCTACCGCTGTGAGGCCGCTTTCCAGATAACGAGGTCCCTCTTCATGCCGTAGTGCTCCACATGCATTCTTGTCGGCTTTGTGTTGCCGTTCTCCCCTCCAGAGTCAACAACGGCTCCATGATTAGTGACCTTGGGCGCGGGTTGCTTCGGGACGACCACACCAAGTTTCACGAGCGCCAGTACAAGCTCATCAGCCTCATGCATGCATAAGTCTCCCCGCATGCCTCGCCGGAACTCCATCGCACTCACACCCTCCAAGTACAGAAACGAGCGCAGCATCTTGAAATCAGTATCCACAAGGACCTTCAGGAAGTGGCATACAAATATGCCATAGTCATGCTGGTTGTCCTGTTGCTGCACCTTATGCTTCTGCATGCACGTACAAACCCACTAGGTCCTGTAAGCACACATGGATGTAGTCTGTATGCCCGCCCAGAGCCCAGGTCAGGATGTGATCCACCACCCACCTTCAAGGGAAGGGGTTTAGCATCCCTCAGCGCGTTCACAAGAGTGGTCGTGTCACACTCCGGGTGTAGATCCTTGGCGGTTAGTTCCAGTAACCTGGGCAGTAACAACTCAGAGCAGGAGTCAGACATCGACCCCTAAAAGGTTAAATTCACTGATTCGATGCGTGCCATAACCGTCCAGTAAAATCAGTTCCAGGGGTCGAGTCGCATCTACCGATGTGGCGCCCAGCAGTTGCTTTGGGGACGGCACGATCATGAGCGAGTAGTGTGAACTGCCACATGGCGCAAAAAAACAACCCGTCGGGTTGTTCAGTGATGCAATACAAGGGGATGTTAGAAAAATCGGAGCCTCACGACAACGTTACACACCTTTTGAAGGCGGGAATGGCCAAATAGTCCACATCAAAAACCCTGGCCGAGTTGCCCATAGATAAGGCTTATTGAAGGAGTTCACGTAGGCGAAAGCCTTGCTGTCAACCGCGGCTCATGTAGTGCCGTTGGGCGTAGTGGGGTGCCGAATGCTCAGCAACCTGCGCGCAGAATCCGGTGATTGACAAGGCAGTACACGCGCGTTGTTAGAACAGAACAGGATACAAGGCAGGCCAAGACATGGTTGAAGAAAAACGGTATTTATCACTCACACGTTGTGGAAGTCCACGATGGCGTCGGTGACACATTTCCCATCGGCGATGCTAATGATATCGTTCGCCTCTACAATACAACCGACGCCATCCGCGTTGAACAGCGTCATGGGCTTCATCTTCTTAAAGTGCTTTTCTGCGCTTAGGCGGGACACAAGGTCGCTTGGCTCGGGAACACACTGTTGCGCGGGAAGTTCCGCCCTTGTCTCCAGCTTGGTCTTGTACTGTTGCGCGAGAATTTTGTCTCCGGCTGTTTCCATGCCTTCTTTCTGGGTCGCGTTTTCGTTAGCCTTTTGTCTCCTACCGCTGCGGAGGCATCGCGCAATAGTTCCGACCTCCGCAACAACTCCGTCGCTGCCTGTGTTGACCCCCTTAGCTCCGCGCTGAGAATTGCCTTTTGATGCACACTGCTTGTCTCGGGCTCGCCCAAGCGGGGACATGTCGGATCGGATCACTTGAGCTATTGAAAAGCTGAGCGTCGGAAATGATGGAGAGTATGCTCTAGGGTCCAACTTATGTTCAAACAGACTCGGCGTGAACACAGTCCAGCGGCCATTGTTGGGCTGCGCAGGAAAGACTCGGATGCAAAAACGATGTATGGATCTAAACGAATTTTGGCGCGGAAACCTAGAAGCATGCCATTTGTCGCGTCACCATGACATGCAGATCACGGTGGCATGCACAAAGTGTACTCGGTAAAGATGCTCTCGCTTGCGCACAATGCATTTTGTGAACCTCGAATGCGCTTAAGGGTTTCATCGGTCTAATGGGGGACTTTCCCATGCTCCGATAAGCCATTGATGACGTGCCCGCCTGGTGTGCTCGATCGTAACAATTTGTTGCACGCATAAGGTAATACTGTTAACTGTTGTGGATACAACGTCCGTTTATAACGAAAACTCTTTGACAGTGCATGTTTTTCGTTTCCATAAGTATACTAAGTTCGAGGACCCCAGGATTAGGGTTTGCAGTGGTATCATGGGTGGCAACGAGTGGGGGGGATGCAGAAAGGCGTTCCGTGACAACAACAGGCTGCAGTCGCACTTGGCTAGTAGCGCGGCATGTAGAGAAAAGATTCTGGGTCGTGGGAAAGTCCTCCCCGCAGAGGCATATCTGGAGGCCCGTCAGGCGTTTTTGCGCATCCCTCCCCGTACACCCGCGGGTACCACCGCCAGTGGCAGCACCAGCGAGAGGTCATCGGAGAAAAGAACTGCTCCTCCAACAACCGCCGAGGTAGAACATAGTGATGATGACGATCACTCTACCTGTAGCGAGCAGAGTTCTGACGGAGAGATATTTGACACCCTTACTGCGATATATCTCTTCATCAGAGACGCGGACCTGTCGCGCCGCGAAGTCAACCGCTTGTTGCATATCTTCAGAAATCTGAGATTCAACCTACGTGCATTGCGGCGCTGGCGCAATTGGCTGGACGTGAGGCGATGGGGGGAAGCAAGGGCGCCTCCGGACTTGAGAAGCTCCCGCTGCACAATAGGAACACGGAGTTGGTATGTCGTAAACCCGTTATATGCCATTGCATTAGAAGGTTTGTTTGCATATCATAATCTCATGTCTCCTGGTGCATTGCAACTCGTGAAGAAGCTCGTGTGCATCTTTGGGGGAGTCAAAGGGTTTGTAACGAAGCCGCGGACAGTTGTGGACCCCAAGACAAAGGAGCAGGTATACACCGATCCAGAAACCGCGAAATGACTTGAAGAGGCTCAGGTACGGGCATCTTCGCACACAATCGTGCTCGGTTGCGCTATAGTGTTGCCATGAGGACTTAACAGCGTATGTTCATATGTGGCAGGAGGTGAACGACCCATCTGCTTGGGTGCTTGGCGTCATTGTCTACAGCGACGGCACCAACGCGCCGCGCAATGGGCGCCGCCAGGCATGGCCTGTCCTCATAACGCTGTTCAACATTCCGGAAGAGCTGCGGTGGACGGAACCTGGCCACGCACTGGCTGCTATGCTGCCTTTCCCCCCCGAATGGGCAAATTCTACCGAGAAAGCCAGAGTGTTTCAAGAGGCAATTCGAATCATTCTGGCGCCACTCATGCGGGAGTCTTCTAGGTATGTACGTCTGCCAACCATTCTTCTGATTAGTCGCTTTGTATGTGGCGGTTGAAACTCCCCTCTTGTTTTCCGTCCTATTTCCATCTCTTCCTGTGCCAGCGTTCCATTAAGAGTCTTCTATGTCACGGACGTGCAGGGTGAGGCAGTGAAGGCCGTACCATGCTTCTTTGGTTACCCTGGCGACTTCATTGAACAGTGCCGTGTCACCGCGACGCTTCAAATAGGTACTAAGCGGCCCTGCTGCACATGCTACGTACCGGACGAGCTCCTTCGAGACCTGGAGCACAAAGCCACGCCGAGGACTGTTGACTCTGAGATGCACGTGCTGCGCAACATGCTTGCGTGCAAGACTGTGAAGGATGCGGAAGCGATTCAGACAGGGTGGTCAACCCATCCCGTGGAGGTATGCGTGTAGTGAATAATGGGCTGGCAGCGGGATCTACAGATGCCATGCACGCAGTGTAAGACTTGTGCCCCCCCCCCAAACTTCCGACAACCCCCCTGCAGTGCGTTTTGTTGCGGTGGAACTTCTCGCACACGGAGTGGGGAAACCCGTTCGGTGCATGTGTGGCGGACATCATCCATGTGCGCATGCTGGAGAACCACATCGCGGTTCTTAGCAAGCCAGGGAGGCGAGATGTTGAGAGGTCAGTAGTGCCCGTGGCCAGCACACGGTCCAAAAACCGGCAGATATGCCAGGAATGTGACGTATAGTTGCATTGTCGATGGCTTTGTGGACGGTCCAGCACACTACCACGTCTCTGTGCCTACCCCCGGGCACACTACCCCAACAGGCACAAGAAGACAACCAAAGGAGAGACACCGAGTGTTATTTTGCGGCTACCTGGAGGCAGTTCCTACTTCTTGAGTGGTGCCAACTATGCAGTCTTCGAACACCGCAGCATGATGCAAGTGATGCCCATCCTTGTGGCCGACAAGTCTGCGCTGCAGAAAGGCAACGATGGGGAGCTCGCCGCGCTCTGAGTGCGGGCTTTCAGGATGTATGCAACGTTCTACAAGGCGTTTCTGGGGGTCAGTGGACACACGGAGGCCTGTGTCGCAATCGCCCGTGCCCATGCAATCAAGTATGACGGATGGCATGCGAATGTGTAGGGGTAATGGGAGGCCTGTATGCATGCATGGGGGGCCATTGCTGTTTCTGGCCATGACTTGCACGTCGTCACCTGTTGGACTTGCGATGTGCTATTTCACAGGCTGGTGGAGATTTTGCCGCAGGCCTACCCGGACCATGCCTCACATTGGCGCTTTCCAAATATTCACATGATTGTCCACTTACTGGACAATGTGATCATGCGCGGGATGCCGCACCACTACAGCACAGAGATGTGGGAGCATACCCACAAGGGCACTGTCAAGATACATGTTATGGGCAGTAACTAGAAGGACATCCCACGGCGGATCGTCGAGGAGGAGGTGCAGAGAGAGATCTGCAGGGAGGTGGCACAGGACGCAGGTGGTGGGCGTCAGTATGCGACATCGCTGCGCGAGGTGAGACAGTATGTCCCAAGATACAGGGGTGCTGTTCTTGTATGTTGACGTGCCCCACTGGACACACGGTCTTCTCGGGGATTTTCTTACCTCTGGTTGTTGTACATTTTGCATGCCCACCACGGCAGGCTGTTGAGACGATGAAGCCTGTGCTCACGAAGAAGGGCCGCACGATGCGACCGGAGGTGGAGGGTGACGCTGTGGGCACCTACCGTACGACGCTGGGAGACCTCATGGACTCGCTGCCAGGGTGCATGGTGGCCGCGAACATCACAGCATCAGAGATCGTGGTGCGTAAACACCAGCCTGTGAATTCCGCACTTGTGGTGACATGCGATGTTGTTTACTGGTGCGCCCGTGTGCTTCTTGCTAACACCTACTGAGTTAACAACTACCAAGGAATGGTCATGAGTTGCAACTACCAAGGAGGCAGAACAGAGTGGTGAGCGTCAAGAGAAAGGGGAGCAGGAGTGAGGAAGGCCAGCAGATGGGGCTCTGCGAGAGTTTGAGCCTGCAGCAAGGGAAGCAGTGGTGGGAGAAGAGGGGCAGCAGAGAGGAGTTTCCGACAACGCGTGCTGTCCGCTACCCTTGCCCCACTACTGCAGGCCCACACAACTGTGGCGATTCCACGCACAAAAGGTGGGGCACTGGTCTCGAAGGGCGCGTTCATCAAGGCAAGCCCCAAGAAGAAATGGTTCACTGACTTTGCAGTGAAGTCGCCCAAGAAGGAGGAGTGGTACGCCAAGGCGCTGTGTATTTTCAAGGTGGCCACAGCTGACGGCCAACGGAAGGGGTTTGTGTACGTGCGGTGGTATGAACGGGTGGGGATCTGCCCTCTCACCACCTGCGTGCAGCTCACACTGTCCCACAAGGACACAAGACATACAGAGGTGGCAGTGGAGAGCATTCTGCGAGTTGTGCACATATGCCGCTCATTCAGCAACCCGCAGGTGTTGCTACTCAACAAGTTTTTGTTGTGCGAGTGATTTGTGGGTGGGCGGATATGGCGGCATTGTGGGAGTCGTTGTGGAGGTTGTGGAGTGATCTCCCAGGTCATGACTTTAGCTGACTTGAATTGCATGCGAGTAATGCGTGCATTAGGAACCCGGTCCATACCGGGGTATGTAGATGTCGAGACGTCGTGCGCCAGGCTGGCAACCCTAATGCCAGCGAGGGCTTCACCCCGTTCTGTAGACGTAGCTGTGTGATTTGTTAACTCGAGTAGGGATATTGGGCACACCTTAACCCAGCATCGTTGTGGGCTAAACCGCGAGTGTATGCATATTTCGTTTTTTGGGGGAGTATGCTGTATCGCGAACGCAGTCGTGACTCATTCCAAGGTACGGTGAACTCGTGGATGTTGCGGCTTCGTGTACCGAGGGACAGGTGTCTGGCAGGAACGAGAGTCGGACAGGGAAAGTAGTTTGGTTGTAAAGTGGATGCAATCCGAACGATGCGCAGTTTTGTACCATTGGTGGATACTGTTGGTGGTGGTTGCTGGGGCGATCGCGTTTTGAGTACAGGTGTCCAATGAGATGCTGATGTGGCACATTGGTGGACCTGTTCCCAATCCCGCAGCTGTGTCGGGGCTGATGCTGTAGGTTGATTAACCTGTAATTGGCGGGATCATGGCTTTGCTTCCGTTTCTGCATGCTTTTTCCGGATGGCGTCCCTTGTAACCCTTTTGGAGGCGCTGAAGGCACCGCCCGAAAAGGTGTTCACGTTCACAGAGTTTCTTTTAATCCCCACACGGGTTCTGTTAGCAGCGTCTCAGGACGAGCGCGAGCAGCTGTCGCGGGAGTGGCACATGCCCGTATGCTTTTTTTACAACGCGACAGGATGTATCCGCAAACTGCCGCTCGTGGTTCTCCGACGGGATGACAAGAGGCCCATACACGAGGGGCGCAAGCGGCAACATGCGGTCCAAGTGCGCTACGCCAAGAATGGGCGATTCTCGAGAGAGGTGAGCGGCAGCAATTGTGGGGAGGGTAGGATGCACAGGGCATTAAGGGTTGGACAACTTGTTGGACGAAGTTCCGCACTCATGTCGGCCCGCCCGGGGCACCCGTGTTGTATGCGCAGTTGTTCACGGAGTTCATCGATCATTTCAACGGGGAACTATACGCGAAGAACGAGAAGGCGATGGTGCTGGTCCACAAACCGACGCACATCCTTACCGGATGTGTGAAACAGACTAGCGTAGTGGAGGGGTTCCTCGTGGAGGAGTTGACACGCGTGAAAGTTGTGCAGACGTTTGGCGTGTTGCCGGCTGCAGCGTTTTCGGCCCTGAATGGCGTTGTGGACACATTGAAAGCGGTGTTCCGGACGCGGTTCATGCGAGAGGCGGTCGCGAGCCCGGAATGGATCCGTGCGGGCATGTTTCCGCGCCCGCTGCTGCACGATGTCCTGGGCAAGCTGTTCATGGTGGGCAAGTTGACGATGCCGGGGACAATTCAGAGGAGCTGGTGGCGAGCCGGTTGCGCTCCGAGAGGCTGGCTGTCGCGTATGGACCGCCTGAAAGGGAAAGCCGCGGCTGGGATGTTTGACGGCCTGGTGCTTAATTTGACGAGTTTGCAGCTGGTGATCGAAGAGTTCAAGAGCAAGTGCAACATGCGTGTGTTCATGACGGCGTGGGATTTTGTGGGGTGCGATGAAGACCTCATTGGGAAGTGGGCGCCTGCGGGGGGGGAGGAGGCCGAGTCGGAGGATGAGATCTCGGCATACTTCTGCATCCCGGAGGGCCCTCTCATGCGGGACAGCCGCAGCTGTCGCCACGTAAGCGGCATGGTACATGGCGGCTTTGTGAAACATGCGGAGGCCTTGGGTATTCAGCTGCGTGACGTGCCAAAGGAGGCCGGATTCGTCAATGAGGAGGTGGTGAGCCGCCTTCGCCGCACGCCTACTAAGCGCACTCGGGCCGGCAGTACAAGTGATGAAGGGATCACGACAGATGCTTCAAATTGGGAAGGACACGTTCAGAAGGCGGGGGTGTTGTTCCCCAAGGAGGATGACAAGGAGAGCGTTGTCCGTTTGGTCTAGGGCTATCGTGTGGGGCTGCTTCGAGGAACTCTATGTGGGGGTGTGAGTAGGTGGGCGTGGGAGAGGGCATCCTCTGCTGTATCGGCTACAATGAGTGTGTGTGGATTGCCAGATTTGTATCCGTCATGAAGAAATATGTATGTTTTTAAGTTGATATGGAAGACAGACCTACGGGTGTTGAACATGTGTGTTGCCTTATCGGACAAGAACGCGCACATTCAGGTAGAGGTCGCTGTATTGGTCACACAACATTGTATCGGATGTACTCTGTATGCGATGCCAGGGTGTGCTTTTTCGTCAAGCCGCATCTGTAGATGTGCGAAATTCCCCGACGCGCACAAGGTCCGTCTTCCGCATCTGCGACTCGGTGTGCGGGACTTAGTGGCAAACTGGAGAAGTTGGAATTTTGGGTTGTTGTTTTCCGGATACTTTTCTGCAACTTTCCCGCAACTTTCCTGCAGCCTCCGGACTTAAACTCGAAATTTGGCCGAACCCTTTTCCGCAATGGTCGCGGTTCCTAAAATCCTCGGCATTGCACACTTAAAATCCGCGACAACGAATTTAAGTGCCGTCGATGCCCACCACGCCCGGCAGTCCTGACTTGTGTCTAAACTCCACCTCCATGCAGTCCGCGTCCATCATGCTAGGCCAGGTGACCCACTCGGTGTTAGGTCCTCGCGTACGAAGACATTGAACTCGTCGGCTAGTCTCATTGCATGCACGTGACTAACGCCAAAAGTTAAACCAAGGGCGCGGTAGCTCCAGCCCTGAGCCATTCGCGTAAGTGCAATAGCAACACGGTACTGAGGTGGCATGTTTGACGCCCAGTTATAAACACGGAATCGAGAGTAGCGAGAGACAATATAATTGAAGACGTCCCGCTCAAGCCTGAAATGCTCGTAGAAACGTTGGCCAGGCATAGACGATATGAGATTTATCCATCTAGCACGTGCCTGTCGCCTATCTCCAATAAGTTGTCGTTGTTGAACGTGATACAGTAGGACGTGTGGCAGAAGTTCTGCCAGAGCAACTACAACTGGCGCAAAAACGGCTTGGAAGAAGCCATGGAAGAGTGACGTGATGAAAACGAGTATATGCCTGGGGTCCATTGTCAAATTATATGCATGTTATATATGTGTAGGCTGTAGTGGGGTAGCCAACATGGGGTACAACCCCATTAGGGTTTCATATTTGTATCAAACCCTGATCTAGTCAATTCATTCCTGCTGCTAGATTCTAACATGGTTTCAGAGCAGTAGGTCCGTAGGACCGTTTTTTTTTTCGGGCCCACCTACCGTTGCGGTTACCGCGCTACCCCACGTGTTGTCCTGCGCGCGCCTTCCCCTGCCTTGCCTTGTGACGTGCTGCGCTGCGCGCGCCGTCCTGCAGCTCTCGCGCTGCCTACTGTTGCCCTACCTACGCGCGTACCGCCCTGCAGACCCGTAAGGCCAGCACGCCGCCCCTGCAGGCCCGTAAGGCCAGCGCGCCGCCCCTTCAGGCCCGTCAGGCCCGCGAGCCTCCCCTGCAGGCCCGTCAGGCCAGAGCGCCGCCCCGCCCTGCAGCCGATGCGGCCCCGCCTGGCCGCTGTCGCGGCCCCGCCTTGCCGCTGACGCGGCCCCACCCTGCCGCTGTCGCGGCCCCGCCCTGCCGCCGACGCGGCCCCGCCAGGTCGCTGTCGCGGCCCCGCCCTGCCGCTGACGCGGCCCCGACCTGCCGCTGATGCGGCCCCGCCCTGCCGCTGTCACGGCCCCGCCCTGCCGCTGTCGCGGCCCCACCCTACCGCCGACGCGGCCCCGCCAGGTCGCTGTCGCGGCCCCACCCTGCCGCTGACGCGGCCCCGCCCTGCCGCTGTCGCGGCCCCGCCCTGCCGCCGACGTGGCCCCGCCCTGCCGCTGTCGCGGCCCCGCCCTGCCGCCGACGCGGCCCCGCCCTGCCGCTGTCGCGGCCGCGCCCTGCCGCCGACGCGGCCCCACCTGGCCCCGCCCTGCCGCCGACACAGCCCCGCCCTGCAACAGCTGCCGCGGCCCTGCCCTGCCGCTGTCGTGGCCCCAGCCCTGCAGCTGACGCGGCCCTACTCTGCAGCCGCTGTTGCGGCCCCGCCAACTTCGCCGTCGTGCGCCTACCCTGCAGCTGCCCGCCGAGCGCCGGCCCTGCTCGCCCGGCGAGCGCCTGCCCTTCCCGCCACTGGTGAGCACCTGCCCTACCCGCGCTTCCCGCGCGCCTGCCTTGTTAGCGCGCTGCCGCACCATCTGCCTGCCTGCCGCGCCTGCCCTGCCCGCGCTGCTACTGCTGCTACTGCTGCAACTTCTGTTACTACTGCTAGGCTGCTGCTGCTGCTGCTACTGCTGCTACTACTGCTACTGCTGCTACTGGTGGTGGCCAGATGCAGCTCCAGCGACGTCCACGCGAGTCTCGCACGCCCCAGCAGCTTCGTGAGTGGTACGCTAGTTGGGGTTGTGGCGGTAGCCGTCGTGGCTGTCGCCCTGGAGCTGGTCAGTCGGGAGCGTCTGGCAGTGGTCAGCTGCAGCTGCAGCGGCGTCCGCGCGAGACACTTACGCCCCAGCAGCTTAGAGTAGAGGGTCTCAGAGTACCGTTCGCTGCCCGTACGTCATTCGCACAGGTGATCGGGCTGGTCAGGCTTGCGGGACGCTTGGTCACACACAGTCCCGCAACTTCGCCCGTCTGAGCGACGCCTGGCGTACCGAGTTTGGCGACGAGGCTGAGCTCCCCACCTGGCTGGAGCTACTTAGGCAGAGGGTAGATATCTTTGCTCTTGACTATGATGCTATTCTCACTGCCATGTATGCATTGCCTACTAGTACTGACGGTGCCTGTTACCTGTGCGTACCGCCTGACCCAGGTATAGAGCCTGCTGCTCTAGGTGCTGGTGAGGCTGCTGCTCTAGGTGCTAGTGCGTCTCCTGCTCTAGGTGCTGGTGAGGCTGCTGCTCTAGGTGCTAGTGCGTCTCCTACTCTAGGTGCTAGTGCGTCTCCTGCTCTAGGTGCTGGTGAGGCTGCTGCTCCAGGTACTGGTGAGTCTGCTCTCTCTGGTACTGCGCCTGCTGAGGCCTTGTACACCTTCACACTTGACTCAGGTGCTTCCCGCTCCTTCTTTCGCGACAGCACCACCCTCACGCCGCTCAGTCGGCCGGTTGCAGTCTCCCTGGCAGACCCCTCTGGGGGTCCAGTCCTTGCGCACTCCTCCACGGTCCTGCCGTGTCCGGCGGTCCCGTCTGGCTCCCTGTCAGGTCTTCACCTCCCCTCGTTCTCTACGAACTTGGTGAGTGGTGCTGACCTCCAGGACCAGTGGGTTGACCAGTTCACTCCTGGAGGTCAGCGCGTGACCCACTATACGTGCTCCCGGACAGGCCGGCACCTAGCCACGTTTACCCGTGCGCCTGGCTCGAGTCTGTACACACTGACTACTGTGTCCCCTCAGGTCGCTGCGTCTGCGTCTGCGTCAGGTCAGCTAGCGGCCCCCTGCTCGTGTCGTGCTTTGTTGCACTAGACCCTCCTTTGGCACCACCGTCTTGGTCACCCCTCGGTGCAGCGCCTTCGTAGCATGCACCGCCGGGTCCTTGTCTCTGGTCTTCCCAGGGTTCTCCCTCCCCTCCCACCCTCGCCTGCTCCTCCCTATCTTCCCTGTGTCGAGGGGCGGCAGCGCGCCGCTCCTCACTCCTCCTCGTTTCCCCCGACGACTGCTCCCCTGCAGACCCTGCACATGGACGTGTGGGGCCCAGCCCGCGTCACTGGACAGGGCCGCGAGCAGTACTTTCTGCTGGTTGTCGACGACTACTTGCGTTACACCACGGTCTTCCCCTTGCGCACCAAGGGTGAGGTCCCTGATGTTTTGATCCCTTGGATCCGCGCTGCCCGTCTCCAGCTCCGCGAGCGGTTCGGGACGGACTTTCCTGTTCTGCGTCTGCACTCTGACAGAGGTGGGGAGTTTTCCTCTGACCTACTGCAGAGCTTTTGTCGTGGGGAGGGCATTCGCCAGACGTTCACGCTTCCGGCCTCTCCGCAGCAGAATGGGGTTGCTGAGCGCCGCATTGGCTTGGTCATGGAGGTCGCTCGTACCTCCTTGGTTCATGCGGCTGCCCCCCATTTTCTGTGGCCGTTTGCGGTCCGCTACGCCGCCCATCAGCTCAACCTCTGGCCCCATGTCTCCTTGCCGGAGACCTCGCCCACACTGCGGTGGACGGGGAAGGTTGGCGATGCATCGGTGTTCCGGGTCTGGGGTTCTCGTGCCTTTGTCCGCGATACCACCGTGGACAAGCTCTCCGCCCGCGCTGTTCCCTGTGTCTTCCTTGGCTTTGTCCCTGACGCGCCTGGTTGGCAGTTTTACCACCCCACCTCGCGCCGTGTCTTCCCCTCTCAGGACGTCACGTTCGACGAGTTGGTTCCCTTTTACCGTCTCTTCCCCTACCGCACTGCCCCTCTCCCCCCCCCCGCCGCTCTTCCTCGCTCCAGGTGCTCCCCAGGTAGACCCCCTCCCCGCTCCCGGTCCTGCTCCTTCAGGTGTGTCTCAGGTAGACCCTCCTCCCTTGACTGCGCCGGTTGAGGTCACTGGTGACTCAGGTCCTGCTGAGGGTGGTCCTGCTCGGGGTGCTGCTTCTGGGGGTGCTGAGCCTGGGGGTGTGGAGCCTGGGGGTGCTGAGCCTGGGGGTGCGGAGTATGGGGTGCTGAGCCTGGGGGTACTGAGTCTGGGGGTGCTGCACCTGGGGGCGCTGAGGCGTCTGGTGAGCAGTCTCCCTGGAGCGGCCGTCTCCGCTGGTGCCTCGCCGCTGCACTCTCGTCGTCGTCTCCCTCTCTCCCCACAGCAGCTGCGTGAGTGGTACGTTAGCCGTCAGGGTCGAGCTGCTGGAGCTGGGGGCCCTGCTGCGGGAGGCGCTGGTGTTGGAGGCCCTGGAGCCGGCGCTGTCCCTCTCTCCCCACAGCAGCTGCGTGAGTGGTACGTTAGCCGTCAGGGTCGCGCTGCTGGAGCTAGGGGCCCTGCTGCGGGAGGTGCTGGAACTGGTGACTCTGCTACTGGAGTTGTTTCTACTGGAGTTCTTGGAGCAGCTGGTCCCGGAGGTGCTCGTACTGGAGGTACTGGAGCTGCTGGGACTGGAGGTCCTGCTGGACCTGGAGGTACTGCTGTCGACTCTGAGGTTGGAGACCCTGGAGCTGGAGGTGCCGGTTCTGGGGGTGCTGCTGCTGGTGGTGCTGGCGCTGGAGGTTCTGGAGCTGCTGGAGGTGCTGGCGCTGGTGGCGCTGGAGCTGGAGGTTCTGGAGCTGCTGGAGGTGCTGGCGCTGGTGGCGCTGGAGCTGGAGGTTCTGGAGCTGCTGGGGGTGCTGGCGCTGGAGGTTCTGGAGCTGTTGGAGGTGCTGGCGCTGGTGGCCCCGGAGCTGGAGGTTCTGGAGCTGCTGCGGGTGCTGGCGCTGGAGGTTCTGGAGCTCCAGGAGGTGCTGGAGCTACTGGTGCTGGTGGCACTGCACCACCGCGACTGTTCTTCGCTCCGCCGTCACCTTCGTCTCTGCCACCCCCTGGCTCCGTGCTTCGCCAGGTTCTTAGCCTCCCGTCTTCTACTGGTCTTCCGTTACAGCCTGGCTCACCGCTGCCTGCTCCTTCTCCTTACACTGAGCAGGCTGGTGGTCTTGCTGAGCGTCGTGAGCCTGCGTCTCGTCCTGTCTCGCCTGTTCGCACTGGTCGTACTGGTCGTCGTGTTCCTCGTGAGCGTCCGCCGGCTGTCCCCGGCACACACCTCATGGCCCTGCGTCCTTCCTCTGCTCCGCAGCGTGTTCCCCTGCCGTCCCCTCCTGCGTCTTCTCTGCCTGACTTTCCCGAGCCTGAGTCTGACCGCGCTCGTGCTGCTCACCCTACTGTCACGCGTCTGCTAGCCACAGTTGTCACTGACCCGTCGTTTGAGTCTGTTGCTACGTCTGCCTTAGTCGCTGAGCTTGTTGACTTTGCTGCTGCCTGTCGTCTCGACTACGCCGCTAGTCTTGTTGCTGAGTCTGAGTCTGTTTGTCCTCCGTCCGTCAGGGGTGAGTGTGCTCTTAGCACGGACGTCCTTGAGGACAGGCACGAGGATCTTGAGTGTCTTGCAGCCGCTGCGCCTCATCTCGTGTCCATGCTGCTTGCCCCTGAGGGAGACTCGGATGCACCAGACATCCCGACTCCGCGTTCTTACGCTGAGGCGATCGCGGGTCCCTACTCCTCTCAGTGGCAGACAGCCATGGACGCAGAGATGGCATCCTGGAAGTCCACAGGCACTTACGTCGACGAGGTTCCCCCTCCTGGGGCGAACATCGTCGATGGCATGTGGATTTTCAGGGTGAAGCGGCCGCCAGGTTCTCCGCCTGTCTTCAAGGCTCGTTACGTTGCTAGAGGCTTCAGTCAGCGTGAGGGAGTCGACTTCTTCCAGACCTTCTCCCCTACCCCGAAGATGACCACTCTTCGGGTGCTGCTGCACGTTGCCGCTCAGCGTGACTACGAGCTTCACTCTCTTGACTTCAGCACAGCCTTCTTACAGGGCAGCCTCCACGAGGAGATCTGGCTGCGCCGCCCACCTGGCTTCACTGGGTCGTTCCCTCCTGGTACCCAGTGGAGCCTCCAGCGGCCAGTCTACGGTCTCCGCCAGGCGCCGCGTGAGTGGCACGACACACTGAGGACGACGCTTGCGGCTCTTGGGTTTGCTCCGTCGACTGCTGACCCGTCGCTGTTTCTGCGCACCGACACTTCGTTCCTCGTGTACGTCGACGACTTGGTTTTTGCCACTGCTGACACTGAGGCTCTCGCCCTGGTGAAGTCGGAGCTGCAGAAGAGACACACGTGCACTGACCTAGGTGAGCTGCGCAGCTACCTTGGCTTGCAAATCACCCGGGACAGAGCACGCCGCACCATCACACTGACTCAGTCACACATGGTGCAGCAGGTCCTTCAGCGCTTCGGCTTCACCTGGTCCTCGGCACAGGCCACTCCTCTGGCTACAGGTCACTCGCTCTCAGCTCCACCTTTGGACGAGTCCGTAGAGCCGAGTGGCCCATATCCAGAGCTTGTGGGCTGCCTCATGTACCTAATGACCTGCACTCGTCCTGACCTTGCGTACCCTCTTGGTCTTCTGGCTCGCTACGTGGCTCCTGGTCGACACCGAAAGGTGCACATGGATGCTGCTAAGAGGGTACTACGCTACTTGTGCAGTACATCGGGCATGGGGCTCGTGCTTGGAGGACGCGACAGAGTTGTCCTCACTGGTCACTCAGACGCTTCTTGGGTTGACGACTTGGCTACGCAGCGGTCGTCACAGGGTTACACCTTCAGCCTTGGCTCTGGCTCTGTTTCTTGGCGGTCTACACGCTCTTCCTCTGTTCTCAGCTCCAGTTGCGAGGCTGAGATCTACACCACAGCCATGGCTGCACAGGAGTTACGCTGGCTTACCTACCTGCTGACCGACTTGGGAGAGCGGCCTCGTTCTCCTCCAGTGCTGTACGTAGACAACAAGGCCGCCATTGCCTTGTGTCAGGAGCACAGACTGGAGCACAGAACGAAGCACATCGCTCTGCGTTACTTCCTTGCTCGAGAGTTGCAGCAGCGTGGTCAGCTTCGTCTTGCTCACGTGGCCACTCGGGCCAACACCGCTGATATATTCACCAAGGCACTTCCGCCTGGTGATCATCAGCGCTTTTGTACTTTGTTGGGCCTTGTGCCTACGTTTCCTCATTTGCTGTAGGCTCTGCCTGTACTGTGATTTATATATATACATACCTGCATGCTTGCTCCTGGTAGGTAGAGATCACTTGTTAAATTGTAATGTGTTACATGTTGGTAGGCTGTAGTGGGGTAGCCAATATGGGGTACAACCCCAACTAGGGTTTGCTACTTGTACCCAACTGTTTCATTCAATGCCACCTTTCTTGCCTAGTCTTGTTGACATGGTATTCAGAGCAGGAGGTCCCTAGGACCTACCGACCGTTTTTTTTAGGGCCCACCACCGCTCGCATGCGGTTACCACGCTACCCCGTGCCCTAGCCTAGCTGCGCCCTCGTGCGCCCTCGTTAGCGCCCTCGCGCGCCCTTGTTAGCGCCCTCGCGCGCCCTCGCTGCGCCCTCGCGCGCCCCTCGTTAGCGCCTTCACGCGCCCCAGTTAGCGCCCTCGTGCGCCCCTCGTTAGCGCCCTCGTGCGCCCGCGCTGCCCGCCGCGCTGCCCACCGTCGCGCTGCCTGCCGCGTCGCCCGCCAGTCGCGCAGCCCGCTGCGCTGCCCGCTCGCTACGCTGCCCGCCTGTCGCGCTACACGCCGCGCTGCCCGCCCGCTGCGCTGCCCGCTCGCCGCGCTGCCCGCCCGTCGCGCTGCACGCCGCGCTGCCCGCCCGCCGCGCTGCCCGCCCGTCGCACTGCCCGCCGCGCTGCCCGCCGTCGCGCTGCCTGCCGCGCAGCCCGTCCCGAGCCCGCTCGACGCGCGCGCGGCCCGCAGCTGCCCCGCGCAGCCCGTCCCGAGCCCGCGCGACGCGCGCGCGGCCCGCCGCTGCCCCGCGCAGCTCGCCCCAAGTCCGCGCGGCGCGTCCGCGGCCCGCAGCGCGCTGCGCGCCGTCCGCGCGGCCCGCGCCGCGCCCTACCCGCCAGTGCACGGCCCCCAGCAGCGGCTCGCGCGGGCCTACTGCCGCCACGGCCCCACCCTGCCGCTGCCACGACCCGGCCCTGCCCTGCCGCTGCCACGACCCGGCCCTGCCCTGCCGCTGACTCGATCCGGCCCTTCACTGTAGCCGCTGCCACGGCCCTGCTGTCGCCGCCGTCGTACGCTGACCCTGCCGCCGTCCGCCGAGCACCGGCCCTGCTCGCCCGGTGAGAGCCTGCTCTTCCTGCTACTGGTGAGCCCCTGCCTTGCTAGCGCGCTGCCGCGCCGCCGGCCTGCCTGCCTGCCTGACCTGCTGCTACTGGCCGACGCCAGATGCAGCCCCAGCGACGTCCGCGTGAGTCCCTCACGCCCCAGCAGCTGCGTGAGTGGTCCGCTAGTTGGGGTTGTAGGGGTGGCCGCGCTGCTACTGCTGCCACTACTGCTGCTGCTGCTACTGGCGGTGGCCAGATGCAGCTACACTGTCGTCCACGCGAGTCTCGCACGCCCCAGCAGCTTCGTGAGTGGTACGCTCAGAGTAGAGGGTCTCTCAGTTCTGTTCGCTGCTCTTACGTCATTCGCACTGGTGCTCGGACTGGTCAGCCTTGCGGGACACCTAGTCACACGCAGTCCCGCTGCTTCGCCCGTCTGAGCGACGCCTGGCGCACCGAGTTTGGCGACGGGGCTGAGCTCCCCGACTGGGTGGAGCTACTTAGGCAGAGAGTAGATATATTTGCTCTTGACTATGATGCTATTCTCACTGCCATGTATGCATTGCCTACTAGTGCTGACCGTGCCTGTTACCTGTGTGCGCCGCCTGACCCAGGTATCGCGCCTGCTGCTCTAGGTACTGGTGAGGCTGCTGCTCTAGGTGCTACTGCGTCTCCTGCTCTAGGTGCTGGTGAGGCTGCTGCTCTAGGTGCTACTGCGTCTCCAGCTCTAGGTGCTGGTGAGGCTGCTGCTCCAGGTCCTGGTGAGTCTGCCCTCTCTGGTTCTTCGCCTGCTGCGACCCTGCACACCTTCACCCTTGACTCAGGAGCTTCCCGCTCCTTCTTTCGCGACTGCACCACACTTACGCCGCTTCGTCGGCCGGTTGCAGTCTCCCTGGCCGACCCCTCTGGGGGTCCAGTCCTTGCCCACTACTCCACGGTTCTGCCGTGTCCGGCCGCCCCGTCTGGCTTGCTGTCAGGTCTCTACCTCCCCTCGTTCTCTACGAACCTGGTGAGTGGAGCTGACCTCCAGGATGGGGGGGTTGACCAGTTCACTCCTGCGCGTCAGCGGGTGACTCACTGTACGTGTGCTCGGACGGGCCGACACCTGGCCACTTTCACCCGTGAGCCTGGCTCGAGCCTGTACACCCTGACCACTGCGTCCCCTCAGGTAGCTGCGTCTGCGTCTGCGTCAGGTCAGCTGTCGGCCCCCTGCTTGTGTCGCGCCTTGTCGCACGAGACCCTCCTTTGGCACCACCGCCTTGGTCACCCCTCGGTGCAGCGCCTTCGCAGCATGCACCGTCGTGTCCTTGTCTCTGGTCTTCCCAGAGTTCTCCCTCCCCTCCCACCCTCGCCTGCTCCTCCCTGTCTTCCCTGTGTCGAGGGGCGGCAGCGCGCCGCTCCTCACTCCTCCTCGTTCCCTCCCACAGAGGCTCCCTTGCAGACTCTCCACCTGGACGTGTGGGGCCCAGCCCACGTCCGTGGACAGGACCACGAGCGGTACTTCCTGCTGGTCGTCGACGACTACACGCGTTACACCACAGTCTTCCCCTTGCGCACCAAGGGTGAGGTCCCTACTGTTTTGATCCCCTGGATCCGCGCTGCTCGTCTCCAGCTCCGCCGGCGGTTCGGGACAGAGTTTCCCGTCCTGCGTCTGCACTCTGACAGAGGTGGTGAGTTTTCCTCCGACCTCTTGGCAGCCTACTGTGCGGAGCACGGCATCACCCAGTCGTTCACGCTTCCGGCCTCTCCGCAGCAGAATGGGATTGCTGAGCGCCGCATTGGCTTGGTCATGGAGGTCGCTCGTACCTCCATGGTCCATGCGGCTGCCCCCCATTTTCTGTGGCCGTTTGCGGTCCGGTACGCCGCGCATCAGCTCAACCTCTGGCCCCGTGTCTCCTTGCCGGAGACCTCGCCCACACTGCTGTGGACGGGGGAGGTTGGCGATGCGTCGCGTTTCCGGGTCTGGGGTTCTCGTGCCTTTGTCCGCGATACCACCGCGGACAAGCTCTCCGCCCGCGCTGTCCCCTGTGTCTTCCTTGGCTTTGTCCCTGACGCGCCTGGCTGGCAGTTTTACCACCCCACCTCGCGCCGGGTCTTCGCCTCTCAGGACGTCACCTTTGACGAGTCGGTCCCTTTTTACCGTCTCTTCCCCTACCGCACTGCCCCCCTCCCTCCCCCGCCGCTTTTCCTCGCTCCTGGTCCCCCTCCGGTAGACCCCCTTCCCCCTCAGGGTCCTGCTCCTTCAGGTGTCTCTCAGGTAGACCCTCCTCCCGTCGCTGAGCCTGTCGAGGTCACAGGTGACTCAGGTGCTGCTGCGGGTGGTGCTGCTGGGAGTGCTGAGCCTGGGGGTGCTGAGCCTGGGGGTGCTGGGCCTGGGGGTGCTGGGGCTGCGGGTGCTGGGACTGAGGGTGCTGGAGCTGAGGGTACGGTGCCTGAGAGTACGGAGCCTGGGGGTGCTGAGCCTGGGGGTGCTGCGACTGGGGGTGCTGAGCGTGCGTGTACGGAGCCTGGGTGTACTGAGCCTGGGGGTGCCGAGTCTGGGGGTGCTGAGCCTGGGGGTGCTGCGCCTGAGGGTACTGAGCCTGGGGGTGCTGCGACTGAGCCTGCGGAGCCTGGGGTTGCTGCGTCTGGGGGTGCTCCGGTTCGGGGTGCTGAGCCGTCTCTCACACAGCAGCAGCTTCGTGACTGGTACGTCCGGCGCTTTCGCCGTCCTCGTGGCCCTGCTGGAGTTGGAGGTTCTGGAGCTGCTCGTCCTGGAGGTGCTCGTACTGGAGGTACTGGAGCTGCCGGGGCTGGTTGTTCTGGGAGCACTGAGGCTGGAGCTGCTGGAGCTGGCGGTGCTAGCGGGGTTGGAGCTGTCGGGCCTGGGTGCGCTGAGCCTTCGGGTGCTGAGTCTGGGGGTCCTGAGCCTGGGGGTGCTGCGACTGAGCCTACGGAGCCTGGGGTTGCTGCGTCTGGGGGTGCTCCGGTTCGGGGTGCTGAGCCGTCTCTCCGGGAGCCTCTCACACAGCAGCAGCTTCGTGACTGGTACGTCCGGCGCTGGAGTTGGAGGTTCTGGAGCTGCTCGTCCTGGAGGTGCTCGTACTGGGGGTACTGGAGCTGCCGGGGCTGGGAGCACTGAGGCTGGAGCTGCTGGAGCTGGGGCCTCTGGAGCTGACGGTCCTAGCGGAGTTGGAGCTGCCGGCTCTGGGGGTGCTCTTCCTGGAGGTGCTGGAGCTGCTGGAGCTGACGACACTGGAGCTGACGGTCCTGGAGGTGTTGGTCCTGCTGGTTCTGGAGGTGCTGGCGAGGGGAGGTCTGCCGCTGCTGGGGCCTCTGGTGCTGACGTCGCCGGCTCTGGGGGTGCTGCGGCGGGGGGTGCTGGTACTGGTGCTTCTGGTGCTGCGGGTGCTGGAGGTGCTGGCGGAGCTCCGCCGTCGCGACTGTTCTTCGCTCCACCGTCGCCGTCGGCTTTGCCACCGCCTGACACGGTGCTTCGCCAGGTTCTTTCCCTCCCGTCTTCCACTGGCCTTCCCCTCCAGCCTGGCTCCCCCCTCCCTGCTCCTGTGCCTTACACTGCACAGCCGGACTCGCTTACGGAGCGTCGTGAGCCTGTGTCTCGTCCTGCCTCGCCTGTTCGCGCTGCTCGCACTGCTCGCACTGCGCGCACTGGTCCCACTGGTCGTCGTGTCGCGCGTCCGCGTCCTCCTCCTGTTCCTGGCACGCACATTATGGCCCTTCGTCCTTCCACTGGTCCACAGCGTGTCCCCCTACCGTCTCCTCCTGCGTCTTCTCTTACTGACATTCTCGACCCTGAGTCTGACAGTGTTCGTGCTGCCCACCCTACTGTTACCCGTCTTCTCGCCACTGTTGTCACTGACCCGTCTTTTGAGTCTGCTGCTGCGTCTGCCCTGGTCGCTGAGCTTGTCGACTTTGCTGCTGCCTGTCGTCTAGACTACGCCGCCAGTCTTGTTACTGAGTCTGAGTCTGTCTGTCCTCCGTCCATCGGGGGTGAGTGTGCTCTTGGCACGGACGTCCTTGAGGACAGGCAGGAGGACCTTGACTCCCTTGCGGCTGCTGTACCTCATCTCGTGGCCTGGCTGCTTGCCCCTGAGGGAGACCCGGATGCACTAGACATCCCCACTCCGCGCTCTTACGCAGAGGCGATCTCGGGCCCCTACTCCTCTCAGTGGCAGACAGCCATGGACGCAGAGATGGCATCCTGGAAGTCCACAGGCACCTACGTCGACGAGGTTCCCCCTCCAGGGGCGAACATCGTCGATGGCATGTGGATTTTCAGGGTGAAGCGGCCGCCAGGTTCTCCACCTGTCTTCAAGGCTCGTTACGTTGCTAGAGGCTTCAGTCAGCGTCAGGGGGTTGACTTCTTCCAGACCTTCTCCCCCACCCCGAAGATGACCACTCTTCGGGTTCTGCTGCACGTTGCCGCTCAACGTGACTACGAGCTTCACTCTCTTGACTTCAGCACAGCGTTCTTGCAGGGCAGCCTGCACGAGGAGATCTGGCTGCGCCGCCCACCTGGCTTTACTGGGTCGTTTCCTCCTGGTACCCAGTGGAGCCTCCGACGGCCAGTCTACGGTCTCCGCCAGGCGCCACGCGAGTGGCACGACACACTGAGGACTACACTTGCGGCCCTTGGGTTTGCTCCTTCCACTGCTGACCCGTCACTGTTCCTGCGCACAGACACGTCGCTGCCGCCGTTCTACATCCTCGTGTACGTCGACGACTTGGTCTTTGCTACTGCTGACACTGAGGCACTCGCTCGTGTGAAGTCGGAGCTGCAGAAGAGACACACCTGCACTGACCTGGGTGAGCTGCGTAGCTACCTTGGCTTGCAGATCACCCGGGACAGAGCACGCCGCACCATTACCCTGACTCAGTCACACATGGTGCAGCAGGTCCTTCAGTGCTTCGGCTTCCAGTTCTCCTCACCACAGGCCACACCTCTGGCTACCAGCCACTCGCTCTCAGCTCCACCTTCGGACGATTCCGTAGAGCCGAGTGGCCCGTACCCAGAGCTTGTAGGCTGCCTCATGTACCTGATGACTTGCACGCGACCTGACCTCGCGTACCCTCTTAGCATCCTTGCTCGTTACGTTGCACCTGGGAGACACAGGCGAGAGCACTGGGAGGCTGCTAAGAGGGTGCTGCGTTACTTGTGCAGTACATCAGGCATGGGGCTGGTGCTTGGAGGACGCGACAGAGTTGTCCTCACTGGTCACTCGGACGCTTCTTGGGTCGACGACCTGGCTACGCAGCGGTCGTCGCAGGGTTACACCTTCAGCCTTGGCTCTGGTTCTGTCTCGTGGCGGTCCACCCGCTCTTCTTCTGTTCTCAGCTCTAGTTGTGAGGCTGAGATCTACGCCACGGCCATGGCTGCACAGGAGTTACGCTGGCTCACCTACCTGCTGACTGACTTGGGAGAGCGGCCTAGTTCTCCTCCAGTTCTGTACGGCGACAACAAGGCGGCCCTTGCCTTGTGTCAGGAGCACAGACTGGAGCACAGGACGAAGCACATTGCTCTTCGCTACTTTCTTGCTCGAGAGCTGCAGCAGCGCGGTCAGCTTCGGCTTGTGTACGTGGACTCGAAGGCCAACACTGCTGATATCTTCACCAAGGCGCTCCCGCCTAGTGATCATCAGCGGCACTGTACTTCTTTAGGCCTTGTGTCCACATTCCCTCATTTGCTTACTGCTTGACTTTCTTTGTACTGTACTTTATATATATATCTTGTTGCTTGCTTGCTAGGTTTTGATCACTGTGTTGCTTGTCTTGTACTATATCTAGCACTGCATGTGAACTGGCCTTGTGGCCTTTGCTTGTGCTCGGAGTGTGGTGACGTTGTGATCCACCCTGGGCTTGCGTTGCTTTGCTGGACTGGTCTTGTGACCCTTTGTTCTCCCCCACTTTGCCTATGGGGGTGTGTTAAATTGTAATGTGTTACATGTTGGTAGGCTGTAGTGGGGTAGCCAATATGGGGTACAACCCCAACTAGGGTTTGCTACTTGTACCCAACTGTTTCATTCAATGCCACCTTTCTTGCCTAGTCTTGTTGACATCACTGTGCTGTTGTTGTTGCATATATGCCTCTGCATGTGAACTGGCCTTGTGGCCCTTTGCTTGTGCTCAGTGTGTGTGGTGACGTTGTGATCCACCCTGAGCTTGCTTTGCTTCTCTAGACTGGTCTTGTGACCCCTTGCTCTCCCCCACTTTGCCTATGGGGGTGTGTCAAATTATATGCATGTTATATATGTGTAGGCTGTAGTGGGGTAGCCAACATGGGGTACAACCCCATTAGGGTTTCATATTTGTACCAAACCCTGATCTAGTCAATTCATTTCTGCTACTAGATTCTAACATCCATTTGAGATTGGGAGGCAGTGGTTTCTCCACATTTGACGGGAGTGGTGATGGTTTTAAAATGGAACGATTCATGTGCATCAAATATGCCCGAGCCGCGAAATGCTGAAATGGGCTCATTGCTATAGGTTGGGCGGCTCAAATTTCTGAATGTGCGGAAAATCAGCTAAGACGCAGGCATCCGAAGCAATCGGGCCTGGTGCGCTCGGTTCGTGGGCATCAGATGCGCATCACTAATCGCCGGCGATCAGTGATCAGTCGCAACCTCTCGCTGTGCAGCATTTTTAGCCAAAAACCGTACTGTAGCATTGTCACAAGACAGAAAAAAAAGTAACCAATCCGCACATCGATCGCAACCGACGATCGATCGTCTTCTTGTACCGCGTCCTGAGAACCCTCTGCCAACAAATCTTGTGTTGTTCTCTTTATATGCAGTCGTCGTATTGTTATAGTGGAAATGTAATTCAGAATGCAATATCTATTGATTTCTCTATGCCAGGTTGGATACGGAATGTATATTGACGGTGGTAGGTCTGTTCGGTACGAAGCGGCGATAAAAGTAATGATCGCGGTGCAGTGTGTTTCGAGGGCAGCCAGGCGTGATCACGTAGGGCCCCGAGGAGTCCATCTTGATATGAAGGTGAATCACTGGCAGTCACGACCACCATGCCATAAAAAGCGCGCAGGCGATTACGAGCGTGCAGGCGATCACGAGCGCGCAGCGCGCCAGAGATTACTAGAGCATAAGCGATTACGAGCGCGAAAGCAACTACAAGCGCAGAAGCGATTGCGAGCGCAGAAGCGATTGCGAGCACAGGAGAGAATTACGAGCCATAGTTACGAGTAGGAATTGAAGTAATCGTAAAAGCGATCTCAAGACAACCTTTTAGGGGGTTCACTCTCGAAATGCGACTGTCACGCTGCATTCTCGCCGTTTCATGCTGGCGGGACATGCGAACTCCCACGCAGCCCTCACCATTGGCCGTTTCCCAGCCGGCGAGTGGCCGTCATGTCCAACGTGATCGCGTCCGAGCCTGTAACCCTCGCCCAATCAGATCGCCCCAACCGACTCGCAGGCTTGAAATTAGGGTGAGCGCGCGACGAGGTGAGGGAACGAAGACGGGAGTGCAGGAGTCAGGACGGGCGGACGGAACGGAAGGAGCGGAAAGGGCGGAAGGCGGGAAAAGACGAGATAGAGAAAAAAGTTTGAGAGCAAAGGTCGCACAAGGGGAGGAAAGGGCGGAGAGGAAGGAACAGAAAAGTCTGTGGACGCGGCGGAAATCTCGGCGGGGATGGAGGGAGGCTCCCTCACCAACCCATCCCCATCACCCAGCCAATTTCATGCCATCTCAGGCTCACACACAATCCCATACCATCTCACATCAGGCCATCTCACCCACACATCATCCCATGCAATCATACATCCCATAGTAAGGTGACTTTTGGGTTCCGTTTGAGGTTCATGATTTGTTTATTTTCCCGTGTACACATTGAAATTCTTAGTCATGGCACAAATTAGACCTGAGGGTTGCACAGGACAAATCTGCTTCTGCCTCAGTTCACCAGTAGCATGCCTTACACACGCCATCCCATGTCATCACACTGCCCAAATAAACCATCCCACTTGCACAAACCATCCCATCTCATCTCAGAGCCCAAATCGGGCCATCTCACTCACACACCATCCCATACCACCACACATCCAATTACATGCCATTTCACTCACACTCACCATCCCATACCTTCACACACCGTATCAGGCCATCTCATTCACAGAACTCACCTCTTGCTATCACACTCCATGCCATATACTCTCAAACACCATCCCATACCATCTCACAGCAGATTTCATGCCATGTCAATCAGAAAGCACCAACCAACCCATGCCATGACACAGCCCATTTCATGCCATTTCACTCACACGCCATTCCATACCATCACACAACCCAATCCATGCCAACTCACTCACACACCATCCCATGACATCACACAGCCAATTTCATGCCATATCACTCTCACCCACCGCCATTCCATGCCATATCCCACACACATACCATCCCAGGCCATCCAACTCACTGTCCCATACAATCACAGATCATCCCATACCACCACACATAACTCATGCCATACCACTCGCACAGCAATCCATGCAATCACATATTTTTTCCCATCCCATCACACATAATATCCCATGCTATTATTGCATTACTCACACCATCCCATACCCTCACTCACACCTTCCTATCCCATAACACAAACCGTCCACTGACCTTATACAATCCTCCACACCCATGCTAACACTCACACCATCCATCCACAAATCGCAAGGTGATGCATTTGTCCCACAGTGCCCCACAGAGAGGTGAGCACCAGCGTGGCAGTATCAAGGGACCCCCATGACCGCCCAGGTGTGTGCTCATGTGGTGGGGCAGATGAGTTTTCAGGTGGTGGCGCAGATGAGTTTTCATGTGGTGGGGCAAGTGTGTGCTCATGTGGTGGGGCAGGTGAGTTCTCAGATGGAGCAGGTGTGTGTTGAGACGGTGGGGGGGCTGTTGTAATGAGCTAGGATGCCTAGTTTAGCCACAGCCACGGCATCGCAAGTGCCACCAAGGTAGGAAGCCCGTCAGCCCTTAGCTGTCTCATTTCTGTGAAACTGAGCAGTCTATTTTTCCATCTGTTTTTTTGTGAAATGTGGATAAGTTGTTATAGTGTGTGTGTGATTTCTTTGTACCGCCCATCCCATCCCATCCCATCCCATCCCATCCCATCCCATCCCATCCCATCCCATCCCATCCCATCCCATCCCATCCCATCCCATCCCATCCCATCCCATCCCATCCCATCCCATCCCATCCCATCCCATCCCATCCCATCCCATCCCATCCCATCCCATCCCATCCCATCCCATCCCATCCCATCCCATCCCATCCCATCCCATCCCATCCCATCCCATCCCATCCCATCCCATCCCATCCCATCCCATCCCATCCCATTCCATCCCATCCCATCCCATCCCATCCCATCCCATCCCATTCCATCCCATCATATCCCATGCTATCCCATCCCATCACATTCCAGTCTCCATGGCTGTTTCCTCGCCTCAGCTGCTTACATCATTCCCAAGGGTCCCGTTCTCTTCCACTAACAATTTGCTTGCTATGTCACTTGCCATCTCACTTGCCATCTCACTTGCCATCTCACTTGCCATCTCACTTGCCATCTCACTTGCGATTTCAGTTGCCGTTTCAGGTGCCATTTCTGTTTCCATCTCAGTTGAACATTGCAGTTGGCACCTCAGTTTCCATCTCCAATGCCATCTCAGTTGACGGTTTTTGGCATCTGCCGTTTGAGTTGCATCATTTGCTAACTCGCTTGCCTTTTTAGTTGAAATCCCAACTGTCATCTCAGGTTCTGTGTTGTCACCTCGGTTGCCATCTCCGCCACTTCCTCCTTTGCCATCTCACTCTGTTTGTCCCTTCGCTCCTCACCAGCAGGGCAGCTGGTTACCAGCAACACGCCCATGTGAATCGCTCTCTTTTTCTCTCCAAGCTCCCAAGTCCCTGCCCTCCTCCTCTGCTTCCCTTCTCTCACCACCTCGCATTCTCTCCCATGACTCTGCTGCTTCCGTTCTCTCTACTCCTCCTAACACCACTCCCCTCGCATATACTTCACCTCCGCATTTGGGAAGCACGCACTTGTTTCTTTGCTGCCCTCCATCTGAGGTTCTCAGTCACATCACCCAACCCCATGCATTGCATTGCATCTTCTATGTGACTCATGCACCCATGCAAGAAAGCACTCATGCAACCATGCAAACATACGCCGATGCACCCATGCACCCTGTAATTTATGATTTTCATCAATCTGCCCAATAACTTGTCCTTTATATGTGACCCTAAACCCATCCACCCATCCACCCATTCAATCATTCAATCATTCACCCATGCACCCATGCACCCATTCAATCATTCATCCATGCACCCATCCAATCGTTCACCCATGCACCCATGCACCCATGCACCAATGCACCAATGCACCCATGCACCCATGCATCCATGCACTTATTCACCCACGAACCCATGTTCCGTACACACGGTCCCATGCAGGCACAGGCGGAGGATAGTGTCAAGATGTTTGACACAGCAGCCGGGAGCTGTTCCATTCGCAAGCTATCAATATACACTTCATGATCCTCTGGGAGCTTCTGCTTTGAAGATCTTAAATTATGTATCACATTCACCCGTGTGTGTTGAAGTGAAGTACATTGGTGATGATATTGTGCTCCTGCACTCTTCCTTGCGAACTGCTCTCCTTTCACCCAGATGAAACAGAGAGTTTACAATGCAATTTACTTCAACATTACAAGTATTAATCTAGACATTAACATGTCCTACAATACAATGTACATCATACTGTACTTACTAGAAGTCATTACTTAACCCAACAGCAGCTGGGAGTTAGTCCAGCACACCCTTCAGTGTTGTACCCATGTATGTACAGCCCATGTTCCTATGGGATGTTCTCATGCTGAGAGCAGCCATTGCTGTGGCCGGCATGCCTATGAGGGCTCTTTCAGGAGCTCCTTCTGTGCGCCCTGCTGCTGCTGCTGTAGCCTAGCCTTGGCTGCCTCTCATGCACCAAACCCTCTCTCCTCCCCGCCTGCTGCTTCACCCCCTCCCTGCCACACACGCCACTTGCCACTGCTCTGCCACCTGCTGCCTTCACACCACCCTGCCTTCCACCTGCTGCCCTCCCTGCTGCTCCCTCCCCACACCCACCCTCCTCTCTCCTCTTCACCCCACTCGCCTGCCTGCTGCTGGCCTTGCCAGCTGCTCTCACTGATGATGCACCACCACGTGATCCCACAACTACTGCTGCTGCACATGGGGCAGAGCTTGCATGCGTGTTGTTGCCTTTACCACCCTTCACACCCATGCTCACCACCTTGCTGCTGCACCCATTCTTGCCCTTCGCGCTTTCAACCCCCACCTTGCACCTTGCTGCAACAGCAGGCTTTGGCTTCTGTGCTGCTGCTGCTGCTGCTTCTCTCAGTGATGACGCCGCAGCAGGTGATTTCACGGTTGTTTTAGCTGCGGGCGAGGGAGCAGCTGGTGCTGCGGACACTGCTACAGCCGCTGCTGCTGCAGATGCACGAGGCACGGTTTTGCGAGTCAGATTCGCCACAGCATTAGGATGCTTGGGCAAGAAGCAGGTACGCAGGGCGGCTTCAATGGCCGCTTCAATCTCCATGGCCCATGATGGCTCCTTGCTCCGCTTGTCCCACCTCAGGTAAGCAGCACGTGTCAGCGCAATATTCATAACTCGAACCTCCTCACGCAGCTTCGCCCACCTCGCTTTCTCACTCGGATCAGCAGCGCATGCACTCGCCTCCTCGGATATTGTTTCTGTGGTCTCACTCGCTTCAGGCACCTGTGGTGTGGTTGAAGTCACTGGAGCCACAGGCGCTACCTCAGGCACCACCACAGGCGCAACCACAGCAGACGGTGTGACTGCAGCAGCAGCAGATGGCGAGGGAGCAGCAGGGACGACCACAGGTGCAAGCACGGCAGCAGCAGGCTTGCCTCCGAAGCGGCCGATTCCAGGCCGCTTCACAACAGGCGCGTCAGGTACAACGTGCACCTTGGCGGGCTTGTGTTGCCCGTAAGCGACGCCTTGGGAGGCCAGTTTCTCCAGCAGCGGCCTCACGCTCTTCAGCAGCACGCTGCTGCAGCACGTCTCACCATCGTCGTTGCAAGCAGCAGCCTTCACAGGAGAGTACGCTGCAGGCGAGAAAACGGATTTAGGGATTCCGAACCTGCCAATGCCTCTGGTAGGCGTTGCAGGACTGCTCGAGGTTTGAAAAGCAGAGTTAGCAGCGCAGTTATCAGCATAGATTGCCATTACTCGGCTGTCAGGAGATCGTCTGACAAAGGCTGATCGCTGGAAGGTGTTCAACAGTAAGGTCGTTAGCTGATGCAGAAGTAGCTGATGCCTTTATTCAAGTTTCCAATGCAACACGGAAAGCTCTGAGGAGGTGAGAATGTTTAGATCCAACCGTAGGGACCCCATTTCTACTGCACTCCGCCCTCGCCCGCTCTAACCCTCGTTCCCACGCCCACATGCCTCGTCTGCCTGAGCTTTGGAGTTTCAGCCTCGGCCTGCCTTGCTGTCTACTCGTACGCATGCCACGTGTCGGAAATCGAACGGTGGGAGATGAAGCAGCAGGGTGTGCGGACGGATCTCAAGGCGTATTTTGCTGGGGTTCAGGTTCGGGATTTCGATGGCGTCGCGTCAGGCATAATAAGCGGAGGTGGGAGGTTCGGGGAGACTCTGTCGGTGTCGGTGGGTTTCAGGTCCTTGTGTCCCTCGAGTCGCCGCACCAGTTTCCCGCCATTATTTTTGTTCCTCGATTTCTTCCCTAGCCGTTCCTACGAGCTTTGTTACAACAAACCGTATGGATACAATTTTCGGTAAAAACTTCGCACAACAATAACGCGACGGGACTATAGGTTTCCTCTCGTAGCATGGTGTGTGAGGCAGAAGAGTTTGGGTTGGGCCGTGCTGTGCCACTGAGCTGATTTGGATCAGATTCGGCAGGCATTGGGATTGCCTGCTGTGTGCAGTGGAGAATTGAGGGGGAAAGTGAGAGTCCCTCTGCCAACAAAACTTGTGTTGCACTCTTTATATGCAGCCGTCGTATTGTTATAGTGGAAATGTAATTCGGAATGCAATATTTATTGATTTCTCCATGCCAGGTTGGATACGGAATGTTTTGTTGACGGTGGTAGGTCTGTTCGGTACGAAGTGGCGATAAAAGTAATATTCGCGGTGCACTGTGTTTCGAGGGCAGCCAGGCGTGATCGCGTAGGGCCCCGAGCAGCCCATCTTGATATGAAGGTGAATCACTAGCAGTCACGATCACCACGCCATAAAAAGCCCGCAGGTGATTACGAGCGCACAGGCGACTACGAGCGTGGAGGCGATCACGAGCGCGCAGGCGATTACGAGCGCGCAGGCGATTACGAGCGTGCAGGCGATCACGAGCGTGCAGGCGATCACGAGCGCGCAGCGCGCCAGAGATTACTAGAGCATAAGCGATTACGAGCGCGAAAGCAACTACAAGCGCAGAAGCGATTGCGAGCGCAGAAGCGATTGCGAGCACAGGAGAGAATTACGAGCCTTGGTTACGACGAGTAGGAATTGAAGTAATCGTAAAAGCGATCTCAAGACAACCTTTTAGGGGGTTCACTCTCGAAATGCGACTGTCACGCTGCATTCTCGCCGTTTCATGCTGGCGGGACATGCGAACTCCCACGCAGCCCTCACCATTGGCCGTTTCCCAGCCGGCGAGTGGCCGTCATGTCCAACGTGATCGCGTCCGAGCCTGTAACCCTCGCCCAATCAGATCGCCCCAACCGACTCGCAGGCTTGAAATTAGGGTGAGCGCGCGACGAGGTGAGGGAACGAAGACGGGAGTGCAGGAGTCAGGACGGGCGGACGGAACGGAAGGAGCGGAAAGGGCGGAAGGCGGGAAAAGACGAGATAGAGAAAAAAGTTTGAGAGCAAAGGTCGCACAAGGGGAGGAAAGGGCGGAGAGGAAGGAACAGAAAAGTCTGTGGACGCGGCGGAAATCTCGGCGGGGATGGAGGGAGGCTCCCTCACCAACCCATCCCCATCACCCAGCCAATTTCATGCCATCTCAGGCTCACACACAATCCCATACCATCTCACATCAGGCCATCTCACCCACACATCATCCCATGCAATCATACATCCCATAGTAAGGTGACTTTTGGGTTCAGTTTGAGGTTCATGATTTGTTTTTTTTTTCCCGTGTACACATTGAAATTCTTAGTCATGGCTCAAATTAGACCTGAGGGTTGCACAGGACAAATCTGCTTCTGCCTCAGTTCACCAGTAGCATGCCTTACACACGCCATCCCATGTCATCACACTGCCCAAATAAACCATCCCACTTGCACAAACCATCCCATCTCATCTCAGAGCCCAAATCGGGCCATCTCACTCACACACCATCCCATACCACCACACATCCAATTACATGCCATTTCACTCACACTCACCATCCCATACCTTCACACACCGTATCAGGCCATCTCATTCACAGAACTCACCTCTTGCTATCACACTCCATGCCATATACTCTCAAACACCATCCCATACCATCTCACAGCAGATTTCATGCCATGTCAATCAGAAAGCACCAACCAACCCATGCCATGACACAGCCCATTTCATGCCATTTCACTCACACGCCATTCCATACCATCACACAACCCAATCCATGCCAACTCACTCACACACCATCCCATGCCATCACACACCCAATTTCATGCCATATCACTCTCACCCACCGCCATTCCATGCCATATCCCACACATACCATCCCATGCCATCCAACTCACTGTCCCATACAATCACAGATCATCCCATACCACCTCACATGACTCATGCCATATCACTCGCACAGCAATCCATGCAATCACATATTTTTTCCATCCCATCACACATAATATCCCATGCAATCTCTCACACATATTATCGCATGTAATTACTCACACCATCCCATACCCTCACACACACCTTCCTATCCCTTAACACAAACCGTCCACTGACCTTATACAATCCTCCACACCAATGCTAACACTCACACCATCCATCCACAAATCGCAAGGTGATGCATTTGTCCCACAGTGCCCCACAGAGAGGTGAGCACCAGCGTGGCAGTATCAAGGGACCCCCATGACCGCCCAGGTGTGTGCTCATGTGGTGGGGCAGATGAGTTTTCATGTGGTGGGGCAGAGAAGTTTTCAAGTGGTGGGGCAGATGAGTTTTCATGTGGTGGGGCAGATGAGTTTTCATGTGGTGGGGCAGATGAGTTTTCATGTGGTGGGGCAAGTGTGTGCTCATGTGGTGTGAGGTCTCACCTCAGATGGAGCAGGCGTGTGCTGAGACGGTGGGGGGGCTGTTGTAATGAGCTAGGATGCCTAGTTTAGCCACAGCCACGGCATCGCAAGTGCCACCAAGGTAGGAAGCCCATCAGCCCTTACCTGTCTCATTTCTGTGAAACTGAGCTGTCTTTTTTTCCATCTGTTTTTTTTTTTTAATGTGGATAAGTTGTTATAGTGTGTGTGTGATTTCTTTGTACCGTCCCATCCCATCCCATCCCATCCCATCCCATCCCATCCCATCCCATCCCATTCCATCCCATCCCATCCCATCCCATCCCATCCCATCCCATCCCATCCCATCCCATCCCATCCCATCCCATCCCATTCCATCCCATCCCATCCCATCCCATCCCATCCCATCCCATCCCATCCCATCCCATCCCATCCCATCCCATCCCATCCCATCCCATCCCATCCCATCCCATCCCATCCCATTCCATCCCATCCCATCCCATCCCATCCCATCCCATCCCATCCCATCCCATCCCATCCCATCCCATCCCATCCCATCCCATCCCATCCCATCCCATCCCATCCCATCCCATCCCATCCCATCCCATCCCATTCCATCCCATCCCATCCCATCCCATCCATTCCATCCCATCATATCCCATGCCATCCCATCCCATCACATTCCAGTCTCCATGGCTGTTTCCTCGCCTCAGCTGCTTACATCATTCCCAAGGGTCCCGTTCTCTTCCGCTAACAATTTGCTTGCTATGTCACTTGCCATCTCACGTTCAATCTCACTTGCCATCTCACTTGCCATCTCACTTGCCATCTCACTTGCCATCTCACTTGCCATCTCACTTGCCATCTCACTTGCCATCTCACTTGCCATCTCACTTGCCATCTCACTTGCCATCTCACTTGCCATCTCACTTGCCATCTCACTTGCCATCTCACTTGCCATCTCACTTGCGATTTCAGTTGCCATCTCACTTGCCATCTCACTTGCCATCTCACTTGCGATTTCAGTGGCCGTTTCAGGTGCCATTTCTGTTTCCATCTCAGTTGACGGTTTTTGGCATCTGCCGTTTGAGTTGCATCATTTGCTAACTCGCTTGCCTTTTCAGTTGAATTCCCAACTGTCATCTCAGGTTCTGTGTTGTCACCTCGGTTGCCATCTCTGCCACTTCCTCCTTGCCATCTCACTTTGTTACTTCGCTCCTCACCAGCAGGGCAGCTGGTTACCAGCAACACGCCCATGTGAATCGCTCTCTTTTTCTCTCCAAGCTCCCAAGTCCCTGCCCTCCTCCTCTGCTTCCCTTCTCTCCCCACCTCGCATTCTCTCCCATGACTCTGCTGCTTCCGTTCTCTCTACTCCTCCTAACACCACTCCCCTCTCATATACTTCACCTCCGCATTTGGGAAGCACGCACTTGTTTCTTTGCTGCCCTCCATCCAAGGTTCTCAGTCACATCACCTAACCCCATGCATTGCATTGCATCTGCTATGTGACACATGCACCCATGCAAGAAAGCACTCATGCACCCATGCAATCATAGGCCGATGCACCCATGCACCCTGTAATTTACGATTTTCATCAATCTGCCCAATACCTTGTTCTTGATATGTGACCCTAAACCCATCCACCCATTCAATCATTCAATCATTCACCCATGCACCCATGCACCCATTCAATCATTCACCCATGCACCCATATAATCATTCTCCCATGCACCAATGCACCAATGCACCCATGCACCCATGCATCCATGCACTTATTCACCCACGAACCCATGTACCGTACACACGGTCCCATGCAGGCACAGGCGGAGGATAGTGTCAAGATGTTTGACACAGCAGCCGGGAGCTGTTCCATTCGCAAGCTATCAATATACACTTCATGATCCTCTGGGAGCTTCTGCTTCGAAGCTTGCGGCATTGGCTGCGAAGCTGCTGAAGGTAAATGCCTCAAAAACAGCCACATCTCCAACTCTCAGCAGTTGGGTATAGATAACTGCACGAAACCAGTAAAGGGGTAGAAGCTTAGCATAGGGATACCATGCCGAAAAAGGGTCTCTAAGAGCCTAGATCGGAGTATACCGCTGGACTCCATTTTGCTGAAGAAGTGGTTGACGGGGGAGTGGGTTCGAAGGGTGGGTGGCGTGTGTTTTTTTTTAGCTAGGTTGACGCGTCCCTGTTTGGGCTACGTAAGGGAGGGGCTGTTTGCTTTCTAGGGTTCAAGTGTGGTGTTCCCAAACCCAGCGCCTCCCTCCCCCCTCCGTCTCACATCCCGGCCAGGAGCAGTTTTCGAAAGGGGGGGAGAAGGAGGCAAATTTTGCGAGAAGGAAGGTGGGGAGGGGAAATAGGCAGCTTCCCACGACCTCATATCCACGAGGGTAAATGGCTGTTCTGTTGCCATTTACCTTCGTATAGGTTCGGAGGGTAAATGGGAGGCTCGGATCCATTTTCCGGGCTGACCGGGCGTTTGATCCAAAAAACGCAGTTGGGGGAAGGTTCCTATTTACCGCCTCCCCCCCCTCTGTCGTGCCTGCAGAACGCAGCCATTGAGATTGACGTCTGTGTGCTGCTGAGATTTGAGTGTGAAAATTGTGGTATTTCCTCTTTCGTAAAAATGTTCGCTACAAGGCATTCATTGGCGGGTTTTGTTCTTGAACACTGTACTGTAACTCCAGAATTCAGAAAAAATGCTCTAAGGGGAAGCATTATACAGCAAAAAAATACTTCAGTTTTCCTCATCCGAGCAACCTGTTTTATTTTCACATCACATGCTTTGCTTCTGCAAGGTTCTGATGGTTCATCTCAGTGCACAGCATTGATACATCATGCAACATAGAATGTTTCTACCTTACAGTGACATTAGCCACAACCACAATGTGCAAGCTCAACTTCTCTCTATTTACACAACTCAAACAGCGTTGGCAGATGCCACAGTACTACCAACATAATTAACCACATCAGGGAATCCCCAGCAATACTATACACACTACATGGGCTCAACCAGCAATCTTGGTCTTTGGCTTGCGAAGAAGATCCTCCAGGTGCAGCGAGTTGATCTTGGCTGCCAGCACAAAGTCGTTCTCATGCAGCCCGCCTGCAAAAAAGGCAACGCACGTGGTCAGAGTGAGCATCCACTAGCCACTACTGCCACACCAGCTCGTGTGAAGCTCCACGTGGTACCATGATCGCGGCGTGGATAGAGCTTTACTGTAGCGATGTGAATTCAGCGTGTGAGGCATACCGATGGCGTGTGTGAAGATGTCAATCCGTGCATGGTTCCATCCCTCCAGGTGCAGGTCCGGGTGATGGCCTGCAGGTCACACAGCATGCAGTCCAAACAGCAAGCAGTCCACACAGCATGCAGTCCAAACAGCAAGCAGTCCACACAGCATGCAGTCCAAACAGCATGCAGTCCACACAGCATGCAGTCCAAACAGCATGCAGTCCACACAGCATGCAGTCCACACAGCATGCAACACAACATGAAGCACGGCAAAGACAATAGCGTTGAAATGGAAGCACAATATCCTACACATAGCACAGCACCGCACTACACTCCATCATTCATGCCATAACCGACAAGGCCACATCTCTTCCTTCCTATAAGCAGTTCGCATTGGCAAGACTTTGCCATTGCTACCAGACACACTTAGGGCATGGTGAGAGTTCGAGATGCAGTTTGCTCAAAATGCCGCACTGAAGCATGTCCAAACATGAGCCTTAGTTTGACCCCAAATGGCCCGTGTTCGATTGTGACGGGCTGAACACGAGATTTCTTTTCGGACCGGCCGGCCCATGTCAAATTGGCTTGGCTCAACAGGGGCGACCAGGGTCGGGCCGGGCCTCATTGGCTCAGTCGCTATGAACGACCACACCAAAGCACTTCAACCCGAACCGGCCTGGGTGGGAGGCCGGCCCAAGCAGGTCCCATCATTCTGGGCTGGTTTGGATTGAAACTTGGATCCCTGCTCATGGCTATGCTCCCAGCCTTTCAAAAAAAGTCGGGAAACGCACTGTGCCTCAGGGCTACAACACACTTACGAATTGGCATTCAAATGCAATAGGAGCTTCGTTCGATGAGCACTGACATGAGGCAGCAGCAGCACCCACCGTCCACCTCCTTTTGAAAGAGCAGCACCCACCTTCAGCCTCAGCGACCTGAGCGACCCGTTCGAAAAGAGTAAGGCCTGCGAGGAAGTTCCGTGTGCGCCACTGCCGGCGGATGCGCTGGTAGCCGCCCTCCTCCACCACCTCCCACCCCGCCACCTGCGGTGTGCACCGCACAACACCAAATACGAGCAGTCACAGCCCATGTAGTGGCAACATACATGCCACGCCATGCCCAGAGATGTTTCGTGGCAAGATGAAAACTATTTTGTCCCATCAATGCAAGATAGGAAAGAATATTGTGAAAAACTTTGAGAGTTACAGGGAGGAGGGTATGGGGAGCAGAGCGTTGCACGTGAGAGGGGCAAGGCAGTGAGGACAGAGCGATAATGAAGGTGATTGTCAACATGTGCGCATGTGAGAGTGCATGTGAGAGTGCACGTGAGAGTGCATGTGAGGGTGCATGTGAGGGTGCATGTGAGTGCACGTGGGCGTGCATGTGGGCGTGGATGTAAGAGGGTAAACAGGCTAGCAGGTCTCTCATGAAATCTCGTATGCACACCTTCATGCATCCTGCAAGTTATGCAAGAGACCTGAAGCTCCTAAATGTGGCAGCAGCTGTAGCAGCGCCCACCTGTTGCAGCAGGGTGGCGATGCGGTCAGCGGGCAGCGGCAGCAGCCCCTTGCCCTCACACGGCACACAGCGCCGACTCGCCAGAGGGGCTGGGCATTGAGGGGGAAGGGGGGAAGGGCGATGGTGTCATAAGAGGAGGGAAGGAAGAAGTGGGGGGTGAGGTGGAGGCAATGAGAGGAAGAAATAAGGGGAGAGGAGGGAAAGGCGTTCGAGCGGCAGCAGCACGGAGCATGCGAGTGAGGGAAGGCTGTGCATGAGTGAGGGAAGGCTGTGCACGAGTGAGGGAAGGCTGTGCACGAGTGCAACGGGAGGAGGGGAAGGAGGGGTCAATGCGAGCGAGTGGTTAGTCAACATTTTTGGGCTTGGTGGGGGGTGGCTGGGGATAATACTAACGGGTTGGTCACTAGCAGGGGAAAGAGGGTAAGAAAGGAAAGACGAAGAGGAGGGCTCACGAATGATGGGAGAAAGAGGGAGGGGTGGAGGGTGACGAAAAGAGGAAAGAGCAGGGCATGTCAAGTCTCAGCGTACCTCACCACCACTTATCACTCGACAACCAGTCACCACCACTCGCCACCGCTTTTCACCGCTCACCTTCCTCTGAGCTGCCGGCCATCTCCGCGTTGGACGGCGACGTCGCCATGGTCGCAACGCCACGTGGCTTCTCACCGCGGCCGGCGGCGGGGCACGCGGCGGCGGTAGAGCGCGGGCGCGCGGTGTGGGGGAGGTGCGACTGGGGGAGAAAAAAGTGGGGGAGGCACGAGCGGGGGAGGCGAGCGGTGGTGGCGAGGGCGCGCGGGCAGGCGAGGGAGGAGGAGGAGAAGAGGCGAGCGGCGAGGGCCATCAAGAGAGGGAGGTGGGGCGGAACGCGAGAGAACGTGAGAGAGCGAGAGTGAGCGAGTGGGAGCGGCGCGGCGGACGAGGTGATGCGGCTACGACGGAGCGTGCATGGGATGGAATAGAACGATAGTGGAAAATCGGAATGCGGTGAGGCAAGTGCCGCGCTTTGAAAGACACCACCACGCGGGCTAGGTGGGGCTCTTCTCGTCACTTTCAAGAAGGCCGCAAGCCGATGCGACTGACATGGATCTCTTCTCAGATGTGTAGATATGACGTGGAGTGACGGGTCCGAGTGGTGTGGTGACGAGAATGCTGTAACGAGGATGGCCTACTATGGTGTGCGTATTCGATGTAATTGACTCATTAAAGAGGGCGTCTCATATTTTCTCCGTTTTACAGTTGGTTGGATTTAACACTTGGTTGGCTTCTGTGACTGGTTGACGAATCACTAAATTTGTGATTAGCTGGGGTCGCGTTTCTGTCGAAACTGCTGCGATCAAGTGTTGATCGTTGCCAGGATCTACTCGGGAAGGTTCGCACAGAGAAATGAAGTTGGTGGGCCCTTGACCTCAATAGCAGAGTGGATGTAAAATGCTTGAGATGATTAAAACATGCAAATACAACGATATAAATAAGAGTATAGGGGAGTACGAAACGTCCTACCCTAAGGGGTACATTCCCTTATTCAAATTCATTCCCAACCGTGCGGCGCGTACAGTTACGAAACTGTTCCCGCCAAAGCCATCCTGCCTGCAGCTGTCCGATGCCGTCTGCTCCGACGGTCCAGATGTGCTGTAACTGTCTGTCAATTCTTAACCGTCTGACTCTTCGCGTTCGTTCTCGATACTGCATGCTTCTCTTTGCTGCGGTGAGGAGTGCACAGTAACATTCGGGTATTACTATTCGTAACACCCCCCTTCACTCCTGGCCGTAGCTCGACTTGACCTGCTTGACCACGCCGCTGAGTTTGGAGCAGTGCTGATACTGCTGGCGTGGCAGTCGCTTCGTGAGGAAGTCCGCTGCCATGTCACCGGTCGGGCAATAGGTCAAGTTGACCTTGCCCTTGTCTACTTCGTCCTTCACGAAGAAATACCGCAGCGCAATGTGCTTGGTGCGGTTGACGAAACCAGGTTTGTTCGCGATGCGGATCGCGCTCTGGTTGTCACAGTGAAGACGAAAGGTGGGCGAAGCCGGAATTTTCGCCTCCTATAGAAGTAAGTAGAGTCCTTCGCGAACTGCTGCGGTTGCTGCGATGAATTCCGCTTCGGCTGATGACAGGGCAACCAACTCCTGCTACTGCGAATTCCAGGAGATTGGCCCCGTTGGTTCGAGTCGGAACAGGAAGCCGGTCCTGGACCGTCGATTGTCGGGATCTGCTGCATGATCGGCATCCACGTAGCCGATGAGATTGAAGGATGGGGTTGGTGTAGTTGAGTAGCATAGCCCAATCTTGGGCGTTGAGACGAGGTACTGCAGGGCGCGCTGCAGGTCCAGAAGATTCTCAGCCGTTGGTTTGCGTGAGTACTGGGCCAGCTGACTTGCGATGTAGGAGAGGTCTGGCCTGCAGGTGACAGAGGCGAAGAGCAGGCATCCCAGCTGCTGCTGGTAAGTCTGAATTCCAGCAGGGGGTAGGGCTTTGTTGTCAGGTTTGTGGTTCGGTCCAGGGGTTCGGTAGGGAGTTGAGAGAGGTGCAGGTGAAATGTTGAACCGCTTCCCTAGCTCCTCTGCGTACTTAGCCGCTGAAAGGTGAATGGCCTCAGGTGTGTAAGAGATGTTGAGGCCTAAGAACTGCTTCACCTCATAGTTGCATGTGATGTCGACGCGCCCCGCCAAGGCTTTCTCGAACTGCTCGAGTAGCTCGTTGTTTGAGCCTGTGTAGAGCAGGTCGTCGACGTAAACCGTGAGAAGAATGTATTCGCCCCGGAAGTCGCGGCGGTACATCCCTGGATCGTGCGGCATCTGCTTGAATCCGATTTCAAGCAGGATGTTGTGTAGATACTGCTGCCACAGCCTCGGCGCCTGCTTGATCCCGTAGAGTGACTTGCGCAGTTGGCACACGCGCGAGTCCCCTTCACCGTATGTATGCGGCTGCTCCACGTAAATCACGGCGTCTACTAGCGCGTATAAGAACGCGTTCTTGACGTCGATCTGGCGGAGAGGTAGGTGCCTTGCAGCTGCGATGGCGAGCAGGATTCGAACGGAGGTATGACGGCTGACTGGAGCAAACGTCTGGTCGAAGTCAATCCCGTGCCTCTGGTCGTAGCCGCGCACCACCCAGCGCGCCTTGAAGCGCTCGATCGTTCCGTCCGCTGCGGTCTTCACGCGGAAGACCCACTTGCCCGAGAGGATTCTTGCGCCTTTGATTGCCGCGCGGTCGACTAATACCCAGGTGTCTCGGGACTCGAGCGCTTTGATCTCCGCGTCCATCGCCTCGCGCCACTCCTTGCTGTGTGGTCCAGAGAGAGCTTCGCGCGGGTTTCGAGGCTCGATGACACGTGGCGCTTTCGAGGTTGCAGTGTGAAGCCCGAGTAGCTGTAGTCCTGAGAAAGTGCTGTCGTGGCGATGTTGTGGGATGACTTCCTGCACATCGTCGTCATCGCTCTCTGGTTCGGGTGGCGCTGGTGGTGCTGTGCTTCTGCCGCTTCCGCCTGTTCCGCCCATTCCTCCTCCTGAGGAATCGTCGTCGTCGTCGCTGCTGCGCCGATCCTCCCATGTGAACTCGCCTCTTATATCCTGCTCCAGTATTGCTGCAACGGCTTTGTCTTCGGGCGTTGCGTAGCTGTGCCCGTCGTTCGCGTAAACGCGATTCGCGTTCGTTTCCTCGTCGTGACGGAATTGGTCGAGGAAGAGGCGCTCGTAGAAGATTACGTCGCGAGCGTGGGCGGTTTTCTGACTGAGGAGGTCCAGCACGATCCACGCTTTGTACTCGTGGCTGATGCCGAGGTGGATTCCCCAGCGCGCGCGACTGGCGAATTTGCCGATGGTTGATGTCGGCGGGCGGTACTGCACCATGCATCCCCACACGCGGAGCATGGAGGTATCCCCCTTGGTCCCGGTCCATTTGACATGCGGGGAGAGGTTCCCGGTGATTGCAGTGGTTGAAAGCAGGTTGTGCACCCGCACGGCGTGGTGCATCGCGTAGGTCCAGTAAATCGGCGGCAGCTTTGACTGCTTTATCAGCGCCCGCACCTTTGTCATCAGTGTGCGGTTCGTCCGCGCGGCTATGCCCTGCTGCTGGTGTGCGTAGGGGAGAGAGATGTGATGCTCGATCCCCTTTTGCGTCAGGTAAGTCTGCATTTGATTGCTCCTAAACTCCGCTGCGCCGTCGGATTGCCAAATTTTCAGCTTCTTCCCGGATTGCCGCTGCGCATGCGCCAACCAGAGGCGGAACACCTCGTAGGCTCTGTCGCGAGTTTCCACGTTCGCGACCCACACATAGCGTGTTTCAGCATCGATGAAGGTGAGTGAGTATAGCTCGTCGTCGACCCCGCAGTGCCCCACGTTGAGAAAATCGCTGTACACTTTGTGCAGCTTGGGGTAGCGGTTCGTTCCTGGCTCGAGCAGCGGGAACATTTGGTGGCTCAGCGCAGCTTCGGGGCAGACAGTGCAGTTGCGCGGATGTGTCGCTCCTCTCACTTCACTGCCATCTGGGCGCAGGAGCGCTCCAGGAGCGAAGACGCCTGCGTCGATGCAGTTTTTCAGTGTTGCGCGTGAGGGATGTCCGAGGCGCTGGTGCCAAAGTGCATCGTCGGCGCGAAAGCCGGAGGTGCGCATGTAGCGCGCGCGGGCTTCCTCAGGGTCTTCATCAGGTACGGGAGCAGGTTCTGCTGCTGCTTCCTCTGCATCTTCTTCTTCTGCCGCGGTAGTCAGCATCAGCGCCAGAAACTCTCTGTCACGAATCTCAGAGAGTGGAATGTTGGTCCCGGGAATAATTCCGGGGACGAAAGTGGGTTCGCGCGGTTCGGGAGCAGGTCCGTAGACGGTGCGGCGTGGAGTTGATGGTTCGTTGCCCCAGCGGATAGTGTCCCAGGGATCGCGGTGCGGCGGAATGTCAGGGGGAGGTGACGCGAGTGGGATATGGCGCGGGGGACGCCCGAGGGGAACAACTGCAGATTCTCCCCCCTTTTGTTCGTCGCGGGAAGTCTCCCAGCCTCCAGCAGAGGCGCCCCAGCCGCTCGTTTCGCCGCCAGATGCGGCGCCCCATCCGCCGGTTCCGGTTGCCCAGGTTCCGCCGGTGTTGCCCCATCCGCTGGTATCGGCCGTTCCCCATCCGCCGGCGCTCCCCCACCCCCCTTCATTGGAGGCGCTTTCTTCTGCTTCGGCGCCCCATGCGGCGCAAGCGAATGTTCCGCGTGCCTCGGCGAGGCTCTGTTGGCGAAGCTCTTCTGCTTCGCGGCGCGCCAATTCTTCCTCCTGTTCCACGGTGAGTTTTGCCGTGGGGTCGCGCCAATGGGGGTAAATCTGGAGAAAGTCTTTGCGGGTGTAGGGTCGTGGCACGCCACGCGCATCGAAGGTGCCGACGCCAGTTCCGCGTAGCATCCCTCGAAGGTGTTGAGAGGGGGGACCGATGAGAGGGTGCTCAGGCGTGCCAAACACGCCATGCGTGGTGACTTCAAGTTCCAATTGAGACATGCCTTCTTCTGGCGATGCGTGGACTTCTGCTTCGGCGATGGCGGCCAGTCCGCGGCCGGCAACGGCGCTGGTTGACGTCGTCGGCGTGTGGCAATCCCTGCAGATGCCATCTGTGTCAGGGTCGTGCAGCGCCGTTTCGCGTGGGTGGGGATGGTGCGGCACCCACGGTCTTCCGTCAGGGTGCTTCCAATCCCTGCGGTGGATGTGCTCGAAGCGTAGTGGCACGAGGTCGATTAACTCGCGCGAGTCGCCGCTGCAGTCGGGGATGTCGAAGTCCAAGACATATACTCCATTCTCGGAGTGTGCTCGTCCGATCTGCCTGCGGGGGAAGTTTCGGGACCAGAGTGCAGCAGAATGTCGCGCGTCGCGCGATCTGTGCTAAGATCGACGCCGCAGTCCATGAGCTGTGCGGCGGAGAGCAGGTTGAAGCGCAGGTTCTGGACGATCAGCACATCGTTGAGTGTGATGTGCGTGCGGCTTCCGCGTGCCTTGAGCACGACGATGCCTTGCGCACTTGCGCACAGACGTGTGTTGTTAGCCACGGTGACGTAGGTGACTGTCGGGGTGGCGACGGCGTTGGATATGTAACGCTCGGAGCCCACCATATGCTGGCCGCAGCAGCTGTCCAGGTACCAGGTGTTGTAGCGCTTGTTGTCGTCACGTGCGAGCAGCGCCAGTCGCGGCGTGACGATATGCGGAGTGTCGAACTTTAGAAATTGCTCGCGCGAGAGCCAGTCAAGTGGCGCCACCCGCATATCAGGTACGTGCGGGGGACTTTCAAGCAGCGGGACTGGGAGATTCCAGTCCTGGGCGTCGTCGTCGGTGAAGTCATGGCGCGGGCTGAAGGGGTTGTTGTTGTTGAACGCGCCAATGGGGTGTGGTGCGGGCTCAGGGGAAGGACGGTGAGCGCACGCGGCGACGACGCGATTCGCCTGTCATGGCCATGTTGCTCATGACGTTGCGTGTTGGTGCAGTCGATGGTGGCTGCTGCTGCTGATGCTGAATCGTTGGATTCAGGTTGCGCGCGGTTGGGGGTTGATACCCCTGGGCTGGACGCACGTCGCCTCGTGCGTCTTGTCGGCCGGACCAGTTGCTCGGATTGGTATAGCGAGGGCGGGATCGGTACTTGCATCGATCCGCCAAGTGCCCAAAGTTCCTGCAGATTTTGCAGTAGAGGCGCCTCGGCCGTCGCTCTTCGTTGTTGTCGGCGTAGAAGGCGAGCCGTTCTCTTTCTCGTCGTGGCGCTGGTCGCTGCTGATCCATATCCCGTTGTTCGACGAGAAGTGCGGCGCAGAGGGCGGCCTCCGAGATGACCCCCTGCTGTCGAAGAAGCGCCTTACAGGGCCGCCACTCTGGGCCGAGCCCTTGAAGCACGATGTTCACGAAGATTTCTTCGTAAATCGAACTTCCTAGCTTCACGATTTGATCGCGAAGGCTCCGACAGCGATTGATGTAGCTGTTGACCTTCTCCCCTGAGACCATTTTGGTCTCCAGTAGCTGCTGAAGCAGTCGGCTCGAGGAAACGGAGTCCTTCGGCTGATACACACCGTTCAGGTGGCGCCAAGCGTCGAGGGCTGGAGCAGCCGATGTCTTGTACGATCGGATGTTTAGTTGCTCCGCCGGCGACATGTTGCGAAGGAGAATTCCGTACGCCATCAGGGACTCGTTGTAGTAGCGAGTCCTGGCGTCGTCGGTGTCCTCAGCGGGTTCCGCGTAGCTCCCGTCGAAATAATGATAGATTTGGGCGTTCTGTAGCAGGAGCTCCAGTTCGAAGCTCCAGGTATAGAAGTCTCTGCCGTCAAAACATGTACTTGTCTTTATTTTTGATATGCTGAGAAACTTTGATTGTGCTGAGAGAATTGCTTCCTCACTGGGACGGGGAGCCTTGGGGGTTGAGCCATTTGTGTCGAGGGAGAAAGTTTGCGGGACGGCGTTCTGCCCAGTTGGGCCCGGTTGGGTTGGTTGCGAGGATGTTCCCGCATCGCCGTTCCGTAATGTTTGGAGCCCTTGCTCCAAGCTGGTGAGTCGCTGAAGAAGTTGTGCGAGGACTTCGGTGCCGATCGTCGTCGTTTCCTCGCTTGTCGCAGCCGGGTTGGTTTGCGCTTCAGCCGTCAGATTAGTCTGACCACCAGATCCTCCGGCCATTCTCACACGCGAGCGTGTGCCGGACGCCACTTTCCGAATGTCGCAATTTTCGGGAGTGGTAGTGCGAAGGATTCCCGAGCCGCTCTCATACCATGCTACGATCAAGTGTTGATCGTTGCCAGGATCTACTCGGGAAGGTTCGCACAGAGAAATGAAGTTGGTGGGCCCTTGACCTCAATAGTAGAGTGAATGTAAAATGCTTGAGATGATTAAAACATGCAAATACAACGATATAAATAAGAGTACAGGGGAATACGATACGTCCTACCTAGCCATGTGCTCTAAGGGGTACATTCCCTTATTCAAATTCATTCCCAACTGTGCGGCGCGTACAGTTACGAAACTGTTCCCGCCAAAGCCATCCTGCCTGCAGCTTGTTGAAATCACAGGCAGGAATCATAAACTAACAGCATGCAGGAGTACAAGTAGTAAACCCTAATTGGGTTGTATCCCATATGGGCTACCCCACTACAGCCTAGACAATATGCAGCATATATGTTTGACACACCCCCATAGGCAAAGTGGGGGAGAACAAGGGGTCACACGACCAGTCAAGAGACGCAAAGCAAGCTCAGGGTGGATCTCAACGTCACCACACATTCTGAGCACAAGCAAAGGGCCGCAAGGCCAGTCCACATGCAGAGATATATATAAGCAACAAGAGCAGAACAATGATCAATACCTAGCAAGAGCAAGCATGCAGGTATAAATATAGAGCACAGTACACACAAAAGACTACAGCAGGTGTGCAAACGTAGGCACAAGGCCTAACAAAGTACAAAAGCGCCGATGATCACCAGACGGAAGTACCTTGGTGAATATATCAGCAGTGTTGGCCCGAGTGGCCACGTGTGCAAGACGAAGTTGACCACGCTGCTGCAACTCTCGAGCCAGAAAGTACCGCAGAGCGATGTGCTTCGTTCTGTGCTCCAGTCTGTGCTCCTCACACAAGGCAATGGCAGCCTTGTTGTCGACGTACAGCACTGGAGGAGAACGAGGCCGCTCTCCAAGGTCGGTCAGCAGGTAGGTGAGCCAGCGTAACTCTTGAGCAGCCATGGCGGTGGCGTAGATCTCAGCCTCACAACTGGAGCTGAGAACAGAAGACGAGCGAGTAGAACGCCAAGAAACAGAACCAGAGCCGAGGCTGAAAGTGTAACCCTGTGACGACCGCTGCGTAGCCTGGTCGTCAACCCAAGAAGCGTCTGAATGCCCAGTGAGGACCACCTCTCGCCGTCCTCCAAGCACGAGCCCCATGCCCGATGTACTGCACAAGTAGCGCAGTACCCTCTTCGCAGCATCCCAGTGCACCTTTCGGTGCCGACCAGGAGCCACGTAGCGAGCCAGAAGGCCAAGAGGGTACGCAAGGTCAGGACGAGTGCAAGTCATCAGGTACATGAGGCAGCCCACTAGCTCTGGGTAAGGACCACTCGGCTCTACGGACTCATCCGAAGGCAGAGCTGAGAGCGAGTGACCTATAGCCAGAGGAGTGGCCTGTGCTGAGGACCAGGTGAAGCCGAAGCGCTGAAGGACCTGCTGCACCATGTGTGACTGAGTCAGTGTGATGGTGCGGCGTGCTCGGTCCTGGGTGATCACAAGCCAAGGTAGCTACGCAGCTCACCCAGGTCTGTGCACGTGTGTCTCTTCTGCAGCTCGGACTTCACCAGGGCGAGGGCCTCAGTGTCAGCAGTAGCAAAGACCAGGTCGTCGACGTACACGAGGATATAGAACGGCGGCAGCGAAGTAGAAACAGTGAAGGGTCAGCAGTCGAAGGCGCAAACCCAAGAGCCGCAAGGGTAGTCCTCAGTGTGTCGTGCCACTCACGGGGTGCCTGGCGGAGACCGTAGACTGGCCGGCGGAGGCTCCACTGGGTACCAGAAGGGAACGACCCAGTGAAGCCAGGTGGGCGGCGCAGCCAGATCTCCTCGTGCAGGCTGCCCTGTAGGAAAGCTGTGCTGAAGTCAAGGGAGTGAAGCTCGTAGTCACGCTGAGCGGCAACGTGCAGCAGCACCCGAAGAGTAGTCATCTTCGGGGTAGGGGAGAAGGTCTGGAAGAAGTCAACTCCCTCTCGCTGACTGAAGCCTCAAGCAACGTAACGCGCCTTGAAGACAGGCGGAGAACCTGGCGGCCGCTTCACCCTGAAAATCCACATGCCATCGACGATGTTCGCCCCGGGAGGGGGAACCTCATCGACGTAAGTGCATGTGGACTTCCAGGATGCCATCTCTGCGTCCATGGCTGCCTGCCACTGAGAGGAGTAAGGACCCGCGATCGCCTCAGCGTAAGAGCGCGGTGTGGGGATGTCTATAGCATCCGGGTCTCCCTCAGGGGCAAGCAGCATGGCCACGAGATGAGGCGCAGCAGCCGCAAGACACGCAAGGTCCTCCTGTCTGTCCTCAAGGACGTCCGTGCCAAGAGCACACTCACCCCCGACGGACGGAGGACAGACAGACTCAGACTCAGCAACAAGACTAGCAGCGTAGTCTAGACGACAGGCAGCAGCAAAGTCAACAAGCTCAGCGACCAGGGCAGACGCAGCAGCAGACTCAAACGACGGGTCAGTGACAACAGTGGCTAGCAGACGCGTGACAGTGGGGTGCTCAGCACGAAACCGGTCAGACTCAGGGTCCGCGACGTCAGGCAAAGAGGACGCAGGGGGAGACGGAAGAGGAGTACGCTCCGGAGTAGGGGACCGACGCAGGGCTACAAGGCGTGTGCCGGGGACAGCCGGCTGACGCGGACGAGGAACACGACGACCGGTACGACTAGAACGAACAGGCGAGACAGGACGCGACGCAGGCTCACGACGCTCAGCAAGACTACCTGTCTGCTCAGTGTAAGGAGAAGGAGCAGGCAGCGGTGAGCCAGGCTGTAACGGAAGACCAGTAGACGACGGGAGAGTAAGAACCTGACGAAGAACAGAGTCAGGCGGCGGCAGAGACGACGGAGACGGCGGAGCGAAGAACAGTCGTGTCGGTGCAGCTGCACCAGTACCGGCAGCTCCAGCAGCTCCAGTACCTCCAGCAGCTCCAGCACCTCCAGCAGCTCCAGAAGCTCCAGCCCCAGAACCGACACCTCCAGGCCCAGGGTCTCCAACCTCAGTGCCTCCAGCAGCAGCACCCCCAGAACCAGCACCTCCAGTCCCAGGGTCTCCAGCCTCAATGTCTCCAGCAGCAGCACCCCCAGAACCAGCACCTCCAGTCCCAGGGTCTCCAGCCTCGGTGTCTCCAGTAGCAGCACCTCCAGACGCAGCACCCCCAGCCCCAGCAGCTCCAGTACCTCCAGTACGAGCACCTCCGGGACCAGCGACTCCAGCACCTCCAGTAGACAAAGGACCAGCACCACTCCTAGCTCCAGGGACGTCAGCAGAAGTACCTCCAGCAGCAGAGCCCCGGGCTCCAGCAGCGCGACCCTGACGGCGACCGTACCAGTCGTGCAGCTGCTGTGAGGTGAGAGGCACACGCGGACGAAGGCGGCCACTCCACGGAGACCGCACAGCAGCAGACTCAGAACCCTCAGCGCCAGCACCCGCAGTAGCTCCAGAACCTTTAGCACCAGCACTAGCTCCAGAACCTCCAGCGCCAGCACCCTCAGTAGCTCCAGAACCTCCAGTAGAAACGACTCCAGTAGTAGAGGCACCAGCGCCAGCGCCTCCCGCAGTAGGGCCCCTAGCTCCAGCAGCGGGACCCTGACGAGCAGCGTACCACTCACGCAGCTGCTGTGGGGAGAGAGGGGGTCGACGACTAGGGTGCAGCGGCGAAGCACCAGCGGAGCGACTGCGGAGACGGCCGCTCCAGGGGGACCGCTCACCAGACCCCACAGTACCCCCAGGCGCAGCTCTCCCAGACTCAGAACCTCCAGGCTCAGCACCTCCAGACTCTGCACACCCAGGCTCCGCACCCCCAGGCTCCGCACCCCCAGGCTCCGCACCCCCAGGCTCAGCACCCCCAGAAGCAGCACCCCAAGCAGGACCTGAGTCACCAGTGACCTCAACCGGCGGAGGCAAAGGAGGAGGGTCTACCTGAGACACACCTGAAGGAGCAGGACCGGGAGCGGGGAGGGGGTCTACCTGGGTAGCACCTGGAGCGAGGAAGAGCGGCGGGGGGGGGAGCGGGGCAGTGCGGTAGGGGAAGAGACGGTAAAAGGGAACCGACTCGTCGAACGTGACGTCCTGAGACGCAAAGACACGGCGCGAGGTGGGGTGGTAAAACTGCCAACCAGGCGCGTCAGGGACAAAGCCAAGGAAGACACAGGGGACAGCGCGGGCGGAGAGCTTGTCCGCGGTGGTATCGCGGACAAAGGCACGAGAACCCCAGACCCGGAAACGCGACGCATCGCCAACCTCCCCCGTCCACAGCAGTGTGGGCGAGGTCTCCGGCAAGGAGACACGGGGCCAGAGGTTGAGCTGATGCGCGGCGTACCGGACCGCAAACGGCCACAGAAAATGGGGGGCAGCCGCATGGACCATGGAGGTACGAGCGACCTCCATGACCAAGCCAATGCGGCGCTCAGCAACCCCATTCTGCTGCGGAGAGGCCGGAAGCGTGAACGACTGGGTGATGCCGTGCTCCGCACAGTAGGCTGCCAAGAGGTCGGAGGAAAACTCACCACCTCTGTCAGAGTGCAGACGCAGGACGGGAAACTCTGTCCCGAACCGCCGGCGGAGCTGGAGACGAGCAGCGCGGATCCAGGGGATCAAAACATCAGGGACCTCACCCTTGGTGCGCAAGGGGAAGACCGTGGTGTAACGCGTGTAGTCGTCGACGACCAGCAGGAAGTACCGCTCGTGGTCCTGTCCACGGACGCGGGCTGGGCCCCACACGTCCAGGTGGAGAGTCTGCAAGGGAGCCTCTGTGGGAGGGAACGAGGAGGAGTGAGGAGCGGCGCGCTGCCGCCCCTCGACACAGGGAATGTCAAACTATATGTGCTGCATATTATCTAGGCTGTAGTGGGGTAGCCCATATGGGGTACAACCTAGTTAGGGTTTACTACTTGTACTCCTGCATCCTGTTAGTTCATCCATTCCTGCTGCTAGATTCTAACATGGTATCAGAGCACTAAGGTCCGTAGGACCGTTTTTTTCGGGCCCACCTACCGCTGCGGTTACCGCGCTACCCCACGTAGCCTTGCCTTGCCTTGTATGCCTTGCCTTGCCTTGCCTTGCCTGCGCGCTGCCCCTAGAGGCCCGTAAGGCCCGCGCGCCGCCTCTACACACCTGTCAGGCCCGTAAGACCCGCACACACGCTGCTACCGCGCGCTGCCCGCACCGAGACCGCGCAGCCCGCACCGAGTCGCGCGCAGCCCGCTGCAGCCACGCGCAGCCCGCACCGAGCCGCGCGCAGCCCGCTGCAGCCGCGCGCAGCCTGCACCGAGCCGCGCACAGCCCGCTGCAACCGCGCGCAGCCCGCACCGAGCCGCGCGCAGCTCGCAGCTGCCGCGCGCAGCCCGCGCCGAGCCCGCGCAGCCCGCGTCGAGCCGCGCGCGGCCTGCTACGGCCTCGCGAGGCCCGCGCGCGGCCCGCAGCAGCTCGTGCCGAGCCGCGCGAGGCCTGCTCCTGCCTCGCACGGCCCGCGCGCGGCCCGCAACAGCCCGCGCCGAGCCGCGCGCGGCCCGCTACTCCCTAGCGCGGCCGCGCGCGGCCCTTTGCCTCGGCCCCGACCTGCCGCTGATGCGGCCCCGCCCAGCAGCTGCCATGGCCCCGACCTGCCGCTGATGCGGCCCCGCCCTGCAGCTGCCACGGCCCCGACCTGCCGCTGACGCGGCCCCACCCTGCTACTGCCGCTGACGCAGCCCCGCTCTACAGCTGTTTCGGCCCTGCTCTGCAGCCGGTTTTGCGGCCCCGACGTCGCCGCTGTCGTGCGCATACTCGAGCGCCGGCCCTGCTCTCCCAGCCTTTGGTGAGCGCCTGCCTGCCTGCCTGACGGCCTGCCTGTCTGCCTGCCTGCCTGCCGGCCTGGCTGCCTGCCTGCCTGCCGGCCTGCCTGCCTGCCGGCCTGCGTGTCTACTTGCCTGCCTGCCTGCCTGCCTACCTGCCTGCCTGTCTGCCTGCCTGCCTGCCTGCCTGCCTGCCGGCCTGCCTGCCTGCCTGCCTGCCTGCCTGCTTGCTTGCCTGCCTGCCGCGCCTGCCTTGCCTGCGCTACTGCTACTGGCAGGTGGCCAGATGCAGCTCCAGCGACATTCACGCGAGCCTCTGACGCCCCAGCAGCTTAGTGAGTGGTATACTAGCTGGGGTTGTCGCGGTAGCCGTCGTAGCTGTCGCCCTGGAGCTGGTCAGTTGGGAGCGTCTGGCAGTGGCCAGCTGCAGCTGCAGGGACGTCCACGTGAGACACTTACGCCCCGGCAGCTCCAGGAGTGGTACGCTCAGTGTAGCAGGTCTACGCGTACAGTCCGCTGCCCGTACGTCATTCGCACAGGTGCTAGGACTGGTCAGCCTTGTGGGACACTTGGTCACACACAGTCCCGCTGCTTCGCCCGTCTGAGCGACGACTGGCGCACAGTGTTTGGCGACGAGGCTGAGCTCCCCACCTGGCTGGAGCTGCATAGACAGAGGGTAGATATCTTTGCGCTTGACTATGATGCTATTCTCACTGCCATGTATGCATTGTCTACTAGTGCTGACCGTGCCTGTTGCCTGTGCGTACCGCCTGACCCTGGTGAGGCTGCTGCCCTAGGTGCTAGTGCGTCTCCTGCTCTTGGTGCTGGTGAGGCTGCTGCTCTCGGTGCTAGTACGTCTACTGCTCTAGGTACTGGTGAGGCCGTGGCTTCAGGTGCTGCTGTGTCTGCTCTCTCTGGTACTGCGCCCACTGCGGTCTCGCACACCTTCACCCTTGACTCAGGAGCTTCCCGCTCCTTCTTTCGCGACTGCACCGCACTCACGCCGCTCCGTCGGCCAGTCCCGGTCTCCCTGGCGGACCCCTCTGGGGGTCCAGTCCTTGCCCACTATTCCACGGTTCTGCCGTGTCCGGCCGTCCCGTCCGGCTCGCTGTCAGGTCTTTACCTCCCCTCGTTCTCTACGAACTTGGTGAGTGGAGCTGACCTCCAGGATGGGGGGGTTCACCAGTTCACTCCTGCGAGTCAGCGAGTGACTCACTGTACGTGTGCTAGGACGGGCCGGCACTTGGCCACGTTCACCCGTGCACCTGGCTCGAGTCTGTACACACTGACTACTGTGTCCCCTCAGGTCGCTGCGTCTGCGTCTGCGTCAGGTCAGCTGGCGGCCCCCTGCGAGTGTCGCGCTTTGTCGCACGACACTCTCCTGTGGCACCACCGCCTTGGTCACCCCTCCTTGCCTCGCCTGCGTAGCATGCACTCTCGCTCCCTGGTCTCTGGTCTTCCCAGGTCCCTGCCTGCCCTCCCTCCCTCGCCTGCGCCGCCCTGCATTCCTTGCGTCGAGGGGCGGCAGCGCGCCGCTCCTCACTCCTCCTCGTTTCCTCCCACAGAGGCTCCACTGCAGACGCTCCACCTGGACGTGTGGGGCCCAGCCCGCGTCCAGGGACAGGGCCGCGAGCAGTACTTCCTGCTGGTCGTCAACGACTACACGCGTTACACCACGGTCTTCCCCTTGCAGAGCAAGGGGGACGTCCCTGCTGTTTTGATCCCCTGGATCCGCGCTGTTCGTCTCCAGCTCCGCGAGCGGTTCCGGTCGGACTTTCCTGTCCTGCGTCTGCACTCTGACAGAGGTGGTGAGTTCTCCTCCGACCTCTTGGCAGCCTACTGTGCGGAGCACGGCATCACCCAGTCGTTCACGCTTCCGGCCTCTCCGCAGCAGAATGGGGTTGCTGAGCGCCGCATTGGCTTAGTCATGGAGGTCGCTCGTACCTCCATGATCCATGCGGCTGCCCCCCATTTTCTGTGGCCGTTTGCGGTCCGGTACGCCGTGCATCAGCTCAACCTCTGGCCCCGTGTCTCCTTGCCGGAGACCTCGCCCACACTGCTGTGGACGGGGAAGGTTGGCGATGCGTCGCGTTTCCGGGTCTGGGGTGCTCGTGCCTTTGTCCGCGATACCACCGCGGACAAGCTCTCCGCCCGCGCTGTTCCCTGTGTCTTCCTTGGCTTTGTCCCTGACGCGCCTGGTTGGCAGTTTTACCACCCCACCTCGCGCCGTGTCTTTGCGTCTCAGGACGTCACGTTCGACGAGTCGGTTCCCTTTTACCGTCTCTTCCCCTACCGCACTGCCTCGCTCCCCCCCCCGCCGCTCTTCCTTGCTCCAGGTGCTCCCCAGGTAGACCCCCTCCCCGCTCCCGGTCCTGCTCCTTCAGGTGTTTCTCAGGTAGACCCTCCTCCCTTGACTGCGCCGGTTGAGGTCACTGGTGACTCAGGTCCTCCTGCGAGTGGTCCTGCTCGGGGTGCTGAGCCTGGGGGTGCGGAGCCTTGGGGTGCTGAGTCTGGGGGTACTGAGCCTGAGGGTGCGGAGCTTGAGGGTGTAGAGCCTGGTGGTGCTGAGCCTGCGTGTGAGGGGTCTGGGGGTGCTGAGCTTGGCGGTACTGACGCTGGAGGTTCTGGAGCTACTGAGGGTGCTGGCGCTGGAGGTTCAGGAGCTGCTGGAGGGCCTAGTCCTGGTGGCGCTGGAGCTGGAGGTCCTGGAGCTGTTGAGGGTGCTCGCGCTGGAGGTTCTGGAGTCGCTGGAGGTACTGGTGCTGAGGGTACTGACACCGGAGGTTCTGGAGCCGTTGGGGGTGCGGGCGCTGAGGGTTCTGAGTCTGCTGTTGCGCGGTCTCCTTGGAGTGGCCGCCTTCGTCCCCGTGTGCCTCTCACCCCACAGCAGCTGCAGGACAAGTACGGTCGCCGTCAGCGTCGCGCTGCTGGAGCTCGGAGTCGTGCTGGTCCTTTGTCTACTGGAGGTGCTGGAGTTGCTGGTTCTGGAGGGGCTCGTGCTGGAGACACTGAGGCTGGAGACCCTGGGACTGGAGGTGCTGGCTCTGGGGGTGCTGCTGCTGGAGACACTGAGGTTGGAGACCCTGGAGCTGGAGGTGCTGGTTCTGGGGGTGCTACTGCTGGAGACCCTGCGGTTGGAGACCCTGGGACTGGAGGTGCTGGTTCTGGGGGTGCTGCTGCTGGAGACACAGAGGTTGGAGACCCTGGGACTCGAGGTGTCGGCTCTGGGCCTGGAGCTTCTGGAGCTGCTGGAGGTACTGGAGCTGCTGGAGGTACTGGAGCTGCTGGAGGCACTGGAGCTGCTGGAGCTGCTGGTTCTGGTGCAGCTGCGCCGACACGACTGTTCTTCGCTCCGCCGTCTCCGTCGTCTCTGCCGCCGTCTGCCTCTGTTCTTCGTCAGGTTCTTACTCTTCCGTCGTCTACTGGTCTTCCGTTACAGACTGGCTCGCCGCTGCCTGCTCCTTCTCCTTACGCTGAGCTGACTGGTAGTCCTGCTGTGCGTCGTGAGCCTGCGTCGCGTCCTGTCTCGCCTGCTCGTCCTGGTCGTACCGGTCCTCGTGTTCCTCGTTCGCGTCCGCCGGCTGTCCCCAGCGCACACCTCGTAGTCCGTCGTCCTTCCTCTGTTCCGCAGCCTGTTCCTCTCCCGTCTCCTCCTGCGTCCTCTTTGCCTGACGTTCCGGACCCTGCGTCTGACCGGTTTCGTGCTCAGCACCCTACTGTCACGCGTCTACTAGCCACAGTTGTCACTGACCCGTCGTTTGAGTCTGCTGCTGCGTCTGCTCTTGTTGCTGAGCTTGTTGACTTTGCTGCTGCCTGTCGTCTAGACTTCACTGCCAGTCTTGTTACTGAGTCTGAGTCTGTCTGTCCTCCGTCCGTCGGGGGTGAGTGTGCTCTTAGCACGGACGTCCTTGAGGACAGGCAGGAGGAGTTCCAGTGCCTTGCTGCTGCTTTACCTCATCTTGTGTCCTCGCTACTTGCCCCTGAGGGAGACCCGGATGCACCAGACATCCCGACTCCGCGCTCTTACGCAGAGGCGATAGAGGGTCCCTACTCCTCTCAGTGGCAGGCAGCCATGGACGCAGAGATGGCTTCCTGGAAGTCCACAGGCACCTACGTTGACGAGGTTCCCCCACCTGGGGCGAACATCGTCAGTGGCATGTGGATTTTCAGGGTGAAGCGGCCGCCGGGTTCTCTGCCTGTCTTCAAGGCGCGTTACGTGGCTCGAGGCTTCAGTCAGCGAGAGGGAGTTGACTTCTTCCAGACCTTCTCCCCCACCCCGAAGATGACCACTCTTCGGGTGCTGCTGCACGTTGCTGCTCAGCGTGACTACGAGCTTCACTCTCTTGACTTCAGCACAGCTTTCCTGCAGGGCAGCCTGCACGAGGAGATCTGGCTGCGCCGCCCCCCGGGCTTCACTGGGTCGTTCCCTCCTGGTACCCAGTGGAGCCTCCGGCGGCCGGTCTACGGTCTCCGCCAGGCGCCACGTGAGTGGCACGACACACTGAGGACTACGCTTGCGGCTCTTGGGTTCGTGCCTTCTACTGCTGACCCGTCGCTGTTTCTGCGCACCGACACTTCCCTGCCGCCGTTCTACATCCTCGTGTACGTCGACGACTTGGTTTTTGCCACTGCTGACACTGAGGCTCTCGCCCACGTGAAGTCGGAGCTGCAGAAGAGACACACGTGCACAGACTTGGGTGAGCTGCGCAGCTACCTTGGCTTGCAGATCACCCGGGACAGAGCACGCCGCACCATCACCTTGACTCAGTCACACATGGTGCAGCAGGTCCTTCAGCGCTTCGGCTTCACCTGGTCTTCAGCACAGGCCACTCCTCTGGCTACAGGTCACACGCTCTCAGCTCCACCTTCGGACGAGTCCGTAGAGCCGAGTGGTCCTTACCCAGAGCTAGTCGGCTGCCTCATGTACCTGATGACTTGCACTCGACCTGACCTCGCGTACCCTCTTGGTCTCCTGGCTCGCTACGTGGCTCCTGGTCGGCACCGACCTGAGCACATGGCTGCTGCTAAGAGGGTACTGCGCTACTTGTGCAGCACATCAGGCATGGGGCTAGTGCTTGGAGGGACGAGCCCAGTTGTCCTCACTGGGCACTCAGACGCTTCTTGGGTTGACGACCTGGCTACTCAGCGGTCGTCACAGGGTTACACCTTCAGCCTTGGCTCTGGTTCAGTTTCGTGGCGTTCTACACGCTCGACTTCAGTTCTCGGCTCCAGTTGTGAGGCTGAGATCTACGCCACCGCCATGGCTGCACAGGAGTTACGCTGGCTCACCTACCTGCTGACTGACTTGGGAGAGCAGCCTCGTTCTCCTCCAGTGCTGTACGTTGACAACAAGGCCGCCATTGCCTTGTGTGAGGAGCACAGAGTGGAGCACAGAACGAAGCACATTGCTCTGCGGTACTTCCTGGCTCGAGAGTTGCAGCAGCGAGGCCAGCTTCGTCTTCGCCACGTGGCCACTCGGGCCAACACTGCTGATATATTCACCAAGGCACTTCCGTCTGGTGATCATCAGCGCTTTTGTACTCTGTTAGGCCTTGTGCCTACGTTTCCACACTTGCTGTAGTCTCTGCTTGTACTGTGATCTGTACATATATATATATGCATGCTGGCTCTTGCTAGGTAGCCATCACTGTACTGTTATTGCTGCATACAGTATATATCTCTGCATGTGAACTGGCCCAGTGGCCCTTTGCTTGTGCTCAGAATGCGTGGTGACGTTGTGATCCACCCTGAGCTTGTTTTGCTTCTCTTGACTGGTCGTGTGACCCCTTGTTCTCCCCCACTTTGCCTATGGGGGTGTGTCAAACTATATGTGCTGCATATTGTCTAGGCTGTAGTGGGGTAGCCCATATGGGGTACAACCTAGTTAGGGTTTACTACTTGTACTCCTGCATCCTGTTAGTTCATCCATTCCTGCTGCTAGATTCTAACAGGGAAGACAGGGAGGAGCAGGCGAGGGTGGGAGGGGAGGGAGAACCCTGGGAAGACCCGAGATAAGGACACGACGGTGCATGCTGCGAAGGCGCTGCACCGAGGGGTGACCAAGGCGGTGGTGCCAAAGGAGGGTCTCGTGCGACAAGGCGCGACACAAGCAGGGGGCCGACAGCTGACCTGACGCAGACGCAGACGCAGCTACCTGAGGGGACTCAGTGGTCAGTGTGTACAGGCTCGAGCCAGGCTCACGGGTGAACGTGGCCAGGTGTCGGCCCGTCCGAGCACACGTACAGTGAGTCACCCGCTGACGCGCAGGAGTGAACTGGTCAACCCCCCCATCCTGGAGGTCAGCTCCACTCACCAGGTTCGTAGAGAACGAGGGGAGGTAGAGACCTGACAGCAAGCCAGACGGGGCGGCCGGACACGGCAGAACCGTGCTGTAGTGGGCAAGGACTGGACCCCCAGAGGGGTCTGCCAGGGAGACTGCAACCGGCCGACTAAGCGGCGTGAGTGTGGTGCAGTCGCGAAAGAAGGAGCGGGAAGCTCCTGAGTCAAGGGTGAAGGTGTGCAGGGTCGCAGCAGGCGAAGAACCAGAGAGGGCAGACTCACCAGGACCTGGAGCAGCAGCCTCACCAGCACCTAGAGCAGGAGACGCAGTAGCACCTAGAGCAGCAGCCTCACCAGCACCTAGAGCAGCAGGCTCTATACCTGGGTCAGGCGGTACACACAGGTAACAGGCACGGTCAGCACTAGTAGGCAATGCATACATGGCAGTGAGAATAGCATCATAGTCAAGAGCAAATATATCTACTCTCTGCCTAAGTAGCTCCACCCAGTCGGGGAGCTCAGCCCCGTCGCCAAACTCGGTACGCCAGGCGTCACTCAGACGGGCGAAGCAGCGGGACTGTGTGTGACTAGGTGTCCCGCAAGGCTGACCAGTCCGAGCACCAGTGCGAATGACGTAAGAGCAGCGAACAGAACTGAAAGACCCTCTACTCTGAGCGTACCACTCACGAAGCTGCTGGGGCGTGCGAGACTCGCGTGGACGACAGTGGAGCTGCATCTGGCCACCGCCAGTAGCAGCAGCAGCAGTAGTGGCAGCAGTAGCAGCGCGGCCACCCCTACAACCCCAACTAGCGTACCACTCACGCAGCTGCTGGGGCGTGAGGGACTCACGCGGACGTCGCTGGGGCTGCATCTGGCGTCGGCCAGTAGCAGCAGGTCAGGCACGACAGGCAGGCAGGCAGGCAGGCAGGCGGCGCGGCAGCGCGCTAGCAAGGCAGGGGCTCACCAGTGGCAGGAAGAGCAGGCTCTCACCGGGCGAGCAGGGCCGGTGCTCGGCGGACGGCGGCAGGGTCGGCGTACGACGGCGGCGACAGCAGGGCCGCGGCAGCGGCTACAGTGAAGGGCCGGATCGAGTCAGCGGCAGGGCAGGGCCGGGTCGTGGCAGCGGCAGGGCAGGGCCGGGTCGTGTTAGCGGCAGGGCAGGGCCGGGTCGTGTCAGCGGCGGGGCCGGGTCGTGTCAGCGACAGGGTGGGGCCGTGGCGGCGGTAGGGTGGCGCGAGCCGCTGCCGGGGGCCGTGCACTGGCGGGTAGGGCGCGGCGCGGGCCGCGCGGACGGCGCGCAGCGCGCTGCGGGCCGCGGACGCGCCGCGCGGGCTTGAGGCGAGCTGCGCGGGGCAGCGGCGGGCCGCGCGCGCGTCGCGCGGGCTCGGGACGGGCTGCGCGGGGCAGCTGCGGGCCGCGCGCGCGTCGCGCGGGCTCGGGACGGGCTGCGCGGCAGGCAGCGCGACGGCGGGCAGTGCGACGGGCGGGCAGCGCGGCGGGCAGCGCGGCGGGCAGCGCGGCGGGCAGCGCGACGGGCGGGCAGCGCGGGCGCACGAGGGCGCTAACGAGGGGCGCACGAGGGCTCTAACTAGGGCGCGTGAAGGCGCTAACGAGGGGCGCGCGAGGGCGCAGCGAGGGCGCGCGAGGGCGCTAACGAGGGCGCGCGAGGGCGCTAACGAGGGCGCACGAGGGCGCAGCTAGGGCGCAACGAGGGCGCATCGAGGGTAGGGCGCGGGGTAGCGTGGTAACCGCATGCGTGCGACGGTGGGCCCTAAAAAAAGATCGGTAGGTCCTAAGGACCTCCTGCTCTGAACCATGTTGAAATCACAGGCAGGAATGATGAACTAACAGCATGCAGGAGTACAAGTAGTAAACCCTAATTGGGTTGTACCCCATATGGGCTACCCCACTACAGCCTAGACACTATGCAGCATATATGTTTGATGCCGTCCGATGACAGCTGTCCGATGCCGTCTGCTCCGACGGTCCAGATGTGCTGTAACTGTCTGACGCTTCGAGTCAATTCTTAACCGTCTGACTCTTCGCGTTCGTTCTCGATACTGCATGCTTCTCTTTGCTGCGGTGAGGAGTGCACAATAATATTCTGGTATTACTATTCGTAACAGAAACCAATCACTGAAGCGAGCTTCCAACCAAGCGACGGTGCACATTTGCCACCCGAAACCCTAATCCTGGCGAACAGTTTTGCAGAGGAAAATTGTTCGCACGAATTCCAGATTTTCGCCAGCCAACACCTTCGCGCTGGCAAGCCTAGTTCATAACAAAAACTTCTGAACCTCCGCTTGTCAAATCTAGACCCTCGTTTTAAATGCTCAAATATGAGACGCGAGTTTTAAGAATCACAACATTTCTGCTACTCCTCATTTTCCCCAACGTACCCTTATCTCCCGGTTAGAAGACCCGGCGGTCTTATCCCAAATGTGCCAAAAATAGGTTGTGGGGTCTTCTGTGATGGTATATAGTACATACCCCTGGACATCTATTAATTACCAAAAAATGGATTGTGTAGAGTGCAGTGTTGAAGAAATTCGAAAAAAAATTGTACTGAATTTTGAATTCCTTCACAACGCGGAAATTTGTTCTCAGATTCTCGCACTCGAGTCTCGGTGATTCCTATCCGCACGTTCTGTAATGCCGAATAATGACATGCACGTCAGCAATTCTTGCCTGAAGGGCGGCAAAAACGCGTGATTGATGCGGCATCTTGACTCCCTTGACCACAAATTCGTCTGACAAAGTGAATTTGGTGTTTTTTTGTGTGACTCGCTAACCAGCTCATGAACTAAACACCACTCATTATAGCACGTTGCAAAAGAGGGGGGGGTCTTATATTTAATAGGGTCAAAAGACGGGTCCTCTACAGGAATGACATAATAAAAGACCCTTGGTCCGGATAAAGGACCCAGGGGCTTGTACGCGGGGGGGTCTTCTTGCCGGGAGATTACGGTAGGCTACACTACAAGATGAGCCACCTTACATACTTGCCAAAGAACTCTTATCCAATTCTTAACGAGGGGAACCACCATGCAGCAAGCATGATGTGTGCTACTTCTCACCACAGAGGATCAATCAATGAATCAATCTGAACCACCCACTAGAATTTTATTCCCACTGCTACACAACCCAGTCTTACTCCCCTTCACTGTCTACACCCACCCTCCACTGCACCACCCGCACCCTCCACTGCACCACCCACACCCTCCACTGCACCACCCGCACCCTCCACTGCACCACCCACTGCAGCCTCCCCTTCACCACCCACCGCACTCACCAACGCACCCTCCTCTGCCCCGCGGCCTCCACTGCCCCCTACCCCTCCTTTCCAGGGCTAACAGCACAAGATGCCGAGCGTCCACCCGCCCCGCCCTTACTCTCCTCCCACGCCTGGCAGGTCGGCGCACAGTGCCAGAGGTCCCAAGTCAATCGACCAACCTTCACTGCATGGCACCCTCCCCTGCACCCTCCACTCCAGCCCCCCCCTACCCCTCCTTCCCAGGGCTAGCAGCACAGGATGCCGTGCGTCCACCCGCCCCGCCCTTACTCTCCTCCTGCCCACCCACGCACTCAGCCCTCCTGACCCCACCTCCATATCCTCCCACCAATGCTCCCCGACCCCTCACCTGAAGCCTTGCGCCCAAACAGCCTCAGAAAGTTTCCCGCAGGGCTCGTGCCTGTGGCTGGCAGGCTTGCACAGGGAGCCAGAGGGCTCAAGTCAATGGACCAGCTTCCAGTGCATGGCTCCCTTCCCTGCACTCTCCTCTGCAGCACCCTCCTCTGCAGCACCCTACCCCTCCTTTCCGCCTGTGTTGCCCTTACTCTCCTCCCCGCCCACCCACGCACTCAACCCCCCGGACCCGCGCCGCCACAGCCCCCCACTACTACTCCCCGATCCCTCATCCGAAGCCTTACGGCCAAACAGCCGCAGAGGGCTGCCACCAGGGCTCCTGCCCGTGCCTGGCAGGTCGGCACACGGAGCTAAGGGGCCCGAGCCTGAGGAGGTTCGGAGAGGGGAGGCCCGGCCTTGGATTGCCTTGCTTAGGCTGCTGCTGCTGCCGCTGGTGCTGGTGTTGGTGGTGGTGGCGGTTGATGGAATCGGGATGCTGCTGCTGGTGTTGGAGATCGGTTGTGGGAGGGTAGAGAGAGACGTGTTGCTCCCACTAGCAGCACCAGCAGCAGCAGCAGCAGCGGGCGTTGCAGCGGCGACAGCACTAATGCTGCTGCTGCTACTGCTGCCACTGGTCTTGCTCTTGCTGCCGCCGCCCGCAGTGTTGCGGAAGGGCCAGAAGTTGACGATGCGCTCGAAGACAGTGCCCTTGAGGAAGAGGCCGGAGAAGCCCTGTGGCTGCACGGGCGGCGGGAAGTCCTCGGGCGGCATGGCGAAGGGATGCAGCATGCGGTCCATGCGGCGCATGGTGAGCGTGTCGGGCGTGTCGTTCTGCACTGTGAAGGGGGGGAGCACTGGCAGTGTGTGGTCCTTCTTTGATGGCTCCACCTGTAGTTGGGGGGGAATGGGGATGAAAGGCGAGAGGGGTTGGGTGAACTGGGCTGCAACATGTGGTCATCCTTCGGTGGTTCCACCTGCAATGGTGAAAGCAGATGGATGAGAGGTGTAACAGGGGGGTGGGATGAGCTGTGTTGCATGCCCGGTCAAAGTGTGCGGCATTGGGCAGCATCTTGCCCGAGAATTGTTGGTATGGCAAGGCTAGGGGTACACGTTGCGAGGAGAGTCGGGGAGATAAGGGATGGTGATGGATGGATGAGGGAGAGCGTGGGCTGTGGGTGGGAAGGGATGGGTACCCATGGCAGCAGGTGCGCGGTATATGAGGAGACCAGCGGCCAACGACTCACCTCGAGAGGGCTCACAGCCGAGCCCGGGCTGAACATGATCTCCACTCGGAACCGCCGCGGCCAAGTCGTTCAGATCCACCTGACGGGCCATGGTGGGTGGGGGGAATGGTGAGCGGGGTTGATAGTGAGTGTGGTTGATAGTGAGCGGGGTTGATGGCGGGTGGGGTAATGTGGTTGGTATGGAGGGGATGGGGGTTGGAGCGAGAGGAGCGGATGAGGACCGCTTAGAAGCAGATGAGGAGGATATGGGAAGGGAAGGGGGAGTGGGACACATCGGCAAAACACAAGAGAAGCTGAGAAGGAACAGAAGGGAGGTAGAAGGTCGTGTAGGGAGCATGCCTCTACGTTCTCATACATGTGCACCACAACGTGCGTGAGGTAGTCGAGCAGCGGTGCCTCGTATGGGCGGAACGCAAGAGGGGCTGGGCTGGGAGGAAATGGAAGGGTAAAAGGGCGTGCAGGGTGCAAACCTTCCCGCTCCTAAGAGAAAAGGGCATGCAGGGTCGCTCACCTCCACGTTCTCGTACATGCGCAGCACCACGTGCGTGAGGTAGTCGAGCTCGCGCGTCTCATAGAGTCGAGTCATGGCATCGGGACTCAGCAGGGAGGCCTCGCCCTGCAGTGAGTCGTCCAGCTGGCAGAAGCGCAGCACGTTCATCACACTGTGTAGGTGCGACTCCTGCGCAGGGGGGTGGGGGGTGGGGACTGTGGTTTATGGATGGACGAATGGGTGAGACGTCTCAAACTCCAGCTGGCAGAAGCGCAGCACGTTCATCACACTGTGCAGGTGTGCAGGGCCACTTCACATGCACAAGGTGCGGGGCGTCCCAAGGTGCGGGGCGTCTCAAGGTGCGGGGCGTGTCAAGGTGCGGGGCGTGTCAAGGTGCGGGGCGTGTCAAGGTGCGGGGCGTGTCAAGGTGCGGGGCGTGTCAAGGTGCGGGGCGTGTCAAGGTGCGGGGCGTCTCAAGGTGCCTTGACAAGAATGCTTACAGAGGTGAAGTAGAGGCGAGTGCGCACGTGGCGTTGCGGAGTTCGCACATTGGCGTACCTGCAACCAGGCACGCACGGGAAAACAAGGGGCAAACACCAGCAAGCACATTGATTAGTCACACACGTCCTCCACCCATCCAGGGGGGTCTCCGCCTCTTTGCTCATGCACATTCCATGTCAACTACCCAACATTCCATGCACTCACTTGGGTTGACCACTACCTCAAGTTGCTGTCTCATGAATGAGACTTCTCATTAGTACATTCACTTCACTGCACCGTGCACTTGGCGGTCACTGCACTCACTTGGGGTCCAGTCGGTACTGTTCATTGCTGTCATAATCATTTAAGATCTCAGAAATGGTCTTCACAACACTCACTTGGGATCTAGTCGGTACTGAGCGTTGCTGTCGTCATTATCGCCCTCCGGGTGCCCATCAGACCGCCGCTTGGCCTCACCGGACGACCGTCGGTGCTGCCGCTGCTGCTCCTGGTTGAACACCGCTGCCGCCACCGCTGCCGCGCGCTGCTCCCTCAGGCTCTGCCGGTGCTGCTGCATCGCCTGCCCCACCGCCACCGCCTCGTCCCGCGTGTTGTGCAGATCGATCAGCATCTTGCCCAGCAGGCGACGAGCAACCTGAGAGGGGGAACAACGAGGGAGGAGGGATGAGGGAAGGGAGGGAATTTGATGGGCACGGGCACATGCTGTGTCTATGTGTTGTGCAGATCGATCAGCATCTTGCCCAGCAGCCGCCGTGCCACCTGAGGAGGGGGGGGGGGGGAGATGGGAGGGCAGCGGAGAGAGGGGAAGGAGGGAAGGTAAGCGTCTTTCCCAGCAGCCGCCGTGCCACCTGAAGGGTGGTGGGCAAGAGGGAGGGGGAGGTCGATCAGTGTCTTCCCTAGCAGGCAACACACTACCTCATGGGCACGAGGAACAGGAGGTCAAGGGACGGGAGGGACTGACCTTAGCGCCGATCTTGAGCTTGCTGTAGGGTGTGATGCCGTACTCGTTTGGAATGACCCCGTTTGCCATCTCCTGGTGGACACAAACAGAGAAGCAAGTTGGCAGCAAGTAAGGACGCGGTAAAAGTAGACGATCAATCGTCAGTCGTGATCGATGTGCAGATTGGTTACCCTATTCACTACGCTGTAACCATGCTACAGTACACTTTATGGCCACTTTTTCTGTACAGTGTGTGAATGCGACTGATCACTAGTCGCGGGAGATCTGTCAATTCTCAGGTGCGATCGCTACAATGTTGCGGTCGCCACGTTTCGCCAATCGATCTGCCCACTCGATTGTGGGGCTCGATATTTGCAGACAACCCTGCGATATTTGCACTTTTACCACGTCCTAAGCAGTACGAGGCGCGCGTGGCATGATGGGGATGACAGGAAGATGGCGACACATGGAATGGGTGATAGACATGGAGCTTGAATAGATTGATTAGAATAGGAGGCACTAGGCCTTAAGTACAAACAAGCCTGGGTTGAGCAAAGCTAGGGAAAGGATGGGATGGGAATCCAAGCAAATCTCCAATGGTGAGTTGGCAGATTTGCTGGATTACGGGGGAATCTCAACCGGATAGGGTTGGGATTACAAATCTACACCCAACCCACAAATAACCTACAGCATATAAAATAGAGTACACACAGCGTTGACAGCCTATTTCTAACAATGGGAACGATACAAAATGGGCCAACACGTGCAACACACAGCGTGCAGCAGCAGCATGCAACATGCAACATCTACGAGCAACGAGCAACATGCAACATCTACGAGCAATGAGCAACATTCAACATGCAAAGAGCAACATTTCACATGCATGGAGCAACATTTCACATGCATGGAGCAACACTTCACATGCATGGAGCAACACTTCACATGCGAGGAGCAAGTGACGTGCCTTGGCGAGCAGGTAGAGCTCGTCCAGCCCCTTGAGGCCCAGGTGGCGATTGTGCACCAGGTCGTACCCGGGGGAGGTGTATGTGGGAAGGGGCATGTGGGGTTGTGGGTAGAAGTGAGGGGCATGGGGAGGAGCAGAGCAGGTTTGCAGACAATACTTTGCACGTCTCAAAAGACAATACTTTGCATGTGCCAGGAGTGTGTATGTCTGCAGAGATGTGCATGCCGCATGTGCGTGCGTGCGCGCGCGCGTGTGTGTGTGTGTGTGTGTGCGCGCGCGCGCGCGCACGCGCTCGCATGTGTGTGTGCATGTGCGTGCGTGTGTGCCTGCACGTGTGTGGACAAGACAAGACGCAGAGCCACGCACCCAGCACAGTCGTGAGTGCGTGCCGATGTGCATCTGTGAGTGCTGAGTGTGTGCATGAGCGTGCGTGGACAAGGCACAGCGCAACGCACTTGGCAGAGTCGTAGACGTCAGGGATCGTGCTGATGTTGAAGCGACTGGAGGAAGGCAAAGGGGGATGAGGGCGGAGAAAAGGGGGACAGGAGGAGGAGGAGAGAGACCGTAGGTGAGACAGCAAAACGAAGCGAGGAACATAGCACACCAGAGACGAGCCGTCCCGTCGCTCCCTTTCCCCTTGCAAAACCCAGTCTCTTTTCGCCCAACCCACACTCACTCATTGCATTCAACTCACACTCACTCCCTCCCACACGCTCCCCCTCCCCCACCACACTCACTCCTTTCGCGGGTTGTAGATATCGCGCTCGAGCTTCTTCCACCGTGCAAAGATGAGCAGAAACTCCTCCGTACCGCACGGAAGCCCTGCCGCAATGCGGCTCTCATCAAACCGTGCCTTCCCCAGCACCGTCCCATCATAAGGCACAGCCTTCTGCTTCCCTCCCCCCTGCTGCTGCGCCCCGCCCTGCTGCTCCCCCGCACCCTTCTGCTGCTGCTCCCCCACCTCCGCCTTGTGCTGTGCCGGCACGGGCACGATGCGAAGCTTCTTGACAGCTTACTCCACCTTGGCCTCCAGTGCACCGTCCACGTCGTCCTCGCGGCACTTCTCCTTGGCGTGCGCTGCCAGCGCCTTTATCAGCTCCACCTGGGGGGTTGGGGGTGGAGGGGGGGGTTGGCTTTTGAGGCGCCTAAAAACCCGCCATTTTCCCTTTATCAGCACTACTTGTGAGAGGGTGGGGAAAGGATGAGAATGACGGGGAAGAGGCAAGACATGCGCAGTGCAAAGCATTTATCAGGGGCACCTGGGGGCATGGAGGGCATGGGAGGGCATGGGAGGGCATGGGAAGCCATGGGAAGGCATGGAGGGCATGGGAAGCCATGGGAAGGCATGGGAAGCCATGGGAAGGCATGGAGGCCATGGGAGGCCATGGGAGGCCATGGAAGGGCATGCGAGGCGGTAAGCGGGAGTGACACGCATGCCGCCACCGCGTTTATCGGCTCCATCCCAACACACAGATACACAGCGGACAAGAGGAGGGCACGGGATGTGGAAAGGGTGCGAACGAGGGAGATGGAGGAGCATTGGAAGAAATGTTTTGGATGACAGGACAGAGTCGGGGAAAAGGGAGATCTTGGAGATGCCAGAGAAAGACGCACAGGACATGAGCAGACACCCACATACATACACGCACGCATGCACGCGCGCGCGCACGCACACACACACTCACGCACCAGTTTGTGCAGCTTGCTGAGGGGCCGGTCAGGCAGCCAGGGCGCATCAGTCATCCACGGCCCAGCAGGGTGCGCCCCTCCGTGGCTGCTGCTGCTACTGCTGCTGCGCGAGTGCGACCGCGACTGCGATGGCCGGCGCGGGCTGTGTGCCGCGGGGGGTTGGCCATGGGTGGGCGAGAGCACCGGTGGGTCGTTGGTCGTCATCATCTCACCCAGCTTGCGCTGTGGGAGGAGGGAGGGGAATGAGCGGGGGGGTAAGGGAGTGGAGGTGAGTGCTCGGTGGGTCTCATGCATGGGTGATTTTAGGTGACAGCATCGGAAGGGGTTGTTGGTTGTGGGTCTCATCTCGCCTAGCATGCGCTCTATGTGAGGAGAGGACGGGAAAGAGCACGGAGGGGAGTGAGAAGTGCAGGGAGATGAAGGAGACAGGCAGTCAGGGATGTGTAGCCCCATGCATGGAGGCTTGTTTCTAGGTGATAGCAGACCGGGGTCGTTGAGAGGTCGGTGGTGGTCATCGCCTCACAAGCTTGCTCTGTGGTGGGCGAGGTGGCTAACTGGGAGCACAATGAACTGATCTGATGGAGCTCTGAGTGATTTCGCTTGTTAGAGCCACTAACTCAGCGCCGTGTACCTTTTAGAATTCTCAAACATGCTCACCTTGGCATGCTCCATTTCAATTGAGGCGGAGTCGAGCCCATCAAGCATGGGTGAGTCCTTGCTCACCAGACTAACCTGCATGATGACATGGGCACACATGCATGTGCACACACACACGTGCATACATATGTGCACACATTCATGTGTGCACGAGCATTTACAAACCCATGCACCCGTGCATACAGGTTGCAGTGCAGCCAGTGCAGGAGAGAAAAGTTGCGAGTGAGGACGTATGATACCAGGTCGATGCGAACCAGCCGTTCGAAAAATCAAGCACAGAGAGGGAACGCGAGAGGATAAGGTGGTGTGGTAAGTTAGTAACATGTTGTGGAACAGACTTTTGAGACGTCTCAGAACGCGAGAGGACAAGGTGGTGAATAGAGAGTCGAAAGTGCAGGCGTGCAAGTAAAGGCAGGAATTGGAAGTGACGCGCACCAGGATAGGCGTGAGCTGCCCTTCCAGATCCAGCAGACCCTTGGTGAACGCCGCTGCTGACATCTGCACACGGGGGCAGGGAGGCACGGAGGCACACACAAGGGGGAAAACACGAGTGAGCGAAATAACGGACAGTTTTACTAGTTGCTTGATTGAATGAGCTCTCCCTTTCCTTTCCCCACCGAGGCTGGCAATACCCCCACCTGGTTGCCTCGGTCACACACCCCCACTAGCAATCCCATGGCCCCACGTGCACCACCTGCCCGCCTGCCCGCCTGCCCGCCTGCCCGCCTGCCCCGCCTGCCCCGCCTGCCCCGCCTGCCTGCCTGCCCCACCTGCCCGCCTGTCCCGCCTGCCCCGCCTGCCCCGCCTGCCCCGCCTGCCCCGCCTGCCCCGCCTGCCCCGCCTGCCCCGCCTGCCCCGCCTGCCCCGCCTGCCCCGCCTGCCCGCCTGCCCGCCTGCCTGCCTGCCACCAAGCCCCACCTGCACTGCGCGCCCAACCACCCGCCCTGCCCCCGCCTTCCCACCTGCACGCGGCCCTCATTGGAGCTATATATTTTAAGGTCATGGCGGTACGTGCTTTGAGTCGACTCAGAACCCCTCCTGCACTGAGAGCACCTGTCCTGCTCCCAGTGCCCACCACCACGGACAGCCCACTTGCCCTGAGCGCGCACCTGCCCTGCCCTATGCCCCCAGTGCCCACCTGCACGCGCCCCTCGTCAGAGCTGTAGATCTTGAGGTCGTGGCGGTATGTGCTGTGCAGGCGCAGCAGCCCCGTGCCGTTTGATCCCATCTCGTCTGCCGGGATGGGGGAGTGGAGGAGGATGTGCATGGGGGTGAGGGGAGGGGAGGGGAGGGGAGGGGAGGGGAGGGGAGGGGAGCAACCGAACATGAGGAGAGAGGAGAAGAGAAGAGGAGCAATGGAATAGAGCAGAGAGCGAAGAGAGCAGGGGAGAGAGGAGAGAGAAAACGAGAGTGGAGAGAGTAGGTGGGTTGGGAGGAAGAGAGGATGAAAGGAGGGAGGTGAGAGGTGCATGACTTGCGGGATACGGGTGGCCATCGGAAGGGGCATGTGTTGTTGAAAGTGCTGCACTGCACGGTGCAACACACATCGCTAAGTCAAAGGTGTGTGCGGCGAACAGTCACGCAGTTGCTTGCATGCTTGTGGCTCAATCACGCAGTTGCTTGCATGCTTGTGGCTCAATCACGCAGTTGCTTGCATGCTTGTGGCTCAATCACGCAGTTGCTTGCATGCTTGTGGCTCAATCACGCAGTTGCTTGCATGCTTGTGGCTCAATCACGCAGTTGCTTGCATGCTTGTGGCTCAATCACGCAGTTGCTTGCATGCTTGTGGCTCAATCACGCAGTTGCTTGCATGCTTGTGGCTCAATCACGCAGTTGCTTGCATGCTTGTGGCTCAATCACGCAGTTGCTTGCATGCTTGTGGCTCAATCACGCAGTTGCTTGCATGCTTGTGGCTCAATCACGCAGTTGCTTGCATGCTTGTGGCTCAATCACGCAGTTGCTTGCATGCTTGTGGCTCAATCACGCAGTTGCTTGCATGCTTGTGGCTCAATCACGCAGTTGCTTGCATGCTTGTGGCTCAATCACGCAGTTGCTTGCATGCTTGTGGCTCAATCACGCAGTTGCTTGCATGCTTGTGGCTCAATCACGCAGTTGCTTGCATGCTTGTGGCTCAATCACGCAGTTGCTTGCATGCTTGTGGCTCAATCACGCAGTTGCTTGCATGCTTGTGGCTCAATCACGCAGTTGCTTGCATGCTTGTGGCTCAATCACGCAGTTGCTTGCATGCTTGTGGCTCAATCACGCAGTTGCTTGCATGCTTGAGGCTCAATCACGCAGTTGCTTGCATGCTTGTGGCTCAATCACGCAGTTGCTTGCATGCTTGTGGCTCAATCACGCAGTTGCTTGCATGCTTGAGGCTCAATCACGCAGTTGCTTGCATGCTTGAGGCTCAATCACGCAGTTGCTTGCATGCTTGTGGCTCAATCACGCAGTTGCTTGCATGCTTGTGGCTCAATCACGTGTGCGAATTGCATGCAAGCACTGCATGATACACGAGGCACGCGTGGACTTATAAACATGGCATGTCGCTTGGCCGTACCAACATGCGTGGCCTTACCCAACATACAAGCCCCTACCAGGATACATGGCTTCTCGAAATGCTCGACCCAGATGCTCCGCCTGATAAGTGCCAGGGAGAAACGGAGGGGAGGGGGCAGGGTTGCGGGGGAAGGAAGAAGAGGAATGAGGGAGAAGGTTACACGGTGTGTTGGTTGCTTTGCGAGACAAGTCAAGGTGAGGGAAGAGACATGCGTCAGCTGTGTGCGTCACAAGGGGTGTGAGCCTCAGCTGTGGTTCCTCTCCTCCCTGCGACCTCCATGCCCAGCTGAGTGTGGGCTACAAAGCAGTGAAAGGGGAATACCTTACCTGCTCTCTGCCTGTGCTACTGCTGTTTACCGCCCCACCCACCTGCTGCCTGCCAGCGTGGGTGAGCACGCCGCCATACTTGAGCACCATGAGGGCCTCAGCGGGCTCGTTCACCTCCACCTCGCTGCCATTGCTGTCCCGAGCTCTCAACAGCGACACAGATTCATTCACCTACTGCCTGCCTCCCCACCTACTGCCTGCCTCCCCACCTACTGCCTGCCTCCCCACCTACTGCCTGCCACACCACCTACCCTGTTCACAGGCATAAGCGAATATCTCACCCACCTGTGCCCTGCCAGCGTGGGTGAGCACGCCGCTGTATTTGAGCACCATGAGGGCCTCTGTGGGCTCGTCCACCTCCACCTCCGCCCCGCTGCTGTCCCTCCGCTGCACTCGCTCCCACTTCTGCGGCTTCAGCTGCGCCTTGCGGTATATCCCCGAGAAATGCCCTCCCTGTGCGTGGGGGGAATAGCATAGGAGCAACAAGTGAACGAGCAGGAGGGGGGGGGGGGGGGGGGGGTCGGAGTGTATGCACGCGACGCGAGGGTGTTTTGAATAGCTGGTTTTTGAGAATTCTCAGAATCCAGCAGCATGCATGGCCTTGCCTCGTAAGCATGCATGGCCTTGCCTCCTCCACTCCTGTGTTGACACAATGATACTCGTGAGCAAGCTCAGGGCCAACACTGAAAGCTCACGGCTGCAACCTCACCTCCTCCAGCACGGCCTCACCTTCTCCAGCACGGCCTCACCTCCTCCAGCACGGCCTTCACGTGCCTCAGCTTCTCTGCATTCTCAAAGTCCTCCGTCTCGCTGTCGCTGCCGTCCCTGCTGTCGCAGCAAGGTTAGGGCAGGAGAAGAGGGCAGAAGGCATCATGGGCAGTGTGCAGTGGAGAAGCGCCGTTACGTCGACTCGATCTGCGATGCCAGAAGAGTGGTGAGCGAGCGGACGTTGGGGCAACAGAGGACGCTGCAGGCAGGTAGCAAATTATATGCGATGACAATTTTCTTTGATGCGCCTCTAAGCTGATACTCAAGCAACAAGAACGAAGCAAAAAAAAAAAGCTTAAGGCAATACCCTTCCTAACAACTAACCACCAAAGCAACACGCACCTCTGGTGCGGCACGAGGGCGCGCAGGGCGTCCAGCAGGTCCTGCAGCTGCACTGCGCTCTTCAGCTTCGCCTGCCATGCCATGCCATGCAGTGGGGGCGGCCAGTGGGGGCGGCCAGTGGGGGGAGCGGGAAGGGTGCAGAGAATACGAGAATGATTGAGTCGAGGGGGGAGGAGGGAGAAGACAGAGAAGAGAGATGGGCGCACAGGGCTCTTAGGAAACAGTGCAGCCTTTGGGGCAATCAGGTTAGCCTAGCAGAAGCAGGTGGGGGGTGGCAGCATAGGGGTGTGCAAGCAAGCGGGCCTCCGCCAGGCACCATGGAGTGTGCATGCATGCGCACATGCGACCATGCGATCATCCACATGTCCTTGTGCTCACATCCCCCTCTTGGTCCACGAGTCACTCTCAAGCCACGTGTGCATGCGCACATGTCCTTGCCCTCTAGGTCCACGAGTTACTCTCAAGCCTGCAGCCGCGCCGCAGTGCCCACCTGCCTGCAGCTGCAAGCCACCACCACTCTCTTAAACACCTCCTACGCCGCTCACCCGACCAGCCTTACTGCCTCCTAACACCTCACACTCCTGCCTGCCTGCCCCCGCCGCGTTACCTCGGAGCGGGGCTTGCCGCCGTTGTATTTGAGCATGAGTTTCAGCAGCCGCTCCTGCCTCACCACCAGCTTCACCTTCTGCTTCGGCGTGCGGTCGCCACTGCCCATGGGGGAAGGGCAACATAGGAGGGACCAGAAGGGAGGGGATGTGTCAAGTCAATGACTCGTTCTGTCTGCAATCATTCACAAAGCATCATCCCACCAGTCTCACCAACAAGCACCACTCCAGCAGGCCCCCCACACACCTCCACTCACTGGCGTATGACAGCAATCACGCAGTGCAGCAATCACACATCAACCCACCTCCCCCCCCCCCCTCCCTTGTTTCTCCCCCTCCCCCGGCAGCCCCACTCACTGGCGGATGACAGCAATCACGCAGCGCAGCTCCTCTCTTGTGCCGAACGTGTGTGTGCTGTTGAAGCTGCTCGCACTGAGCGTGCGCTCATAGTCCGGCGATGTCGTGCCGTCCAATGCCGCTCCTGTTGCTGCTGCTGCTGCATCGGGTCCGGAGGACCAGGGCAGGCGCACGGGCAGCGGCGAGTAGAGGTGCGGTGCCACGGCACGCAGCAGCATGCTTCGCAGCACACACGCTGCATCGTCGTAATACCTGTGTGTAGGGGAATGGAGTAACCGACAAGGGGATGGTTTTTGAGACGTCTCGAAACAGGAGCACGGGCAACAACGAGTAGAGCTGAGGGGCGGGGCCATGGTGCGCAGCAACATGCTTCGCAGCACAGCACACACGCTGCATCTGCATCGCCGTAGTACCTGTGCGTGGGGGAGCGAGCAATTCGGTTGACAGGGGGGAAACCGAGGGGGCGGGTTTTGAGACGCCTCAAAACAGGAGCTCGGGCAGTGGTGAGTCGAGGTGGGGTGTCACGACGCGCAGCAGCATGCTTCACAGCACACATGCTGCATCGTCGTAGTACCTGCATGCAGGCAAGAGGCCAAGGGCACGGGCGGGTGGGCTGAATTGACGGAAAGAACGCCGACAGAGGGGCGACCGGTTCTATTGACAGGATGCGAATTAAGTGGCATTCAAATTTCCCACAAAAAACATGCCCTTATTATATTCCCTCGATGCTTGGTTGTCCTCTTCCAGAAATCGAGCTGTGAGACTGTGGTTAGTTGCTGTTCCAACTCTCTAGATAGTATTCTGATACTGCCAGTAGCACAAAGAGAGCTCAGTGCTAACTTGGTGGAGTTCTTGACAAAGCTCCAGCCGTTGACGTCACAGACGAAGGAGCGTCCATGCGAGCGCAGCAGATCAAAGCCACACACCTGGAAGGCAAAAGGTATATATGGTATGGGATACGTGGGTGAGCGGAGGGATGAGGCAACAGACAGCACGGTGGGGACAGAGTGGGGCACCGATAGTGGGCAAAGAAACGGTGTATTCAAAAAATGTTGACACGGAAGTAGAGGTGGGATGAGCAGCAGCATACACTGCAAGCTAAGCTAAGCTAAGCTAAGCTAAGCTAAGCTAAGCTAAGCTAAGCTAAGCTAAGCTAAGCTAAGCTACATGACTGACCGCCTGGCCGAACGCAAGACAGATGACCCGTGCCATTTCTTTCTCTGTTGGCGTCAGCAGCACAGGGTAGCGGATCTAGCAGAGACACAAGGGAGGAGGGAGGGGGGCTACTCAGTAATAAATGAAGAGAGAATGGTGGGAGGGATGGAGAGGGCAGTGGGAGGGATGGAGAGTAGTGCATGCATGGACAGGCGAGTCAAGATGTGTGTGAGTATGCTTGAGCGAGGTGCGAAATACAGGGTCAAAGGGCACGGAAAAAAAGGGTGCTGGAAAAATATTGAGTGGGACAGAATATCTTCTGACTGCTTTCTCTCTGCCCTCCACGTGCATCGTACTATCCAGAACAACCATCTGAGTGGAACCCCCTGGGAGGAAGCGTGGCCTCACCTCCTTGCCCTTCTGCACAAGTGAATAGGAGCGTGAGATGAGCTTGCTCGCAGCAACCACACAGGCCACCCATGGAAAGAGCTACATACATATCCAGCCCCCCAACCAACCCCCCTCTGGCAGGACGCAGCGCACCTCTTTGCCGTCGGCGCTGCGCATGACAACACCATCCACCACGGGCGACTTGCGTGCCTCTGCATGCGCATAGTCCGGCCCCACCGTGTACACCTTCACATCCGTGCCCCCTGCCAAACGCATTATTATTTTGTACACATGATCATGGAATCATAGAGAATAATTGAGCAGTGCTTTTGAGTCGGCTCAAAAGTCATCGGTGAGGTGACTTGCGTGCCTCCGCATGCGCATAGTCCGGCCCCACCGTGTACACCTTCACGTCTGTGGCCCCTGCACGAAGCATCATGATGATGCCAGCCAGCCAGAATGGTGGCCCCGCACCGCACATGCACATCATCATTACGCACATGACCACACACATGACAACACACATGACCACACACGACCACACACATGACCACACACATGACCACACACATGACCACACACATGACCACACACATGACCACACACATGACCACACACATGACCACACACGACCACACACATGACCACACACATGACCACACACATGACCACACACATGACCACACACATGACCACACACATGACCACACACATGACCACACACATGACCACGCACATGACCACACACATGACCACACACATGACCACACACATGACCACGAGAATGGAAAGAATTTGGCAAGGAATGCAAAGAAAAACAATATGTCTTCAATATGGGCACAACATGACCACGAGAGCACACCTGTGGGCAGCAAAGAGCACACCTGTGGGAAGAAACTCTTCATAGATGTAGGAACCGTGGCGCCTCACATGGCGCAGCTGAGAAACGGATGGATGGATTCCTCACTTCCGCAGCAAGCTCCCAGTGGTAGATCTGATACCACTAGTGCTGTGGAGCTTGCCTGTGGGGAGGAACTCCTCGTATATGTAGGAGCCGTGCGTGGCACCTCACGTGGCGCACGTCCGGGTGGACCGTGGAACTCACTAAAGCGATTGCCCACCTTTCAAGGGAGTCGAGAGGCAGCAAGAGAGCACCTGTGGGGAGGAACTCCTCGTATATGTAGGAGCCGTGGCGCCTCACGTGGCGCACGTCTGGATGGAACTCACTCGACCGATTGCCCACCTTTCAGGAGAGAGGAGAGATGGGGGAGAGGAGGGGTGGTGGTGCTAATGCGAGGTGAGGTGAGACCGAAGGAATGGAGAGACAGGGATTGGAAAAACGAGTGCTGTTTTCTTAAGCACTGGTAGATGCACTGTATTTTTTTTTTTTTTTAATTTATTCTCAAGATACAAAAAACAGAAAAACAACAGCAGCAAGTGTAGCTTTCATTGCCACTTGTTAAACGCACCCCAGCAGGCAGTACCTTTCTGAAGAGCTCCTTCATGCCGCCCCCTGCAGAGCTGGGGTAGTAGATCATCACACTGTGGTCGTCGCCTGGTGGTAGTGACATCATGCATAACGGGCATGGAAAGACGGGAGGGGGTGTGGGGAATTGGGGATAGGAGAGTAGGAAAAGAGGGGGTGTGGGGGAGAGGAGATGGGGATGGGCGGGAAGGCAGTTGGGCAGGCTACCTCACGCGTACGAGATGACTTGATTATAAAAAATGCTCTTCTAGGGAGGGGAAAACGACTCCTAGGGAGAAGCATCATTCACAGGCCACCAGCCCTCAGGCCCAAAAAACCCACCGCTCCTGCACCCACCGCCCCTGCACCCACCGCCCCTGCACCCACCGCCCCTGCACTGACTGCCCCTGCACCCACCACCACCACACCCACCACCACCGCATCCACCACCACCGCACATGCACCCACCGTCAACGGGCTTCTCCACAAAGGGCTTGTTGATGCGCTTCCCAGCGATGACCACGGAGCCCTCCTCTTCCCTCCCTGTCCCTGTCCTCATGCACACACCGCCCATGCACCCACCGCCCATGAACCCACCACCCATGCATGCACCCACCCACCATCTACAGGCTTCTCCACGAAGGGCTTGTTGATGCGCTTCCCAGCGATGACCACGGAGCCCTCCTCTTCCCTCCCTGTCCCTGTCCTCATGCACCCACCGCCCATGCACCCACCGCCCATGCACCCACTGCCCATGCACCCACCACGCATGCATGCACCCACCCACCATCTACAGGCTTCTCCACGAAGGGCTTGTTGATGCGCTTCCCAGCGATGACCACGTAGTCCTCCTCCTCCTCAAACTCCTCCTCCGCGCCCTCCCCGTCGCCCTCTCGGTTCACTATGGCGTACGTGGGCATCATGAGCCCGTGCTCCTCCAGCTTCTGGTAGAGGGGGAGGGGAATGAGGGGAGAGGGGCGTGTGGGCACATAGGGAGCGAAATGTGGCAGGGAGAGCAGTCCTGACCTTCTTCCCCCTCCTCCTCGCGGTTCACTATGGCGTACGTCGGCATCACGAGCCCGTGCTCCTCCAGCTTCTGGTAGATGGGGAGGGGGAGTCAAGGGGGGGAGGGGAGGGGGGGGAAGGGGCGTGTGGGCAGCGGAAGCAGTCCAGACTATAGCATATGTGCACATCATGAGCCCGTGCTCCTCCAGCTTCTGATTAATGAGGAGGGTGGGGAGAGGAGGGGAGGGACATGTGGGCAGAGTGGGGGAAGCATGTGGGCAAGCTGCTAGGTCAAGCTGGGAGCACAGCCAACGCTGGTAGCAGATGACCCAGTACGATGATGTGCACTCGCACTCACCGCATACACCTTCCTCCTGTCGTGCAGCAGCCACTGTGGCTCCAACTCGTTCACCAAATAGGGCCTGCCGTGCAGGCGAGGTGTGTGGGGGAGAGGCGAGATGGGAGAGGGGGAAGAGTGGGAAGAACGGGAGAGGGGTGAGATGGGAGAGAAGGGAGAGTGGGATGGAGATAGGAGCGATGGGAAAGGTACGAGTGGGACTCACATGAAATTGCAGTAGGAACGGAAGTAAATGGGTAGCAAGCACAATACTGTCACCATTGTCAGTAAACCCATGAAAGAGAACCGTTTGCTCAAGAGGATGTGCTCGTGCATACAGGTGCACACGTGGCAACACACAGGTGCACGTGGCAACACACAGGTGCACGTGGCAACACACAGGTGCACGTGGCAGCACACAGGTGCACGTGGCAACACACAGGTGCACGTGGCAACACACAGGTGCACGTGGCAACACACAGGTGCACGTGGCAACACACAGGTGCACGTGGCAACACACAGGTGCACGTGGCAACACACAGGTGCACGTGGCAACACACAGGTGCACGTGGCAACACACAGGTGCACGTGGCAACACACAGGTGCACGTGGCAGCACACAGGGTGCACGTGGCAACACACATGCACTTTTATTGCAAGGCACCCGTACGTACTTGCGTAGGGCGGCGTATTGCTGTGCCTTGGCGAGGGGGAAGCCCGTGGAGTAGAAGGCGATTAGCGCGTCGCATATGGGCCACCTGCGGTTGCATTGGGGGGGCGTGGGGGAACATGGGGGACGCATGGGGGAGGCATTGGGGTAGGCATGGGGGGAGGCATGGGGAGAGAGGCATGGTTGGAGGCATGGGGGGGGGGGGGGGCATGGGGGGAGGCATGGGGGGAGGCATGGGGGGAGGCATGGGGAGAGAGGCATGGTTGGAGGCATGGGGGGGGGGGGGCATGGGGGGAGGCATGGGGGGAGGCATGGGGGGAGGCATGGGGGGAGGCATGAGGGGGACATATAGTGACGCGAGAAGGGATAGAGTGAAGCGAGGAGGCATGCAGTGAGGCGAGGAGGCATGCAATGAGGCGAGGAGGCATGACTCACTTCTCTATGGGGTCGTGGAGGATCATGCGGTCTTCAAATATAATCACCTGGTGCCAAGGCACAGGGGAGCGCATGATTCGGCAAGCAAGGAATGGCAGAAGAAGAAGTTTCAAGATTCTTTAAAAAAACAAAAAAAAGCCCTCAACATGATGGGGAGGAAGGCAAGGCATGAGCAACAAAAAAAAAAAGCCCTCAACATGGCAGAAGCGGCATGAGCGTGAGGAGAAGGAATAGATGGAGTCTGAATGCAAGCAGGGGGGCGTGCTGTGAGGAGAAGAATGAAACTCAAGCAGGCAATAGTGTGACATCCCCTCTCCTCCACCTTTCTCACCCCTAACTCCCCCTCCCATGCCTCAGCCTCCCTCAGGTCTCACCTCCACCTCGCCTCACCTCCACCTCGCCTCACCTCCACCTCGCCTCACCTCCACCTCGCCTCACCTCCCCCAGATCTCACCCCCCCAAGGTCTCACCTCCCCCAGATCTCACCTCCACCTCGCCAAACATGCGCAGGCGGTCAAGAATGGCAGTCATGGGGGACGAGCGCGACTGCAGGGGGAATGGCGGAAAGGGGGTGGCGGAAGGAAGGGGGGGATTGTGGGACCAGGAAGCGGCAGGCATATTAGCGGCCCCAGGCAGTCAAGAATGGGAGTCATGGGGGGAAAGTGGGGGCAAGAGGTGGCAGGTCGAGTAGGAGGACCGGACGACCGCGACCGGTGGAAGGCGGATGGCGGAAGGGGGGTCGCGGATGGCGGAAGGGGGGTCGCGGATGGCGGAAGGGGGGTCGCGAAAGGGGATGGCGGAAGGGGGATGGTGGAAGGGGGATCGCGGAAGGGGGATCGCGGAAGGGGGATGGCAGAAAGGGGGATCGCGGAAGGGGATGGTGGAAAGGGAATGGTGGAATGGGGATGGCGTAAGGGGACGGCGGGAAAGGAAGGGATGACGGAAAGGGGATGACTGAGGGGGAGGGGGGCATCAAAGGGCGCGGGAGGCGGCAGGCGGGATAGAACGCGTAGTAATCTCTGAACAGGGCTGGAAAACCGAAGGTTGCGCCTCCTTGCTCCTTGAGCAAACAAAAAATCCGTCTGCCTACTCTTTTCTCATCACGCAATTCTGCTTCTCACCGTCCCTCTCTCACCTTCTGCCCACCTTCTTCTCCATAACGCACACGCCCAGCGTGAGCTTCTTCTTCTCCACCGGATCGCTCGCGAGGCTCTCGAACGCGCCGCCGCCTGAGTGCATCACGCGGATCGACGGCAGCACCACGTCCTCCATCGCCGCCGCTGCGCGCACCACCGTGGATTGTTATTGACCGCTGTTGACCGCTACAACCGCTCCCCGACCGTTATTGACCCCTATTGACGGCTACAGCCGATCCGACCGTTACTAACCGCTACTGATGGTTACAGCCGTCGCGACCGTTATTGACTGCTATTAATCGCTATGATCGTCACGGCCATCGTGCTTCAATCCGAAGCGCCCTCTGCAGCTTGCTGAATCCGAATCTGGATCTCACACGCGAGGACGAGGTGAGATTCGTTGTGAGACGTACGCATCTGTGGAGCCTTGGGAATGCCGCGAATAGATCCAAACAACGAGGGGGAGAAATGGACGGCTGCAGCGAGGCCGACTCGAGCGGAAGCGAAGCGGACGCTGATGGCAGCGAAGAGACTAGTTGAGCTGCTGCGCCAGACACTCTCGAGGTCGGTCTGGTCTGGATAGCTAGGGCCTGTTCTTGCCAGAAACCGAATGTCACATTGTCCGCTCGAACTCCCTCACACAGGTTACTAATTCGGCATATTCGATCTTGATCGTGCCAGCCGAATATTTTCTCCAAACGAAGCTTGTACACCCTGTTTCGCAATTTTCTAACAAACGGAAGCTCTGGCTGCATTTGTCCTATTCAATGCGCTAGTGATTGTAACTGAATCCCTTAATGTTGTTTTACTCTAATTCAGCCTTTTTTCAGGGTTTTTTACCTAGGTAGGTTTAGGAGCCTTTTTGCCCATTGCTTGACTATTTTCTTTTTTTTTTAGAGTTCCTATGCACCTTTTCTGATTTTCCAGCGTTCAAACCAACCCTTCTGACTTATTTAAAGCTCAAGGCCCAAATTGCGGGCCGCACTAGGCAAGATTACTAATCTTGCCCTGCTGCTGTTTTGAGTGCTGTGAGTTGGCGAGTTTAGGGTTACAGTAGGTATGAAGGAATGCGATTGGTCGTCGCCAAACTCACTGCTCAAACTTCAAGTTTGCTTATTCTGCAATTTGGGACTTGAGGTCCCAAGCTGGAAGTTTGCCCCTAAGTTTACTGACTCAGCGAAGTTTGCGAGAGATATCGCGAAATCAGCCAACCAAACCAACCGAACACCTGCTCGAGTTTGCGTTTGTCTCCCAAGTCGCCCAACCCTAAGCCTTGCGCAAGATTACTAATCTTGCGCAATTTGGGCCTAGAGCTTTAAATTGGGGTTGAACACTGATTTTTCCTTTAGCGAAATTTTAGGAATTACATCAACCCCCCTTCTTTTCCTCAAACTCGTCAATTACGAACAATTACATTAGCGTTCCTCAAACTTTGCACCCGACCCGACAAGTGATAGATTTCGTCACTTGCGTAATGGAGGCCAATAAATTCACCCAACATAGCAATAATACTGTCTTGACTCACCACCACTACACCCGCTTTTTCGACTGGATGACCACGCATGCGACGCCTGACCTACCTTCCCCAAACACTTGCCAAATTATAAAATCATCATGCCGCGAGCAAAGCAAAGAGATGTGCGACTTTTTGTTCAATTCGAGACCCTCCTACTACTTAATCTCAGCAGGTCCTCTTGGGGGGTTTTTGTTTGTTTATCTGTCGTATGCTTGTTAGTGATCCACACTATTCTCAACCTCACCTATTGCAACCATGGCGGAAAATGGTAATGGCGTCGACTGCAAGAGTGACGACGACGAGACCGATGATCGTGACCTTGAGACTATACACACAGGCCTCGACCTGCTTCTGACCACTAGCGAGTACTCCATGTCAACAAGAAGAGACTGGAATGAATGAACTAACAGAGAAATCAGTACAAATAGCAAACCCTAGAATTGTGTACCCCATATAGGCTAACCCACTGTAGCCTAACAAACCCAACATATATAATGTTTGACACACCCCCATAGGCAAAGTGGGGGAGACCTAGGGGTCACAAGACCAGTCAAGGCAAAGCAAGGCAACAACAAGCTCAGGGTGGATCTCGAGGATTCCACACAAATTCCGAGCACAAGCTAGTGGTCACTAGACCAGTTCACACGCAGGTTTATAACAGAGCCAGAGATACAGTGATCACAGCCTAGCAAGGGTAAACATGCAGGTATAGATATATATAGTGATCACAGTACAAGCAAAGTCAAGAGGTAAGCAAGTGAGGTCCAGTAGGCACAAGGCCTAGTAGAGTGCAGAAGCGCTGATGGTCACGAGGCTGAAGCGCCTTGGTGAACACATCAGCAGTGTTGGCCTCAGTGGCCACGTAACGAATACAAAGCTGACCGCGCTGCTGTAGCTCTCGAGCAAGGAAGTACCGCAGGGCGATGTGCTTCGTTCTGTGCTCCAGTCTGTGCTCCTCACACAAGGCAATGGCAGCCTTGTTGTCGACGTACAGTACTGGAGGAGAACGAGGCGGCTCTCCGAGGTCAGTCAGCAGGTAGGTCAGCCAGCGTAGCTCCTGGGCAGCCATGGCTGTGGCGTAGATCTCAGCCTCGCAACTGGAGCCGAGAACAGAAGAAGAGCGTGTAGAGCGCCAAGAAACTGAGCCAGAGCCAAGGCTGAAGGAGTAACCCTGAGACGACCGCTGAGTGGCCTGGTCGTCTGCCCAAGAAGCGTCTGAGTGCCCTGTGAGTACAACTCGGTCTCGCCCTCCAAGTACAAGCCCCATGCCCGACGTACTGCACAAGTAGCGCAACACCCTCTTAGCGGCATCCATGTGCTCCTTCCTGTGACGGCCAGGAGCGACATAGCGTGCAAGGATGCTAAGAGGGTATGCAAGGTCAGGTCGAGTGCAGGTCATCAGGTACATGAGGCAGCCCACAAGCTCTGGATACGGGCCACTCGGCTCTACGGACTCATCCGAAGGCAGAGCTGAGAGCGAGTGACCGGTAGGCAGAGGAGTGGACTGAGGCGAGGAGTACGTGAAGCCAAAGCGCTGGAGAACCTGCTGCACCATGTGTGACTGAGTCAAGGTGATGGTGCGCCGTGCTCTGTCCCGGGTGATCCGCAAGCCAAGATAGCTTGTCAGCTCACCCAGGTCTGTGCACGTGTGTCTCCTCTGCAGCTCCGACTTCACGTAGGCGAGTCCTGCAGTATCAGCAGTGGCAAAGACCAAGTCGTCGACGTACACGAGGATGTAGAACGGCGGCAGCGAAGTGTCGGTGCGCAGGAACAGCGACGGGTCAGCTGTAGAAGGCGCGAACCCAAGAGCCGCAAGTGTAGTCCTCAGTGTGTCGTGCCACTCACGCGGAGCCTGGCGGAGACCGTAGACCGGCCGCTGAAGTCTCCACTGGGTACCAGGAGGAAACGACCCAGTGAAGCCAGGGGGGCGGCGCAGCCAGATCTCCTCGTGCAGGCTGCCCTGCAAGAAAGCAGTGCTGAAGTCAAGTGAGTGAAGCTCGTAGTCACGGTGAGCGGCTATGTGCAGCAGCACCCGAAGAGTAGTCATCTTCGGGGTGGGGGAGAAGGTCTGGAAGAAGTCAACTCCCTCTCGCTGACTGAAGCCTCGAGCCACGTAACGCGCCTTGAAGACAGGCGGAGAACCCGGCGGCCGCTTCACCCTGAAAATCCACATGCCACTGACGATGTTCGCCCCAGGAGGGGGAACCTCGTCGACGTAGGTGCGTGTGGACTTCCAGGAAGCCATCTCTGCGTCCATAGCTGCCTGCCACTGAGAGGAGTAGGGACCTGCCATCGCCTCTGCGTAAGAGCGCGGGGTCGGGATGTTTGGTGCATCCGGGTCTCCCTCAGGGGCAACTAGCAAGGACACGAGACGGGGCAAAGCAGCAGCAAGACACTGGAACTCCTCCTGTCTGTCCTCAAGGACGTCCGTGCCAAGAGCACACTCACCCCCGACAGACGGAGGACAGACAGACTCAGACTCAGACTCAGCAACAAGGCTAGCAGCGTAGTCTAGACGACAGGCAGCAGCAAAGTCAACCAACTCAGCGACCAGAGCAGACGCAGCCGAGGACTCAAAGGTAGGGTCAGTGACAACAGTAGCGAGGAGACGCGTGACAGTAGGGTGCTCAGCACGATACCGGTCAGACTCAGGGTCCGGAACGTCAGGCAAAGAGGACGCAGGAGGTGACGGTAGAGGGACACGCTGAGGAGCAGTAGAGGGACGCAGAGTCATGTAGTGAGTGCCTGGGACAGGAGGAGGACGCTCACGACGGACACGACTACCAGTGCGAGCAGGACGAACAGGCGACGCAGGACGAGACTCAGGCTCACGACGCTCTGTAAGACCTCCTGTGGGACCAGTGTAAGGAGAGGGAGCAGGGAGAGGCGAGGTAGGCGGTAACTGTGACTGCGGCTGGACAGGCGGAGGACACTCTACGGAGGGAGGAGGACAAGGAGGAGGAGCCTGCCCAAGAACCTGCTGAAGGAGCGGTACGAAGTACGGTCGCGGCCGCGCAGCGTCTCCAGAAGCAGAGGAGACTCCAGCGGCCGGCTCCGCAGGACCAGTAGGAGCTCCAGCGTCCGGGTCCACAGCACCAGCAGCAGCTCCACCAGCCGGGTCCTCAGCACCAGTAGTAGCTCCAACGCCCGGGTCCTCAGCAGCAGCAGCAGCGCCACCGCTCGGGTCCTCAGCTCCAGCAGCAGCTCCACCGTCCGAGTCCTCAGCACCAGCAGCAGCTCCACCGTCCGGGTCCTCAGCACCAGCAGCAGCGCCACCGCCCGGGTCCTCAGCTCCAGCAGCAGCTCCAACGTCCGAGTCCTCAGCACCAGCAGCAGCTCCACCAGGCGGGTCCGCAGCACCAGCAGCAGCTCCAACGTCCAGGTCCTCAGCACCAGCAGCAGCGCCACCCCCAGGGTCCGCAGCACCAGGAGCACCACTCCGAAGACTGCAGCGCCGTGTGTACCACTCGCGGATCTGCTGAATGGGGGGGAGCTCCTGGGTAGGAGGGGAAGTACCGGGACGAGCTCCAGCAGCACCTCTCCGGAGGCGGCAGTACTCGAGGTACCTCTCCTGTAGCTGCTGGGAGGAGAGGGCTCCTCCAGGTGTAGCACGCTCAGTCTCAGTACCCCGAGACTCCGCACCTCCAGGCTCCACACCTCCAGGGTCCGCACCTCCAGGCTCAACACCCCCAGGCTCCGCACCTCCAGGCTCAACACCCCCAGGCTCAGCACCCCCAGACGCAGCACCCCCAGGCTCAGCACCCCTAGCAGGACGAGAGTCAACAGCTACCTCAACAGGCTCACCCGGGTCTACCTGGGACACACCTGAGGGAGCGGCACCCTGAGGGGGGAGGGGGTCTGGTACCTCAGCACCTGGAGCGAGGAAGAGAGGCGGGGGGGGGAGCGGGGCAGTGCGGTAGGGGAAGAGGCGGTAGTAGGGGACGGACTCGTCAAAAGTGACGTCCTGAGAGGCCAGGACACGCCGCGAGGTGGGGTGGTAGAACTGCCAACCAGGGGCGTCCGGGACAAAGCCAAGGAAGACACAGGGGACAGCGCGACGGGAGAGCTTGTCCGCGGACGTGTCGCGGACAAAAGCTCGGGATCCCCAGACCCGAAAACGCGACGCATCGCCAGCCTCTCCCGTCCAGCGCAGTGTCGGAGAAGTCTCGGGCAAGGAGACACGGGGCCAGAGGTTGAGCTGATGCGCAGCGTATCGGACTGCAAACGGCCACAGAAAATGGGGGGCAGCCGCATGGCTCAAGGAGGTACGAGCGACCTCCATGACCAGACCAATGCGGTGCTCAGCAACCCCATTCTGCTGTGGAGAGTCCGGAAGCGTGTACGACTGCTCAATGCCCTCCTGCTGACAGAAGGCCTCCAATAGGCCAGAGGAGAACTCCCCACCTCTGTCAGAGTGCAGACGCAGGACAGGGAAGTCGGAGCGGAAACGCTCACGGAGCTGGAGACGAGATCTGCGGATCCAAGGGATCAAGACATCAGGGACGTCACCCTTGGCGCGCAAGGGGAAGACCGTGGTGTAGCGCGAGAAGTCGTCAACAACAATCAGGAAGTACCTCTCCTGACCCTGACCACGGACGCGGGCTGGGCCCCACACGTCCATGTGAAGCGTCTGCAAGGGGGCAGTCGTCGGGGGAAAGGAGGAGGAGTGAGGAGCGGCGCGCTGCCGTCCCTCGACACAGGGAATACAGGGAGGAGCAGGCGAGTCGGGAAGGGGAGGGAGCACCCTGGGAAGACCAGCAACAAGGTCCCGCTGGTGCATGGCCCGAAGGCGCTGCACAGACGGGTGACCAAGGCGGTGGTGCCAAAGGACAGTCTCATGTGCCAGAGAGCGACACGAGCAGGGGGCGGACAGCTAACCTGACGCAGACGCAGACGCAGCTACCTGAGGGGACACAGTGGTCAGTGTGTAAAGGTCCGACCCCGGCTCCCGAGTGAAGGTAGCCAGGTGGCGACCCGTCCGAGCACACGTGCAGTGTGTCACGCGCTCGTAGGCAGGGGTGAACTGGTGAACACCCCCGTCCTGGAGCGCACTACCTGCCACCAAGTTCGTAGAAAACGAGGGGAGGTAGAGACCTGACAGCGTGCCGGACGGGACCGCCGGACAAGGAAGGACAGTGGAGGAGGTCGCAATGACCGGACCCCCAGAGGGGTCAGCAAGGGAGACAGCAACTGGCCGAGCGAGGGGCTCAAGGACAGTGCGGTCACGAAAGAAAGAGCGAGAAGCACCTGAGTCCAGTGTGAAGGTGTGCAGTGCTGCAGTCGACTCAGTACCAGGGGGCACAGATGCACTAGCACCTAGGGCAGCAGCCTCACCAGGACCTGCGGGAGCGGACGCACTAGCACCTAGAGCGGCAGCCGGACTGGCCTGAATGCCCGGGTCGGGCGGAACACGCAAGTACTGAGCACCCTCTCCACTAATAGACATCGCATACATGGCAGTGAGAATAGCATCAAAGTCTAAAGCCCAAATATCAACACCCCTCTTTTCCAGCTCAGGCCAGCGCGGCAGCTCAGCGGCAGTAGGAAACTGGGTGCGCCACGCGTCGGTAAGGCGGGCGAAGCAGCGCTGCGTGGGGTGCGGCCTCCCACACTGCTGGCCGCTGCGGTCACCAGTGCGAATGACGTACGTGCAGGTAAAGCCACGCTGCGCATACCACTCACGGGCGGCCTGAAGCGTCGGGGCGGACTGCTGACTCTGCCCTCCGCCAGTGCCCCCACGACCACCACCCCCTCCGCCTCCGCCCCGGCCACCTCCACCCCTGCCGCCACCACGACCACCTCCGCCTCCGCTGCCGCCTCCGCCCCTGCCACCACTCCCGCCGCTGCTGTCGCCTCCCCCACTACCGCCACTAGCCTCCTCAGCCGCGCCTCCACTCCCACCGCCTCCACCCCCACCTCCTCCGCCGCCACCCCCGCCCCTGCCCCCTTTGCCCCTGCGGCGCCCGCTCGAAGCAGACGCGGTCCCGACCTTCTCAGCACCAAGGAGGTCGACAGCAGCAGCAGAGGCGACAGAGGGGAGGAGGGGGGAAGGGGAACACCCCTCGAAGAACGGGGTGCGGGGGTCGCCACGAGAGGTGCCTACAGCGACGATGCTCGCCTCAGCTGCAAGCAGTTCCTTCTCGAGGAGGGCAACAGTGAGCTCAGTGGGGGAGCGAGAGAGGAAGTGGTCCCTGACTGCGCGCAGAGAGTCAGGGAGGCGGGTGACGATGTGGTAGAGAGTGATCCAGAGCGGGGGGGGGTTGCTAGTGAGAAACTCGGCAGGCATAGCAGCGCGAAAGCGGGCCTCACTAGTCTTAAGGTGGGTGATGAGGTCTGCGACAGTGTGAAAGGAGGCTAGGTCGGGGAACAGGTAGGGAAGAGTGAGGCGGCCTAGCGTGGCAGAAGCGGGTGAGGAGTAACGGGCAACTACAGCGGTGTAGAGGTCCCTAGCAGTCTTGCACTGGCCAAAGTGCTCGCGCTCATCTAACGGCAGGGAGTTGCGGATGGCAAAGCGAGCGTGGGCGTCACGAGTCTGCCACTGGGAGCGGGTAGTGCTGTCAGCATCAGTAGCAGGGGCAGGAGCATGGCCGAGGGCGTGGTCATACAGTGAGATGTCCTCCTTGGCAGTGAGCTGTAGGAAAAGGTGCAGGTCATCGAGCCAGGTGTCAAATTTCACTGGGCGGCCCTCAGCATCGAAAGCAAGTACGGGAGGACTGGCCATAGTGGTAGCCGTAGTAGCAGTAGGAGCAGTAGCAGTAGCAGTAGGATCAACAGGGCTGCTAGAACGGTCGACGCGGCTCGGTCGGGCGGCGCGGCTCAGTTCAGGTAGGGCGGCGCGGCTCGGTTCGGGCTGCGCGGCTGCGCGAAGCCGCTAAGAGGGGCGGGACTGGGTCGCGGGGGGCCTCTAAGCGGGGCTCGACGGGGCCGTGGGGCCGGTAAGCGGGGCGCAGCGGGGTCGGGGGAAGGGCCGTGTGGTGGCGGGCGACGGGGCCGCGGGGCCTCTAAGCGGGGCGCGCACGGGGTCGACGGGGCCAGGGGGGGCCGCTAAGCGGGGCGCGCGTGGGGTCGACGGGGCCAAACGGGGCCGTAAGCGGGGCGCGCGCGGGTCGACGGGGCCAAACGGGGCCACTAAGCGGGGCGCGAAGGGGTCGACGGGGCCAAACGGGGCCGTAAGCGGGGCGCGCGCGGGTCGACGGGGCCAAACGGGGCCGTAAGCGGGGCGCGCGTAGGTCGACGGGGCCAAACGGGGCCTCTAAGCGGGGTGCGGGCGGGTCGACGGGGCCAAACGGGGCCGTAAGCGGGGCGCGCACGGGTCGACGGGGCTAAGCGGGGCCACTAAGCGGGCCGCGGGCGGGTCGACGGGGCCAAACGGGGCCTTAAGCGGGGCGCGCACGGGTCGACGGGGCCTCTAAGGCGCGACGCGCGAGTCACTAAGGGGCGGCGCGCGGGGTCGACGGGGCCTTAAGGGGCCGTACACGAGGGCGCACGAGGGCGCTGAGGGGGAGGCGCTAACGCGACGCTCCGACAGTAGATAGGTAGGTAGGTAGTCAGTGGTGGGCCCTAAGAACGGTCCTAGCGAAGGACCTGCTCTGAAACCATGTCAACAAGAAGAGACTGGAATGAATGAACTAACAGAGAAATCAGTACAAATAGCAAACCCTAGAATTGTGTACCCCATATAGGCTAACCCACTGTAGCCTAACAAACCCAACATATATAATGTTTGACACTCCAAACGTTCGTCCCCGCAACAACCCTATCACAAAGGAAGCACCTGTCGCAGCTGGCGATGCGGGACCGTCGCAACTCGGGCTAGAATCGGAAATGGGCAAGATTGACCCCCCCATGATCTCACCGTCATCAAAGGAGCCTGTAACCATTGATGGTTCCCCTGCGCATGCCGTCAAGCCCCCCGATCATTACAAGTAGTCAGCTCTGTCATTCGTACCCCCCTCCTTTGTCACCACCACATGAAGATGTGACACCAAGCGATGGGACACCCGACTCGTCTACCTCTTGTAGCAAACCAACAACAGTTGCTAAGCTGTACGCTAAAGCGCATGACCGTTTTACCAGTCGGTGGAGTACACAAATTCCGTAGTTATTACTAACCAGAACCACCACTTGTCTCCCTGCTTTTACGGCTCAGTATTTTCCAGGTCGAGTGCGCGCTGCTAGCATCGCTTGTGGTTGTTCAAGGTTCCCAAAACGAATGCAGATGCAAAGGATGCCATAGCTAAAAGCATGTGTTGTATGAGAAATTGTCAAGATGAAAGGTGTAGAGCTGAGAGAACTCACAAGGATAAAATGTGTTCTTGTGATTGCAAAAGTATCTTTAGCGAGACTCATTGCATGAAACGTTAAAACACACCCTGCTCTAAAGTGAGAACAAATGTCGGGTACATGTCTGGTGTAGTAAGAATTCGCATACGTGAAGATTGGTAGCTTGTTGACACAATATCCGTTACACGCTTGGTGAGCTGCCACACCACAGCACCATATGATTGTGCAGGTAACGCGAAACCCTAAACAGGTCATGGCACGCAATACACCATGCACGAAGTCGTATCCTTCAATGCTCTACGTAGTATCTACAGTAGATTTTTAGGAGGCGCCGGGCTAGAGAACGTGATAGTCGCATCATCGTGCACAAGCATCAAGATCTGTTATACGCCTTAAAAGCTTGTATGATATTGGCTAAGCCAACATTGCGGCATATAATCACCTGTTACATCACCATCGAACCACGCGACGTGGTGGATTGTAATGTGGCTTAGGAGATGGCAGGCAACGTTGCGCTTATGGCTCGTAAACCGCCTTTCGAAACGAGTGAGGTGAACAGTATTAAAAATGCAACGATGGAGGTGCATTTTGTCAAACGGAGCATGCGATGCATGGTGTTGCGATGCCGCCTGTATCTTACCTGTGCGTCTGTGTATGGTGCCTTGGGCACTTCATGCAATGCACAGCGTTCACTTCACACAAGCTGCACAGTGATGACTGCCGAAGAGAACGCAGGCGGCACCTTCGTTTCCTTGCCCGCCAACCTTTGCTGACATCAATGACTATTTTGGTGACGCATTTTTGAATGTTGAAGACGAGCCAACAACATATGCTGAAGATTCGGGAGACATTCCAAAGGTGTGTCTGAAGGTTGTTGTTTGTTTTGGGTTTGTCACGTATGCACGTGAATAGCAGACTCAACCAAGTCACCTGATGTTCATGTTCCTTACTGGGCACTGAGGCCCAACACCTTGGTGAGACAAGCACCAGCGACGAAGTGCCATCGGAGGATGGGTCCGACCACGAGAGCAACTTCGACAATAGTGATTCTATTGAAAGCGATAATAAAGTGACCACCGTCGATGAGAGCAAGTACAACACTGCCTTGAAGTTTATCCGCTTCGTCATCGAATGCAATTGCAGCCAATGCCTCGGTGGAGCCTGCACGGCCTGGTTTTTTAAACTCCTGCGCGACCCACGTATAGATCTGGATGCTATAAGCCGTTGGAGTACCAAATACGCCGTCTTTTGGTATGGATTTAGCCTCATCATAGCGAGGCGTGTGTACAGGCAAGTGAAAGTGCAGGTCGTCCACACCTTCAAGTGTCATAATAATGTGTTGTGTAGGCTGTAGTGGGGTAGCCTGTATGGGGTACAACCCAATAAGGGTTAGTACTTGTACCCAACACTTTCATAGTTCATTCATTCCTGCTGCTAGATTCTGACATGGTTTCATAGCAAGTCCTGTTCCAGGACTGTTCTCGTTAGGGCCCACGCGATCGTACCCAGCCCGTCGCGGTGCCCCACCAACCGCGCATGCCCTGCCCTGCCCTGCGTTGCGCCGCCCCGCGCACGCCCTGCCCTGCTTTACGTTGCGTCGCGTTGCCCGCGCACGTCCTTCCCTACGTCGCGCCACCCTGCGCGCGCCCTGCCCGCGTCGTGCCACCTGCGCGCACCCTACCTTGTACCGCGCCGCTCCGCGCACGCCCTGCCTGCGTCGCGCCGCGCGCGTACGCCCTACCCTGCCCGTCGCGCCACCCGCGCACTCCTTGCCCCGCGTCGCGCTGCCCGCGCCCGCCTTCCCCTGCGTCGCGCCGCCCGCACACGCCCTGCCCTGCGTCGCGCCGCCCCGCGCACGCCCTGCCCTGCCTGCGTGCCGCCCTGCTGGCCGCGCGCTGCCTATTTTTTGCCCGCGCGCTGCCCTGCCAGCAGCGCACCACCCCTGCCTGCCCGCGCGCTGCCCTGTGCAGACCCGCGCGCCGCCTCGCTTGCCGCGCGCCGCTCCTGCTTGCCTGCGCGCCGCCCTTTTGCAGCCCGCGCCCCGCCCTTGCCTGGCCGTGCACCGCCCTTTACAGCCCTCGCGCTACCATTCTACCCGCGCGCCGCTCTGCCCTGCCTGCGCACTGCCCTGCCCTGCCCTGCGCGCCACCCTGCTCTACTAGCTATGGCTACTCTCAGTGTTCTCGAGTTCGAACCTGAGAGCCGTCCCATCCAGTTCGATACGTGGCTCGATAACTTACAGCTGTTCTTACTGAGCGATTCTAGAGACAGCGCTTCGTTGTTTGACCACACGTCTGGAGCCTCTCTTGCCCCTCCCGACACAGCTGACAGTGCGACTCGCTCACAGTGGCTTACCCGTGACGCTGCCGCTCGCCTAGCCGTTCGCAACCACCTGCCATTAGCCAAACGCGCTCACTTTGGCCAGCACAAGACTGCTAAAGCCCTGTACGACGCTGTAGTCGCTCGTTACTCCTCCCCTGCCACTGCTGCTCTAGGCCGACTCATACTGCCCTACCTCTTTCCCGAACTGTCCTCCTTTGCCACTCTTGCGGACCTCATCACCCACCTTCGCACTAGCGACACTCGCTACCGCGCCGCGCTTAAAGCCGAGTTCCTAGACAAGAACCCGCCCCCGATGTACATCACTCTCTACTTCATCGTCACCCGCCTCCCTGACTCTCTTCGCGCAGTCAGGGACCACTTTCTCGCCCTTGACCCCACCTCACTGTCGACCTGCTCGAGGAGCTCCTCCTTGCGGTTGAGACTAGCATAGTCGCTGTAGGTGCTGCTCGTGGCACTCCTCGCACGCCCTTCTTTGAGGGGTGCTCCCCCTCCCCCCTTGCCCCCTCTGTTGCTTCTGCTGCTGCTGTTGACTTCCTTGGTGCTGAGGAGGTCGGCGCTGCTTCTGCTCCTAGTGGGAAGCGCCGCAGCGGCAAGGGCAAGGGAGGCAAGAGTGGTGGAGGTGGCAGCAGAGGGGGTGGTGGTGGGAGTGGTGGCGGGAGTGGGGGCGTCGCTGGGGGCGGTGGCGGCAACGGTGAGAGTGGTGATGGTGGTCGTCGCGGCAGTGGGAGTGGTGGCAACGGTGGTGGCGGCAATGGGAGTGGTGGCGGCGGCTGTGGTGGTGGTCGGGCTGGAGCCGTTCAGCGGCAGCAGCAGTAGCGTCCGCGTGAGACCCCTTCGCCCCAGCAGCTTCGTGAGTGGTTTGCTCAGCGTGGGGCGTCTGGGGGTAGTGCTCGCTGCCTGTACGTCATTCGCACAGGTGACCGCACTGGTCAGACATGCGGGAAGTTTCACACACAGCATCACTGCTTCTCCCGCCTTGACGACGCTTGGCGCGCAGAGTTTGGCGACGAGGCAGAGCTTCCCTGCTGGGCAGAGCTGCTTAGGTCTGGTGTTGATATCTTTGCTCTTGACTATGACGCTATCCTTGGTGCCATGTATGCTTTGACTGTTAGTGCTGAGGGTGACTGTTACCTGTGTGTGCAGCCCGACCCAGGTATAGAGGCTACTGCTCTAGGTGCTAGTGAGTCTGCTCTCCCTGGTACTGCGCCTGCTGAGGCCTTACACACCGTCACACTTGACTCAGGTGCTTGTTTCTTTCGTGACAGTACCACAGTCACACCACTCCCTGCACCCGTTGCAGTCTCACTGGCTGACCCCTCAGGGGGCCCGGTTCTTGCACGTTCCTCCACTGTTCTCCCGTGTCCGGCGGTTCCGTCCGGCTCACTGTCAGGTCTCCACCTCCCCTCGTTCTTGACGAACTTGGTGAGTAACGCAGTCCTTCAGGATGCATGGGTTGATACCTTTACCCCTGGAGGACAGCGTGTGGCGATCTGCACGTGCTCCCGGACTGGCCGTCACCTGGCCACGTTCATCCGTCGGCCTGGGTCGAGACTGTACACACTGACTGCTGCGCCTCCTCAAGTCGCTGCGTCTGGTCTAGTGTCTGTGTCAGGTCAAGTAGCAGCCTCTTGCTCGTGTCGCCTCCTGTCGCACCAGACTCTCCTTTGGCACCACCGCCTTGGTTACCCCTCCCTGCCATGCCTCCGTGGCATGCACTCTCGCCTACTTGTCTCTGGTCTTCCCAGGTCTCTGCCTCCCCTCCCACCCTCGCGTGCCCCGCCCTTCATTCCTTGTGTAAAGGGGCGGCAGCGCGCCGCTCCTCACTCCTCCTCGTTTCCCCCGACGACTGCTCCCCTGCAGACTCTCCACATGGACGTTGGGGCCTAGCCCGCGTCTATGGACAGGCCTACGAGCGATACTTTCTGCTGGTTGTTGACGACTACTTGCGTTACTCCACGGTCTTCTCCTTGTGCAGCAAGGGGGAGGTCCCTGATGTCTTGATCCCTTGGATCCGCGCTGTCCGTCTCCAGCTCCGCGAGCGGTTCGGGACGGAGTTTCCCGTCCTGCGTCTGCACTCTGACAGAGGTGGTGAGTTCTCCTCCAACCTCTTGCGGGACTTTTGTCGTGGGGAGGGCATCCTCCAGTCGTTCAAGCTTCCGGCCTCCCCGCAAAAGAATGGGGTTACTGAGCGCCGCATTGGCTTAGTCATGGAGGTGGCCCGTACCTCCATGATCCATGCGGCTGCTCCCCATTTTCTGTGGTCGTTTGCGGTCCGGTACGCTGCGCATCAGCTCAACCTCTGGCCCCGTGTCTCCTTGCCGGAGACCTCGCCTACACTACGTTGGACGGGGGAGGTTGGCGATACTTCGGTGTTCCGGGTCTGGGGCTCTCGTGCCTTTGTCCGCGATACCTCCGCGGACAAGCTCTTATCCCGCACCGTTCTCTGTGTCTTCCTTGACTCCCCACCAGACGCGCCTAGCTGGCAGTTTTACCACCCCACCTCGCGCCGTGTTCGGCCCTCTCAGGACGTCACGTTTGACGAGTCGGTTCCCCTACCGCAGTGCCCCTCCCCCCCCCCCCCCTCGCACCCCCCCGCCGCTCTTCCTCGCTCCAGGTCCCCCTCCGGTAGACCCCCTTCCCCCTCAGGGTCCTGCTCCTTCAGGTGTGTCTCAGGTAGACCCACTTCCCTTGGCTGAGCCTGTCGAGGTCACTGGTGACTCAGGTGCCGCTGAGGGTGGTGCTGCTCGGGGTGCTGCGTCTGGGGGTACTGAGCCTGCGAGTGCGGAGTCAGGGGGTAATGAGCCTAAGTGTGAGAGTACGACGGCTTATGCCAGCTATGCATGCTTGCCTTTACTTTATTATGCTACTTCTAGCTTAGGTTTATTTTATGCATGCATGAATTGCTTGAATTCCTAGGCTAGGTGCTTTCCTATATTTTATTATAGTTATAGCACCGAGCTAGGTTGCGTACACCGAATTCTGGGCTATTCGGTTGCCACCGAATTGCCTTCTACCGAATTCGGGAAGGGTCTGTTCGGGACGCTTCGCGACCCCCAGAACCTTCGCGTAACACCTGGTTACTGCCCCTTGTGTCGAGCCTATATATAGCCTCGTGTTGTACCCAGGTGATCATTCAATTCGATTCAATTCAAACTCTCTTTTCTGAGCTCGATCCTAGATCCTCACACTTGGTAATCAGAGCTCGTTTACACGCGAAGTTCTTTCGACCACTAAGAACCAGTCTTAAAAAAACCGCGGGGGCGACGCAGATAAACATCGATTTTGGGTACGTAAAACCGGTTCCGTGTTTTTCCGCTCCTCCTCGATTCGGTTTTTCGGACGCGTAATGTCAGGCATGGAAGGCCAGGGCGACAACTACGCGACAACGAGCGACGTCGCGAGCCTCCGCACCGACATGGAGCAGACGCAGGCGACGCTTCGTCGACTCGAGGCTTTTCTGACAAGCCATCCGGTTCTCGCCACGACAGCAGCAGCGACTGCAACGACTGCAGCACCGACAACTCCAGCAGCAGTGGCGACACCGACATTTCACGGTCCGATGGCACCACTGACGCCGAACCTCGAAGCAGCACGACCGAGGCTCCCGGAAGCGTTCGATCCAAGCGCGAAGGGATCCGACGTCCGGCGTTTCGTGGCAATCCTCGAAATTTACTTCGAGGCCATTGGCTGTTCGACCCCGACACACGACGCAACACGAATCCGGCTCGCAGCGACACTGTTACGTGGACCGGCACTCGAGTGGATCTACAACACCGACGTGGCCCGCGGGGAGAAATCGTGGACGCAGTTTCGGGCAGAATTAATCGGGCGTTTCGAACCAATTAATACTACCTACATGGCGCGACAACAAATTCATCGGCACAAGCAGTACAGTAGTGTAACGCAGTACACGCAGCAGATGGAGCTCCTGTTCACCCGCATCCCCGACCTGACCGAAGGCGAAAAAATCCAGGCGTACACAGAAGGGTTAAAATTGGAGATTCGGCGGCAGGTGATCGCGGCGAATAACGACAGCTACAGAGACATCGTGCGTGCAGCCGAACCGTACATTCGGCACGGAGCGATCGGCACCCCCCACGTTCGCCGAACCGATGGACATCGACAAATTCGACGCGAAGCAGCAGCCGACCAAATGCGAATTTTGCGGCGCAGCAGGGCATCAGATTTTGTCGTGCTACAAGATGAAGAAAGTACGTGCGATCATGCAGGGCGGTAACAGTGGAGCACCCCCGAAGTAAAAAAACGGGAATCGCCAGTAGCCGCGGATCGAACTGGCGATCGCGTAAAGATCCGAAAAGCGAAAAAGGGCGACAACGTGGCGACTTCGGAGCGGGCGAAAAAAGGAGAAAATGATGGCGCGAATATAAAACGTCACGACCGGCCGGCATCAGGGGAAATCGTCAAGGCGACTGGTGGCTCCGCGAAAAAAGACTCTGCACCGACCGGGAAACTCCAGCCGGACCCCCACGAAAGTAAGAATTCGTTAAAAGTATCCTATAAAGATACTCTAACGAAAAATATTGCTTCTCGTGGTTTTCAAGCCTTTGAAAAATTCAGGGGAGAGTTAGAGGCCAAGAAAAAGCCTTTAACAATTATTCAGGTACCTGCAAATTTGGGCAAAGTATTACGGAGCGTAGAAAAGGGTCGTGCGTTCCGTGGTGTTAATATTCTCTCCCCGCAGCATAGTGTTAAGGCTCCCCGTTGCCCACAGGTGAAGCCTACATAGCTGCAAAGGCTTAGAGGAGACATCCAGGCTCAGGAGAAATTATACAAGCCTCGGAAAAATCCTCCTACCCCCCAGGTGAAGTTGGAAAGTGCTGAGTCGGGTATAGGAACTAGGGAAGGTATTCATCTTGATGTACCCTATGATCCTATTAATGAGACCCTCTTTGGCTACTCAGCGCAGCAGAAACCACTACTCCTCGAGGTGTTATGCAAAGGACGACGCCTCCAGGCACTGGTGGACAGCGGTGCATCTCACTCGGTGTGCGACCGCGAGACATTGGAGAAAATTGGAGAGAAGGCGGAGGAGACCCAGTTTTCAGCAACCATGGTGGACGGTACGAAACTTCCCATCCACGGCGAAGCATCCTTGCAGCTGCATATAGGTGCGTTACGATGGAAGCCGAAGTTACCAGTCACCAACATCAAAGGGTTAGATTTTATCTTGGGGCGAGATTTCCTGAAGCGGTTCAACCCCGAGATCGATTGGGTCAACAGCAGGGTGTGCATCTACAAAAACAGGAAGCAGATAGCACTGCGAAGCTGGACGGATACAGGGGATATTCCTGAAACGACACTGGCACGGTTCGAACAGACGGTGAACGAGAGTAACACGTCTAGCACTGGTCATGGCAGCAGCAGAAGAGGTGAAACCGGGTTCCGAGCTACCCGCAGCAGTGAAAGAAGTCTTGGAGCAGTACAAAGACATCATGCCCGACGACCTACCTGCAGGCGTACCTCCAGCACGCACCCACGAGCACGAGATCGTGGAGGAACCAGGTGCGAAACCCGTCTCACGTGCACCATACCGACTGAGTCCGACCGAGCTGACAGACATGAAAAAACAGATCGAATATTTACTGGACAGACAACTGATCCGCCCATCCACATCTCCCTACGGTGCACCAGTTCTCTTCACGCCAAAACCAGACGGCAGTTTACAGATGTGCATCGACTACCGCGCACTGAACAAACAGACAGTTAAAAATAAATACCCCATACCGCGCATCGACGACTTACTGGACCAACTGCGTGGTGCAACAGTTTTCTCGAAGCTGGACCTACGGTCAGGTTACTGGCAGATCAAGATGGCGGACAACTCGATCCACAAAACGGCGTTCCGTACGAGATACGGCTCCTACGAATACTTGGTGATGCCGTTCGGACTCTGCAACGCACCAGCAACGTTTCAGGCGGAGATGAACCACATCCTTCGACCCCTGCTGGACGAGTGCGTAGTGGTGTACCTGGATGACATTCTCATCTACTCCAAGAACATGAAGGAGCACGTGGAGCATCTGCGGAAGGTGTTCGAAATCCTGCGGAAGAATAAGTTCTACGTGAAGCTGTCCAAGAGCGACTTCGCACTGGAGAAAGTGCAGTTTCTCGGGCACATGGTGAGTGCCAAGGGCGTGCACGTGGACCCGCGGAAAATCGAAGCCGTTAAAAAGTGGAAGGTTCCGGAAAACGTGAAAGAGTTGCAGCAGTTCCTCGGCTTCGCCAACTACTACAACAGGTTTGCGCCGCAGTACGCTAAGATAGCAGCGCCACTGACCGACCTACTGAAAAAGGATACGCCCTTCAGATGGGATACTCCTCATCAGCAAGCCATGGAACAGCTACAGACAGCACTGACCACAGCGCCAGTACTCATCCTACCGGATCCAGACAAGGACTACGTAGTTGAAGCAGACGCTAGTGACCAGGCAGTCGGAGCAGTACTGATGCAGGATCACGGTAATGGTTTACAGCCTATCGCCTACCTCAGTAAGAAGTTACACGGAGCGGAACCGAACTACCCCATTCACGACAAGGAAGCCTTAGCTATAGTCGTAGCCTTCAAGGCGTGGAGGTGTTACCTAGAGGGAGCCAAGACCACAGTATACACTGACCACTGCAGTCTCAAATACCTGAAGTCGCAGCCGACGCTCTCACGACGACAGGTGCGGTGGGTGGATTTCTTGGAAACTCACTTCCACTACGACATCGTCTACAAACCCGGGCTCCACAACAAAGCTGACGCGTTGAGCCGCCCCGGTCATGTAGCAGGCATCCAGCTCGACGGGATGAACCCTCTGCTCAAGGGTCTATTCCAACATGGGTACTCCGTGGACGGCGAGATCGCAACGGCAGAGAAACAGAAGCTGTTACAGTGGGAGAAAGACTTAGCGGTAAGGAAGGGTTCAGGAAAGATTTGGGTACCGAATTACGCCCCGCTACGGCAGATCCTATTAGAGGAATTTCATGACGTACCTTACGCGGGACATTTCGGGAGCAACAAGACATTAGCGGGAATAGCGAAGTATTACTACTGGCCCCGGATGGCAGCAGACGTGCAGCAGTTCGTCACCTCATGCGACATGTGCCAGCGGATGAAGAGTAGCAAGCAGAAAAAAGCAGGGTTACTTCAACCTCTACCCGTACCGGAGCAGCCATGGCAGGTCGTTAGCCTCGACTTCATCACAGGACTTCCCTCGACCTCACGGGGACACGATTCCATCCTCGTAGTAATATATAAGTTCTCCAAAATGGGTCATTTCATACCGACCAACGCCACAGCTACAGCTAAAGCAACTGCTCGCCTCTTCTTCGACCGCATCATCACCATCCACGGCATCCCCGCTACACTTATCTCAGACAGAGACCCAAAATTCACAAGTAAGTTCTGGAAGGAGCTTATGGGACTGCTGGGGACCAAGCTTGCCATGTCTTCAGCATACCATCCCCAGACTGACGGACAGACGGAGCGACTCAATCAGGTGGTTGAACAGTTACTGCGTACAGCTTGCAAAGATGACATCAGCCACTGGGACACACAGTTACCGACCTTAGAGTTCGCTTACAACAACGCCTCGCATGCGGCCACAGGGAAAACCCCTTTCTTCCTGTGTTACGGACGGGAACCACTCACACCACAGCAGCCAACCACACCGGCACACGTCCAAGCCGCACACAACTTCGTCACCACCATGCAGCAGCTATGGGAGAAGACTCAGCGGCGTCTCACCACGATGCAGAACTCCCATAAGCAGTATGCCGATCGCCAGCGACGAGATCACTCAGTAGTAGTCGGAGATCAGGTGCTTCTTGACACGCGCAACTTGAACCTGTCTCACCTACCATCCAAACTTCGGCCTCGCTTCTGTGGTCCTTTTCTCATGGAGGCACAGGTGACACCAGTTACATTCCGCTTGCGCTTACCAGATACGTGGAAGCTTCACAATGCTTTCCATGTTCAGCTACTGAAACCCTACAAGGACCCCGATCAACAGTTCCAGGGACGGCAGCTACCGCCACCTCCACCTGTTCTTGTGCAGGATGAACCAGAGTACGAGATCGAGCGCGTTCTCACTCATCGGCGCCGCGGCGGCAAGACCCTCGAGTTCCTGATACGCTGGAAGGGATACGACCCCACTGAGGACAGTTGGGTTGCAGAAGCTGATATGGGCAACGCACGTCGTGCTCTCAAGGACTATCTTGTCAAGCAGGGTGTATCTCATGCCACCCAGCTTTGAGGGGGGGACGTGTGAGAGTACGACGGCTTATGCCAGCTATGCATGCTTGCCTTTACTTTATTATGCTACTTCTAGCTTAGGTTTATTTTATGCATGCATGAATTGCTTGAATTCCTAGGCTAGGTGCTTTCCTATATTTTATTATAGTTATAGCACCGAGCTAGGTTGCGTACACCGAATTCTGGGCTATTCGGTTGCCACCGAATTGCCTTCTACCGAATTCGGGAAGGGTCTGTTCGGGACGCTTCGCGACCCCCAGAACCTTCGCGTAACACCTGGTTACTGCCCCTTGTGTCGAGCCTATATATAGCCTCGTGTTGTACCCAGGTGATCATTCAATTCGATTTAATTAAAACTCTCTTTTCTGAGCTTGATCCTAGATCCTCACACTAAGCGTGCAGAGCCTGGAGGTGCTGAGCCTGAGCGTGCGGAGCCTGGGGGTGCTGAGCCTGCGGGTGCGGAGCCTGGGCGTGCTGAGCCTGAGCGTGCTGAGCATGGGGGTGCTGAGTCAGGGAGTGCTTAGCCTGGTGGTGCTGCGTTTGCTGGTAGTCCTCCGGGTGCCTCGCCGCAGCGATCTAGCCAGCGAGAGCCTCTCTCACCATAGCAGCTGCACGAGTGGTTTTCTCGGCGCACCCGCCTTCAGAGTCGCGCTACAGGAGCTGGAGGCGCTAGAGCTGGAGGCGCTGGAGCTGGAGGCGCTGGCGCTGGAGGCGCTGGCGCTGGAGGTGCTGGAGCTGGAGGCGCTAGAGTTGCAGGCGCTGGAGCTGGAGGCGCTGGAGCTACGGGCTCTTGAGCTGCTGGAGGCGCTGGAGCTGGAGGCACTGGAGCTAGCGGTGCTGGAGCTGGAGGTGCTAGAGCTGGGGGGCCTGTGCAGCAGCGACCGTTTTTCTTGCCGGCGCTGGAGCTGGAGGCGCTGGAGCTACGGGCTCTTGAGCTGCTGGAGGCGCTGGAGCTGGAGGCACTGGAGCTGGCGGTGCTGGAGCTGGAGGTGCTAGAGCTGGGGGGCCTGTGCAGCAGCGACCGTTTTTCTTGCCGCCGCCGCAGCTGAGCTCCCTACCGCCCGAGTCGGTGCTCCGTCAGGTTCTTAGTCTTCCTTCGTCCACTGCCCTTCCTCCCGACGCACCAGTGCCTGCCCCCCCTCCTTACACGGAGCAACCGGTCTCCCTTACAGAGCGTCGTGAGCCTGCGTCTCGTCCTGCCTCCCCTGTTCGCACTGTTCGCCGTGCTCGTCGTGTCCCTCGTCCGCGTCCTCCTCCTGTGCCAGGTACTCACACAATAGCACTTCGTCCTTCCTCTGTTCCAAAGCGTGTCCCCCTGTCGTCTCCTCCTGCGTCCTCTCTTCCTGACGTTCCGGACCCTGAGTCTGACTTGGTTCGTGCTGCCAGCCCTACTGTCACACGTCTCCTAGCCACTGTTGTCAATGACCCTTTTTTTTACAAGTCCACTGCTGCGTCTGCCTTAGTTGATGAGCTTGTTGACTTTGCTGCTGCATGTCGTCTAGACTACGTCGCTAGTCTTGTTGCTGAGTCTGAGTCTGTCTGTCCTCCGTCCGTTGGGGGTGAGTGTGCTCTTGGCACGGACGTCCTTGAGGACATGCAGGAGGACTTTGAGTGTCTTGCAAATGGTGTACCTCATCTCGTGGCCATGCTGCTTGCACCTGAGGGAGACCCGGATGCACTGGACATCCCGACCCCGCGCTCTTACGCAGAGGCGATTTCGGGTCCCTACTCCTCTCAGTGGCAGACATCCATGGACGCAGAGATGGCATCGTGGAAGTCCACAGGCACCTACGTCGACGCAGTTCCCCTCCTGGGGCGAACATAGTCGATGGCATGTGGATTTTCAGGGTGAAGCGGCCGCCAGGTTCTCCGCCTGTCTTCAAGGCGCGTTACGTTGCTCGAGGCTTCAGTCAGCGACAGGGAGTTGACTTCTTCCAGACCTTCTCCCCTACCCCAAAGATGACCACTCTTTGGGTGCTGCTGCACGTTGCCGCTCAGCGTGACTACGAGCTTCACTCACTTGACTTCAGCACAGCTTTCCTACAGGGCAGCCTGCATGAGGAGATCTGGCTGCGCCGCCCACCTGGCTTCACTGGGTCGTTTCCTGCAGGTACCCAGTGGAGCCTCCGACGGCCAGTCTACGGTCTCCGCCAAGCGCCTCGTGAGTGGCACGACACACTGAGGACGACACTTGCGGCTCTTGGGTTTGCTCCTTCGACTGCTGACCCATCGCTGTTTCTGCGCACCGACACTTCATTGCCGCCGTTCTATATCCTCGTGTACGTCGACGACTTGGTTTTTGCCACTGCAGACACTGAGGCACTGGCACTTATGAAGTCGGAGCTGCAGAAGAGACACACGTGCACATACCTGGGTGAGATGCGCAGCTATCTTGGCTTTCAAATCACTCGGGACAGAGCACGCCGCACCATTACCTTGACTCAGTCACACATGGTGCAGCAGGTCCTTCAGTGCTTCGGCTTCCAGTTCTCCTCACCACAGTCCACTCCTCTGCCTACCGGTCACTCGCTCTCAGCTCCACCTTCGGACGAGTCCGTAGAGCCGAGTGGCCCATATCCAGAGCTTGTGGGCTGCCTCATGTACCTGATGACGTGCACGCGACTTGACCTTGCGTACCCTCTTTGCATCTTGGCATGCTACGTTGCGCCTGGGAGACACCGGCGAGAGCACTAGGAGGCCGCTAAGAGGGTGCTGCGCTACTTGTGCAATACATCAGGCATGGGGCTTGTGCTTGGAGGACAGGGTCGAGTTGTCCTCACTGGACACTCAGACGCCTCTTGGGTTGATGACCTGGCTACGCAGCAGTCGTCACAGGGTTACACCTTCAGCCTTGGCTCCGGCTCTGTTTCTTGGCGTTCTACCCGCTCGTCTTCTGTTCTCAGCTCCAGCTGTGAGGCTGAGATCTACGCAGGGGCCATGGCTGCACAGGAGTTACGCTGGCTCACCTACCTGCAGACCGACTTGGGAGAGCGTCATCGTTCTCCTCCAGTTCTATACGTAGACATCAAGGCCGCTATCGCCTTGTGTGAGCAGCATAGACAGGAGCACAGAACGAAACACATCGCTCTTCGTTACTTCCTTACTCGAGAGTTGCAGCAGCATGATCAGCTTCGTCTTGCTTACGTGACCTTTCACCCGGGCCAACACTGCTGATATATTCACCAAGGCACTTCCGCCTGGTGATCATCAATGTTTCCGTACTGCTTTAGGCCTGGTGCCTACGTTTTCTCACTTGCTTACTGCGTGACTTTGCTTGTACTGTGATCTATATTTATCCCTCCTTGCTTACACTTGCTAGGTGGTGATCACTGTACTGTTTGCTCTGTTTTATATAACTCTGCATGTGAACTGTCCTTGTGGTCATTCGCTTGTGCTCGGACTGTGTGGTGACTTCGTGATCCACCCTGAGCTTGCTTTGCTTTTTTGTGACTGCTTGTACTTCCCCACTTTGCCTATGGGGGTGTGTCAGAATAATGTGTTGTGTAGGTTGTTGTGGGGTAGCCTGTATGGGGTACAACCCAATTAGGGTTAGTACTTGTACCAAACACTTTCATTGTTGATTCATTCCTCCTGCTAGATTCTGACATCAAGCTCATGTGCGTAAGTTTTGTCAAGGTACGATTTGCTAAAGGTAATTACAATGTGAATGCCTTTCTCATTGGGACTAAACAACACTCTTGCTCTGGCGCAGGGAAACCTAGAGATATTTGGCCACCCTGACGATGCAGATGGCTTCCAACTGTTTGCACGTTCGGCACACTCGGTGGCGGGACGCGTATACACCAGGCCAGAGACCTGCATTTTGTGGGAAGCTACACTGTTAAGGATGGTTTTTATGTTCCAGGGGTGGAAGCTGTTAAGGGCATCTCTTATCTGAGTTTCTTTTTTCCTTTTGCTTGTTTTGATTTTGTGTTGCGAGAGTCCCCACTTGTTGTGCTGCTCCTTCCTCATCACCCTGCTCTGCTATTGGCAGAACGCGGACGCGATTTATGGCCTGGGCCAGGTGGTGGCACCCATCATTATTTTCAGTGATGTATTGATTCGCGATGGGAACGAGCGTATAAAGGTCTGGGCGGTTTACCTAAGCATCGCCAATATCCACCTCCGTCTCCGTTGGGGGGATTCTTGGAAAATTCTGATAGCATTATGCCCATTGCCTGTACATGGAATGACGGCCTAGCAGAAGGTGTTGCTCTTTCGAACTGCGATGCAGGTGGTCCTCGAAGACCTGATTCTCGCATCACACATGTGACTGCTCCAAACCCGACACCGTCAGCCAATGTCTCTGTATAAATATGCATCGGTTCGCACTTGCCTTTGTCCGCACATACCTCTGTCCGCACATGCCTTCGTACGAACTTGCCTCAGTTGATAACTCGTCTCTGGCTGCACCTGCCCTCTTTCGCGCTTACTATGTAAGCACTCACCCTCCTCCGCACTTGCCAATGTAAGCACTCGCCCTCTTCCGCACTCGCCCTCTTCCGCACTTGCCTCTGTAAGCACTCGCCCTCTTCCGCACTTGCCTCTGTCCGCACTTGCCCTCTTCCGCACATGTCTCTATCCGCACTTGCCCTCTTAGGCACTTGCCTTTGTACGCACTTGCCTCTGTTCGCATTTTCCTTTGTCCGCCCTTGCCTCTGTCCGCCCTTGCCTTTGTCCACGCTTGCCTTTGTCTGCCCTTGCCTCTGTCCGCACCTGCCTCTATCTCCCCTTGACACTGTCCGCATTTGCCTCTGTCTGCACTTGTCTCTGTTTGCACTTGCCTCTATCTGCACTTTCTTGAGCGATGCTATCATCCGCATTCACGTCTGTCTGCCTCCCATCTTATGTTCGTACGTTGCATGCGTGATATTCGTATATAAAAGACTTTGCATTTGGCATGGTTTGGAATTTGTGGATGTGTGTGAATTATATTTTGCTTGAGAAGATATTTGAGATTAATTATATGCTCAAGAGCATTTCGACAATCCAATGATCACTTCAATTGGAGCATGAACGAGAAAGCTACAAACAATCAAAGTTCGTAGAATTTTCATATTTGGTTGCAGCGACTTTGGGAATTTGTGGAGTTACTCTATCTAAGGTATACATCATTCAGGGTTGGGATTTTTTGTCACTTTATTGGAGTTGCTGTCAAGTGGTTGGGAGAAACGAAACGAGGTTTACACGTGTGGCCAACTTGCTAGAGGTGGATGACATGGGTTCGAAAAATACAAAGGTGAAAGTTGGGTTTCTACAAGTAAGGAATTTTGTGAACTTATGAGTTTGGCTTGGCTGGGGACCTCTTATATCTCCCACCTAGTTTCTTGCTACTCTTTTCATTGTGTGGTTCTTGGTTGAACCGTTGGATTGGGTTAAGTTTTTCAGCTCCAACATCCCCCCCGTGTGCATCAAAATTAATATCTCATAATGTACTTCACCTTTTCAGATGATTCAAATTGGGAATGGTAGCCATCCTATAGGGCTACAATGTAATCGATTTTGGTGAAGTTCTAACAGTTCGTTTTTTGTCGATATCGTTTCGTGTGGAGATGACTATCCTGTCCTAAGACTTAGTTGATTTTGAGTTATTTCGGCCCCTAATCTTCATAGACTCCGTCCTTGATCAAAACATACTTGTTTTTGTTAATGAGCTTCTACAAGTATTGCCTAATCCAATACCTTCTGTGGCGCAATGCACACAAGGGGATTGCGGCCCGCGATCTATAGGGGGTCGACAGGGTCATCTAGCCTCTGCTCTTCTCCTACGTGGCAGACTTTCCAGAAACCTGCAAGGTCTCGTGGACTCAGCAGCATGGCAGTAAGATGCCTTGCTCCCTGTGCTACGTGGATCAATTGCAGCTCGGGAACATGACGGCAGCGGTGTCGGAGTCACGCTCTGTGGATCAGCAGTCGTTACTAATTGGCAACCCTCGGCTCGCCGGGGAGTACTCCTCTCGGTGTGTTGCGGTAGGTGCCTCCAATAACATGCACTGTAGTCCACGTATTAGTGTGCCAATGTATCCCTTGCTGTCATAGCCATTGGGCGTTGGCTCAGCCACTGCGTTTGACCATCGCGGTTTGTGTTTACCTCTATATTCTTTCGTTGATGCAATCCTTCTTTTGGGAGTGGAATCTCTCCCGTACACTCTGGGGGAACACTTACCAGTCCCAGATGTCGAACATCCTTCACATCATCTACCTGGTGTTCAGGTTGAACCTTCGCACTTCACTATAGGGACCTGGTGGACGCGCCGTCTCCTTAGACGTGTAAGTATGTCTGCCGGCTTGTGCGTACTGTGACGCAACCATAAGCACGTGGCTATACTATGATTGTGGCATAACACATCTAACAAGTTGTTTCTCTTCATGGTGTGTTGTTTGCTGTCCCCATCATCCAATTGGTGCAGGCGCCAGAATGCACTACACCCTGATGCAAGGCCGGATGTTCCACTAACTCCAAATGATGTGAGTTTCTGGGTCTCCGTTTTCCGGAGCACGCCGGTGTCATGATGGTGCGCCCTTCCATCAACTGCCTGGTCTTTGTACGATCCTCTTTACATGTACCTTGTGCTCTGAGCACGTAGAAATCCGTGGGAAGTGCGGTCGGAGAAGGAGGGTGGTGGCTGACGTACATATTAAAGTCTTTAGGAAGCACCTCGGTACAAATAAGCATAAGCTGAATCTCTTGAAGTAAGACATATTGCTGCAGAAGGTGGCAACCTAGGCGCGCATCGATCTGCACCCCCATGATTCTAACATAGAGCAGAAACAGTTCATAGCGCGGCTTGTTACTTTCTACTTATGCACCTAGTGCCGCGAACCGATAGAGACTTGGATTTGCATGGTGGGGTATCTTTCAGATTGGAAGTTTCCAGAATTTCTGCAAGCGGCATATGGAACGTACTACTACCTGTAAGTGTGAATCATCTTCATAGTCGATATTGTGCATTTCTACTGCATGCACTAACTTGTTTTAACGACATGTTGCAATAACTGCTTTGGGGAACCTATGCAAGCTACCGCAACATGGCTTCACAAGACACCCAAAACATCCACTCGCAAGTCCTGCACCGACCGCTATCATGGCAAACGCATGATTATGTTCGCCATATTCATTCGGGTGAACGTTCTCATTTGCAAGTTCTTAATATACCTCACCATCGACAGGGTGGATGTGGGTTTGCTGCTGAATCTGCTGTTGTCCCACTTACGGCAATCAAAGTGGATTTCCGACGAGTTTCCAGCATCAGCATAGCGGTGCCCGGGTGATGGTGGGGTTGTAAGCTGGTCTAGTTGCACGGCTACAACTAATCATCCCGAACCCCGTGTTTTGTTATTGTGTCGCACACAGGTGAGCCTTTGAATTAGTTTTATGTCAGAGTCCTTCACCCATGATCTCCGCCATTTTGTCTTTTCAAGTGTAGGGAAGCACTTAATTGAGAAAAAAACCGAGTTCGATATGATAAATGGAGTTATCCCGGGACTAGCGGAGCACCTAGGCCATTCGGGGCCATGGCACCAGTGATTTATCGACCTCCAGAAGGTCATCACGACAACCAACGTGGAGCTTAAAAGAACATAAAATAAGATGGCTCTTGTACGAAAATGCTGTCTTGGGGCTGGTCACCGTCTTGCCTAATGTGGTCATAATGTTGTCAAAGTATGATAACATCTTTGTTTCTATCGCTTCTGGTTTCTGTTGATGTTCCTCACAAATGTGTTTGAACAGCTGAAGACATTGAACAAAGTCTTCAGCAACGTGAAGTACGTGTCTAAAGGATTGTTTATCTGCATTGAGTTTTCAACCACGTTAACCCACTCGTAATTTCGTGTGTGGCAATTGGACTATACTACGGTACACACATAGATTGTGCGTACGACGATCCTTTTGAAGATTCATTACGTTGGTTGCGATGACGACTTCGGTGGTGGATCGGTCAACCACGTGGGACAGTTCATCGAGCGGCACGGCCCGGGAGGCCCAGCGTCATTGTGGAGGGCGTGGATTCGGATGGGGTGCAATCAGTTCGCCTCTCTTATTCCACTCAGATCCTCTACCTCACATGCTCCAATCGCAGCGCGGAGAACACCATGAGGATTCCTGCAGTCTATTTATGTATGCCATCGCGTAGCAACTGGCCATCTGTGCCGTCTACAAAGCCTTTCTTGGCATCCTTTGGACGTCTTAGGACTGTCGCATCGTCATGTTACTGATTTGAACACCTTGCAGCAGCAGTTTGCAGAGCTTGGCCTTACTGTGCAGCCGGCAAAGTGTCAGGTTTGGGCATCATTGGGATGGCTAGACGCACTCTAGCTCCCTCCCTTAGAGTTGCAGTACATTGACTCTTGCGCATAGAAAACCCGCAAGTCGCATTGCACACCCTCGCATATAATGATTGGGTTGACCACATTCTGGTTACGCTGGTTTTGCTCTTTCTACTGTACTCTTGGGACCTTAACACGGTAGAAGGACAGTTAGCTCGGTCACAATATTTTTTGCCAATCCGCAAGGGAGATCTTGGAATTCATAGTGCTCGTCAACATACGTCCCTTAGCTATGTTTGCAGATGGGCACAAGCAACTCCAGTCATAGCCAACAAATTCTGCACCCAAGGCAATAGTATCATCAACCCTTTCTTCGTCATCGATGTTGTTGGCCGCCTAGACCTACAGGCTAGACATGAGCATTGGGCGAATATCAACTGTGCTTATCTGTCCGTTGACGAACATGTTAAAATGGCGAACCACAGAACTGTATTTTTGTGAAATGCGATATTCGATGTTTCCCATATGTGGGCGAATATGTAAATGGTGGGCAAAATTCTTCATGTTTGGTTTACCATTAAATTCTTGGGGCATCTATGAGCTGTGTATTGGCGGTGATCTATGGGTTAAACTACCATTTTAGATGCTCTTATCGATCACTTTCCCACCCCTTGGAACCCCTTTTTATTTCATCGAAACTTGTTTCAGAATGTGTAACTATCGGCCCTGTTTCAGCTCATTAATATAAGTACAGCAGCCCCACTGGCGGGACTCCCCCACTAGATATGTCGGGATAGAGTGGAACACGTGTGATAAGGGATGGGGGAGATGGTGACGAACATCCAAACAATATTGTCATTAATCCTTGCAATCTAAAATACTGTCCTGCATGCTAGGCATGCAAGCAACTACAGAGCAGATTGTGTAGTTGTTAACCCTAAACGATGCCACAGTCTGAATCAATGTCCAACCACATCAACAAGGTCAAACCAACAAGCTCTCTCGGCCTAGATCAGGCCCTAGACTGCCAGCCCCCCGCCCTCCTCTACGCCATCTCCAGCATTCCCAGGCGAACCCGTCAACCCCCCGCGCCTTCCTCCCCCACCCCAAAACCAACTGAGTTGCCTCATCCGCTGCCTCCTCTACCTCCTCCTCCCCCTCCTCAATCCCCTCATCCTCTAATGCCAGCTCTAGGGTTATCATGTAGGCGCCCCATACCTTCTTCGCCTCCCCAACGGTCTCTCGTGGGTGAGTGTTGTACCATGACTTTAAAGACATGCATGCGCTCACACGCTTGTTGTTGAGGCACTGTTTCTTCCATGATATCAAGTGCCTACCCATGGAGAAAGCCCTCTCACTAGCAGCAAAGGTGGCAGGGATTGCAAGATATTCTCGCGCCATCTGCTGTAGTGTGCTTATGTTCTGTGCCTGCTGCCACTACTACAACGCCGCCATAGTGTACATCGGCTGCTCGGCCACGTACCTCTTCGCCTCGTCCATTGGTGGCAGATCCCCCCCACACTTCCCCCTTCCTCCACTCTGCTGCTGCCCTTGCTGCCACCCGCGCCCGAAGTTGCTCCCTGCTAGGGAGGAACTCGTCATCATTGTCAACTACTCTGACTATAGAACTTGGAGCGGCGGGGGAAACCACTGACGACACCTGTCGTACTGCTGGTGCTCGTCACTTTGCCACACGCCTCTTCACTAAGGCAACGACCCACTCGGCACTGATGGACGGCCGCACCCTCCCACCCCTCATCATCACCAACTCTGGGTGCTTGCTCTCCTAGTGGGGCATGCTGAAGTACTCTGCCTTCAAGGACGGGTCTAAGAACGTGTCCTATACTCGTCGTCGGAAGCGAAGTCGTACTTCTTCAAATGCCCCCGCGCTGCCTCCACGAGTGGGCACACCACCAGTGGCGGTCTGAAATGAAGTTGCTGCTCCAAGTTGTTGAAGAGGTCGTTTGTAGTACGGCAACACCATCGACACTGTAGGGAATGCTGACCCCTCCGCTGCCCTGGAAACTCTGGCAAAAGGGCTAAGGAACCCCTCCAGGCCACTAGGGCATCCCACTCCTTGTCACCAAGGTGCAACAGTTTGGATTTCTCACGCTCTCCACGCATCGTGCGCTGTGGTGTGTGAAGGGTTGAAGTGTGGAAAGATGCTTAGTACGTTGAATGGCCTAGGCTTGGGTACAACATGCTCAACGTTCAACAAGACTTGGAATGACGCCATTGTAAATAGCCAGACTGTGTAGTGTATTACTTGGTCTGGAATTAGAAACATGTTCAGGAGTGGTCGCACCAGCAGGAACTGCGCCACCACCTCGTGCGTTGATCTCAATCGGACACGGTTATCCTAGACGAGCTTGTACAGCCCACCCAACAGCATTGTGTTCGCCATCTGGAACCCCATCCACGTCGCAGAATGCTTGGGCGACATGCCCACCCATGAAGTAAGGCTGCGCAACTTTATCTGAAGGATCTGCAATGGTATGACACTCAGCGAAGACTGCACAGCCAAGTTGACGATGAGAGCCAAGCACTTAGTGTGGGAAGGGTAAAGGGAGCAGGTTGGTTTGGAGTGTAGTCATGGTTTATAAGGGGGAGATGGACAGCAGTGACGGGATGAATAGGGTTGGCATGGAGGGCAGGGAAGAAAACACTTGGAAGTGAGGGAATGGAAGGAAGGCAGGGTTGGGGCGGCAGTAACACACCGGAAGTGTGCGCCCTCGCGGAAGTACAGTTTCCGAGCCCCCTCTTCCAAAAGGATTTAGAGGGCTAGGATGTTGCTGGACGCGTTGTTGGTCGTCGTACAAAAGCAGCGCTCCTACTACTGTTACTGCTCCACCACCTCCTCCACCACCTTTGCAATCGCATCAGCACTGTGCCCACTAGAGATCTCGCGAAACGCGAGGACTACATGATGAAGCTCCCAACTATTGGAGACATAGTGGCTCGTAACCACCATTTAACTCTTCCCATTCGGCCCGGTCCAAATGTCGGTGGTGTAGGAGACCAAGCCCTTAGTCTTCGACAGCTTAGCAATGACAGACTACAACACTCGGTCGGCAAAGATCACCGAGTCACGAGCCACAGCCCAGCGTGTGGATAGCTTGTTCGGTTCAGTGCAGTGGCTGTTGAGGTACGTGAGCAACTCTTTGTAGGGTTGAAACGAGCATCACAAGGGTTGGAGCGGGCTCGACAAGGGTTAATGCGATCATCACAAGGGCTGGCGAGATCATTACAACAGTTGGCGAGATCATTACAAGGGTTGGCGAGATCATTACAAGGGTTGGAGCGTGCAACTCAATGGGTTGGAGCGAGCATCATAAGGGTTGGAGCGAGCATGACAAGGGTTGGAGCATGCAACACAAGGGTTGGAACGAGCATCAATTAGAGCACGCAACACAAGGGTTGGAGCAAGCATCACAAGGGTTGGAGCGAGCAACATGGGAGTGTGCTCACCGCAGGATGATTGACGAGGCGAAATGACAAGTCGCACGTGACCATCATCTTGGTGATCAACTGGCGCAACTTCGTGCGATTGAGCTGCTGCATAATGTAGCGCTCAATGCCCCCCGCCTCTCTACCTACAGCTCTGGTCCAGAGCCCTACCGGCAGGACGGGCCAAGTGGTGATGTTGGGGTAGTTCTTGACTTCCCTGTTCGGGACGCCATCGTATACCCCCCTCAGGAAATGTCTTGTCATCTCCTAAGGTGGGGGTTGAAGTGCCCACGATACTTCCATATGACGTAGTGCGTTATGTGCTATGACACATAGTGGCGCATGCCAGAGGTGGTTGTGTCATCCTACTAAGATAAAATAGTGTCGCACAACCTGCACAGCCGCTCGCCCTCGAGGATAGGCCCAAATAATCAGATCATCCATCCAGGCTCCTTTGGATTTTTCGGCTTCTCTGGTGCAGGCGTCGACTTGGCCAATTCCTCCTCCACCCTTATTCTAGAGTTGAGCAACCGGCCCGGCCCGGCCCGACCCGACCCGACCTGGCCGGGCCTCACGGACTCCCGAGTCGGGTCGGGTCGGACCAGGCTCGGGCCAGACTCTTGAAGGTTTTGGCCCGACCCGGGCCTACACAGCCGGGTTTCCATGTTTTAGTTGTTCTTATGATAAGATTAGAATATATTGCGCATCAGACTATGGAACTACTCATCATTGCATTGTGTGTAGAGTACTTTCTGTGCTATGTACGATAAATTTTCTTGTTTTGACAAGCTTTTACAAATGGATGTTGTTAACCACATTATAAAATAGTTCGCTAATCGATTCAAAGCGGCAACAAAAAATGCAGTCTAGCACAAAATCAAGAAGGTCGCTGATAAATATAACAGTGCGGTGCCCTAAAAGACACAGTGACAAATGTCAACGCCCCAACTCTCCCCAGGCAATTGTCTCTCACAACCCCAACAGCTCTGCCTCAAGGCACAGCTGTGCCAGCGTGGTCCTAGTGCCACCACTAACCTCAAGCCTCTCTCCATGGTGGTGATCCTGCCAAGTCTTGATCATCATGGCCGCACGCGTCTGCTTTGGGCTTAGACGATGCCTTTACCCCCAAATGATGTTCCTGCTCTGACTGAAGGCCATTCACCGCAGACGTGGCGAGGATACCCAGATAATCGCGTGCCATGGCCCTAAGCCCGGGCAACTGCTGCTCCCTCCCGCTCCAGTACACTAAGGAGCACCCATCCTCCTGAATCGCCTCAGCCAAGTACTGGTCCACCTCGTCATGTGCCCGCACCCCCTCCTCTGCCTCCACCTTTGCCAGCTCAGCAAACAACATGCTTGAAAGTCGAGCACGCCACGCGACCTGGCCCCCCTAAGCCCTGCAGCCCTGACCACTGCCGCACCCTACCGCGCCACTCCCCTAGCGCTCGTGACCTCACCTCCAAGGCGTGCCTCTGCCGCTGCACGGGCCGCTGCCTGGTACGGTGGAAGACGCTCGCGTACTTGTGCCTTCACCATCTCCTTGTCCAAGTCGAGTGCCCTGGCCCCCCTAGCATGGTCCCCCGCCTTCACCACAATGGGCGCGCTACTCCTTGCCCCCCGGGCCCTGATCCTTAAGGTCACGGTCTTGAGGCGCGGATCTAGGAAGGTGGCAATCGCCGCCTCCTCGCTCACTCCCCCCATGTGGCGCTCCAGCTTGCTCAAAGCCGCTGTGGATAGGTCCCTGCACAGCTGCAAGACGTCTGGCGAACGCAAGTTCGTATCCAGAACATCTAGGAGCATGTTGTACTGGGGCACAAGAGCTCCCATGGTGGTGTATAAGGACCCCTCCACGAACAGGGTGATAGCTCCAAAAGGCTCGAGGAAAGCACGCAGCTCAATGAGGGATGCCCAGTGAGCATCGGACAGCCTGATCGCTGCCCATGCCTCGCGTGTGGCCTTGGAGATGTTGGTCTGAGAGGAAAGGGTTGGAGAGGGTAAGGGTTGGAGTGCAGGGGACATAGGGCCATAGGTAAGGATCGGATATGGGTACAAGTTAGAATCCACAAGAGATGCATCTGCCACCCATTCGTTATAAGCATGTGCCTTCCAAAGTGGGTAAAGGATGAAGTGTATGGGAATTGGTGTCCTCCATAGTGATGGGATATGGGTACAAGTTAGAATTCACATGAGATGCATCTGCCACCTATTCGTTATTAGCACATGCCTTCCAGGGTGGGTAAGGGATGGAGTGTATGGGAAACAGGGTCCTCCATAGTGTTAGAATGCAGGCACAAACGAGAAACCACGTGCAATGCACCCATTCATCATAAGCACTTACCATCATGTGAGGTTATGGCATGCTGCGCATGGGATGGAGGGCCATATTGATGGGACAACGGTAAATGTGATGATATACATCCATCCCACGCTCAGCACTTAACCCTATACTTACGCTAGACTCATCGAAGTATATCGTGAGAGGAATGCGCAGATCCACCTTCTCACCACCATCTCCAGCGTGGAACCCCAGCGCGTCGGCGAGTCAACGATCAGGCGCAAATCATCATGTACCTTCCGCGCACTACCTCCCTGTGCAGTGCCCCTCTCTGCCGCCGTCGCCGCACGGGTCGCTGCATACTGTCTCTGAATGTCAAAAAACCGTTCCGACCGCAGTAGAGGATGCCACTTACTTCAAGTCTTGAGACAGGGACAACAGTGGGGGGTTACGCAGACGTGACCACAGTGTGTTGTCAGGGAAGCCAGCCAGCAGACGAACTGCCCAGTTGTTGTTCTCGGCGTTGTCCGTGGTCACGCCGAAGAACACACCACCACCCAGTGTCCACTCCTGTATGTCCTGCTCCAACTCCTTCGCTATCTTGTCCCCCATGTGGGAGTCTTCCAGCGGCCTGAAGTCGATAACCATCTGCTGCAGCTTGAAGTCCGAGGTGACCTAGTCAGCAGTTACCACCATGAGCGCGATGTTATTCTCGCTGGTCCATATGTCCATGGTGAGTGTCACCCGCCCCGCCAGTCCGTCGCCTGTCAACAACTGCCGAAGTTGTGCTGTAACCGCCTCGGTCGCGGACAGCAGGTCGCGTGCTAGGCGGAAACGAGTGTCAAGATGATGTGTCGTATCGGGGATCAGCAGCGTGACAGGGTTATGAAACTGGCATGTGGAAGAGCACAGACATGGATCGGATGGAGGGATTGGTTTGAGGTTATTGAACACATGTCAACAATTCATCTCCTAGCGTATGTACAAAAGAGACTAATTAAGATCTTACCACTTGCCTGTCGACAGATCGGAACAGCATGTCGAGACCGGCAAAGAGCATCACAAGGCCCTCGCGCAGCTGTCGCTCTTCGACCCAAGCCGTGACATAGTTGGCTGCTTGTTGGCCTTCCGCATAGCATTGATAGAGGCCCAAGAAATACCAACAGCGCGCCGACAAGCAGTGGGCGCAGCAGCAGGAGCAGCATCGCGCGGACGCGCAGCAGCAGTAGCAGCAGGCGGACGCCCAACAGTAGCACGAGCTGCAACAGTAGTGGAAGCAACAGCAGTAGCGGCAGCAGCAGGTGCACCAGCGGCTGGAGTAGACCCGGTAGTAGGTCCAGCACCTCCAGTAGCACTCCTGCCACCCACACATGCTCTCTTCTGTCCTGCACAACTCCCCCCACCTTCGCCACCGCTTTCACCATCACTTGCAGCAGCAGCATCCGCATTACCCAGCGGTCATGACGCTCTTCTGGAGACTGCTGACTCGCTGCTTGTTGCTGCAATTGTGCCTCCTGCCATAATTGCTCCTCCGAAGCCCGCCTCCTCGCAAAGCCCTCTTCATGGGCAGCACCTGGGGAGAGTTGCCCCAACTAGAAACCCTCCCCGAAGGATGGGATTCCGAGGGCAGCGAGGGATGCTCCTGGAATTGCCCTGGAGTTGGCACGATCAAGGTCAGTGCCTGACACGGTTCGCGCCCAAAAACCGCTCTCCCATTGAATGCGCCTCGACGTGTGCTCGCGACCTCCCCGTAACAGTGCAAGCGGCCGCCCCTAACCTATGCAAAATGTACCTGCGGTTGCCGCTAAAGGAGGCTATAACCGCGCGCGTGTAAAGGCTATAACGTGGAGGAAGAAAAATACAGACCGCGCTAGTGGACTAGTGGCTGAAATACTACTCTAAGGAGTAGCGTGAACACCAAAATTTGCAGCTAAACGTGTACATCAAGGTAGGAAAGCCAGTCTCTTTGATTTCGTGAGCTGTATCCTAAGTACTGAGGTAGTTTAGGTGACATTGCTCTTGATCTAAGTCCATTAGGTGATTGTGTGGCGAATTGAAGTCGACGGGGAGAAAATCTAAGCTTGTCGTGTAGCACATGTCCCGTCTACCGCCTAACTCAGCATGTCCACTGCAAATGGGTATGCTAGCGCCGAAGATGCAAAACGTCCAAGCCATGGTATAAGAAGGCCAAGCAGTCCCATGGCAAACGCCAACAGTTCCGCGCCTGCGCGGGCCTCTACTGGAGATCTTCCATTTCCTCAACAATTGCTACATTTAGACGACACGCTATCAAAGCTTGTCGTGTAGCACATGTCCCGTCTACCGCCTAACTCAGCATGTCCACTGCAAATGGGTATGCTAGCGCCGAAGATGCAAAACGTCCAAGCCATGGTATAAGAAGGCCAAGCAGTCCCATGGCAAACGCCAACAGTTCCGCGCCTGCGCGGGCCTCTACTGGAGATCTTCCATTTCCTCAACAATTGCTACATTTAGATCACGACTAACACGCTCGAGTTGAACCATGAAGACACGATTGCAAATATCAAGCACGGAGATGAGGTTGCGGGGTGGGATTCCTTGAGAACGAATGTATAGCATGGGTTTTTTTTTTTGCTTGCCGAAGAACAAAACATATTGTGGTCACGCTCTCTATGAACGTCCTAAAGAGCTCGGGTACACAACAAAATGTAACAATTAGGAGCACTTTTAGTTATAAAACATCTAGGTCACCACAATATTTCGATGCAATAAAAAAATGCTAGGTATTTGGAAGGAGCATGCGCTTAACGACTGTAAGTGCTCACCACTGTGTTTATGGAGGCCTTCCAATTCTATCGCCACTTCACATGTTCTTCAATGTCAAACTCTTCAACAAAATTTCACGGTCTATGGAATTTTTCTATTGCCAGAGGCCTTTATATGTTGAAACCGTTGTCGTAGCAAAGTAGAGAAACTGTTCTACATTCCTTACAGCCCTCGCCACAGTTAACATTTCACACGCGTAGGTTGTCCGCGGAATTTGCGCTTGTTGCTGAGCAGTTTCAACGAAGTTGTAACAATCTTCGGGTATGACACCAAGCCGCATAAGCAGCGTGAAATCTTATCACAACACGTATTTACAGCTTCCATGCCTGAGCTCCTCCTTCTCCTTAGCGCATAAGGCATTTTAGCCCCATCCGTTTCAGTGCACGAACCACCCATCCAGGTAAACGTTTGAAGAATGACATAATGTCGAACATGTCACGCGAAATGGCCGTCGGTTGTTTCAGCATGTGTGGAAGCTAGTTAGTCTTACCTTACAACACTCTGGTAATGACCAACGTAAGGGGGCCAAAAAAATGTTATGGTGGTCCACTCCGCATGTGCATCATGCGTAGCATTTTATTAGACCGGAGGTCATGCAAACAGTGCGCTTAATATAGCGTACGAGAAGTTCGTGCCATTGTTGTAAAACTAGGACATACAAACATTTTTTGGTGGTGACTCAAATATTTCCAATAAGTCCGCGCCATTGTTGTTTGCCGAATCGCCTTGAATATAAATGATTTATTTGATTTCAGTCTTGTGTTTCACACTTTTGTTCCTAACGTGACAGTGGTTCATTGTAGATATTCACATGTGGCATGGTCTCAACAGTGGGGTTGATTGAATGTTTCATTTCGAATTCATTAGACCAATCGTTTCTGTCGCCAATTGTTTTTGCCACTTTCGCTATCACATGTGAACGTACAGTAATCGGCTATCTTCATTCAGCCACACTTCTTGCGCAGATAAAGTCAACAGCTCGCAGCACCCAGTTGACAGTCGTGAACGTGCTGGTACGTTGTGTTCTACAAACGGTTTCGGTTCATACAGCCGATGTCAATCTAGCGAGAAACAGGGTGTACTTGTACATGCCCAACCACTCGCACGTTCTCCAGGCTGGCTGACGAGAATTTTGGCGATGTCAGGTGTAACTGTAACCCTAGAGGCGGACCTGAGTTACGCAAAAATGGGTGTGTGTGGCCTCACGGATTCATCTCCGACAAAAAAGGGCGTATTTCTGGCTTCGGGTCATCCCGGCTTCATGTCATCCGAAATTTGAGGTATCCAATCGGAAAAATCAAATTCCGGACCGCGGGTTTTCCAATTGGCTACCACAATTTTTGGATGACACAAACACCGGATACCCGGAGCTAAGAATACGCCCTAAATTGGCCTTTGGAAGTTGTCTGCGTTCCGATTCGGTTTCCTCAGGGTTCAAAACGGTAATGCAAGCAGTTTTTTTTTTTAATCTTACAGCACCGTACTGCAACGCATGGACAGGTAACATCACACATTCCCACACCTCCCTCAAAAATTCCTCTCAGCAAAAATTCTTTTGGAAACAAACAGTGTGTTTAGGGAGTGTCCAGCGCGTACATTTACAGCTCATAAACCAGCTCGGTTACCACATTTCGGGATGTAACACTGCCTTTTACAGAAATTTTAGACACGATCAGCTTTTGTTCACGAGACGGCACACCCCCTGCACGTACATCGAGTCGTCTGACTCACGTTACTGGAATCAGCATGCGCGCGAACAAGGGTACAGAATTGCGTCCTGCCCACTACAGTACTTTTCGCTCAAGCGTGAAATTTTCGCTCGCGCGAGAATTCGTGCGCGACGATTGACGAGGGAACAAGTAAACTCGGTTTCCATGCGTTCGGGGCACTGTAGAAATTTGCGTGTGGGCAGGTTAGCCCGCGCACTCGAACGCACAGCCAGTATGGACTCAACCCACACTGGATTCGTTTTTAGGTACAATGAGCTTTTTTGAACTGCGAGACGTGAGAAGGTACTAGATTCCCCAAAATGTACGCGCTGGACACGCCCTTATTTCCTTGCCCCGCCATGCGTTTATGTAGTAAGTGGCGATTCATGGTGAACGCATATCGATCGCCTGGTTCAAGCACCGCCCTCGGAAGCTGGTCGCCTCTCGGTCCCCCTGCTCCTGCTGCACGCGTGCTCAAGGACTCGCGCGACGGCTGAGTGATTAAGGCACAGTTGTACGTTACTCGCTGGTCGCACGCACACTAAGAAATTTAGCAGCAGCAGTCGGTTATCCGCGAGTCGCTACGTGTGTGTCACTTTCAGCCGAGACAGGTGTTTGTAGCGCGTCACCATTAGCGGGGACGGCGGAATCGCGTACCTGCGCCGCATCATCGAGCGCATTGTAGAGCGCCGGGAGACCGGCAGGAGTGGCGGCGGAACGATGATGCGGAAGGTGGTGCGGCGCGCGGAGTGGGAGGCGCGCATGGACGCGGCGGCAGTGCGCGCGGAGGACATGAACAAGCTTGTAATGAATTACCTTGTAACGGAGGGCTACGTGGACGCGGCACGCAAGTTCGAGATTGAATCCGGGACAGACCGTGAGTCGCGGGGCGTTAAAGCGCGACCATGCCTGTACACAACCCAACCGTGCCCCTCAAAACTCCACCTTTTCGTAATTTCGCTGCGCACATATCACACCCTTATCTCTTTCCTTTTTGTCCGCGCCTCCTTTTCCCCCTTTTTTCCCCTTCCTGGGGCAACTAATGGGGAAGAATTAGTGGTTGAGATGGGGCGCGAATCACCTGCCTTCCTCCATCCTCCCTCTCGCACTTTCCCCCATCCGCCCTCCCCCGCCTTCCGCCATCCCCCTCCCCCACCTTCCCCCTTCCGCCCTCCCCTGCCTTCCGCCGTCCCCCGCCTCCACCTTCCTCCATCCGCCCTCCCTCTCTGCTTCACAGCGGGCGCGGACCTGGGGACGGTGGCAGAGCGCATGGCGGTGAAGCAGGCGGTGCAGCGATTGAGCACCATCTGAGGGTCTTATGTGGCAGCAACTTTGTGTAAAAACGTATTCTTCGCAAAAGCATGAACACACTGGTTGTTTCTCAGATAATTCCCATGTCTTTCTGTGTTACAGCGGGCGCGGACCTGGGGGCGGTGGCGGAGCGCATGGCGGTGAAGCAGGCGGTGCAGCGGGGGGACGTGGAGGACGCCATTGACCAGGTCAACGACCTCAACCCCGAGGTGAGGCAGGGGCGTTGACCGGGTCAACGACCTCAACCCCGAGGTGAGGCAGGGGCGTTGACCGGGTCAACGACCTCAACCCTGAGGTGAGGCAGGCAGGAGCGTTGACCGGGTCAACGACCTCAACCCCGAGGTGAGGCAGGGACGTTGACCGGGTCAACGACCTCAACCCCGAGGTGAGGCAGGGACGTTGACCGGGTCAACAACCTCAACCCCGAGGTGAGCAGCTGGAGCCTGGCGTGCATGTGCATCCACTTCCAGGCGCTGACTGGCGCCTGGCTGGCTGGCTGCAAACACCATGAGCTGCTTCTCTCGCCTACCCACCTTGCGAACCCTGACCTGGCCTGCCAAGCTTACTTCCATGGACTGCTCTTGATTTCTGTCGTTCATTCACAGCGTCTCCTTTGTGAATCTGTTCCTGTTTCACGGTTCCACTGTCACTGTCACTGGAGTCTCCTGCCCTCCAGCCCCAGCATTTCATTCCGGGATTGCACTTCAGTTTTCCAATCTTCCCTTCTGCCACTCCCCCCTGCCCCCTTTTTCCTCCCCCCCCCCCCCCCCATATCCTGGAGAAAGGGGCAGGGGAGTTCTTCCGCCTGCAGCAGCAGCGCCTCATCAAGCTCATCCGCCTGCTCTCTCCTCCCCCCACCCCTCTCCCCCTCCTCCCCTCCCCCCCTTCCCCCTCCTCCCCTCCCCCCCCCTCCCCCCCTTCCCCCCTCCCCTCCCCCCTTCCCCCTCCCCCCTCTCCCCCCTTCCCCTTCCTCCCCCCCCCTTCCCCTCCTCCCCCCCCCCTTCCCCCTCCCCTCCCCCCCTTCCCCCTCCCCCCCCCCTCCCCCTTCCCCCTCCCCCCCCCCCCCTCTCCCCCCTCCTCCCCCCCCCTTCCCCCTCCTTCCCTTCCCCCCTTCCCCCTCCTTCCCTTCCCCCCTTCCCCCTCCTTCCCTCCCCCTGTTCCCTCAGATCCTGGACACGGGCGCGGGGGTGTTTTTCCGCCTGCAGCAGCAGCGCCTCATCGAGCTCATCCGTGCCGGCCGGGTGGATGAGGCTCTGGAGTTCGCCCAGGAAGAGCTGGCGCCCCGGGGGGAGGAGAACGTGAGTGGGGGAGGTAGGGAAAGGGAAGGGGGGGTGGTTTTTTGAGAGGGTGGTTAAAGAGTGCGAAGACGGAGGGATGTGTTGTTGTGTGGACTAGGCGCTTGACTTGGCACAGGAGGAGATGGCGCCCCGGGGCGAGAAGAACGTGGGTTGGGGTGGGAGGGGGGAAGGGGGAGGGGGGTTGTGAGGGGAAACGCGGGAGGGAGTGTGAAGACGGAGGGAGGTGTTGCTGGGTGGACGAGGCGCTTGACTTGGCACAGGAGGAGCTGGCGCCCTGGGGCGAGAAGAAAGTGAGTATATTGGGGGGGGAAGTGGGTGGGAGTGGGGACAATCACGGAGAATGTGAGAAGATGAGGAAGGGACGAGCAGAAAGGAGCAGAGGGAGGAGAAAGGGAGGTGCTTCTGCCCATCATCTCCTCAACCTTTTATTACTCCCAACCTTTCCTTAACTCTACCTCCCCCCCCCAACCCTCCCCTTACCCTTGCCCTTTCCCCCACCCTCCCCTTACCCTTAACCTTGCCCCCACCCTCCCCTTACCCTTACCCTCCCTCCACCCTTCCCCCATCTGTGCTCAACAGGCAGCCTATTTGGAGGAGCTGGAGCGCACCGTTGCCCTGCTGGCGTTTGAGGACCCTGCCACGTCAGCACCTTCCTCGCTGGCAGAGCTGCTGGACGTGAGTCAGCGCGAAAAGGCGGCTGCTGAGCTGAACGCCGCCATCCTGGCGAGCCAGGGCCACGAGAAAGGTAAGGGGGGGAAGGGGGTAGATGGGAGGGGGATAAGAGGGAGGGAAAAGGTGAGGAGGAGGAAAGTTGAGAGGTCGAGGGCACGTGGGTGGATGATGAGCGAGATTGCGAGGGGCAGGAGAAGAAGGGGGATTGGGAATAGAAGGATGTGGGGAGGTTGAGTGCAGGTGTGTTTTGAGTCGACTCAAAACACAGAAGGGGGATTGGGAATAGAAGGATGTGGGGAGGTTGAGTGCAGGTGTGTTTTGAGTCGACTCAAAACACAGAAGGGGGATTGGGAATAGAAGGATGTGGGGAGGTTGAGTGCAGGTGTGTTTTGAGTCGACTCAAAACACAGAAGGGGGATTGGGAATAGAAGGATGTGGGGAGGTTGATTGCAGGTGTGTTTTGAGTCGACTCAAAACACAGAAGGGGGATTGGGAATAGAAGGATGTGGTGATATGGGGAAGAGCAGTGGTGGTGATATGGGGAAGAGCAGTGGTTGTGATATGGGGAAGAGCAGTGGTGGTGATATGGGGAAGAGCAGTGGTGGTGATATGGGGAAGAGCAGTGGTGGTGATATGAGGAAGAGCAGTGGTGGTGATATGGGGAAGAGCAGTGGTGGTGATATGGGGAAGAGCAGTGGTGGTGATATGGGGAAGAGCAGTGGTGGTGATATGGGGAAGAGCAGTGGTGGTGATATGGGGAAGAGCAGTGGTGGTGATATGGGGAAGAGCAGTGGTGGTGATATGGGGAAGAGCAGTGGTGGTGATATGGGGAAGAGCAGTGGTGGTGATATGGGGAAGAGCAGTGGTGGTGATCTGGGGAAGAGCAGTGGTGGTGATATGGGGAAGAGCAGTGGTGGTGATATGGGGAAGAGCAGTGGTGGTGATATGGGGAAGAGCAGTGGTGGTGATATGGGGAAGAGCAGTGGTGGTGATATGGGGAAGAGCAGTGGTGGTGATATGGGGAAGAGCAGTGGTGGTGATATGGGGAAGAGCAGTGGTGGTGATATGGGGAAGAGCAGTGGTGGTGATATGGGGAAGAGCAGTGGTGGTGATATGGGGAAGAGCAGTGGTGGTGATATGGGGAAGAGCAGTGGTGGTGATATGGGGAAGAGCAGTGGTGGTGATATGGGGAAGAGCAGTGGTGGTGATATGGGGAAGAGCAGTGGTGGTGATATGGGGAAGAGCAGTGGTGGTGATATGGGGAAGAGCAGTGGTGGTGATATGGGGAAGAGCAGTGGTGGTGATATGGGGAAGAGCAGTGGTGGTGATATGGGGAAGAGCAGTGGTGGTGATATGGGGAAGAGCAGTGGTGGTGATATGGGGAAGAGCAGTGGTGGTGATATGGGGAAGAGCAGTGGTGGTGATATGGGGAAGAGCAGTGGTGGTGATATGGGGAAGAGCAGTGGTGGTGATATGGGGAAGAGCAGTGGTGGTGATATGAGGAAGAGCAGTGGTGGTGATATGGGGAAGAGCAGTGGTGGTGATATGGGGAAGAGCAGTGGTGGTGATATGGGGAAGAGCAGTGGTGGTGATATGGGGAAGAGCAGTGGTGGTGATATGGGGAAGAGCAGTGGTGATGATCTGGGGAAGAGCAGTGGTGGTGATCTGGGGAAGAGCAGTGGTGGTGATATGGGGAAGAGCAGTGGTGGTGATATGGGGAAGAGCAGTGGTGGTGATATGTTGAAGAGCAGTGGTGGTGATATGGGGAAGAGCAGTGGTGGTGATATGGGGAAGAGCAGTGGTGGTGATATGGGGAAGAGCAGTGGTGGTGATATGGGGAAGAGCAGTGGTGGTGATATGGGGAAGAGCAGTGGTGGTGATATGGGGAAGAGCAGTGGTGGTGATATGGGGAAGAGCAGTGGTGGTGATATGGGGAAGAGCAGTGGTGGTGATCTGGGGAAGAGCAGTGGTGGTGATATGGGGAAGAGCAGTGGTGGTGATATGGGGAAGAGCAGTGGTGGTGATATGGGGAAGAGCAGTGGTGGTGATATGGGGAAGAGCAGTGGTGGTGATATGGGGAAGAGCAGTGGTGGTGATATGGGGAAGAGCAGTGGTGGTGATATGGGGAAGAGCAGTGGTGGTGATATGGGGAAGAGCAGTGGTGGTGATATGGGGAAGAGCAGTGGTGGTGATATGGGGAAGAGCAGTGGTGGTGATATGGGGAAGAGCAGTGGTGGTGATATGGGGAAGAGCAGTGGTGGTGATATGGGGAAGAGCAGTGGTGGTGATATGGGGAAGAGCAGTGGTGGTGATATGGGGAAGAGCAGTGGTGGTGATATGGGGAAGAGCAGTGGTGGTGATATGGGGAAGAGCAGTGGTGGTGATATGGGGAAGAGCAGTGGTGGTGATATGGGGAAGAGCAGTGGTGGTGATATGGGGAAGAGCAGTGGTGGTGATATGGGGAAGAGCAGTGGTGGTGATATGGGGAAGAGCAGTGGTGGTGATATGGGGAAGAGCAGTGGTGGTGATATGAGGAAGAGCAGTGGTGGTGATATGGGGAAGAGCAGTGGTGGTGATATGGGGAAGAGCAGTGGTGGTGATATGGGGAAGAGCAGTGGTGGTGATATGGGGAAGAGCAGTGGTGGTGATATGGGGAAGAGCAGTGGTGATGATCTGGGGAAGAGCAGTGGTGGTGATCTGGGGAAGAGCAGTGGTGGTGATATGGGGAAGAGCAGTGGTGGTGATATGGGGAAGAGCAGTGGTGGTGATATGTTGAAGAGCAGTGGTGGTGATATGGGGAAGAGCAGTGGTGGTGATATGGGGAAGAGCAGTGGTGGTGATATGGGGAAGAGCAGTGGTGGTGATATGGGGAAGAGCAGTGGTGGTGATATGGGGAAGAGCAGTGGTGGTGATATGGGGAAGAGCAGTGGTGGTGATATGGGGAAGAGCAGTGGTGGTGATATGGGGAAGAGCAGTGGTGGTGATCTGGGGAAGAGCAGTGGTGGTGATATGGGGAAGAGCAGTGGTGGTGATATGGGGAAGAGCAGTGGTGGTGATATGGGGAAGAGCAGTGGTGGTGATATGGGGAAGAGCAGTGGTGGTGATATGGGGAAGAGCAGTGGTGGTGATATGGGGAAGAGCAGTGGTGGTGATATGGGGAAGAGCAGTGGTGGTGATATGGGGAAGAGCAGTGGTGGTGATATGGGGAAGAGCAGTGGTGGTGATATGGGGAAGAGCAGTGGCACCCGACAGGGAAAGGCGAGATACATGGAGGGGCTGCTAGGCTGATCTGGACCAATATGAAGGGGCATGGGATGGGTGGGACGGCGAGCCGAACCTTTCCCACTCTTGTGCGGATTACCATGGGCTTGCAAGCACGTGGAGTGCAGAGGGATTGGAGGGCTCTCAAGAGGTGCAGTGCGGTGTAGAAGGGAGGGGGAGAGGAGGGGGGGGAGGAATTGAGCAGTAGAGTGCACACAGGCCCCGTCCCGGGTATTCCTATGCAGCAGATCCCCTTGAGTGCTGCTGCATCCACACACACCCCCGGTTGCTTGCGTACTGAGTACCTACATGCACATCTCTCCCCTGCCTGCCTTCCTGTGGGGATTTTGACAGAGTCTTTGACGAAAACGCTTAAACCCACAGGCCCCATGTGTCCCTTTGCAGGTAATGCTTTCCTGCGGGGCTTGCAGTGTGGTTCTGTTCTTCGTGCCTTCCCTCCATATCCCAATCTTACGCAGCTTTGCACGTTCACCTCTTCCCCCCCTTTCCTGCTTCCCCTCTTTCCCTCACGTTCTCTTCCCCTCCTTTTCCCGTTCCCCTCTTCCCCTCCTTTTCCCGTTCCCCTCTTCCCCTCCTTTTCCCGTTCCCCTCTTCCCCTCCTTACTCCTTTCCCTTGCGTTCCTCCTTCCCCCCCTTCCTCCTCCCTCTCCCCCCAACGTGAATTCCCTCCTCGCCTCTCTGTGCGTCAGATCCAAAGCTACCGAGTGTGCTGAGGATGCTGTTGTGGCTGCAGCCTGTGTTTGACCTACCCATCCCTTCCACCCTCTGCTCCCGTCCACCCTCTGCCCTTCATCAACCCCCCGTCCATGCCTCTCTCTGTGCGTCAGATCCAAAGCTGCCGAGTGTGCTGAGGATGCTGCTGTGGCTGCAGGGGCAGCTGGACGGCAGAGTGGCGTACCCCAAGATTACCGACCTCACCACTGCAGTCCTGCACGACCCACCGTCGCTATAGTCCTCTAGGACTATCCCATGCTCGTCCTTCCGAGGCGCCTCAAAAGGCAGTGGGGGCAGCTGGACTGCAGACTCTGATTACTAAGGGTGGCCCAAAACGAATCTGAAGCCCTGCCGCAGGGCGGCATACCCCAAAGTCACAGACCTCACCACAGTGCTCCTGCACGACCCGCCCACTCTCTAGTCTACCTATGGGCTACCCCACTACAGCCTAGACAATATGCAGCATACATGTTTGACACACCCCCATAGGCAAAGTGGGGGAGAACAAGGGGTCACACGACCAGTCAAGAGACGCAAAGCAAGCTCAGGGTGGATCTCAACGTCACCACACATTCTGAGCACAAGCAAAGGGCCGCAAGGCCAGTCCACATGCAGAGATATATATAAGCAACAAGAGCAGTACAGTGATCAATACCTAGCAAGAGCAAGCATGCAGGTATAAATATAGAACACAGTACACACAAAAGACTACAGCAAGTGTGGAAACGTAGGCACAAGGCCTAACAAAGTACAAAAGCGCTGATGATCACCAGACGGAAGTGCCTTGGTGAATATATCAGCAGTGTTGGCCCTAGTGGCCACGTGTGCAAGACGAAGCTGACCACGCTGCTGCAGCTCTCGAGCCAGAAAGTACCGCAGAGCGATGTGCTTCGTTCTGTGCTCCAGTCTGTGCTCCTCACACAAGGCAATGACAGCCTTGTTGTCGACGTACAGCACTGGAGGAGAACGAGGCCGCTCTCCCAGGTCGGTCAGCAGGTAGGTGAGCCAGCGTAACTCCTGAGCAGCCATGGCGGTGGCGTAGATCTCAGCCTCACAACTGGAGCTCAGAACAGAAGACGAGCGTGTAGAACGCCAAGAAACAGAACCAGAGCCAAGGCTGAAAGTGTAACCCTGTGACGACCGCTGCGTAGCCTGGTCGTCAACCCAAGAAGCGTCTGAGTGCCCAGTGAGGACCACCTCTCGCCGTCCTCCAAGCACGAGCCCCATGCCCGATGTACTGCACAAGTAGCGCAGTACCCTCTTCGCAGCATCCCAGTGCACCTTTCGGTGCCGACCAGGAGCCACGTAGCGAGCCAGAAGGCCAAGAGGGTACGCAAGGTCAGGACGAGTGCAAGTCATCAGGTACATGAGGCAGCCCACTAGCTCTGGGTAAGGACCACTCGGCTCTACGGACTCATCCGAAGGCAGAGCTGAGAGCGAGTGACCTATAGCCAGAGGAGTGGCCTGTGCTGAGGACCAGGTGAAGCCGAAGCGCTGAAGGACCTGCTGCACCATGTGTGACTGAGTCAGTGTGATGGTGCGACGTGCTCGGTCCCGGGTGATCTGCAAGCCAAGGTAGCTGCGCAGCTCACCCAGGTCTGTGCACGTGTGTCTCTTCTGCAGCTCGGACTTCACCAGGGCGAGGGCCTCAGTGTCAGCAGTAGCAAAGACCAAGTCGTTGACGTACACGAGGATATAGAACGGCGGCAGCGAAGTGTCGGTGCGTAGAAACAGTGAAGGGTCAGCAGTCGAAGGCGCAAACCCAAGAGCCGCAAGGGTAGTCCTCAGTGTGTCGTGCCACTCACGGGGTGCCTGGCGGAGACCGTAGACTGGCCGGCGGAGGCTCCACTGGGTACCAGGAGGGAACGTCCCAGTGAAGCCAGGTGGGCGGCGCAGCCAGATCTCCTCGTGCAGGCTGCCCTGTAGGAAAGCTGTGCTGAAGTCAAGGGAGTGAAGCTCGTAGTCACGCTGAGCGGCAACGTGCAGCAGCACCCGAAGAGTAGTCATCTTCGGGGTAGGAGAGAAGGTCTGGAAGAAGTCAACTCCCTCTCGCTGACTGAAGCCTCGAGCAACGTAACGCGCCTTGAAGACAGGCGGAGAACCTGGCGGCCGCTTCACCCTGAAAATCCACATGCCATCGACGATGTTCGCCCCGGGAGGGGGAACCTCATCGACGTAAGTGCCTGTGGACTTCCAGGATGCCATCTCTGCGTCCATAGCTGCCTGCCACTGAGAGGAGTAGGGACCCGCGATCGCCTCAGCGTAAGAGCGCGGTGTGGGGATGTCTATAGCATCCGGGTCTCCCTCAGGGGCAAGCAGCATGGCCACGAGATGAGGCGCAGCGGCTGCAAGAGACTCAAGGTCCTCGTGCCTGTCCTCAAGGACGTCCGTGCCAAGGGCACACTCACCCCCGACGGACGGAGGACAGACAGACTCAGACTCAGCAACAAGACTAGCAGCGTAGTCTAGACGACAGGCAGCAGCAAAGTCAACAAGCTCAGCGACTAAGGCAGACGCAGCAGCAGACTCAAACGACGGGTCAGTGACAACTGTGGCTAGCAGACGCGTGACAGTAGGGTGCTCAGCACGAAACCGGTCAGACTCAGGGTCCGCGACGACAGGCAAAGAGGACGCAGGGGGAGACGGAAGAGGAGTACGCTCCGGAGTAGGGGACCGACGCAGGGCTACAAGGCGTGTGCCGGGGACAGCCGGCTGACGCGGACGAGGAACACGACGACCGGTACGACTAGGACGAACAGGCGTGACTAGACGCGACGCAGGCTCACGACGCTCAGCAAGACTACCTGTCTGCTCAGTGTAAGGAGAAGGAGCAGGCAGCGGTGAGCCAGGCTGTAACGGAAGACCAGTAGACGACGGGAGAGCAAGAACATGACGAAGAACAGAGTCAGGCGGCGGCAGAGACGACGGAGACGGCGGAGCGAAGAACAGTCGTGGCGGCGCAGCTGCACCAGTACCGGCAGCTCCAGCAGCTCCAGTACCTCCAGCACCTCCAGCAGCAGAACCGACACCTCCAGGCCCAGGGTCTCCAACCCCAGTGCCTCCAGCAGCAGCACCCCCAGAACCAGCACCTCCAGTCCCAGGGTCTCCAGCCTCGGTGTCTCCAGCAGCAGCACCTCCAGACGCAGCACCCCCAGCCCCAGCAGCTCCAGTACCTCCAGTACGAGCACCTCCGGGACCAGCGACTCCAGCACCTCCAGTAGACAAAGTACCAGCACCACTCCTAGCTCCAGGGACGTCAGCAGAAGTACCTCCAGCAGTAGAGCCCCGGGCTCCAGCAGCGCGACCCTGACGGCGACCGTACCAGTCGTGCAGCTGCTGAGAGGTGAGAGGCACACGTGGACGAAGGCGGCTACTCCAAGGAGACCGCGCAACAGCAGACTCTGAACCCTCAGCGCCAGCACCCTCAGCAGCTCCAGCGCCACCAGCACCAGGACCTCCAGCAGCTCCAGAACCTCCAGCGCTCGCACCCTCAGCAGCCCCAGAACCACCAGCTCCAGCGCCACCAGCACCAGGACCTCCAGCAGCTCCAGAACCTCCAGCGCCCGCACCCTCAGCAGCCCCAGAACCACTAGCTCCAGCACCTCCAGACCCCTCACACGCAGGCTCAGCACCTCCAGGCTCCACACTCTCAAGCTCCGCACCCCCAGGCTCAGCACCCCCAGAAGTAGCACCCCGAGCAGGACCACCCCCAGTAGGACCTGAGTCACCAGTGACCTCGACCGGCGCAGGGAAGGGAGGAGGGTCTACCTGAGACACACCTGAAGGAGCAGGACCGGGAGCGGGGAGGGGGTCTACCTGGGGAGCACCCGGAGCGAGGAAGAGCGGCGGGGGAGGGAGAGGGGCAGTGCGGTAGGGGAAGAGACGGTAAAAGGGAACCGACTCATCGAACGTGACGTCCTGAGACGCAAAGACACGGCGCGAGGTGGGGTGGTAAAACTGCCAACCAGGCACGTCAGGGACAAAGCCAAGGAAGACACAGGGAACTGCACGGGCGGAGAGCTTGTCCGCAGTGGTATCGCGGACAAAGGCACGAGCACCCCAGACCCGGAAACGCGACGCATCGCCAACCTTCCCCGTCCACAGCAGTGTGGGCGAGGTCTTCGGCAAGGAGACACGGGGCCAGAGGTTGAGCTGATGCGCGGCGTACCGGACCGCAAACGGCCACAGAAAATGGGGGGCAGCCGCATGGATCATGGAGGTACGAGCGACCTCCATGACTAAGCCAATGCGGCGCTCAGCAACCCCATTCTGCTGCGGAGAGTCCGGAAGCGTGAACGACTGGGTGATGCCGTGCTCCGCACAGAAGGCTGCCAAGAGGTCTGAGGAGAACTCACCACCTCTGTCAGAGTGCAGACGCAGGACGGGAAACTCCGTCCCAAACCGCTCGCGGAGCTGGAGACGGGCAGCGCGGATCCAAGGGATCAAAACAGCAGGGACCTCCCCCTTGCTGCGCAGGGGAAAGACCGTGGTGTAACGCGTGTAGTCGTCAACAACCAGCAGGAAGTACCGCTCGTGGCCCTGTCCACGGACGCGGGCGGGGCCCCACACGTCCAGGTGGAGAGTCTGCAGGGGAGCCTCTGTGGGAGGGAACGAGGAGGAGTGAGGAGCGGCGCGCTGCCGCCCCTCGACGCAAGGAATGCAGGGCGGCGCAAGCGAGGGAGGCAGGGCAGGCAAAGACCTGGGAAGACCAGAAACCAGGAAGCGAGAGTGCATGCCACGAAGGCGCTGCACCGAGGGGTGACCAAGGCGGTGGTGCCACAGGAGGGTCTGGTGCGACAAAGCGCGACACTCGCAGGGGGCCGTCGGCTGACCTGACGCAGGCGCAGCTACCTGAGGGGACTCAGTGGTCAGGGTGTACAGACTCGAGCCAGGCGCACGGGAAAACGTGGCCAGGTGTCGGCCGGTCCGAGCACACGTACAGTGAGTCACTCGCTGACTCGCAGGAGTGAACTGGTGCACCCCCCTATCTTGGAGGTCAGCTCCACTCACCAAGTTCGTAGAGAACGAGGGGAGGTAAAGACCTGACAGCAAGCCAGACGGGGCGGCCGGACACGGTAGAACCGTGGAGTAGTGGGCAAGGACCGGACCCCCGGAGGGGTCCGCCAGGGAGACTGGAACCGGCCGACTAAGCGGCGTGAGTGTGGTACAGTCGCGAAAGAAGGAGCGGGAAGCACCTGAGTCAAGCGTGAAGGTGTACAAGGCCGCAGCAGGCGCAGACCCAGAGAGAGCAGACTCACCAGCACCTGGAGCAGGAGACGTACCGGCACCTAGAGCAGCAGCCTCACCAGTACCCAGAGGAGGAGACGCACGAGCACCTAGGGCAGCAGCCTCACCAGTACCGAGAGCAGCAGGCGCTATACCAGGGTCAGGCGGGACGCACAGGTAACAGGCACGGTCAACACTAGTAGGCAATGCATACATGGTAGTGAGAATAGCATCATAGTCAAGAGCAAAGATATCTACCCTCCGTCCAAGCAGCTCCAGCCAGTCGGGGAGCTCAGCCTCGTCGCCAAACACTGTACGCCAGTCGTCGCTCAGACGGGCGAAGCAGCGGGACTGTGTGTGACCAAGCGTCCCGCAAGGCTGACCAACCCGATCACCTGTGCGAATGACGTACTGGCAGCGAACTGTACGCGTAGACCTGCTACACTGAGCGTACCACTCGTGGAGCTGCCGGGACGTAAGTGTCTCGCGAGGACGCCGCTGCAGCTGCAGCTGGCCACTGCCAGACGCTCCCAACTGACCAGCTCCAGGGGGACAGCTACGACTGCTACCGCGACAACCCCAGCTAGTATACCACTCACTAAGCTGCTGGGGCGTGAGAGGCTCACGTGAACGTCGCTGGGGCTGCATCTGGCCACCGGCCAGTAGCAGTAGCAGCAGCAGTAGCGCGGGCAGGGCAGGCGCGGCAGGCCGACAGGCAGGCAGGCCGGCAGGCAGACAGACAGACAGGCCGGCAGGCAGGCAGGCAGGCAGGCAAGCAGGCAGGCAGGCCGGTAGGCAGGCAGGCAGGCAGGCAGGCCGGCAGGCAGGCAAGCAGACAGGCAGGCCGGCAGGCAGGCAGGCAGGCAGGCAGGCCGGCAGGCAGGCAAGCAGACAGGCAGGCCGGCAGGCAGGCAGGCGCTCACCAAAGGCTGGAAGAGCAGGCGCTCGCCGGGCGAGCAGGGCCGGCGCTCAACGGGCGGCGGCCGAGTAGGCGCACGACAGCGGCGACGTCGGGGCCGCAACACCCGGTGCAGAGTAGGGCCGAAGCAGCTGCAGGGCGGGGCCGCTTCAGCGGCAGGTCGGGGCCGTGGCAGCTGCAGAGCGGGGCCGTATCAGCGGCAGGTCGGGGCCGAGGCAGAGGGACGCGCGCGGCTCGGCGCGGGCTGCGCTGACAGCGCGCTGGGCTGCTGCAGGCCGCGCGCGGCCGCGTTAGGTAGTGGCGAGCCGCGCGCGGCTTGGCGCGGGCTGCTGCGGGCGGCGCGCGGGCCTCGCGAGGCAGGAGTAGGCCGCGCGCGGCTCGACGCGGGCGGCGCGCTGCTGCAGCGGGCTGCGCGCGGCTCGGTGCGGGCTGCGCGCGGCTGCAGCGGGCTGCGCGCGGCTGCAGCGGGCTGCGCGCGGCTCTGTGCGGGCTGCGCGCTGCCGCAGCGGGCTGCGCGCGGCTCGGTGCGGGCTGCGTGTGGCTGCAACGGGCTGCGCGCGGCTCGGTGCGGGCTGCGCGCGGCTGCAGCGGGCTGCGCGCGGCTCGGTGCGGGCAGCTCGCGGTAGCAGCGGGCTGCGCGCGGCTCGGTGCGGGCTGCGCAGGCCTGAAGGGCGTGTAGGGGCGGTGCGCGGGCCTTACGGGCCTCTAGGGGCAGCGCGCTGGCCTAGGGCAGCAGGAGGCAGCGCTAGGGCTGCTGGACGGCTCGCGTAGTGCAGCACGTCACAAGGCAAGGCAAGGCAGGCAGGTACGTGGGGTAGCGCGGTAACCGCAGTGGTAGGTGGGCCCGAAAAAAAAAACGGTCCTACGGACCTTAGTGCTCTGAAACCATGTTAGAATCTGGCAGCAGGAATGGTAAACTAACAGCATGCAGGAGTACAAGTAGGAAACCCTAATTTGGTTGTACCCCATATGGGCTACCCCACTACAGCCTAGACAATATGCAGCATACATGTTTGACAGGGGCAGCTCGACAGCAGAGTGGCGTGTACCCCAAGGTCACCACTGCCCTCTTGCACGAACCACCTGCTCCTTCCTCTCCACGCAGCGCTGCCCGATGTGCTTGCTGTATATAGTGGCGATTTGTGAGTAAGGCATTTGATGTTTGGGGTGGGGTCTCTGTCCCTTGATCCAGATAATGAGCAAGGAAAGGAACCATGTGGCTGGCTGGCTTCTTGATTGCTCAGGCGGACCATCACTGCATCATGATTGGATCCAATCCAGTTGTACCAGGTCGAGCCATCGGTACCGTATTCCTCATTTGTGTGACTTCACGACGAGGAACATGCACTGCACTCATGTTGTGTTTTCCTTATCCAGGTGGTACTGTATTATTAATTAGTTCATACAGCACAATGGAGGTGTGAGCTGTGTAAGGAAATTGGAAGCAGAGGAAATACAATTGCTACAAGTAATGACTAAAGGCCGCGGTGCATTAGAGTTGAACTACACTGATTCGAATTTGCAGAAAGGTTTAACACGGTAAGATACATATGTAGTTTTAGGGAGCATTCCTGTGTGGACATTTGTGTCTCAATCCTATTGTGACGCGTAAAAACAGCATAAAACGTATTATGTCACAAACGGAATCGGTATTAGCGACCATTACTGTATTTTTCATTGGTCAGCGTGAAACGCGCTGACGTCGCGGACGAGTTGCAAATTGACCCGTCACTGGTAAAATGTCGCACGCGGTTCGAAATGTCAATGCACCTGAACATCCCCCAAGGCCAATTTCGTGCGGGAAAAAAACCCGCGCGTCGAAACCACACCCCAGCCGAGCGTTTGAAGAAACGGGTGTACAGTCAATTCCGAAACCCAATCAAAAGCGCACAACTGTACATTTCGCCTGGTCGCCTAGTGTCGCGCTACATTCCTTTTTTGTGACGCGAGGTTGACAAAATGTTACGACGCGACTCGGGAAAAGGGGGATTGAGACATTTGTGTCCACACAGGAATGCGCCTTTATTCACGGCTCAAGGTGGTTGAGGCTCAGACTTCAGTCAAAATGCATCAAAAGCACCGCGCCCTAAGGAAAATGGATGTGGTATCAACGTTGAGTCGTGCACCACTTGTTTCTGTTCATTCATCCATGCAACGCGAACATTACAAACGAGTATTAGTCTCAGTTACGACTGTGGGTGTACTCACTTTTATAGTGCAAACATCCAAACAAAAAAAAACGAACGAGTATTAGTACCCGTACTCACGTAGAGCCGACGCGCACGTCTTTCTGGCGAAAGTCGCAATTTAGGGGCTTCGCAAACCAGTACGATTATTTCTTGTTCGGAACGGTTGAGTGAAAAAATTCGTGCGACACGCGCACTCTTTCCGTACATCCCGCGCGCAAGCCAATCGAGGAGAAGCACTGAGAGGTTTCGTCGCACGGCTGATCCACAGCAGCATAAAGAGAATTCGCTAGGGCCGCTAGCGACGCTGCCACTCTGCGCAAGAAAACGACAGCGACTCACGCCGGCACTAAACGGCATTGCAGCGGCCGGCAACTAGCGCCGCGGCTGCACTTCCCCCCCCTCCCCCCGCACACTGCACACACACCCTGTTCAGCGCGCCTGCGTTGCGCCCTCTCCTGCCTTGTAGTTAGGGACGGAATCCAGCACTTTCAGATTCGCCCGCTCTCTTTGATATTCAACCACAAGCTCTTGTGAAACCCGGAAACCCGAACCCCGAAACCCAGAGCCGAGAGTTTCTGTGATCACGAGCGGCGGGCGGCATGGGCAAGCGGGAGGTGCGCGCGGGCATCGGCCCCGCGGAGCGGGAGGCGCGGATGCGCGCGGCGAGGGAAATGGCGAAGCAGCTCCCCATCTCCGCAGGTAGGGCGTCCCCATGGCTCGTACCTCCGCAGGTAAGCCAATCCCATGGCTCGTACTTTGCAGGAAAGCCAATCCCATGGCTGCAGGTACTGCGTCCCATCGCCCACGGCTGGCAAGGTTTTCCCAGTGGCTACAGGGACGTCACCCCTCAGTACCCGCTAATACCTTCCACTGCCCTTTAAAAACAACTTTTTTCATCCAATACTCGTGAGTAACCTTGATTACCCTCCATTACTCTCCACTCCAATGCCCTGTGCTACATACATACCCCCTCCACGGCAGTGCAGCAGCGGCTGGTGGAGTCGGTGCGGGCACACGAGTTTTTAGACGTTTCAAAAGCCCTGCAATGCTCTCTTATCCCTTGTGGTACATGGCCCCTGTTCCTGTGGTACATGGCCCCTGTTCCTGTGGTACATGGCCCCTGTTCCTGTGGTACATGGCCCCTGTTCCTGTGGTGCATGGCCCCTGTTCCTGTGGTGCATGGCCCCTGTTCCTGTGGTGCATGGCCCCTGTTCCTGTGGTGCATGGCCCCTGTTCCTGTGGTGCATGGCCCCTGTTCCTGTGGTGCATGGCCCCTGTTCCTGTGGTACATGGCCCCTGTTCCTGTGGTGCATGGCCCCTGTTCCTGTGGTGCATGGCCCCTGTTCCTGTGGTGCATGGCCCCTGTTCCTGTGGTACATGGCCTCTGTTCCTGTGGTGCATGGCCCCTGTTCCTGTGGTACATGGCCCCTGTTCCTGTGGTGCATGGCCCCTGTTCCTGTGGTGCATGGCCCCTGTTCCTGTGGTGCATGGCCCCTGTTCCTGTGGTGCATGGCCCCTGTTCCTGTGGTGCATGGCCCCTGTTCCTGTGGTACATGGCCCCTGTTCCTGTGGTGCATGGCCCCTGTTCCTGTGGTACATGGCCCCTGTTCCTGTGGTGCATGGCCCCTGTTCCTGTGGTGCATGGCCCCTGTTCCTGTGGTGCATGGCCCCTGTTCCTGTGGTGCATGGCCCCTGTTCCTGTGGTGCATGGCCCCTGTTCCTGTGGTGCATGGCCCCTGTTCCTGTGGTACATGGCCCCTGTTCCTGTGGTGCATGGCCCCTTTTCCTGTGGTGCATGGCCCCTGTTCCTGTGGTACATGGCCCCTGTTCCTGTGGTGCATGGCCCCTGTTCCTGTGGTACATGGCCCCTGTTCCTGTGGTGCATGGCCCCTGTTCCTGTGGTGGATGGCCCCTGTTCCTGTGGTGCATGGTCCTTGTGGCGCTGTGGTGCAGTGCAGCAGCAGCTGGTGGAGGAGGTGCGGGCGGCACACACGCTCGTGGTGGTGGGCGAGACTGGCAGCGGCAAAACCACTCGTGAGTCCCTCCCACCACCGCCCTCTCTTGCCCTCTCTTGCCCTCTCTTGCGCTCTCTTGCCCTCTCTCGCCCTCTCTTGCCCTCTCTTGCGCTCTCTTGCCCTCTCTTGCCCTCTCTTGCCCTCTCTTGCCCTCTCTTTCCCTCTCAACCTCCCTAATCCGCCTCCTCAAGCACCCTCGGGAGTCTTCCTCTCGCCGCCCTCTCCCACTCTCACTTCCGCGCTTACCTCTCTTCCCCTCACCTCTCTGCTTGCTAACCTCTTGCCAAGCAAGCATCCCGTCCAAGCACCCAGTCCAGGCCATCGTTCCATTGCATATCACCACCACGCCTCTCCCAATCCCTCCCACCTCCCCTTCGCCCCCAGAGCCTTCCCTTCGCCCTCCCCTGCCTCCTCTCCTTCCCCTGCCTCCTCTCCTTCCCCTGCCTCCTCTCCTTCCCCTGCCTCCTCTCCTTCCCCTGCCTCCTCTCCTTCCCCTGCCTCCTCTCCTTCCCCTGCCTCCTCTCCTTCCCTTGCCTCCTCTCCTTCCCCTGCCTCCTCCTCCCCCCCTGCCTCCTCCCCCTCCCCTGCCTCCTCCCCCTCCCCTGCCTCCTCCCCCCCTGCCTCCTCCCACTCACTCCCCCCAGAGCTCCCACAGTTCATTCTCCCCTCCGGCCTGCTCGCCCCACACCAGGCCATCGCCGCGACGCAGCCAAGGCAAGTCGTGTGGCAGTGACAGAGACTCACCCACTGATTCTCTCCCTCCCTTTCTCCCTCTCCCTCCCCCCAGAGCTCCCCCAGTTCATTCTCTCCTCTGGCCTGCTCGCCCCACACCAGGCCATCGCCGTGACACAGCCGCGCAGAGTGGCAGCAGTGACGGTGGCGGCGCGGGTGGCGGAGGAGAGGGGGGTGGGCGTGGGGCAGGAGGTGGGGTACAGCGTGCGCTTTGAGGACGTCACCTCCTCTCACACGCGCATCAAGTACCTCACGGATGGCATGCTTCTCAGGTGCGGGGTGAGGTGAGGTGGTGTTCTGTAGGATGGTACTTTGTGGGGCCAGTGTGTTGCTTTCTAGGGCTACGGTGCTCAGGTGAGGAATAAGGTGGTGTTTTGTGGGTCTGATCGAATGCTCAGGTGAAGGATGAGGTTTGGTGCATAGTAGGGTAGGGCTCAGGTAACCATTCAAGTCACCACGCATCAAGTACCTCACGGATGGCATGCTGCTCATGTGTGGCCTAAGATGGTGCTTAGTTAGTTGGGCTCAGGTGAATGCTCAGATAGGTGCTTTGGTAGGTCTTTGTCTGAAGCATGTGCGCCTGTGCAAGTGCAACCTGTCTCGTCGTTACTGGACCTTCTCTCCTTCCATGCTGTGCTGCTACAGCGGGTGATGTGATGCTGCACGAGGCGAGGCTCACTCACCGCTGGGTGCTGTCATCTCTCCCCGCGGGTGGTGAGCGCGTAGGAAGGCTCTGTTTGACCCTCTGTTGAGCTGCTATTTAGTGGTGGTGGGCAAGCTCACATGTGGGTGCTGTGGATTGTTTTTGAGAATTCTAAAAAACAATCTACAGCTCACAGGTGGGTGCTGTGAGCCTCCAGGGAGGCTCATGAACCGCCCCGCCGCTCTTACCCCCCGTGCCTCCTCGTGAACCCACTCACTCACAGGGAGGCTTTGTTGGATTTCCGTTGACGCGCGCGCTACGGCGTAGTGGTGGTGGTGGATGAGGCCCATGAGCGCAGAGTGAGTGAACACCCTGGTGTACAAGACTAACACCCTTTTTCTAACCTCCTTCCCCCCCTCTCCACAACGTTCAGAAAACTGCTACGGGACCCTCTGCTGCGCCGCTCTGGCGTGGAGGTTGTGGACGAGACCCATGAGCGCACAGTGAACACCCTGGTGCACAGCACAGGACAACCACCTTGTTTCCACATTCCCAAAATGTCACAACCTTCAGGGGAGCACTTCTGGACCCGCTGTTGAGGCGGTACGGCGTGGTGGTGGTGAATGAGGTTCACCGAGCGCACCGTCAACACGGACGTGCCGCTGGGGCAACACCCTTTCTTCAACTCAACCTCCTTTACCCTCCCCCTCAACAACCTTCAGGGAGGCGCTACTGGATCCTCTGCTGCGGCGCTATGGCGTGGTGGTGGTGGACCAGGCCCATGAGCGCACAGTGAACACCCCGGTGCACACTGCACAAGACAAACGCCCTGTTTCCATTCCACATTCCCAATGGCACAACCTTCAGGGAAGCACTTGTGGACCCTCATTTAGATCGGTACGGCGTGGTGGTGGTGGACAAGGCTCACGAGCGCACTGTGAACAGGGATGTACACAATCTCCCTTTCCCCCCCAATTCCTCACTCTTGGACCCACAGGGAAGCTTTGCTGGATCCTCTTCTGAGGAGGTACGGCGTGGTGGTGGTGGACGAGGCCCACGAGCGCACAGTGAACACGGACGTGCTGCTGGGACTGCTGCAGCAGGTGCAGGCCCGCAGACACGCGCTCGCCACAGGGGGGACGGGTGCAGGGACGGGCGGGCAGGGGCAGAAGGGGAAGGTGGTGGGCGGTGGGAGGGAGGCGGAGGATGCGGGCATGGAGGGGCGGAAGGGGAAGAAGCGACAGAGAGTAGAGGAGTGCAGAGGAGAGGAGGGCAGGGAGGGAGAAGCAGACAAACAGGCGGACGGGCAAATTGCAGAGGCGGCTGTAGACACAGGTGCTGGCACATGCATGGGTGCAAGGTCAAGTGAGGGCGATTTGAAGCTGATAGTCATGTCGGCCACCCTGGAGTCGCGCAAGTTCCTCGACTTCTTCCCCGGCGCGCATGCAGTGTACATCCGCGGCAGGCAGCACCCCGTGCAGGTGCTCTACACACCCACCCGCCCCCAAACCTGACTTTGTTTTTTTGAGAATTCTCAAACTCTTTGAAAAAAAAACATATTCAGCATAAAATCACTCTCCCCCGTGCAGGTGCTCTACACGCCCACCCCCGAACCTGACTTCCTCGACGCAGCGCTGGTAACCGTGTTACAGATACACACGGATCATCCTATAGAGGGTACAGCGCCGGGGCTGGCGGGGGATATTCTCGTGTTTCTCACGGGGCAGGAGGATATTGAGGCCATGGCGAGGTTGCTGCAGGAACGTGCGGCGAAGCTTCCTCCCGGGACGCCGCCGCTGGCTGTGGCGCCCATCTATGCGGCGCTGCCTGCGGAGCAGCAGATGAACGTGTTCCGCCCCGCCCCCGTCGGGTGCAGAAAGGTGCAGTGCGGTGCGGGGTGGAGGGGTGGGTTGGGGGTTAGGGGGTGGGCACTTAGGGTGAACGGCTGGGTTGGATTGGATTGGGAATGCACGTTGATTTAGCCTGATTTGTGTGACCACATTAGGTGTGACCACATTAGGCGTGACCACATTAGGTGTGACCACACCACATTAGGTGTGAACACATTAGGTGTGACCACATTAGGTGTGACCACATTAGGCGTGACCACATTAGGTGTGACCACACCACATTAGGTGTGAACACATTAGGTGTGACCACATTAGGTGTGACCACATTAGGCGTGACCACATTAGGTGTGACCACACCACATTAGGTGTGAACACATTAGGTGTGACCACATTAGGTGTGACCACATTAGGCGTGACCACATTAGGTGTGACCACACCACATTAGGTGTGAACACATTAGGTGTGACCACATTAGGTGTGACCACATTAGGTGTGACCACATTAGGTGTGACCACATTAGGTGTGACCACATTAGGCGTGACCACACCACATTAGGTGTGACCACATTAGGTGTGACCACTTTGATCTCGAATATCTCGAACATGCTACCTGTCTCTCTGCGTCGCAATTGCAACCTAGATGTGTGTTGCTGTGTGCTCCTTTCTGCTCGTCCCTCCCCACTTCATCCCCTCGCACTTTCCTTCCATTCTCCACTCATCCAGTGCTCCCCACCGCTCGGGCCGCCACGCGACTACCATCGCACCGACCCTTTTCACCATGGCTGGCTTTTGATGTGGACAAAGCGCCCCTGCCTCGTCTCCTCTCCGCCTCGCTCCCTCCCCCACTCGCCCACTCACCCCTTCTCCCCCTCTCCACCTCGTCTCCCAACAATACCGAGCCATCAGTGATCATTTCGACTTTTGAGAGGTCTCAAAAGTCGTCTGCCAACAACACCGAGCAGTCAGTGATTATTTCGACATCCCCTTGACACTGCCTGACGTCCCTTTCCTCCCCCACCTCCGCCCTCGTCCCCACCACTGTCCACCCCGCCCTCGTCACTGCTCCTGGTAGTCCTCCTGGCCACCAACATAACAGAGACGTCAGTGAACATCTTGGGGATCCCGCTTTGTGGTGGACGTGGGGCTCGTGAAGGCGCGGGCATTCAACCTCAAAGCGGATCCCCACGTCAGTAAAGGCGCGGGCATTCAACTGCCTTCTGCCCGCACCCAACATCTACCCTCCACCCTCCACCCTCCACCCTCTGCACGCCGTTCGCTCCTCTCCCCCAGGTCGTGCTGGCGACCAACATAGCAGAGACCTCTGTGACCATCCCGGGGATTCGCTTCGTGGTGGACGCAGGGCTCGTGAAGGCACGGGCGTTCAACTGCCGCACTGGTGTGGACTCGCTGGTCGTTGTGCCCGTGTCCAAGGCACAGGCCCGGCAGAGGAGGTGCGTGGTGAAGGGGGCATGGGCGCACACAGGAGGTGGGGGGTGGGAGGCATGGTTGCAGAGAGGAGGTAAGCGCCATGCAGTGCAGTGCAGTGCAGTGCAGTGCAGTGCAGTGCAGTGCAGAGCAGGCAGTGAATGCCCTTGAATTCGCTTTGTGTTGTGCCCGTCTCCCCATAGCACAGGCTCGACAGAGGAGGTGTGCCATGGGGGTGTGCCATGGGGGTGTGCCATGGGGGTGTGCCATGGGGGTGTGCCATGGGGGTGTGCCATGGGGGTGTGCCATGGGGGTGTGCCATGGGGGTGTGCCATGGGGGTGTGCCATGGGGGTGTGCCATGGGGGTGTGCCATGGGGGTGTGCCATGGGGGGGGAGATGTGGGGGCCATGCGTGGACGGAGGGAGGTGCAGCGGGTATGGATGGGAAGAGAAGGCGGGTGCATGTGGTGGAGGGGGGCACTGCATGTGGTGGAGGGGGGCACTGCATGTGGTGGAGGGGGGCACTGCATGAGGTGGAGGGGGGCACTGCATGAGGTGGAGGGGGGCACTGCATGAGGTGGAGGGGGGCACTGCATGAGGTGGAGGGGGGCACTGCATGAGGTGGAGGGGGGCACTGCATGAGGTGCCTTGCTCCCTTTGTAACAGCCAGGCATCACTGACAGTGCCACAACCGACTTGCTCCTGCCATTGCAACCTTGCTGCACCCACCGCTCTACACTGCTCCTCTCCAACCGAGCATCAGCGTCACCTCCCTCACACCACCTCTCCCTCCTGCCATCCTGCCTCTCTCCCTCCCAGGGGGCGGGCGGGCAGGGAGGCGCCAGGCAAGTGCTACCAGCTGTACACACAAGGCACCTTCGAGGCGCTGCCAGAGGCACCCGTGCGGGAGATGCTGCGCTGCAACCTTGCTGCCTCAGTGCCTTCACTTTCACCATCCACCAACCAACCACCATCCCTCGCTTGCTTTGCTCTCATCATCCCCCCTTGCCTCCTTGATATCAACCCCCCACACACCATTGCTGATCCTCCCAGTGGCCGGGCGGGCAGGGAGGCGCCAGGAAAGTGCTACCGGCTGTACACACAAGGCACCTTTGAGGCGCTGCCAGAGGCGCCCGTGCCGGAGATGCTGCGCTGCAACCTTGCCTCTGTGGTGCTGCAGCTCATCGCGCTCGGAGTCAAGGACCTGCTCTCCTTCCCCTTCCTCGACCCGCCGCCGCAGTGAGTGCTTCACTTGCTGTTGTTGTTCAGGCTTGCAGGCGTTGGGAAAGGCAGGCTTGCGTCCATGCTGATGTGCTGCAACCTTGCTGCTGTGGTGCTGCAACTCATCGCTCTGGGCGTGAAGGACCTGCTCTCCCTCCCCTTCCTCGACCCACCCCCACAGTGAGTCGCTTCTTGTGTCTCTCCTTGACTTGTTATCAGGACTGCAGGTGCTGGAAACGGCCGTCAGGGCCCTGAAGGCCTTGCGTCCGTGCTCCTGCAGCTAGCAGCGCTGTGATGCTGCAATGCAACGCATCGCTCTCTCCAGCCTCCTCCAGTGCCCCCTCTACTAAAACCTCTGAGGTTTATGACCCGCACCCCCCTCCATCCATCCGCACTACCACTCTCTCATCCTTCTTTCCTCCTTTTCCCCCTTCTCTCCCTCCTGTTCCCCCTCCCCCTTACAGGGCGGCCATACTGCGAGCTTTGGAGCATCTGTTCTCGCTGGGAGCGCTCACACCAGAGGGGAGCCTGTCGCCACAGGGGAAACACATGGCACGCTTCCCCCTCGACCCTGTCTACGCCAAGGTGGGCATGGGTGCATGTGGGTCACGCAAAGGTGGGTGGGGGTGGGTGCCTATGCTGTCGCCACAGGGAAAACACATGGCGCGCTTCCCCCTTGACTCCGTCTATGCCAAGGTGGGTGGGTGCACACCAGTCAATGCCAAGGTGCATGGGTGCGCGTTCGCAGGTGTATGCCAATGCGGGTGGGGCAGTGCACGGCTGTCACCACAGGGGAAACACATGGCGCGCTTCCCCCTCGACCCTGTATATGCCAAGGTGGGTGGGCGGGTGCCTATGGCCGCAGCAGGAGCAACTGACTCAATTCCCAATCAAACCCAAATTTGGCCTATGGCCGGTTGCCTATGGCAAGGTGAGTGGGGGCGGGCAGACATGGTTGAATTGAACACAACACACACCAATACGTCCTGTCCTGTCTACGCCACAATCCATGTAAACCACCTCCTTTCCTCGCTTTTTCATTTCAGCGGCCCAGAACATGTTCTTGGCTCAGACAAACGGCATGGTGGCAGCAGCGAGCAGCGAGCAGCGAGCAACCATTATCAGTGTTACCTTTCATCCGCTCCTCCTCCTCTCTCCCCGTTCTTCCTCCTCTCTCCCCGTTCTTCCTCCCCGCTCCCCGCCCCTTCAGGCTGCACTGGAGGCGTATCGCCTGGGGTCAACAATGGTGGCGGACGGTATGGAGGCAGCAGCAACCGCTACCATCCTCCACGCTCGCTATACCCACGCCCATCACTGTGTCCCTCTCATCTTTTGAGAATTCTCAAAAGCGACCCCATCCCTGTGCCCCTCTCATCTGCTTCCCTTCCTGCCCCACCAGGCCATACTGGAGGCATACCGCCTGGGGTCAGCAAAGTGGGTGGCGGACGACATGGAGGGAGTAGTGAGCACACCACACCACACCGCACCACACCACACCACACCACACCACACCACACCACACCACACCCGTCATCCATGCACATTTTTCTCACAGCCGTCAGTGTCACTCTCTCCCGTTGTATCTTCACAGGCCATATTGGAGGCGTATCGACTGGGGTTAGCAGCGGTGGCAGACGACATGGTGGCAGCAGTGGCCATGCTATCCGTGGACTCGCCCTCAACCTCCCTCTTTCTAAGTGATTATGCTCATCGCGGTCAGTGTCCACTCCCTCCTCTCCCCCCCCCCTCTCCCTTCCCACTTTGTCCAGACCATACTGCAGGGCGTGACAGCAGTGGCCATGCTATCCGTGGGCTCGCCCTCAACCCCTCTTTCTTCCTAGGCGATAATGGCGGCGTACCTCCCGATTCTTCGCACCCATTATGCTCATCGTCATCTCTGCCACTCTCCCCTTTGCTCCCCCCCTTACCACACTTTCAGGCCATCCTGGAGGCGTATCGACTGGGGTCAGCAGGTGTGGCGGACGACATGGTGGCAGCAGTGGCCATGCTCTCCGTGGACTCGCCCTTCCACACGCCCTCTCACGCTGCTGCTGAGGTAATGCTGATGCTGACGTGATTGTGCTGACGTGGCATGGCACTTTTGCTCATGTGACATGGCCGATCTCGTGCTGACGTGGCATGATCTGAGTCACGATGACATGATATGGCCATACATGGAAATGCATGAGACTGCCTTTCTTTCACATGAGAGGTCATGAGAGTTGCATGATTGCCTATTGCCTTTCTTTCATGACCGTCCATTTACTCTGTTCAATCCGTTGCAGATCCCAAAAATGTTTTACGCTAAACTGTTGCGTCTCCCACAGGCTCATGCTGCCCGGAAGAGATTTTTCTGCCCGGACGGCGACCATCTCACGCTGGTGAACGTGCTGCGGGGCTATCTGGCAGCGGGCAGCCAAAACACCGAGGCTGCTGACATGGCACGCGATGGGAGCAACAACGGTGGGAGTGGTGGCGGTGTGGTTCAGGGGTTTGGCCGGCAGGCAAAGGCGAAGGAGGGGAGGGTGCGAGCTTGGTGCAAGGCACACTACCTCAATGGACGTTCGCTCAAAAAGGCAGCAGATGTGTACCGGTGAGAATAGGGCAGACCAGATGCTGAAGGGTGTTTTTGAGAATTCTCAATAACACCGTTCGCTCAAAAAGGCAGCAGACGTGTACCGGTGAGAATAGGGCAGACCAGGGAATGCATGTGTTCATGTCAACAGGGTTTTGTTTCTATTTGTTTTGGGGGTCTGTAAGGGTGGGAAGCATGCTTCCTTGGTTACTTATGTTCCTCACGCCCCTCCTGCCTGCATGCCCCTTCTGCCTGCATGCCCCTCCTGCCTGCATGCCCCTCCTGCCTGTGTGCACTACAGGCAACTGCAGGCGTACTGTCACGGCCTCTCCCTGCCTGTCGCCTCCCACTCGCATCTACCCCCGTCGTCATCATCACCCTCCGCCACAGGCTCAGCAGCAGCAGCAGCGCAACGGCGGGACGAGTCAGTTGCGTTCCGCCGGGCGCTGACAGCAGCCTTCTTTGCCAACGCTGCCAAGAAGCAAGCCGACGGCACGTACAGGTACTGTGGGTGGGCTGACAGAGACTCTGTGAGGAAGGGAGGGGAGGGCAAGGCGTGGTGCATGCAGATGTGCAGAGGCATGTGCGTGATGCTGGCCTCACACGTGCACGGATGGGCGATCATGCACAAACTGCCCTGAAAATCCTCTTAATCAGCACAGCAAGTGGAGAAGGTACTCTGAGCAATGGCGTTCCAACACTTGTTCTGCTGCTCCTAGCTGTGCTATCCAGGGTATGCTACCCTTGCTGCCTGCACTCTTCAACACTTCACCCACCACCTGTTTACCAGTGCTTGTATCCTCTGCCCTCCTTTCGGCCATCTCTCCTTCCCCCGTTTTCTCCTCCTTCCCAGGGCACTAGCAAGTGGGAAGGTGGTGGCGATCCACCCATCCTCGGTTCTCTTCAGCTGCGCCGCCACCAGCAGCAGCAGCAGCAGCACCACCACCACCACCACCATCTGTGGCAGCTTCTTGAAACATCTCACGAAGGGCATTCTTCCTCTTCGCCCCCCAACCCCCCCTGCTCCCAGGGCACTAGCCAGCGGGCAGGTGGTGTCGATCCATCCATCCTCAGTTCTCTTCAGCGGCGCCACCACCAGCAGCAGCACTATTGGGGGTAATTGAGACATCTAAACAAAGGCATATGTTTTCCTCTTTCCCCCCCACCCCACTCCTCCCAGGGCACTAGCCAGCGGGCAGGTGGTGGCAATCCACCCATCGTCGGTTCTCTTCAGTGGCGCCGCCTCCAGCAGCAGCACCATTGGTGGCAGCAGAGGGGGCGGCGGCAGCAACCGCAGCAAGAGCAGCAAGAGTGGGGGCGAGCAGCAGGCAGCCGCACCTGTGCGTGCGCATCTGCCGGACTGCATAGTGTTCAATGAGATGGTTCGCACCAACCGGCTGTATGCTCGCGGTGTCACCCGCATTGATGCCCTCTGGTTGCCTGAACTTGCCCCGCAATTCTATAGAACCCATGTGTAAAGAAGAATGGCAGTGCCTGCGCGTGCACATCTGCCGGACTGCATAGTGTTCAATGAAATGGTTCGCACCAACAGGATGTATGCACGTGGTGTCACCTGCATTGATGCGCTCTGGTTGCCGGAGCTCGCACCACAGTTCTATAAAACCCATGTGTAATGTAATGAGATGTGTATGGCAACCTGTGAAGTAATGCAATTGCATCAAAGAACACTCTTGAGGAAATGTGTCCTGGGGTTATTTGCCAGGTGGCAGTATCGTGGCCAGGCATTTCGCAAGTCCGTACGGCAGCAATCTTGGTTATTTTAAAATCCCTGATGCGCTAAGCAATTATGTGGTAACAAGTGTGCAGTGAGCTACTGCCCGGCCCCTTTATCTTCCAGGGTATTTTCTTAACCTCCGGGTTATGTATCTCTGTTATAGACACTACTGCATCTACGGTTCTCTTATCCAACCTGTAGTGCAATTCCTCCACTGACACAACCAAACATCTGCAATCAAACCTGAGAGATCCTCATTGTAACTGGATTGTCTCGAACATATTTTCATACCACATCGAGTTACACAGGAACGAAATACTAGAAAAAACATTTACACTAGAAGCAAACTGTGTTACAGTGAGAGGTACACCAAAGTGTCGAAGCCATCGAGTGTTGCCTTGCTTGCAGTGTACGCCATCCTGAATTGCAAAGCAGCAGAAACAGATAACTAAATTAGAGGCATTGCAGAAATTGTCGAAGTGTATTATACGGGACATCCATGGAGGCAACAGCACGAGAGCCACAAGGCCCTCGCACCACCGACCAGAAAACGCCCATGAGCAATAAACCCCGGCGCCCAGCCGTGAGGCGGGCGGTTGGTGTGCGCCCTGCATGAAACGACCATGCCACCGCCGCTGAGACAGCGCCGGGCACAGCCGGGATTATCAGGGCGGCCAGGGAAACGCGTCTACAGCAGCTACAAGGGAAAAACGGGCTACAAGAGAAACGCGTTTGAAGCAGCGAGGGAAAAGCGGGTTGGTGGTTGCTCAGACAGCCAAAGGAGTCCTCGTCAACGCCAGAGGCTCGGAAACTCTAGTCTGAAACCGTTGAGCTTCATCCCTGCAACCACCGCTACGCCTTGCCTTGCGTGTTAACTCTTCAAGGGAGTTGAAAAGCGCCAATATAGCACAAGGTTGTTTGCAGCAAAGACGGATCTTTGCGGGGGTGGGTGAATGTGCCATGGCTTTCCCGGCTCAGAGGAACAGCGGTATCCCCAAAGCAAGAATTTCCATCGCGGGCCCGCGGCCCATGGTGTGGCGCTTAAGCCATTGTGACCGCTGGGAACAAAGAGTCCCAGGGCATTGGTAACAAGCGCGCTCGCTCCCCACCCACCCACCCCATCGCGCTGCTCGCTCGCGGAATCCGCCAGCACTGAGTAGCGCACTCACTAGAAGCGCTTGCTGTGATGCTCGAGGGGGACCGAGCGCAACCAACACTACAAAAGGCCCCGCGGAGAGTGACGTGAGAAACAGTCTCAGGTTGTGCGGGAGTTGAGAGCCTGTGAATTCAGAGGGGGGGAAATGCGGCGGACAAGAGCACAATACAACAAAATACGTTTCTTCGCAAAGCCGTGGGCTAGGCCGTTACGAAGTGGGCCGTTCGGAGGGATGAAGACGAGGGGTGTGAGCGGCCTCCGACGCGGCGGCGCCACAGAGGGTGCAGCCGCGCCAGGCGCCCAAAAGCGCCGCGCGGAGAGCCGCGTCTCGCCAACACCGACGGCGGGCGACAACCACGAGTGGGTCGCACTGGCAGAGGCCGACCGCCGCCGGCATCCGCGAGATCAGCCAACCGCGAGAGCGGCAGGAGGGCGTGCTGACGCGACGTGCGGGGCCCGACCCCGCCGCTATAATGGCCGCACGCCTTGGCTATGCGAAGGAAAACTAAGGAGCGCGCGATGCCGCAAGGCCGATGCGCTCCAACTCGGTCCTTCGACGCACGTGAGCGAGCTACGCGAGACAAGACAACAAAGCGGACTCATGCTAGTAAAAAGCAAATGCAAAAGAGCGTGCGGTGCCTCTCAGATCAGCGGAGTAACCGTCACCGGCCGTGATTGCCCCCACCCCGTAAGGGGGAGGGCGGGCCTCGGGCCTGTTGAGCTTGAATGTTTGGGTCATCCCTGAGGCAAACCTTAAACCCGAAACCATGGAATTGGGCGGCATTACCACATGCAAGCTGCAGCGGCGCAAGGACAGGCAAATGCGAGCAGCAGAGAAAAGACAAGCGGGGCTGCGGCGTTGTGGCGTGGCGAGCCATCAGGAAAAAATTAGAGTTAACTTGGCATTCACTGACGCACGCATCTCATCATGCACCGGTTATGGTTCTCATCAGCTGGCCGCCACGCAATGCACGCAGAGGCATCAGGCAACAACGGAGAATAGCTTCACACAACCAGAAACACATGAGGGTTTCGGGTACGGCAGAGGCAATGCGAGCATGGAGGGTGATGGAGGGGGTCCTCAGAAGAAGGAGAAGTCGTTTTGTGTTTGCTTCGTTCACGGTGAATCACATGGGCGCCCCGAAAGGCATGATCGTCACTGGACCCGCGGTGAAGGGAGTGCAGGAAGGGAGGGCAGGAAGGGGAAGCGCCAGGCGTACCAGAGGAACATCGCGGACCAAGGTGCCTCAACACGAAGGTGCCTTAACACCAAGGTGCCTCAACTTGCGAGCAACACGCCGCCATGTGACTCTCGCTCGAGGTTTTGCATTGTCCAGGAAGCCGCACGGCAAAGCTTGCCCGCCATCCTGCAGGCACGCGCGAGCAGACGGGAGAAACACTTTGACGCGACAGGAGTGACAGGCACGAGGTAAAAGGCGGCGACGGCGACCGTGGCGAAAATGTAGAAAAGCAGCCCCCGTGGCATTGTAGAACAGCAGCCCGCGTGGCAATGTAGAACAGCAGCCCGCGTGGCCTCACGGAGGCGACAGCGAGCGTGGCGTTCAAGGAGCGAAGGCACTGTGCCCCAGATGATAGTTGCAGTGGCAGCCATAATAACAACGCTGCCCCGCGCTGGACTGGGAACACCCCGCTCCCCCACTTCCATTCCTCACCTCATCCACCCAGTCAAGAGATAAATTAATAAAAATCATAATAATTATAGTAATAACGGGCAATCACCGTGTCGTCAATCAAGTTGCGGACGCGTGCCAGCTCTGACCTTGTCACTGGTGCTAATCCAACGGTTTCGATGCTTCAAATGCGGGCGGTGGTGTAGGCAAACCTACGGCCGCAGCTGACGATGATCCTACGCTCCAGGAGGAGCCGCCGCCGCGGTTGCTACTTGCCATTGCCTCTCCTCGGTCGAAGCCGGGAACAATCAACGGCTGGTTCTCCGCCTCGCCTGGTTCCATCCGTTACGAGTTGCAAAAAAAAGGACAGCAAGAGTAATGTCTACTCAGAAAAGCCAGAAGAGAAATAAGCTAGCGGGATGGTGAGAAAATGGCAAGAGAGGGCAGCGAGGGCAGCGCAAGAGGATGGAGGGAGGGGTCGAGAGAAGTGGTGAGCTCTGGAAATGAAATAAGTAGGCGGTGGTTTCCACCCTGCAACCTGCAGAGAAGGAAGCATTCGCTATTCTCGAAACAAACAGAACTGTCAACAAAGCAACTATATGGTTAGATGCATCTCGTAATTACAAATGCAACCATATGGCTATTTTCATATCGTAATTATTATGCGAATAGTACTTTTGATGAAATTAAGATGGTATTTTTTTGCCAAATTAGTATTGATGATTTAGAGTTGTTAGTTTTGTTCTCTTTTAGACACAACATCATTTGCATTGCTGTAATGAATTAGCAAAACCAGATGTCGCGTTAATGATGTAAGAACAATAATAAGTTCTTAGGACGTGTCTCAAACGTGCTGGTCCACGTGGGTCCGACGCGGATTCGGTGGACCAGCTCGATGACCGTCGCGTGAACCAGCGACGGACTGGACCGAGATGCGGGGCATTTAACCGCGATAAAATGTTCGAATGGCACTACAACGGTGCCAGTGATTTATTGATCGCCGGACCAGCCCGCGCCTGGTCCGTAACTGTAGCAGCTCTCACTCTGTTTGCGAAACTTTCTGCCGTTCGCGATTGTCGCGCGTGACGGGATGGGTGTTTTTGCCGGGCCAAAAGAGGAGGTAACTCGATTTCAAGATTCCTGATTTTCGTCATTACTGAATCTTGTCGCAAGTTCTGTACAGTCAGTGAGGCGATGTATCATGCAGACCAGCTCGTGTCTGGTCCACGGCTGGTCCGCGAAGCGGGTCCGTCGGACCAGATTTGTGGACCAGGCATGCATTTTTTGCAATGGACCAGGCCGGGGCGGACCAGTCACATGAGACATCTTCTTACATTGTAAAAGGCTTAGGACGCGTCAACTCCTGCTAAAATCGGCGATTGATCCTGCAAAATCGATCGGCCAAGGCACTGAAATCCCGCGTTTGCTTCCAAGTTTTAATAGAACCTCTAACCGAGGTATTCGAACCTGCGCAGGATCGATCGCCGAAATTTGCAGGAGTTGACGCGTCCTTATTCCGGTATCCCTTTATCCCTTTGTCTCCGCCACACGAAAGCGCAGGTACATAGGGGTGCGAAAGGGTGCAAATACATCCAAAACTCCAGTGCAGTCTCTTGTGATTGCCTGGACATTTGGGGATGCATGCCCATGCCTCCCTCCAATCTCAAAAGCAGCGTCCCATTGTTTGTATAGGTCGCCGCTGACGACCGCTGCACGAGCGCGGGTTGATCTCTGAGGCACCGTGATTCTCAGGTGCGTTGATCTTTCCTGGTTCTTTTCTCCTCCCTCCCCTTTCTCAAATCTCCTAACTTTCTCACATCGTTCGTAGGTTATGTGCGTCGATTGGTCTCCTCTTGCATTGCACTACCATTTGAAGAGGGGTAGAGAGGGAGCGCGAGGGGGAGAGAGGGAGCGCGAGGGGGAGAGAGGGAGCGCGAGGGGGAGAGGGAGTGCGAGGGAGAGAGAGCGCGAGGGGGAGAGAGGGAGCGCGAGGGAGAGGGAGCGCGAGGGAGAGGGAGCGCGAGGGAGAGGGAGCGCGAGGGAGGGGGAGCGCGAGGGAGAGAGAGCGCGAAGGAGAGCGTGCGCACGGTGGCGAGCACGCAGGAGAGTGCTCGTGAGAGGGCGTATGTGAGATCGAAGGAAGAGCTGGAGGGAGCGAGGGAGGGAGCACCAAGATCGTGTGGGAGGGAGAGCGCCGTGCGCGCTGTGGGCGCTTGCGCTTAGGGCGCTGGCACACTTGCGATTAGAGCATGAGTGTGTGTGTGGTTACAAGAGTTGAGTGCGAGAGTGTGCGAGAGGGTGAGTGCGTGTGTGAATCTTGGTGCGAGTGCGAGAGTGAGATGCGCGCATGCACTTGGGGGTGAGTGCGGTTGTGAGCGCAAGGGCGATTGCGAAGGTGATGCGAGAGCAAGTGCGAGCGTGAGTGCGCGGATGAGTGGGAAAGCAAGTGTGAGAGTGAGTGTGAGGGCGAGGGTGAATTTGAGTGAGAGTATATGTGTGAGTGCGAGGTTGAGTGCAAGGGCGCGGGTGGGAGTACAAAGGGGAGTGCGGAAGTGCGTTCGAGCGTGCGCGCTAGGTTGAGTACGAGGATGAGTGCACGTGTTTTTGTTTGTGTTTCTGTGAGTTTCGAAGACGAGTTTTGAGTGAAGAGCGAGTGCGCGAGCGAGTTAGAGGGTGAGAACAAGTGTGATTGCGGGTATGAGTGCTGGTGTGAGTGCGATGGTGCATGCGATGGCATGTGCGAGAGCAAGTAGGAGAGTGAGCGCGAGTGTGAGTGCAAGGGCGAGTGCGTGTGTGAGTGCGTGTGTGTGTGTGGGTGTTCGAGTGAGCGCGAGTGCGAGTCCGAGGGTTAGTGCGAGGGTTCGTATGTGTTCTCTGAGAGTGTGTCTAAGAACGGTTGAAATTATTGAGTGTCGGTGAGTGGTTACGAGAGTGAGTGCGACCGTGTGCGAGAGGGTGAGCGCGCGTTTGAATCCACAAGTTCTCACAATCAATTTCAATTGCGTGTCTCTGTTCTTGAATCCCAAAGTCAAGGGACTGTTTGGGTTTGGAAGCTGCCAAGGGCATTTCCAAGCCTTTCCCGAGCCCAAGGTTCATCACCCGTGCCTCGAAACTTGAGAACCTCGCAAACCTGAGTCCATTGAGAAATCGTCCTCTCTTTTCCCTTGTACCCCTTGTTCCCTCTCTCCTTGGCCAGTAACCCTAATCCACCCTTCCTCGCCCCTCTCCACTTCACCATTCACCGCCGCAGCTGTCCAACTCACCCCTGCACTCATGGCACACACCGCGCTTCTGCCGCCCGCCGCTCTCACGCCCACCATCGCACCACGCCAGCCCGCCGCCTCGCTGCGCGGCAGGCCAGCGGCATCCCCCCCTGCACTCGCTCTCCCTGCCCGGGCCTTCATGGGGCTGCACGCTGCAGCGGCAGCAGCGGCAGCAGCAGCAGCAGCAGCAGGGCGCCGAGCGGTTAGGGTGGCAGCAGCAGCAGCAGAGGGGGAGAACGGCTCACTAAGGACCCAGCCAGGCCAGGAGCAGGGAGGGGAGGAGGGGGGTGAGGCGGACCCCGTGTTGGAGGAGGCGAGGCGGCGCAGGGCAGAGTGGCAGGCGCCGGCGCCGACGCGCGTGGAGGCGATCCTCGACGTGCTGTTTGTGTTCGGCGGGCTGCTGGACCGCCCGTTCGGGTCGGGGCAGAGCATTGCGGCGGCGGGGCGGGTGGTTCTGGCGCGCGTGGAGAAGGAGGTGCAGGCGCTCCGGCAGGAAGGCGAGGGTGGCGCCGCTGCTGCCGCTGCTGCTCCTGTGCGCACTGGCGCGGCGGCTGTTCCGCGGAGTGGGATGGATGGTTTGGCGGCGGAGGGAGCAGCAGCAGGCGGGGGTGGTGAAGGCGGGAAGGGGGGCGCGGTGAACCGGCAGCAGGTGTTGTTTGAGTTGATGCGGGTGGTGCAGCTGCTGGGCGTGGACATGCAGATGGTGGGCGCTGCTGTGAAGGAGGAGACGCTGCTGAAGCGCCTCGAGGAAGCCAAGAGCCACTGCCAGCTGGCCATGCGCCTTGCCAATAGCTTGTGACATCTGTCGCTTTCTAGCAAACGAGTTTTGGTACCTCTTAAACAATACATGTTTAGTGGGCGCTGCTGTAACGGAGGACATGATGGGTGTGTGCGGACGTGCAGATGGTGGGCGCTGCTGTCAATCAGGAGACGCTGCTCATGGAGGAAGCCAAGAGCCACTGCCAGCTCGCAATGTGCCTTGCCAACAGCCTGTGACGTGTTGTGGTGCATGGGTGCACGCATGGCAATGATCTCAGGACAAGGATCCCTGATGCCTTCATGCCTTACTAGATTTACAATTCGTTCTGTTAGTGTAGCTAATTAATCAATTTTATAAGAATAACAGAGTGCTCTGATCTACGCAGCAGTCTATTGCATCTAAAATACCAATGCTAAACGTTGATTCGTTTTGCGTCTAAGCAAAACGTTGTATTGAGAAAGCTTGCTTTCTGTTCTTGCAAAGGCAACTGGCTTCATTACAATTGCAGTAATACAACATTCTCGTCCAACTATGGATCATACAAATATTGGTACAACTAGGGTGGGTGGGTGGGGAGTGTGTTACGAATAGTAATACTTGATATTACTGTGCACTCCTCACCGCAGCAAAGAGGCATGCAGTATCGAGAACGAATGCGAGGAGTCAGAGTTGACTCGAAGCGTCAGACGGTTAGGGTGGATCTAGACCGTCGGAGAAAAACGGCATCGGGCAGCTGCAGGGACGATGAATCTGGCGGGAACAGTTTCGTAACTGCTCGGGCCGCACGGTTGGTTTGAATTCGAATAAGGGAATGTACCCCTTAGAGTACCCTAGTCAGGTCGCTTCGTATTCCCCTGTACTCATATTTATATCGTTGTATTTGCATGTTCTATTCATCTCAAAGCATTTTACATTCACTCTGCTATTGAGGTCAAGGGCCCACCAAACTATCTCACTACGTGCGAACCTTCCTGAGTAGATCCTGGGCTACGATCAACTTCTGATCTCAGCATGGTATGAGAGCGGCTCAGGAATCCTTCGCACTGCCACTCCCGAAAATTGCGACATTCGGAAAGTGGCGTCCGGCACACGCTCACGAGTGAAGATGGCCGGAGGATCTGGTGGTCAGACCAATCTAACGGCTGAAGCGCAACCCAACCCGGCTGCGACAAGCGAAAACACGACGACGATCGGCACCGAAGTTCTCGCACAACTTCTTCAGCGACTCACCAGCCTGGAGCAAGGACTCCAAACATTGCGGAACGGCGATGCGGGAACATCCTCGCAACCATCCCAACCGGCCCCAACTGGCCAGAACGCCGCCCCGCACACATTCTCTCTCGACACCAATGGCTCAACCCCCAAGGCTCCCCGTCCCAGTGAAGAGGCAATTCTCTCTGCTCAATCAAAGTTTCTGAGCATATCAAAAATAAAGACAAGTACTTGTTTTGACGGCAGAGACTTCTATACCTGGAGCTTCGAGTTGGAGCTCTTGCTGCAGAACGCCCAAATCTTTCACTATTTCGACGGGAGCTACGCGGAGCCTGCCGACGACACGGACGACGCCAGGACCCGCTACTACAACGAGTCCCTAATGGCGTACGGGGTGCTCCTGCGGAACATGGCACCGACGGAGCAACTGAGCATACGCTCATACAAGACTTCGGCCGCCCCAGCCCTTGAAGCCTGGCGACACCTCAACGGTGTGTATCAGCCGAAGGACTCCGTCTCCTCGAGCCGGCTGCTTCAGCAGCTACTGGAAACAAAAATGGCCCCAGGGGAGAAGGCCAACAGCTACATCAATCGCTGTCGAAGCCTTCGCGATCAAATCGCGAAGCTGGGAAGCTCGATTTCGGAAGAAATCTTCGTGAATATCGTGCTTCAAGGGCTCGGCCCAGAGTGGCGGCCCTGCAAGGCGCTTCTTCGACAGCAGGGGGTCATCTCGGAGGCCGCCCTTTGCGCCGCCCTTCTCGTCGAACAGAGGGATATGGATCAGCAGCGACCTGCGCCGCGACGAGAACGCGAAAGGCTCGCCTTCTACGCCGACAACACCGAAGAGCGAAAGCCACGGCGCCTCTACTGCAAAATCTGCAGAAATTTCGGGCATCTGGCGGATCGATGCAAGAACCGATCCCGCCCTCGCCAGACCAATCCGAGCACCTGGTCCGGCCGTCAAGACGCACGAGGCGACGCGCGTCATGCCCAGGGGTATCAGCCCCCTTCCGCGCGCAACCTGAACCCAGCGGTTCAGCATCAGCAGCAGCAGCCGTCACCGACTGCCCCAGCTCGCAACGTCATGAGCAACATGGCCATGACCAGCGAATCGCGTCGTCGCCGTGCCCGCTCGCCTTCACCCGAGCCGGCACCGCACCCCATTGGCGCGTTCACCAACAACAACCCGTTCAACCCGCGCCACGATTTCACCGACGACGACGACCAAGACTGGAACCTTCCAGTCCCGCTGCTTGAAAGTCCCCCGCACGTACCTGATATGCGGGTGGCGCCAATTGATTGGCTCTCGCGCGAGCAATTTTTGAAGTTCGACACTCCGCACATCGTCACACCGCGACTGGCGCTGCTCGCCCGTGACGACAACAAGCGCTACAACACCTGGTACCTGGACAGCTGCTGCGGCCAGCATATGGTGGGCTCCGAGCGTTACATATCCAACGCCATCCCCACTCCTACCGCCACCTATGTCACTGTGGCGAACAACACGCGCCTGCGCGCAAGCGCGCAAGGCATCGTCGTGCTCAAAGCACGCGGGAGCCGCACGCACATCACGCTCAACGATGTGCTGATCGTCCAGAACCTGCGCTTCAACCTCCTGTCCGCCGCACAGCTCATGGATTGCGGCGTCGAACTCAGCACGGACCGCGCGACGCGCGATATTTTGTTGCACTACGAAGCGCGCAACTTCCCCCGCCGGCAGATCGGACGAGCACACTCCGACAATGGGGTGTACGTCCTAGACTTTGACATCCCCGACTGCAGCGGCGACTCGCACGAACTAATCGATCTCGTGCCACTACGCTTCGAGCACATCCACCGCAGGGACTGGAAGCACCCTGACGGGAGACCGTGGGTGCCACATCATCCACACCCACGAGAAACAGCGCTGCACGACCCTGACACAGATGGCATGTGCAAAGACTGCCACACGCCGACGACGTCAACTAGCGCCATTGCCGGCCGCGGACTCGCCGCCATCGCCGAAGCAGAACATCACGCGCCACCAGAAGAAGGCATGTCGCAATTGGAACTTGAAGTCACCACGCATGGCGTCTTCGGCACGCCTAAGTACCCTCTTGCCGGTCCGCCCTCTCAACACCTTCGAGGGATGCTCCGCGGAACTGGCGTCGGCACCTTCGATGCGCATGGCGTGCCGCGACCCTACTCCCGCGAAGATTTTCAAAAGATTTACCCCCATTGGCGCGACCACACGGCCGAAATCGCCGTGGAACAGGAGGAAGAACTGGCGCGCCGCGAAGCCGAGGAGCTTCGCCAGCAAAGCCTCGCGGAAGCACGCGGGACCTTCGCTTGCACCGCCTGGGGAGCTGAGGAAGAAGCAAGCGCCTCCAATGAAGGGGGGTGGGGAAGCGCTGGTGGATGGGGGACCAGTGATACTGGCGGATGGGGTGACACCGGCGGGACCTGGGCCAATGCGAGCGGCGGATGGGGTGCAGCATCTGGCGCCGACAATAGCGGCTGGGGCACTTCCCGCGAAGAACGAAGGGGGGGAGAGGAAGAAGCCGCGGAGACCGAAGCAGCACCTGCAGTCGTTCCTCTCGGTCGTCCCCCGCGCCGCATTCCCCTCGCACCACCTCCTGCAGACATTCCCCCGCATCGCGACCCGTGGGACACCATTACCTGGGGCAACGAGCCGTCAACCCCGCGTCGCACTATCTACGGACCTGCCCCTGAACCACGCCAACCTACCCTTGTCCCTGGAACCATCCCTGGGACCAACATCCCGCTCTCTGAAATTCGCGACAGAGAGTTCTTGGCGTTGATGCTGACCACCGCGGCAGAAGAAGAAGCAGAAGAAGTAGCAGCAGAACCTGCTCCTGTACCTGACGAAGACCCCGAGGAAGCGCGCGCGCGCTATATGCGCACCTCCGGCTTTCGCGCTGATGATGCACTCTGGCACCAGCGCCTCGGACACCCTTCCCGCGCGACGCTCAAAAACTGCATCGACGCTGGCGTCTTCGCTCCTGGCGCACTCCTGCGCCCTGATGGCTCCGAAGTGAGTGGCGCGACACATCCGCGCAACTGCACCGTCTGCCCCGAAGCTGCGCTGAGCCACCAACCGTTCCCGCTGCTCGAACCTGGAACCAACCGATACCCCAAGCTGCACAAGGTGTACAGCGATTTCCTGAACGTGGGGCATTGCGGAATCGAAGACGAACTCTACACGCTTACCTTCATCGACGCAGGAACACGCTATGTATGGGTCGTGAACGTGGAGACGCGCGACAGAGCCTACGAGGTGTTCCGCCTCTGGCTAGCACTGTCAAACATTATACATGTTGTATTTGTGAAGGCTGTAGTGGGTTAGTCTATGGGGGGGTCACAACATTAGGGTTTCATATTTGTACTCACCATCCTTGCTAGTCCATCATTCCAGTCCGTTATTACTGACATGGTTTCAGAGCAGGTCCATCGCTAGGACCGCTCTTAGGGCCCACCGCTACCTACCTACCGTGCGCCTCGTGCGCCTACGCGCCCTCGTGCGCCTCCTACCTACCGCGCGCGCGCAGCCCGCCTGCCGCCCGCGCGCGACTCGACCTTTTTTTTTTTAGCGCGCGTATCCCGCTAGCCGCCCGCGCGCGGTCGATTTCGCTGCGCGCGCCCCGCTAGCCGCACGCGCGCGGCTGTTTTCTTTACGCGCGGCCCCGCACGCTGCCCGCGCGCTGCCTGTGCGCCTCGCTGACGCGCCCGCTGCTGCAGCCGCCCGTCGCCCGCTCGCGCGCACCCCGCCGTGGCCCCGCAGGCCCGCAGCTCGCCGCCGCAGCTGCCGCACGCCCGTTGCCCGCAGCCGCCCGTCCGCCGACGCCGCTGCCGCCCGTGCACCGACGCCGCTGCCACCCGTGCGCTGCTGCCGCTGCTGCTTGCGCACCGCTCGCTGCTGCAGCCGCCCGTGCGCTGTCGGCGCTGCTGCCCGTGCGTATAAGCCCGTCGCCTGCTCGCGCACGCCCCGCTGCCCGCAGCCGCTCGTACGCCGCTGCTTCCGCTGCTGCTTGCGCACTGCTGCCTCCCGAGCGCCGCCGCTGCCTGTGCGCCGCCGCTGCCCGTGCACCGCCGTTCCCCGTGCGCCGCTGCCGCCCGTCCGCTTCTGCAGCCGCCGCACGCGAGTCACTCGCTCTCACTGTTGTTTATTTTCTACCTACCGTGCACACTGCTGCTACTCCAGCTGCCACCAGTGCACCGTTGCAGCTCCTGCTGCCACGCTTCCTACTACTACTGTTACTACTACTACTACTGCTACTGCTACTGTCGCCATGGCTAGTCCGCCAGTTCTAGCTTTCGATGCCGAGGGCCGTCCAGTGAAGTTCGAAACCTGGCTAGATGACCTGCACCTGTTCCTACAGCTCACTGCCAAGGAAGATATCTCACTGTACGACCACGCCCTAGGCCATGCCACTGCCCCTGACTCGTCTGCTGACAGCACTCTGCGTTCTCAGTGGCAGACCCGTGATGCGCACGCTCGCTTCGCTATTCGCAACTCCCTGCCACTAGACGAGCGCGAGCACTTCGGCCAGTGCAAGACTGCTAAGGACCTCTACACCGCTGTAGTTGCCCGCTACTCCTCACCCGCTTCTGCCACGCTAGGCCGCCTCACTCTCCCCTACCTGTTCCCTGACCTAGCCTCCTTTCACACTGTCGCAGACCTCATCACCCACCTTAAGACTAGTGAGGCCCGCTTTCGCGCTGCTATGCCTGCCGAGTTTCTCACTAGCAACCCCCCCCCCGCTCTGGATCACTCTCTACCACATCGTCACCCGCCTCCCTGACTCTCTGCGCGCAGTCAGGGACCACTTCCTCTCTCGCTCCCCCACTGAGCTCACTGTTGCCCTCCTCGAGAAGGAACTGCTTGCAGCTGAGGCGAGCATCGTCGCTGTAGGCACCTCTCGTGGCGACCCCCGCACCCCGTTCTTTGAGGGGTGTTCCCCTTCCCCCCTCCTCCCCTCTGTCGCCTCTGCTGCTGCTGTCGACCTTCTTGGTGCTGAGAAGGTCGGGACCGCGTCTGCTTCGAGCGGGCGCCGCAGGAACAAGGGGGGCAGGGGTGGGGGTGGCGGCGGAGGAGGTGGGGGTGGAGGCGGTGGGAGTGGAGGCGCGGCTGGGGAGACTAGTGGCGGCAGTGGGGGAGGAGACAGCGGCGGTGGGAGTGGTGGTGGAGGCGGCAGCGGAGGCGGAGGTGGTCGTGGCGGCGGCAGGGGTGGAGGTGGCCGGGGCGGCGGCGGTGGGGGTGGTGGTCGTGGAGGCACTGGCGGAGGGCAGAGTCAGCAGCCCGCCCCGACGCTTCAGGCCGCCCGTGAGTGGTATGCGCAGCGTAGCGTTACCTGCACGTACGTCATTCGCACAGGTGACCGCAGCGGCCAGCAGTGTGGGAGGCCGCACCCCACGCAGCGCTGCTTCGCGCGCCTTACCGACGCGTGGCGCACTCAGTTTCCTGCTGCCACTGAGCTGCCGCGCTGGGCTGATCTGGAAAAGAGGGGTGTTGATATTTGGGCTTTAGACTTTGATGCTATTCTCACTGCCATGTATGCGATGTCTATTAGTGGAGAGGGTGCTCAGTACTTGCGTGTTCCGCCCGACCCGGGCATTCAGGCCAGTCCGGCTGCCGCTCTAGGTGCTAGTGCGTCTGCTCCCACAGGTCCTGGTGAGGCTGCAGCCCTAGGTGCTCGTGCGTCCGTGCCCCCTGGTACTGAGTCGACTGCAGCACTGCACACCTTCACACTGGACTCAGGTGCTTCTCGCTCCTTCTTTCGTGACCGCACTGTCCTTGAGCCACTCGCTCGGCCAGTTGCTGTCTCCCTTGCTGACCCCTCTGGGGGTCCGGTCATTGCGACCTCCTCCACTGTCCTTCCTTGTCCGGCGGTCCCGTCCGGCACGCTGTCAGGTCTCTACCTCCCCTCGTTCTCTACGAACTTGGTGGCAGGTAGTGCGCTCCAGGACGGGGGTGTTCACCAGTTCACCCCTGCCTACGAGCGCGTGACACACTGCACGTGTGCTCGGACGGGTCGCCACCTGGCTACCTTCACTCGGGAGCCAGGGTCGGACCTGTACACACTGACCACTGAGTCCCCTCAGGTAGCTGCGTCCGCGTTTGCGTCTGCGTCAGGTCAGCTGTCCGCCCCCTGCTCGTGTCGCTCTCTGGCGCATGAGACTGTCCTTTGGCACCACCGCCTTGGTCACCCGTCTGTGCAGCGCCTTCGGGCCATGCACAAACGGGACCTTGTTGCTGGTCTTCCCAGGGTGCTCCCTCCCCTTCCCGACTCGCCTGCTCCTCCCTGTATTCCCTGTGTCGAGGGACGGCAGCGCGCCGCTCCTCACTCCTCCTCCTTTCCCCCGACGACTGCTCCCTTGCAGACGCTCCACATGGACGTGTGGGGCCCAGCCCGCGTCCGTGGTCAGGGTCAGGAGAGGTACTTCCTGATTGTTGTTGACGACTTCTCGCGCTACACCACGGTCTTCCCCTTGCGCGCCAAGGGTGACGTCCCTGATGTCTTGATCCCTTGGATCCGCAGATCTCGTCTCCAGCTCCGTGAGCGTTTCCGCTCCGACTTCCCTGTCCTGCGTCTGCACTCTGACAGAGGTGGGGAGTTTTCCTCTGGCCTATTGGAGGCCTTCTGTCAGCAGGAGGGCATTGAGCAGTCGTACACGCTTCCGGCCTCTCCACAGCAGAATGGGGTTGCTGAGCGCCGCATTGGTCTGGTCATGGAGGTCGCTCGTACCTCCTTGAGCCATGCGGCTGCCCCCCATTTTCTGTGGCCGTTTGCAGTCCGATACGCTGCGCATCAGCTCAACCTCTGGCCCCGTGTCTCCTTGCCGGAGACTTCTCTGACACTGCGTTGGACGGGAGAGGCTGGCGATGCGTCGCGTTTTCGGGTCTGGGGATCCCGAGCTTTTGTCCGCGACGCGTCCGCGGACAAGCTCTCCCGTCGCGCTGTCCCCTGCGTCTTCCTTGGCTTTGTCCCGGACGCCCCTGGCTGGCAGTTCTACCACCCCACCTCGCGTCGTGTCCTGGCCTCTCAGGACGTCACTTTTGACGAGTCCGTCCCCTACTACCGCCTCTTCCCCTACCGCACTGCCCCGCTCCCCCCCCGCCTCTCTTCCTCGCTCCAGGTGCAGAGGTACCAGACCCCCTCCCCCCTCAGGGTGCCGCTCCCTCAGGTGTGTCCCAGGTAGACCCGGGTGAGCCTGTCGAGGTAGCTGTTGACTCTCGTCCTGCTAGGGGTGCTGAGCCTGGGGGTGCTGCGTCTGGGGGTGCTGAGCCTGGGGGTGCTGCGTCTGGGGGTGCTGAGCCTGGGAGTGCTGGGTCTGGGGGTGCGGAGCCTGGGGGTGCTGAGCCTGGAGGTGCGGCACCTGGAGGTGCTGAGTCTGGGGGTGCTGAGTCTGGGGGTGCTGAGCCTGAGCGTGCTACACCTGGAGGAGCCCTCTCCTCCCAGCAGCTGCAGGAGAGGTACCTCGAGTACTGCCGCCTCCGGAGAGGTGCTCCTGGAGCTCGTCCCAGTACTTCCCCTCCTACCCAGGAGCTCCCCCCCATTCAGCAGATCCGCGAGTGGTACACACGGCGCTGCAGTCTTCGGGGTGGCGCTGCTGCTGGTGCTGCGGACCCGCCTGGTGGAGCTGCTGCTGGTGCTGAGGACTCGGACGTTGGAGCTGCTGCTGGAGCTGAGGACCCGGGCGGTGGCGCTGCTGCTGGTGCTGAGGACTCGGACGGTGGAGCTGCTGCTGGAGCTGAGGACCCGAGCGGTGGCGCTGCTGCTGCTGCTGAGGACCCGGGCGTTGGAGCTACTACTGGTGCTGAGGACCCGGCCGGTGGAGCTGCTGCTGGTGCTGTGGACCCGGACGCTGGAGCTCCTACTGGTACTGAGGACCCGGCCGCTGGAGTCTCTTCTGCTTCTGGAGACGCTGCGCGGCCGCGACCGTACTTCGTACCGCTCCTTCAGCAGGTTCTTGGGCAGGCTCCTCCTCCTTGTCCTCCTCCCTCCGTAGAGTGTCCTCCGCCTGTCCAGCCGCAGTCACAGTTACCGCCTACCTCGCCTCTCCCTGCTCCCTCTCCTTACACTGGTCCCACAGGAGGTCTTACAGAGCGTCGTGAGCCTGAGTCTCGTCCTGCGTCGCCTGTTCGTCCTGCTCGCACTGGTAGTCGTGTCCGTCGTGAGCGTCCTCCTCCTGTCCCAGGCACTCACTACATGACTCTGCGTCCCTCTACTGCTCCTCAGCGTGTCCCTCTACCGTCTCCTCCTGCGTCCTCTTTGCCTGACGTTCCGGACCCTGAGTCTGACCGGTATCGTGCTGAGCACCCTACTGTCACGCGTCTCCTTGCTACTGTTGTCGCTGACCCTACCTTTGAGTCCTCGGCTGCGTCTGCTCTGGTCGCTGAGTTGGTTGACTTTGCTGCTGCCTGTCGTCTAGACTACGCTGCTAGCCTTGTTGCTGAGTCTGAGTCTGTCTGTCCTCCGTCCGTCGGGGGTGAGTGTGCTCTTGGCACGGACGTCCTTGAGGACAGACAGGAGGAGTTCCAGTGTCTTGCTGCTGCTTTGCCCCGTCTCGTGTCCTTGCTAGTTGTCCCTGAGGGAGACCCGGATGCACCAGACATCCCGACCCCGCGCACTTACGCTGAGGCGATGGCGGGTCCCTACTCCTCTCAGTGGCAGACAGCCATGGACGCCGAGATGGCTTCCTGGAAGTCCACACGCACCTACGTAGACGAGGTTCCCCCTCCTGGGGCGAACATCGTCAGTGGCATGTGGATTTTCAGGGTGAAGCGGCCGCCGGGTTCTCCGCCTGTCTTCAAGGCGCGTTACGTGGCTCGAGGCTTCAGTCAGCGAGAGGGAGTTGACTTCTTCCAGACCTTCTCCCCCACCCCGAAGATGACTACTCTTCGGGTGCTGCTGCACATAGCCGCTCACCGCGACTACGAGCTTCACTCACTTGACTTCAGCACTGCTTTCTTGCAGGGCAGCCTGCACGAGGAGATCTGGCTGCGCCGCCCACCTGGCTTCACTGGGTCGTTTCCTCCTGGTACCCAGTGGAGGCTTCAGCGGCCGGTCTACGGTCTCCGCCAGGCTCCGCGTGAGTGGCACGACACACTGAGGACTACACTTGCGGCTCTTGGGTTCGCGCCTTCTACAGCTGACCCGTCGTTGTTCCTGCGCACCGACACTTCGCTGCCGCCGTTCTACATCCTCGTGTACGTCGACGACTTGGTCTTTGCCACTGCTGACACTGCAGGACTCGCCTACGTGAAGTCGGAGCTGCAGAGGAGACACACGTGCACAGACCTGGGTGAGCTGACAAGCTATCTTGGCTTGCGGATCACCCGGGACAGAGCACGGCGCACCATCACCCTGACTCAGTCACACATGGTGCAGCAGGTTCTCCAGCGCTTCCGCTTCACGTACTCCTCGCCTCAGTCCACTCCTCTGCCTACCGGTCACTCGCTCTCAGCTCTGCCTTCGGATGAGTCCGTAGAGCCGAGTGGCCCGTATCCAGAGCTTGTGGGCTGCCTCATGTACCTGATGACCTGCACTCGACCTGACCTTGCATACCCTCTTAGCATCCTTGCACGCTATGTCGCTCCTGGCCGTCACAGGAAGGAGCACATGGATGCCGCTAAGAGGGTGTTGCGCTACTTGTGCAGTACGTCGGGCATGGGGCTTGTGCTTGGAGGGCGAGACCGAGTTGTTCTCACAGGGCACTCAGACGCTTCTTGGGCAGACGACCAGGCCACTCAGCGGTCGTCTCAGGGTTACACCTTCAGCCTTGGCTCTGGCTCAGTTTCTTGGCGCTCTACACGCTCTTCCTCTGTTCTCGGCTCCAGTTGCGAGGCTGAGATCTACGCTACAGCCATGGCTGCCCAGGAGCTACGCTGGCTGACCTACTTGCTGACCGACCTCGGAGAGCGGCCTCGTTCTCCTCCAGTACTGTACGTCGACAACAAGGCTGCCATTGCCTTGTGTGAGGAGCACAGACTGGAGCACAGAACGAAGCACATCGCCCTGCGGTACTTCCTTGCTCGAGAGCTGCAGCAGCGCGGTCAGCTTTGTATTCGCTACGTGGCCACTGAGGCCAACACTGCTGATGTGTTCACCAAGGCGCTTCAGCCTCGTGACCATCAGCGCTTCTGCACTCTACTAGGCCTTGTGCCTACTGGACCTCACTTGCTTACCTCTTGACTTTGCTTGTACTGTGATCACTATATATATCTATACCTGCATGTTTACTCTTGCTAGGTTGTGATCACTGTATCTCTTGCTCTGTTATAAACCTGCATGTGAACTGGTCTTGTGACCACTAGCTTGCGCTCGGAATTTGTGTGGAATCCTTGAGATCCACCCTGAGCTTGTTGTTGCCTTGCTTTGCCTTGACTGGTCTTGTGACCCCTAGGTCTCCCCCACTTTGCCTATGGGGGTGTGTCAAACATTATACATGTTGTATTTGTGTAGGCTGTAGTGGGTTAGCCTATAGGGGGGTCACAACATTAGGGTTTCATATTTGTACTCACCATCCTTGCTAGTCCATCATTCCAGTCCGTTATTCCTGACAAGCACATGCGGAGCGGCAATCTGGAAAGAAGCTCAAGATCTGGCAGTCCGACGGCGCGGCAGAATTCAGGAGCAATCAGACATTCCTGACGCAAAAGGGGATCGAGCATCACATCTCCCTCCCCTACGCACACCAGCAACAGGGCGTAGCTGAGCGGACGAACCGCACGCTGATGACGAAGGTGCGCGCGCTGATGAAGCAATCAAAGTTGCCGCCGATCTACTGGACTTACGCGATGCACCACGCCGTGCGGGTGCACAACCTGCTTTCGACCACCGCAATTACCGGCAACCTGTCCCCGCACGTCAAGTGGACTGGGACAAAGGGGGACACATCGATGCTGCGCGTCTGGGGGTGCATGGTGCAGTACCGACCGCCGACATCAACCATCGGCAAATTCACCAGTCGCGCGCGCTGGGGAATTCACCTCGGCATTAGCCACGAGCACAAGGCGTGGATCGTGCTGGACCTTCTGAGTCAGAAGACCGCCCATGCCCGCGACGTAATCTTCTACGAGCGTCTCTTCCTCGACCAATTCCGCGATGACGAACAGAGAAACGCAGATCGCGTCTACGCGAACAACGGACACAGCTACGCAACGCCCGAAGACGAAGCCGCTGCAGCACTCCTGGAGCAAGACACCAGGGCCGAGTTCGCATGGGAGGATCGGCACAGCAGCGACGACGACGACGATGATTCCTCAGGAGGAGGAATGGGCGGAACAGGAACAGGCGGAAGCGGCAGAGGCGCAGAACCACCAGCACCACCTGAACCAGAAAGTGATGACGACGACGTGCAGGAAGTCATCCCGCAACGCCGCCACGACAGCACCGTTTCGGGGCTGCAACTGCTCGGGCTTCACGCTGCTACCTCGAAAGCGCCGCGCATCATCGAGCCCCGAAACCCGCGCGAGGCTCTCTCTGGACCACACAGCAAGGAGTGGCGTGAGGCGATGGACGCGGAAATTAAGGCACTGGAGTCACGTAACACCTGGGTGCTCGTCGACCGCGCAGCAATCAAGGGCGCAAGAATTCTCTCGGGGAAGTGGGTCTTCCGCGTGAAGACCGCAGCGGATGGGACGATCGAGCGCTTTAAGGCGCGATGGGTGGTTCGCGGCTATGACCAGAGGCACGGGATCGACTTCGATCAAACGTTCGCCCCAGTTAGCCGTCACACCTCCGTCCGCATCCTGCTAGCCATCGCAGCCGCAAGGCATCTGCCACTCCGCCAAATCGACGTAAAGAACGCGTTCCTGTACGCGTTAGTAGACGCCGTGATCTATGTGGAGCAGCCGCACACCTATGGCGAAGGGGACGCGCGCGTGTGTCAGCTGCGAAAGTCGCTCTACGGCATCAAACAGGCACCGAGACTGTGGCAGCAGTACCTGCACAACATCCTGCTTGAAATCGGGTTCAAGCAGATGCCGCACGACCCAGGAATGTACCGCCGCGACTTCCGCGGGGAATACATTCTCCTCACGGTGTACGTCGACGACCTGCTTTACACAGGCTCGAGCAACGAGCTTCTCGAGCAGTTCGAGAAGGCCTTGGCAGGGCGCATTGACATCACGTGCAACTACGAGGTGAAGCAGTTCCTGGGCCTTAACATCTCCTATGCTCCTGAGGCCATTCACCTCTCAGCGGCTAAGTATGCAGAGGAGTTAGGGAAGCGGTTCAACATTTCACCGGCATCTCTCTCAACTCCCTATCGCACCCCCGGACCGAACCACAAACCTGACAACAAAGCCTTATCCCCTGCTGGGATTCAGACTTACCAGCAGCAGTTGGGATGTCTTCTCTTCGCCTCTGTCACCTGCAGACCAGATCTGTCCTACATCGCGAGTCAGCTCGCGCAGTACTCACGGAAACCAACGGCCTCCTGGACCTGCAGCGTGCCCTTCAGTTCTTTGTTTCAACGCCCAAGATTGGGCTATGCTACTCAACTGTGCCGACTCCATCTTTCAACCTCATCGGCTACGTGGACGCCGATCACGCAGCAGACCCCGACAATCGACGGTCCAGGACCGGCTTCCTGTTCCGACTCGAGCCATCGGGACCAATCTCCTGGAATTCACAGAAGCAGGAATTGGTTGCCCTGTCGTCAGCCGAAGCGGAATTCATCGCAGCAACCGCAGCAGTTCGCGAAGGCCTCTACCTGCAGGAGCTTCTGCAAGAAGCGAAAATTCCAACTTCGCCCACCTTTCGCCTTCACTGCGACAACCAGAGCGCGATTCGCATCGCGAACAAACCTGGTTTCGTCAACCGCACCAAGCACATCGCGCTGCGGTACTTCTTCGTGAAGGACGAGGTGGACAAAGGCAAGGTCAACTTAACCTACTGCCCGACCGGTGACATGGCAGCAGACTTCCTCACGAAGCGACTGCCAGTCCAGCAGTATCAGCACTGCTCCGAACTCAGCGGCGTGGTCAAGCAGGTCAAGTCGAGCTACGGCCAGGAGTGAAGGGGGGTGTTACGAATAGTAATACTTGATATTACTGTGCACTCCTCACCGCAGCAAAGAGGCATGCAGTATCGAGAACGAATGCGAGGAGTCAGAGTTGTTGGAAACAATAAATCCTAAGCGCCTCTGTCGTGTCGAAACATCGCACCAGAAGCGAAGAAAACTATATTGAAGCACACGCGAGTCAACCCTCGGAGGTTGAAAGAGGTTGCTGGAGGTTACGCGAAAGTCAAAGGTCAAGCGACCTTTGACCTGACAAGTACAGCGCGACAGTTAAGGACACACAACTGACTCGTTACAGAGCAGTTGCCCGAGTCGTACTGTATCGAACCGCAACAGCAAATTAGTTACAATCGTATCCTTTCGTATTCCTTGTACTACTATATATTCTTGTATCTCTTTGCTATAATCAACTTACTTTGCTCTCACACACTAGTGCAAGGTGGTTCACAAGTTTTCATTAAACGCTTCCGCTATTACAATAGTCCTACCCCGAATTTACCCCTGCAAAAGATCCTAAGGGCTTTTCTCAGCCCAACATGGTATGAGAGCTATCAGGGGAAATTCGACTACTATCAACACATCACAAGACATGGCAACATACAAGGAGAGGAGTTCCTCTAATGGTTCTCCCGGGACCACTCCTACCCCACCTCCTGCCTCTGGCCTGCAGACAGAGGAAGGAACTGCAACGGGACCAGCAGCGCCTTCAGCCAGCCAGCCTGCCAGCTTCGACCAGAGTATGATGGAGAAGTTTTTCTCCTTCATGTCGTTCTACGAACAACACCAGCAGTCGGCACCTGCGCAGTCAAACAACAGCAACAACAACAACGTAACTCCAATGAGCCTTTACGGCTCATCATATGCACGCGGAAACCAGCAACAACCTACCTTTGCTCCGTATGAGCGCGGGTCCATCAGCTTCATGCCGCAGCCGCAAGCCCCACCTGGACAAGAAAAACCACTGGACGCACTACAAGTTCAATCGCAATTCGCGCACGTCTTGAAGCTGCAGACATCAAGACCCTTTGACGGAAAGGACTTCTTTACCTGGTCATTCGAGTTCGAGCTCATGATGGAAGGCGCGCAGATACTTGGGTTCTTCGACGGATCTGTGCCATACCCAATCAACGGCACACAGTATGAGAAGCAGCAGTACACATATCAGTCGATGATGGCGTACACAATCCTACTGAGAAACATCACTCCGAGTCAGCAGCAGAACATTCGATCTTACCGGGGATACGGCAACTCTGCCGAGCTCGCTTACAGCCATCTGAAGAACCTGTACCAAGCAACAGACAGCGTGAACCAGAGTCCATTAATGGCGCAATTGACAAACGTCGAAATGAAACCAGGCGAAAAGGGAATGGCGTATATCAGCCGCTGTCGCGAACTGCGCGACAAACTCCTTCGATGCGGAGGATCAATAGCCGAAGAAGCCTTCGTAACAGTCGTAATCGGTGGCCTCGGTCCACAGTGGCGTTCCACCCGAGCCATCCTTCGAGCTCACGGAAAAATCTCCGAAGCAGCGCTCTGTGCTGAAATCCACGCCGAGCAGCAAGATATGGACCTGCAAGAAGAACGACACAAGAGAAAAACGTCAGTTCCGGAGTTCGCGTTCCACACTCAGCGACGCTACAACAACAACCGACAACAACAGAAGCACGTACCTCCGTTCTGCCATATCTGCAAGACGTCAGGGCACCCGCGCACACACTGCCCGAATCGACAACAGTCAACGCCACAACAGCGACAGCTTCGACCTTCAAGCAGCCAAGTTGCTTCAACGCAAGCGAATCCTACGACCCAGGTTCAAGCTTCAACAACATCAACGGGACAACCTGCACAAGGCGCAAGAAACATCGTCAGTTGTATGGCAAGACTGACCGACTCCTGCATCACCGAATCACCACCTCATTACTCACCGGAAGAACAGCTTGACAACAGCACGCCCCGCCGCGAGTCACTGCAGCCGAACCCGACATACGCCGCCATCGCCCAGAGTGAGCCATCCGGGAAAGACACATGGTTCTTGGACAGTTGCTGCGGACAGCACATGTGCTCCTCGGGACGCTTCGTTCAACGCGAATACCAGCTTCAACGGGAAGTCGTCATCACTGTCGCCAACAATCAGAACCTGCGTACACGGCGACAAGGCGTAGTTCAACTTCAGTCACGGGAAACAAACGTCATACTGCAAATGACGAAGGTCTTAATCGCAGAAGGTCTCGGTTACAACTTACTGAGCGTCAGTCAGTTGATGGCGAAAGGCATCCACCTCGAAGCAGACAGCACCACACAGGAATTCCGGCTGTTCCACGGAAAGGGCGGCCTCTACATCGGAAAGGCGATCCTCAAGAACAACGTCTTCGTTCTTGACTTCGTACCAGACCTTGGCACCGCTGACAGCGACGGCATCGTCAGCTTTGCTCCTTGGACACATCCTCCAGATCTTGACCCAGACTTCAGCCCCGGCGGCTTCTGGCACTCACACACCATTCCTGAAGCAGAGAGAACAAGGGCGTTAGCAACAATTCAACAAACATCAGCAGCAGCAGAGACAACATCGGCAGCAGCAAAGACAACATCGGCAGCAGCAGAGACAACATCAGCAGCAGCAGAGGCAACAACGCCAACAGCAGCAGCAACATCGACACCAATCGCCGGTCCTTCAACGGCACCAATCTCCATCGATGATTCGCCTCCGACACCCGCACAGCAGTTAACCCCGGCACCACGAGAAGTCCACCGAAGCGCTAACATCACCGCCGGCTTTTACTCAAACTCAGACATGTACAGACGCTCCCCCGGGCACCGCGCCAGCGAAGACATCTGGCACGCACGAATGGGACACCCAAGCAACACAACGTTAAACAACACAATAAGAGCAGGAGTGCTCAACAAAGACTCTCTACTACTGCACGACGGGAGAGAACTTCAACGAGCCAGAGGAACATGCTTCACATGTCCCGAAGCCGACCTACCGCATCAGCCGTTCGTACCTCATCACAACCCAAGCGCACCTGCATACACACCACTTGAGAAAGTATACAGCGACATCCTGTACAATCGCGCAACAGGGCAAGGAGCCCTCAATTACACCATCACCTTCATCGACGCCGCCACTCGATACGTCTGGCACCTCAACCTTCCAAGCCGCGATATGGCTTTCGAAGCCTTTGTCGCCTGGCTTCCAGTCGCAGAACGAGAATCGGGAGCCAAGCTGAAAAGCTTTCAGTCAGACGGGGGAGGAGAATACACCTCACAGAGGTTCAAGCAATACTTGGCGGAAAGAGGAATCAAGAAACTCATCTCCCTCCCCTACGCCCATCAACAGCAGGGTGTAGCAGAAAGGATGAACAGGACACTGCAGAACACCATGCGCAAACTGCTACGTGGCATGCGGCTACCCAACCACCAGTGGCCAGAGGCGATGGACCACGCTGTCATGCTGCACAACTTGCCGTCCTCGTCGTCACTCCCGAACAACGCATCACCGCACCTGTTGTGGACAGGAAAACTGGGCAGCACAAAAATGTTACGAGTTTTTGGGTGCATGGTACAGTACCGACCCCCAGCTGCACGAGCCGGCCGATTCTCCCAACGAGCACAATGGGGACTACACCTGGGCATCGAAAAGAACTACAACGCGTGGAAAATTTTCGACGTCCACTCCAAAGAAACAGTACCAGCACGCGATGTCATCTTCTACGAGCGACTCACCCTCGACTCCTACCTTGCCAACTTGGCAGAACAGCGAGACCTCACCAGTGGATTCCGTGGAGACCGAGCCTTCGCCTCGGCAGCCGACGAAGCTGACCTGGACGAACAGAACGTGGAGGGAGCCTCGGAAGCAGCCGGACCACTCCCTTACTGCTCCGTGGATATCCCAATGGACGACGAAAACCCTCGCGAAAGCATCAACGCCGAAGTCTTCTACGATTTCGCCGACACCGGTTACGTTACACCTGCACGGGTCAACACCGACGAAGCAGAACGCATAGGACCGAATTTCTTACCGGACCCAGAGGACGGTGACGAAGCAGCTTATCCCGAGGATACCACACTCCCCCGCTACACACAGAGTGGACTGCAAATCCTCGGCCTCGTCACCGCAGTCCACGGAACGACACCTCCTAAGGAGCCTGCGACGGTTCAACAGGCTCTGGGGGGGGAACATAGGGAAAAATGGCGTGAAGCCATGGACAAAGAGCTAAAGGCACTAGAGGAGCGCAACACCTGGAAAGTCGTCCCTATCGGCGTAGCACGAAACAAGACAATACTCACCGGAAAGTGGGTCTTCCGTGTGAAAACAAAGGCTGACGGCACCATCGACAAGTTCAAAGCGCGCTGGGTCGTACGCGGTTTCGACCAGGAGCATGGACGGGACTTCACCGAAACGTTTGCTCCGGTTAGCCGCCATACTTCACTTCGCATCCTTCTCGCAATCGCCGCCATGAAGAAGAAAAAGCTGCGACAGATCGATGTCGCAAACGCATTTCTCTACGCACCTGTTGACGCAGAGATCTTCGTGGAACTACCATACGGTTCCAGCACGAACTCCACGCACGTTTGCCAGCTGCTAAAATCGCTTTACGGGATCAAACAGGCTCCGCGACTATGGCAACAGTACCTGCATGCACGTCTCATCCGCATCGGCTTTAAGCAACTCCCGCACGACCAGGGCATGTACCGGCTCACGAAGAACGACGACTACATCCTGCTAATCGTCTACGTAGACGACCTCCTCTATATCGGCTCCACCGACGGCATCACCACCTGGTTCGAAGGGGAGCTGCAACAAGACCTCACACGCACGGTTTCGTCTACTGTGACTCAGTACCTCGGCCTCAACATCCGGGAAGAAGACGACGCAATCTACCTCAGCGCCGCAAAATACGCCGACACCATCGCCAAGCACTTCAACCTCACGCCAACCGCCATCTCCACACCATATCGCTACACGACAGGAAACAACAAGGGAGAATCTACTCTACTCAAGCCTGCCGGCATTCGCGACTACCAGAGAAAGCTGGGATGTCTTCTCTTCGCAGCCGTCACCTGTCGCCCAGACCTATCCTACTCCGCAAGCCAACTCGCCACCTACCTCAAAAGACCCGAGGCAGAGCACCTAGCAGAACTCGACCGCGCTCTTCACTACCTCGTCAGCACCCCGACGATCGGGCTAACCTATCACAAGAACGCAACTACACCGACTAAGTTAATCGGCTACGTCGACGAAACCATGCTGGTGACTCAGATAACAGACGCTCGCGCACCGGCTATATCTACCGCTTGGAACCTATCGGTCCTATCTCCTGGCAGTCGAGTAAGCAGGAATTAATCGCCCTCTCATCAGCTGAAGCAGAATATATCGCACTCTGCTCAGCCACCAAAGAAGGACTTTATCTTCGCGAGCTGCTGGAAGAAGCAAAGTTAGCCGAGTTACCCAACTTCACCCTGTTCTGCGACAACCAGTCAGCAATTCGTATCGCCAACAAAAGCGGCTTCGCGAACAGGACGAAACACATTGCCCTACGGTACTTCTTCGTGAAAGACGAAATCGAGAAGGGAAGACTTGAACTATCCTACTGTCCGACGTCCGAGATGGCAGCTGACTACTTGACCAAGAAACTCGGAAAGCAGAAGTTCGAGTACTGCATGCTGCTGACTGGACAGGGCCACGTCATCAGCAGCGACACTCCAGAAGCGAAGGGGAGTGTTGGAAACAATAAATCCTAAGCGCCTCTGTCGTGTCGAAACATCGCACCAGAAGCGAAGCAAACTATATTGAAGCACACGCGAGTCAACCCTCGGAGGTTGAAAGAGGTTGCTGGAGGTTACGCGAAAGTCAAAGGTCAAGCGACCTTTGACCTGACAAGTACAGCGCGACAGTTAAGGACACACAACTGACTCGTTACAGAGCAGTTGCCCGAGTCGTACTGTATCAAACCGCAACAGCAAATTAGTTACAATCGTATCCTTTCGTATTCCTTGTACTACTATATATTCTTGTATCTCTTTGCTATAATCAACTTACTTTGCTCTCACACACTAGTGCAAGGTGGTTCACAAGTCTTCATTAAACGCTTCCGCTATTACAATAGTCCTACCCCGAATTTACCCCTGCAAAAGATCCTAAGGGCTTTTCTCAGCCCAACAAGAGTTGACTCGAAGCGTCAGACGGTTAGGGTGGATCTAGACCGTCGGAGAAAAACGGCATCGGGCAGCTGCAGGGACGATGAATCTGGCGGGAACAGTTTCGTAACTGCTCGGGCCGCACGGTTGGTTTGAATTCGAATAAGGGAATGTACCCCTTAGAGTACATGGCTAGTCAGGTCGCTTCGTATTCAGTTGTACTCATATTTATATCGTTGTATTTGCATGTTCTATTCATCTCAAAGCATTTTATATTCACTCTGCTATTGAGGTCAAGGGCCCACCAAACTATCTCACTACGTGCGAACCTTCCTGAGTAGATCCTGGGCTACGATCAACTTCTGATCTCAGCAGAGTGAAACTGCAAAGTTCTGAAATGAAGTCGTGGGTGGAGGCCGAATGGCCTCCAACCCTCGTTATGTAACTTGGCGAATTGTAATTCGCCGTTGCTTTGCTTCGTTACAGGCAGCTGCGCTTTCACAATACACATTTTTAGAAAGTGTTACACACTTTCGAAAAATTTCATATTGTGACAAGACTCTGAAAGGAGTCTGCAATGCAGTCGTCATAGGTAAAACCATTCGCCATGTCGTGAAGTCTAGCAGCAAAAACGTCTTGAATGAGGGTTGGGGGTTGTTGAGATCCAACTCTAACCATAGGACAGAGAATGTGCCAACTCAAGTTGAGATGATGAAATGAGACTAGGTGGCAGGTCTGTGGACCTGCAGAGGGATAAGGTGGGAATGCCTCCTTATTGCATTCCCCGTTTTCCGAATCTTGTCACAATCATTAAATTTAGAAATATATTTATAAATTATTCATGAAGCGGCAATAACAACTCGCGGAACATCACATAGGGGCAGAGTGTGGGCACAGTTCGCCATAATGTTTTGCCACCCCTCCATAAACATCGTTTTTTGGGATGTACACAGTAGCAAAGAAATACCTGACACAGGGATCATCATTGGAGCGTTGTGCACGAATGAGTGAACCGAGAAGAAACGAGAATTGCGGTACTTCTCCGTAATCTAGCTTGACCTTCAGACCGCTACTGGTCGGCAGACTACTTACGCTTCGCGCAGCGAGGTCGCCTCTCAGGTTCTCGTTTCCGCCACCCGCCACCCGCACAACGTGAGTCTCTAGTCCCCGCCGTTCAACTCGTACATCGCCCCCCAACGCCCGCTTTCCACCCGCCAATCTGCGCTGCCGCTCCCCGCCTCCCCTCTCCTCGCCTCTCCCCCGTGCCGCTGCCGCCTCGTCTCCCACTCCTCTCGCCCTTCCCTCTCCCTTCCCTCACCCCTCTCCCAGCTCTTGCGCGCCGCTCTTCCCCACATCCCTCCGCGCGCGCACGCGGGCCCGCGCCATTGTCCGCCAACGGCACTCCCAGCGCTACGCTCCTTCTCCTCTCGCTCCCCTGCCCGTCTTCCCTCTTCCCCCCGCCCTCCGCCCTGCTTCCCCGTTCCCCCGTTCCCCGTCCCCTTCGCATCCCAGCCTCCCTCCGGTTTTCACCCACAACCCCACCCTCCCCTCTGTTCCCCGCGCCACCTTGCGCGTCCCGCGGATCCTCCGCGCCCTTTACACTCCCCTCCCCTTTTCGTCGCGCCCATTCCTCTCCCGTCTCGTTGCGCCCCCTCCATTCCTCTCCCGTCTCGTCGCGCCCTCCCAACCCCCCCTGCCCCTAGTTTCCCCGCGCTTCTCCACGGTTGTAGATGGGTTGCGGGGAGGAATGGGGGAGTTGGCGGATGGTGGCATGGGGGGACGAGTGGTGCAAGGCAAGGCAAGGAGCAGATGCCTTGCACGCAACCCAACCATGCGAGTACTCCAAGTACTCCAAGTACTCCATGTCACGACTCACGCAATACTTGTTACTCGCCTCCCCCTTGTGCCACTCGCCTCCCCCTTGTGCCACTCGCCTCCCCCTTGTGCCACTCGCCTCCCCCTTGTGCCACTCGCCTCCCCCTTGTGCCACTCGCCTCCCCCTTGTGCCACTCGCCTGTTCCGTGCGACACTCACAAGGCATGCGTGCGGGCCATAGCTGCCAGCAACACCACCAGAAGCAGCATCACTGCTGCTCACCCGCCTTCACACCCGCTTCCCCTCCGTGCCCCTTCCCCTCCGTGCCCCTTCCCCTCCGTGCCCCAACCCCTCCGTGCACCATTCACAGGGCAGGCGTGGGGGCCATGGCTGCCGTTGCCACCACCTCGACCATCACCGCCACTCACCCGCCTTCCACCATTCCTCCCACCAACCACACATGGTATGGTACCGTACCGGCGACACTCATAAGCCACAACCTGCTCCGCAGCTGTCTTGTTCCTTTCCGCCCTTCCAAGTCTTCCCTAGCGTCTCTGCACAGGTGCACTCACAAGTGTATTTTGAGTCGACTCGAAATACACTTGGTGAATCCACAGGCGGACTGGCATCCTCCTCACTCCTGTCCGGCCAGGGTCGTACAGGGCTGATCTGTCGACCTCCCTTGTACCAATCGCAGTGCACGCACACCCGCAACTGATGGTTATTCTTTGTCCCCCTGCCTGCCCCATTCGACCCACCCCAACCCCCCCTCTCTCCTCCCTCTTTCTGCACGCAGTGAGCTGCGGGTGGCGTGTGCGTTGGCAGAGGAGCTTTGAGACGTCTCAAAACTCGACCTCCCCACTACCCACACACCCCCTCACCCTCCTCCTCCCACCCCCCTCCCCTCTCCGTCTCCTCTCCGAGCACTGAGCTGCGGGTGGCGTGTGCGTTGGCAGAGGAGCTTTGAGACGTCTCAAATCTCGACCTCCCCACTACCCACACACCCCCTCACCCTCCTCCTCCCTCCCCGCTCCCCTCTCCGTCTCCTCTCCGAGCAGTGAGCTGCGGGTGGCGTGTGGGTCGGCAGAGGAGGCGCTCATTCTGCGCAACACACTCGCAGTCGACCCCGAGGTGAGGCTTTAGGGGGTCAGGTTACGCCTCCCCACACCCACCTCCCCAAGGTCACGCCTCCCCACTCCCACCTCCCCAAGGTCACGCCTCCCCACACCCACCTCCCCAAGGTCACGCCTCCCCACACCCACCTCCCCAAGGTCACGCCTCCCCACACCCACCTCCCCAAGGTCACGCCTTCCCTTGACCTTTGTAATTCAGTCGGGACCTCATGACCTCGTCCTCTTTCCCTCCACATCCCGTTCCATCGACAACCATTCGTATGCCATCCACTTACCATCCCTCCCTGTGTCTCATTCCCACTGGCAGCTGCAACCCGACAAGCTCATGCGAGTGATATCGGTCCACAACATCCACCTCTCCGTGTACGCCCCACAAAACAGGCAGTCCCTTTCCTCCATACCCTGATTTTTTGTTTCATTACTGACTGCCGCGACTTCCTTTGAAGAGCGGCCACCAGCTTTCTGTGCATCTGGGGCCCTCTCGTGCACCCCTCTCCTGCACCCCTCTCCTGCACCCCTCTCCTGCACCCCTCTCCTGCACCCCTTTCTCATCTCTACCTGCTTCCATGCACGCTGCACGCTTCACTCTGTGTCCTGCCCTTGTCCAATGCCACTTCTGTCTTTCTTCTCTTTGCATGGGGTGGGGGTTGCCTGCCTTGGGTCCCCCTCCGGTGCTTCTAATAATAGTCGATGGACTCGGAAGGTTGTTGTGAAAAAGAATAGCGGTGGCCTGTGTTTCACTAATGCTGCTCATGCTACGGATGCCACTCGTGCCACACATGCCACATATCGCATAACTCAATCTCGCTGCGGGTCGCAAACGTCAACGCCCAATGCATCCTCACTTGGTTTCTCACCTCTCTCCACCCCTCCCTCCACCCCTCCCTCCACTGCCAGCACCGTCCCCATGTGCCCTTCTCCCCACACACCCCTCTCGCTACATGCCCTTCTCCCCGTGCCATCACCATCCCACCTCTCTCCCTCTCTGCAGCTTCTTCTCGGGTCCCGATCCCCGTCTGCTGCGGGCGGCCTTCAACGTCTTCATGCACCGCCTCATCGTCGCATGCCCTTCTCCCCACATTTCTCACATGCCACACCCATCCCACCACCCACCTCTGCCCATGCCATCCGTGTCCCAGTCCCACTATCCTATCACTGCACCTCTCTGCAGCTCCTTCTCATGTCCCAATGCCCATTTACTGCGTGCGGCCGTCAATGCCTTTCTGGACTCGCTTATCCTCACATGCGCTTCTTACCCCATTCTCCTGAGCCACGATGTCCCACCAACCCGTCACTCCACCCCCCCCACCCCCTCTCCTATGCAGCTCCTTCTCGTGCCCCGATGCCCGTCTCCTGCGGGCGGCATTCAATGCCTTCATGGACTCGCTCATCCTCGCTGCGTGCACCATCGAGGCCTTTGGCCCGCCTCCTCCCTCGCAACAACCATGCCTGCAATGATACCAGTGTATGGCCCATCCTATCCCATCCCATCCCATCCCATCCCATCCCATTCCATCCCATCCCATCCCATCCCATTCCATCCCATCCCATCCCATCCCATCCCATCCCATCCCATCCCATCCCATCCCATCCCATCCCATCCCATCCCATCCCATCCCATCCCATCCCATCCCATCCCATCCCATCCCATCCCATCCCATCCCATCCCATCCCATCCCATCCCATCCCATCCCATCCCATCCCAACCTATCCCATCCCATCCCATCCCTTCCCATCTCATCCCCATCCCATCCCATCCCGTCCCATCCCAACCTATCCCATCCCAACCCATCCCATCCCAACCTATCCAATCTCAACCCATCCCATCCTGCCCCGTCCAATCCAATCCCATTCCGTCTCATTGCAGTGCTGTTTCCTCCCCGTCCCATCCCATCTGTTAGCTGTTGCCATCCCGCTTGCCATCCCACTTGCCATCTCAGTTGCTTCATCACTGGTCAGACAGGGCAGCTGGTTACCATCACCACACTCGTGGAAATTGAGCACGCTCCCTTTTGAGTCGACTCAAAAGTCAGCTGGTTACCATCACCACACTCGTAGAAATTGAGCACGCTCCCATTCCAAGCATTTAGCGCTTTTCTCCTCCTCTACTTCCTTTCATTCACCCTCTCGCCTTTTCTCCCTTATCCCAACACCGCTCCCGATTCTCACTCCTCCCTCACTTCCTTCACCTCCCCATTCGGGATTTCTTCATTCCACAAACGCTCTCTTTCTTTGTTTCCCTCTATACGAGGCTCCGTGGCACATCATTCCACCCAGTATCTTGCTTCTGCTAGATGACCCTGAACGCATGCACGGATGCATCATGCACCCGTATACTCATGTACCCACATACTCACGCACCCATGCACCCATTTAACCATGCACCCACATATCCATGCACCGATGTAACCACTCACCCATGAACCCACGCACCCATGCACTCATACAACCATGCACTCACATACCCATGCATCCACATACCCATGTGCACATGTGTACATGCGCACATCTAGGCATGCATCCATGCAGACATGTACCCATGTACCTATGCACACATGTACCGACCATTGCACTCATGTACTCATGCACACGTGTACTAACCGACGCATTCATGTACCCTTACACTCATGCACATGTGTAACCATGTAACCCCATGCAGGCATGTGGTGGAGGTACCAAGTGTCATCATGTTCAATACGGTACATGTATCCTCAGAAGTAGCTTGGGGTTGTTCCAATAGTTAGCACGCTACATATGCTCAAAACATGTCCCTTCGAGATGCCCTGGTTCAATCTTTGCTGGATTCTGCCCCAGCTGAGGTTCTCAATCAACCCTTGTATCAGAATCATTCCTAAGAACAAGAAACAGCGCTTGATGATCCTTCCATGCAAGCTTACAGTATTGTGAGTTCCTTTCACACAAAAAACCTGCTGTTTCAGTAATGATCCTGTGTTTTAGTTCTGTGGTTGCTAGCAAGCTGCATTGCTTGCATGGAAATGAACTTTGGAGATTGAGTAATGAAATTGCAGATTAAAGTATTACTCATAGAGCATAGCTACTGCAATAAACATAACCTAGTAGTAATATACAGTGTACATGGTTCCTACTCTGCATCGCATATTCCCAACAGCAGCTGGGAGCGGTTCCATGGTCACCCAATGTTTCAGCACACCCTTCAGTGTTGTACCAGTGTATGCACAGCCCATGTTACTCTGGGTGTTCTCACTATGACAGCAGTCATTCACTGCACCGAGGGCTCTTTCAGGAGCTCCTTCTGTGTACCCTGCTGCTGTTGCTGCTGCAGCCTGGCCTCGCCTGCCTCTCATGCACCAAACCCTCTCTCCTCCCCGCCTGCTGCTTCACCCCCTCCCTGCCACACACGCCACTTGCCACTGCACCTGCTGCCTTCACACCACCCTGCCTTCCACCTGCTGCCCTCCCTGCTGCTCCCTCCCCACACCCACCCTCCTCTCTCCTCTTCACCCCACTCGCCTGCCTGCTGCTGGCCTTGCCAGCTGCTCTCACTGATGATGCACCACCACGTGATCCCGCAACTGCTGCTGCTGCTGCACGTGGGCCAGAGACTGCAGGCTTGCTGCTGCCCTTGCCACCCTTCACACCAGTGGTCACCGCCTCGCTGCTGCACCCAATCTTGCCCTTCACGGTTTCACCCCCCACCTTGCACCTTGCTGCAACAGCAGGTCTTGACTCCTGTGCCACTGGTGAAGCTCCTCTCACTGGTGATGCCACAACATGTAATTTTACAATTGTTGCTGATGCTGCAGAGGGAGTAGCTGGTGCTGCGGACTCTGCTACAGTCGCTGCAGCTGCAGATACAGGAGGAACTGTTTTACCAGGCGCGATCCAGGCAGGAAGGCAGGCTTCAATGGCGGCTTCAATGTCTCTTGCCCACGTCGCCTGGTCCAGCTTAGCCCATCTCAGGTAAGCAGCACGTGCTCTCACCTTTGTCATTTCAATATCCATTGCACGAACCTCCTGACGCAGCTTCTCCCATCTGGCTTTCTGCTCACTCGGATCAGCAGATCCCTTGGACATTGCTTCTGTTGTCACAGACGCTTCAGCCACCTGTGGTGTGGTTGAAGCCACTGGAGCCACAGGCGCTACCTCAGGCACCACCACAGGCGCAACCACAGCAGATGGAGTGACTGCAGCAGCAGCAGCAGCAGTGACGACCACAGGTGCAAGCGCGGCAGCAGCAGGCTTGCCTCCGAAGCGGCCGATTCCAGGCCGCGTCACATCAGGTGCGACAGGTACATGCACCCTGGAGGGCTTGTTCTGGCCGTCAGGGAGGTGCTTCGCCAAATTTTCCAGCAGCGGCCTCACGCTCTTCAGAAGCACGCTGCTGGAGTACGTCTCAACGTCGTCGTTGCAAGCAGCAGGCTTGGCAGGAGAGTAACTTACAGGCGAGAAAACGGTTCGCGGGGTTCCGAACCTGCCAATGCCTCTCGTAGGCGTTGCAGGACTGCTCGAGGTTTGAGAAACCGAGTTAACAGTGCAGATATCAGCAAGAGAGGCCATGTTACTTGACTACAGATCGCTGAACAGAAACTGATCGCTGGAGACAGGCTGATTTCAGAAAAGTTTATTGACTGCTGATCGACAGAGCGGCAGAGGAAGTGGGAATGAGAAGTTCCAACTGTAGCGACCCCATTTCAACTTGCATTCCGTCCTCGCCCGCACAAACCCCCGCCTCCAAGCCTAGATGCCTCGTCTGCCTCATCATTGGAGTTCCAGGTTCGGCTGCGTCGCTGTCTACTCGTTAACGCGCCACGTCACTCGAATCGAACGGTGGAAAAACTAGGAGCTAGTAGGTGTGGACGGATTTCAAAGAGTCTTTTTCTGGGGTTCAGGTTCGGGAAATTTGTGGCGTCGCGTCAGGCGAAATCAGCGGATTGGGAGGCTTGCGGACATTCTCGCTGTGTCGGTGAGTTTCAAGTTCGTGGGTCCGTCGAGGCGCGTGACCATTTTCCCGCCACTCTTTCGCACAAGATTCCTAGCCGTTTCTGGACGCTTTTGTAACAAGAGGGATATACACTGTTCGCAAGATAATCGTTCATCGCCATAAAATGCGTTTTCAGGGATTATCGTGGTGGCTGAGGAAACGCGGGGCTGTGGGACTACTCGCCTGCCAGATTCGGATCAGCAGCCATTGGGATTGACGTCTGTGTGGTGTGGTGGAGATTTGAATGGAGAAGGATTTGTGTTGTACTCCGTAAAAGAATGCTGTTTGCATTGTCCGAAACACATAGCGACACGGCAACAATCATTGGAAAAGTAAAATCCTTGAAAAGGAGGAGATTTTCACAAAAAGGAGCTTTGTGTGCTGGACCAGCACTTTCACATACGAAAAAATCTGTCAGTTCTTCCAAATTCTTTAGAGAATATGAGATCTATACCGGTATCTCAAAGGAATGTACGGTAGATTGCCATGTTGGTAACCTCATTTAGCCATGCGCATGAAGATTTCGCTCGTCAGTACGACCACATAAGATCATCCTGAAATGAAACATCACATTGTTCGTACAAAGGTCCCATAAGGATCTTGCCAATTCGTAAGTGGTTTTTATTCTCATTTCACGGGAATAGAATATCAAACATGCTGAGCTGAACTCATTTAAAAAAAAAAAAAAAGGAAGGGTCGAAATGAAAGGACTTCACATAAGACAAATCACATCAATCTGGTCTGCAATACTGCAACCTTAGGGCCTGACCTGCATCCAAAGGGCACTCAAGTGGGACCAAACGCAGACCAGAACGACCCTGCAGTGGCAGCCTGCTGTTGCTGCTGCTGGCGGGTGATGTAGTCCACGACATGAGGCACAGACCCCATGACCACCACCCTGCCGCCATCCATGTATGCCGCCCCGTCTGCAAACTGTAGCTCCTCCAGCCGATGCGTCACCCACAGCGCTGTCACCCTCCGCCCCCCCCGCCCCCTGCTGCTGCTGCTGCTGCTGCTGCTGCTGTTGCTGCCTGAGCTACTGTCTGTGTTGCTTTGAGCAGTGGTGACGCTGCCTGGGGAACTGCCCGATACCACATTGCGCACCGCCTTGATGACTGCGTACTGTGGTGGGAGATAGGGAGAGGAGCACGAGGGAACAGCAAGAGAAACAGAGCAAAAGAGGAATGATGACACATGCTGCAGTGACGCATGTTGCACACTGCAGTGACGCATGTTGCACGCTGCAGTGACGCATGTTGCACGCTGCAGTGACGCATGTTGCACGCTGCAGTGACGCATGTTGCATGCTGCAGTAACGCATGCCAAATACTCGATAGACAGACTCTGCAATTGGAGCCACTCAGGCCCCCAGACAACCAATATAGAAGTATTTCAATTTCAATAGCTTCTGAGTGCCAAAAGCTTCTGAATTGCTGAGAGGCACACAGAAATTCCAAATGGTCCCTGCTTGATTTGAGAATGCCCATCGAGGAAAGCATGCAAGAAGCACTAAGGAGGAGAGGCGGAGGGGATGTGGAGTCGAGGAAGGTGGTGGGTTCGTCCAGCAGCAGCGTGTGTGTGAGGGGATGCTCAGGAAAGCACAGAGAAAGCACAGAGGAGTTGGCAGGGAGGAAGCAGCAGGGAGGGAGGGGGTTTGACCTGGTCAGCGGAGTCAAGGAAGGTGGTGAGCTCGTCCAGCAGCAGCGTGTGTGAATCCTCCGCCAGTGCCCCTGCGATCGCCACCCTCTGCTTCTGCCCCCCACTCAGTGTTGACACCAGTCGCTGGTGGGGAGGTTCGTGCAAGAGGAGGGGAACAGGAGGGGAACAGGAGGGGAACAGGAGGGGAACAGGAGAGGAACAGGAGGGGAAGAGGAGGGGAAGAGGAGGGGAAGAGGAGGGGAAGAGGAGGGGAAGAGGAGGGGAAGAGGAGGGGAAGAGGAGGGGAAGAGGGACGAAGAAGCATTGGAGTAGGGATCAGCAGTCCTCTCAGTGCCTGCCTCGCAACACAGTCTGCACCTTTCGGCACTGTGCGTGCCTTCAACTTGCTATGACCACCATGTGGACTCCCATAAGTTCCACTGGTTTCGCTGACCAACCCCCGCTTGTAAGCTTGGTCGTGCTGGACCCTGCACAGCTCGCACACTGCACCGCTCAGCACCGCTCTCCATGACCTTCAGCCACCCCTTCACAGCAGCAGGTGGTTCCGGTGGCACTCACTTGCGTGTACTGCGCTGCGCAGATGCTCAGGCAGGCGGGCAAAACTCACCTGCCCGCACTCCTCTCACCTGCCTGCACTCCTCTCACCTGCCCGCACTCCTCTCACCTGCCCATACTCCGCCATCCCCACGGCCTCCAGGGCCTCTGCCACGCGCCGCTGCACCTCCTCCTCTGGCAGTGGTGGGTTCAGCCGCCCCAGCCCGAACGCCACGTCAGCATTCACAGTTGGCATGATGACCTGGCGGCAAAGGCCGAGTGGGTGGAGAGGTGGGTGAGAGAATTGAGAGGCGGTACGACAGCAGCAGGGGAATGGAAAGAGGACGGGAGGTGGAGAGCAGTGAAGATGAGAGCAGAACTTAAAAGGAGAAGACGAGTGAAAGTCTGGTATTACAAGGAGAAGCGGCGGTACGAGAGCATGTTAATAGTGATTCATCAAGGAGAAGCGACGATGCAACTAGCGCGGCTCTCACCTGGTAGTCACCTGAACTGAACCCACCTGGTGATCACCTGGCACCCACATGAACGCACCTGCTCGGCACCTGGTGGTCATCTGAACTCACCTGGTACTCACCTAAACTCCCCTGGTAGTCACCTGAACTCACCTGCTGGTCACCTGAATCCACCTGCTGGTCATCTGAACTCACCTGCTGGTCACCTGAACCCACCTGCTGGTCACCTGAACCCATCTGCTGGTCACCTGAACCCATCTGCTGGTCACCTGAACCCATCTGCTGGTCACCTGAACCCATCTGCTGGTCACCTGAACCCATCTGCTGGTCACCTGAACCCATTTGGTGGTCACCTGAACCCACCTGCTGGTCACCTGGCACCCATGTGGCACCCACCTGGCACCCACCTGGCACTCACCTGGTGGTCGGGGTTCTGGAAGACAAAGGAGCGAGGTGCATCCACTCGCAGCCGCCCACTGTTGGGCTGCAGCAGCCCAGCTAGTACCTGCTGGGGGGGAGGGGGGGACAGCACGGTGCAGAGCGGTGGAGCATGATGCAGAGAGGCGCATCCACTCGCAGCCGCCCACTGTTGGGCTGCAGCAGCCCCGCTAGTACCTGCTGGGCGCACAGCACGGTGCATGATACAGGGAGGTGGGGATTCCGTTGCTCGAGGCTAGGCAGCAAATGGGTGGGGCAGGAGGAGGGAGGAGATAGATATAATGAACCCGGGGGGGGGGGGGGGGGGGGGTAGGGAGGACAAAGGGAGGACCAGGCACAGGTAGGAAGCTGCTATTAGTGCATGGCCAAATCCGTATCGATGCCTCTTTCCGTACTTTGACCAGCGTTGACTTTCTTTCCCACCTTGACCAGCGTCGACTCACTCGCACCTTGACCAACGTTGACTCTTTCTCTCACCCACCTTGAGCAGCGTTGACTTGCCACACCCGTTTGGCCCCAGCAGCATCCACAGTTGTCCCTCAGGCACGCGCAGGCTACACTCGCGCAGCACCTGCGCGCAACGAGATTGAAGGATTTTAAGTGAAAGTGGGACTTAATAAGTCGCATTCGGAAAAAGAACCAGCAGTGCATCCACCACAGCTGCGCCTCGGCATGCGAAGGCTGCACTCGCGAAGGCTGCACTCGCGAAGGCTGCACTCGCGAAGGCCACACTCTCGATGCACCACCTGCGCGCGTCCCAGGCTCAGGCTCAGCCCCTCCACGTCGATCGCCGCGCGCCGCCCCGCGGGCCCCCCGCCCTCGCTCTCGTCGCCGCTGCTCGCCGCCGCGCTGCCCGCTGTCGCAGTGACAGTCGCCGTGCGACATCGGCGAACGAATGAGTTTCGCTCGGCGACGCGTGCGACGGAGATTGGAGAGAACGCGGAGGTGGACGGGGGGAGCGGGCAGGCAAGAGTGTGCTCGTGGCGGAGGAGAGCGGCGGCGGGAGCACATTGGGCGGAGATAGGATACGCGGAGGCGAGGTGCGCGGCGGCGACGAGCGGACGGTCCATAATGCAGCAGCGCGTACACGACGCGATACTGATGCTGCCTGGTTTAGCCGCGCATACCTATTTGCGGGGCACATTCACGAGTGGAAATTTGGACACGCTGCGTACGCGCTGTAGGGTTTGCAGGTTGTTCAAAATGGGTAACATGTAAATAAGCAAAACCCAACTTGGCATATCAGTGCTGTAGCATATATTCGCTTAGCGCTCGTTTGACGCGGTTCAGTGCGTTGAACCACATTTCAGAGCGGTTCCTTGTTTCACCGCTTTAGACCATCGCGGACCAGTTTGAAACTCACAAAATTATTTGTAAATGAACAAAAAACTTATGCCCTGAATGCCCCAGCTGACTTGTGCTCCAACAGCACAGAACCCACGGTTCGTTCTTGCTTGGCGCGTAAACTCGCGCCTCGCGTTCCAGGTAGTAGCCCGCAGAGCATATATAATTCGTTCCAGAACCAGATGACCGCGCATTCGTGTTAGCTCTGAGCGTGTATCGCACCCGCAAGTCGTGCCGGTTGCTACTAGGACCTGTTTCAGGAACCACTGAGGAGCCATCTCGTCGCTGTGCGTGTTTTTCCAAATCCACGCTGGTTCCCACGACCGACAGTTAAGGTCACCTCGTCTGCCTCGCTTCTTTGATTGGTTAGGGTTCGTTTCGCTCCTCCTTTCTTTCCGCCTCGCATTCTCGCCGCGTGGCAGCTTCCCGCCATGTCAGTGGCGGCAGGCGTCAGCGATGCGGCGATCGCGATTCGAGAGAAGCTTCGCGGAAGGATCGCGCAGACGAAGGTGAAGCGGTACTGGCCGGGAAAGGCGCCCGAATGGGCGGACGACGCGGAGGAGGCGCGCGGAGGCGTGTTCGGGGAACCGGAGGACGAGCGGGAGGAAATCGGCGACCGACTGACGCGCGTTAGGGTTTCCGAGAATGACGCGCGGTTGCGCCGATTAGGAGAGAGCCGGCGCGACAGGGAGGAGGCCGTGGCGCGGCATCGGGAGATCCGGGCGGCGGAGATTATCTCGACGCGGGAGGAGGAGGAGAGGAAGCAGCAGGAGCGCGAGGAGGAGGAGGAGGAAGAGGAGGATGAAGACGCGATCGAGGAGCGACGGCGGAGGATACGCGAGAGGCTATTACAGCGGCAGAGGGAAGAGGAGGAGCTAGCAGCGTTAGGGGAGGGCGAGGAGGAGGAGGAAGAGGAGGAAGAAGAGGAGGAATCTTCCGAGTATGAGACCGATTCGGAGGAGGAAGGGGGCGGTATGGCGATGATTAAGCCTGTTTTCGTTCCCAAGGGCGAGCGCGACACGGTTGCGGAGCGCGAGCGCGTGGAGCAGGAGGAGCGCGATTTAGAGGAGGCGGTGCGGCGGCGCGTGGAGGAGCGCAAGGCGGAGACGCGGCGGCTCGTGGTGGACGACGTGCGGCGCGAGGAGGAGAAGGAGCAGCGGCGCGCGGAGGATGGCGGCGGCGGCGCGGACGGGGACGGCGCGGGGGCGGCGGCGGAGGACGTGGAGACGGACGACGAGACGGACGCGGAGGAGGAGTTCGAGCGGTGGCGCGCGCGCGAGAAGGCGCGCGTGCGGCGGGAGCGCGAGGAGCGCGAGGCCGTCGCGCGGGAGAAAGAAGAACGCGAGCGGCTGGCGCGGATGACCGAGGAGGAGCGGCGGGAGTGGGAGCGGCGCAACCCCAAGGCTGCGCCCGCGGGCAGGACGAAAACAAAATGGAAGTTCATGCAGAAGTACTACCACAAGGGCGCGTTCTTCCAGGCGGGCGCGGACGACAAGGGCGGCACGGCCGGCACGGACGAGATCTATGCGCGGGATTACTCGGAGGCCACTGGGGAGGACCGGCTGGATAAGAGCGTGCTGCCCTCCGCCATGCAGGTGAGTGGCGTTGGCCAGGTGGGTGGGGGGAGGGCATGAGGTGCGTGCAGGTGGGCGCGCTGCCTGGTGTTGGTTGGTAGTACTTGGGCCAACTGGAGAGGACCGGCTGGATAAGAGCGTGCTGCCCTCCGCCATGCAGGTGAGTGGGGGGGTGATGGTGGTGGGGCTGGTTGGGGTTGGGGTTGGGGGGAGGTGTGATCGTGAGAAATGGTGGGGGGTTGGTGGTACATGATGGGGAGTGAATGAGGTGCCACTGTCGTTTCATTTCCTTCCCTCCCCCACCATCTTAAATCTCTTGTCTCCTTGCCATGTGTCCCCATGTGTCCGTGTGCCTTGCTGTGCTGTGCTGTGTGGTGCTGTGCTGTGGAGAGCAGGTGAAGCACTTTGGCCACAGTGGGAGGAGCAAGTGGACGCATCTGGTGAACGAGGACACCACGCAGCAGGACTCCCCGTTAGTACCTCCTGCCCTCAATCCCACTCCCCCTGCCCATACTTCCCCTGCCCCTACTCCCTCTGCCTCTACTTCCCTGCCCTACTCCCCCTGGCCCCATCCTCTGCCCCCACTCCCTTTCCCCATCCCCTATCCGCTTCACTCTCCATCATTGAGCGTAGAGTATTTCAGTCGGTTTGCTTCATTTCAGATCTTTAGTCTCAGGCCTGTACTGTACTGATGAAGGCTTGCAAAAGCCGAAACTAGTTGCAATGTTCCTGATCCTTAAGTGAAGAATTGATTCAATCTGGCTCTCTTAACAACATTCTAAGCTAGCGCACAACCAGGCTCCTAATACAGCAAGAGTTGATGGAAGTTAGGCCTTCGCAGCCCACCTGTAATCTCTTGACATCCCCTATCCGCTTCACTCTCTATCATTGCTTCCGCGTTCCGTACATGCTTGCTTTCGACCTTTGAACCATTGCTCATGCATGTATCTCCCCCCTCAACCCCACACTACCCCACCACCACCCCCCTCTTTCCCCCCTGGCAGGTGGTTATACAACGATGCACTGAGGGCGCGCTACAACAACAAGATGACAGGGATGGACAAGGGCCGGCTCACTCAGTACTCTCACACCACTCTCTGCTCTCACACCACTCCCTGCTCTCCCCGCTCGCCATCTCTCTTCCCCCCCCCTCTTAGGTGGGGATACAACGATGCACTTAGGGTGCGCTATCACAACAAGAAGGCGGGATGGACAAGCCGCTGGAGAAACCCAAGGGGGCACACACTCATGTCTCCTATGCCTCATGTCTCACATGTCTGTGCCCCTTCCCCTCTGTCTGCCAGGTGGGCGTACAACGACGCGTTACGAGCGAGGTACAACAACAAGATGGCGGGGATGGACAAGCCACTGGAGAAGCCCAAAGGCAGCAAGAAGCTCAAGAACGCGCTGCAGAAACCGTGAGGTTCAAGTTGCACACTGCGCTGCTCGTTTCGGTCAGTCGTGAAGCGCATCTCGTGTGTGCGCTGCTGTTTGGAACCCAACTCAGAATTCAGGAGCCACTGGAGAAGCCCGCCCAAGGGCAGCTGAAGGCTCAGTGTGAGGCTCAATCGAGAGCCACTCTGCCCTGCTTGGCTTTGGGCCAGTCGGGGCGTGGCGGGTCATGCTTGATTTGCTGCATAATGTGCCGCATTTGTTACCGGTATCTGCCTCTGCTGCTTGTTTGTTTTACCTGTAGTGCTCTGCCTTTCTTTGTGCCCTGGTGAGTTGTTGCTCTGCTGTTTTATTGAGCTGGCTCTTTCTTCCTATAACAGCACATACAGTATGTCGATCCATTGCAAGCTTTCAGCACCACATCTGTTGCAATGCAATTGACCGCATCACCTCTTGCATATAGAGAAAATGAATCAGCAAGCTAAGGCAATGTCACTCACAACTGATAAGCAATTAATTGCTTCAAGTACCACCTAACGAAATCCTACGGTGGACCCAGCAGTGTTAATCAGGAGAAATTGTGTGCACAGCAAGAAGGCAGTGCTGTGCACGCAGGAAGCAAGCTAGGTGACCAACAGAGGCGGCGAGAAGCTGAGGTGCAAGAGGCAAGAGGTGAATCAGGCTGCAGGTCTTGGAATTGGCACCAGGACTATCTTTTACGCGCCTCATTCGAGGTGGGGAGGGGTTAGTCTTCGAACCAGCTGACGACGGCTCGCGTGGCGGAGGCAATGAGGGAGGGGATGAGGACGAAGAAGGTGATGAAGGCGAAGGCGGTGGCGGCCTTGGTGCGCGCACAGAAGCTGGAGAAGAGCCCCATCTGCACGGGCGTGGGGAGCAGAAAAGTGGGGCATGCAGGCAGGCAGGTAAGAGGCGGACAGGCAGGTAGGGGAAAGCGGGGCAGAGCACAGGTGGCGGCGGCCTTGGTGCGCGCACAGAAGCTGGAGAAGAGCCCCTCAGCAGCACAGAGATGACGTGCAGGGGAGGACGGAGAGGCAGGCGGGCATGCAGACAAGCGGGGGAGGGCAGTGAATGCAGGTTGGATAAAGGCAAAGGCAGTGGCGGCCTTGGTGCGCGCACAGAAGCTGGAGAAGAGACCCATGTGCAGCACAGGGGCAGGGAAGGTGGGGCAAGCAGGCAAGTCAGAGGCAGGCAGGCAGGTAGGTAGAGGAGGGCAGTGCATGCAGGTAAGATGGGTCAAGGCAAAGGTGGTGGCGGCCTTGGTGCGCGCACAGAAGCTGGAGAAGAGACCCATGTGCACTCAGACAGTGCGCAGATGGGAACGCGGGACGCAGGAGCAGTGATGCACGCATGCACAGAAGCAAGAGAGATCAGAGCAGTGCTTGCAACTTGAAAGAAGAGAGGTGTGTGGAAGAGAGGTGCGTGGAAGAGAGGTGTGTGGAAGAGAGGTGTGTGGAAGAGAGGTGTGTGGAAGAGAGGTGTGTGGAAGAGAGGTGTGTGGAAGAGAGGTGTGTGGAAGAGAGGTGTGTAGAAGAGAGGTGTGTAGAAGAGAGGTGTGTGGAAGAGAGGTGTGTGGAAGAGAGGTGTGTGGAAGAGAGGTGTGTGGAAGAGAGGTGTGTGGAAGAGAGGTGTGTGGAAGAGAGGTGTGTGGAAGAGAGGTGTGTGGAAGAGAGGTGTGTAGAAGAGAGGTGTGTGAAAGAGAGGTGTGTGGAAGAGAGGTGTGTGGAAGAGAGGTGTGTGGAAGAGAGGTGTGTGGAAGAGAGGTGTGTGGAAGAGAGGTGTGTGGAAGAGAGGTGTGGAAGAGAGGTGTGTAGAAGAGAGGTGTGTGAAAGAGAGGTGTGTGGAAGAGAGGTGTGTGGAAGAGAGGTGTGTGGAAGAGAGGTGTGTGGAAGAGAGGTGTGTGATCGCCTGCACGACCTTCCTTGCAACTTGAAAGAGAGAGGAAGATCGTGCAGCCGATGTGAGAGGTGTGTGGAAGAGTAGTCAACAGACCAGTCTGAGGACCAACAGACCAGTCGGAGGACCAACAGACCAGTCTGAGGACCAACAGACCAGTCTGAGGACCAACAGACCAGTCTGAGGACCAACAGACCAGTCTGAGGACCAACAGACCGGTCGGAGGACCAACAGACCGGTCGGAGGACCAACAGACCAGTCGGAGGACCAAGAAGTTACGGCAAGCAGCAGTCACTGGGAGCGCAAAGCTGATCCCACAGTCGCTTTGTGCTGTCCCTTTGATTGTAAATTGGGTTATCCCACTGATTTCTAGTGTAAAAATGAGTGATGTCTCTTATATTCAGCCCAAGTGAGGCCGTGGGGGAGCCCACCTGGCAGTACCCCGGCTGCACCATCCCTGATCCCTTGTCGGCAAAGGTGGTGAGACCCGCTGCAGCAGAGGCGCCAGCGAGAGCGATCCACGCCACCACCTGATTGGAGGACAAGGGGGGGGGGATGTTGGACGGATGTGGTATAGGGAGTGAGGGTGTGAACTAGGAGGTGATGCCAGGCAACTGGTGAGTTGATTGAAGAAGTGTTTTGAGACGTCTCAAAACACTTCTTCAATCACGAGCCATGCAACTGGTGAGTTGATTCAAAAGTCACCACGGCACCAGCTGCTTGCAGCATAGCAAAGTACACGGTGGGTGCATGTGGCACAGGCAGTGGGAGTGTGATGCAGCAGGTGACGTCAGGCACAGGTGACGATGGAAGGCTTGAGAGTTCATTATGCTTGTATCCTCATGCATAACGGTAGGGGGATGGGATGCAACGGCAATGGCGTGCGTGCGCTGCGACGAGAGAAAGCTGGGCAAGGAGTCACAAATAATGGACAGCGAAAGCGACAGCTGGAGGGGGGAATGGGAGAGGTGGAGGCAAGCAGGGGACGATGGTGCGAGGAGGGTGGCACTTTTGAGAATTCTCAAAAGGAGGGTGGCACTTTAGAGAATTCTCAAAAGGAGGGTGGCACTTTTGAGAATTCTCAAAAGGAGGGTGGCAATGGCGTGCAGGGCGAGAGGAAGGGGCAGCACAGCACGCAGGGCGAAGGAGGGGCAAAAAACAGTGTGTGAGATGGGGGAGAGAAAGTGGTGGTACTAACGAAGTCAAGGAGGGCGAAGAGGGTGATGCGCCACTTGCGGGTCATGAAGCGACCGATGGAGTGGGGTGACTTTTGAGCCGACTCAAAAGCCACTTGGAAAAGGCGCCACTTACGAAGTCGAGGAAGGCGAAGAGGGTGATGCGCCACTTGCGGGTCATGAAGCGACCGATGGAGTGGGGTGACTTTTGAGTCGACTCAAAAGCCACTTGGAAAAGGCGCCACTTACGAAGTCGAGGAAGGCGAAGAGGGTGATGCGCCACTTGCGGGTCATGAAGCGACCGATGGAGTGGGGTGACTTTTGAGTCGACTCAAAAGCCACTTGGAAAAGGCGCAACTTACGAAGTCGAGGAAGGCGAAGAGGGTGATGCGCCACTTGCGGGTCATGAAGCGACCGATGGAGTGGGGTGACTTTTGAGTCGACTCAAAAGCCACTTGGAAAAGGCGCAACTTACGAAGTCGAGGAAGGCGAAGAGGGTGATGCGCCACTTGCGGGTCATGAAGCGACCAATGGAGTGGGGTGACTTTTGAGTCGACTCAAAAGCCACTTGGAAAAGGCGCAACTTACGAAGTCGAGGAAGGCGAAGAGGGTGATGCGCCACTTGCGGGTCATGAAGCGACCGATGGAGTGGGGTGACTTTTGAGTCGACTCAAAAGCCACTTGGAAAAGGCGCAACTTACGAAGTCGAGGAAGGCGAAGAGGGTGATGCGCCACTTGCGGGTCATGAAGCGACCGATGGAGTGGGGTGACTTTTGAGTCGACTCAAAAGCCACTTGGAAAAGGCGCCACTTACGAAGTCGAGGAAGGCGAAGAGGGTGATGCGCCACTTGCGCGTCATGAAGCGACCGATGGAGTGCAGCAGATGGGCGAGGGACCACGCTGCCACCGCTGTCATCGCCGCCACCATGAATATGAACGCCTGAGTGTGACGGGGAGGTAGCGAGGGTGGAGCGAAGCAAGAAAGCGAGAGATGGCCTTGGCATGGCACGCCTCAAAATTGGTGAGACACCAGCCGCCACCATGCAAAAGAACGACGTACGGGGTGTTTGCAGAAAGGAGGGGGGAGAGGGGGAAGGCAGGCAGTGGCAGTGTGGGTGGGCGGTGCTATGGTGCACGCCGCACGGTGAGTGACAGATGCTTGACAGGGTTGGTGGGGACAGCACTTTTTTTTTTTTTTTTTGGCTTGTTCGGTGGGGACAGCACAGCCAGCAAAGGATGTGTGTGTGCATCGAACGGATTCTTTTTCCATTGCAGTGGTTGGCATGTGGTCGCAAACGCAACACTGCAGCAACACACCATATCATCTACACATGCTATGCACCACCCACGTGGCAGTACCAAGCTCACCTGGCAGCATCAGGCTGACCTGGCATTACAGAGCTGTGGCAGCAGCAGCATGCACCTGGTAGTATTGGAAGTACATGCCGCTGGCACTGGACGCAGTAATGACTCCCAGAGCAATGACAGCTGTCGCCAGCTGTAGCGCCAACCAACCCACCAACAGCACCGGCACTAGCAGCAGGGGCACGAGCAGCAGGGGGTACTAGCACAGACGCACCTGGTAGTATTGGAAGTACATGCCGTTGGCGTTAGAGGCGGTCATGACTCCCAGGGCGATGACAGCTGTCGCCAGCTGTAGCAGCCGCCAGAAGATGGTCTGCCCGCGCGCAAAGATCCGAGTCTCGCCGCCCAGCCCGCCGCCCATCTCCGCCAGCTTCTCCGAGCGAGCTGATTGGACGGGATTGGGGGAAGAAAGAGAGAGAGAGCGGCACGTGGGCGGGCGGAGGGCAAAGGGGCGATGGCAAATGAGCGGCGGAAAGGTGAACGGTGATGTTGCTTCTCCGAAGGAGATGATGGGATGGGAGTCGAAGAGCCAGGTTGAAAACGAATTCCAGGCTGGGAGGCTGGGATGGCAGAGCGAGAGCGTTGATTGAAAGAGAGAGAGCGGCAAGTGGGGGAGCGGAGGGCGGCAGGAGGGAGGGAGTGAAGGTCCGAAGTCTGGGGGATTGCATAAAAGGAAGATGACAGATAAGATGAAGAGGGCTTGAGGGCAGCAAAGGGTTGGTGACAGGGTGCATGGTGGGTGGGATGCAAATGAGGGAGGTGAGGGGTTGTGTGGGATGCTGTGGGATGCTGTGGGATGCTGTGGGATGCTGTGAGGGAATGATTGCACTGGGGGAGGGAGAGAGGCGATGGGTCGTGGAGGCGAGACGATGCAGTGTGGTGGTGGAAAGGAGGCAGGCAGGGCAAGGGAGGAAGGAGTGAGTCAAGGGATGCACGCGAACAGATGGCGGAAGAAAAACAGCTTGGCGTGCATGCAGCGAATGAGTTGAGTGAGCTTTATGAGTTTTAGCCTTGTATCGCCGTATTCTTTAGCGCACACACCCACTCACACGTGCTGAGAGCACGTATTTACTACAACCTCAACCACTGCCTACCGTACCAGCAGTTGTGCTGCCGTCGCCTTGTTACAGGCGCCGCTCGTGCTACCAGGTTACCAGGTTACCAGCCTCCCCAAGGCTTGGCGTCAAGTCAACTCACTCGCGGGGCGACCTGCGGCCTGGCGTGGCGGGGACCCTCCTACAGTGCCACGTGGCGGCGACCCTCCTACCGCGCCACGTGGCGGCGAGCCTGCTGACGTGGACAGCGGAATGGGTCCGCTTGGCTGCTGACCCCCTTCCTCCAGTATCCCTCGCCGGCCTAGTGACGTGTCATACGCCGCCATGTCCGCTGCTCCGTGTTATCCCTCTCTGCTCTCCGCGCTAGCCTGCTATCACTTTCAAGAATAGTTAAAAGTTATATCTACAAGGCTGATAGGGCCGCAGCACGAGAAGCGATGGCTCAGCGAGAATACGACAGGGAAGGGAGCGATTTAGGCAAGTCGAAGGGAAGAAGAGCGTGACGAGGGACTAGCGAATGCCATTGGTTGTTGAAGGGGGCATAACACGGTGACGGCTGGAGGTGCGACGAGAAAGAGCTCGCTCGACAGAATTGCGCGCAGGCACGAGATGCGCGCGTGACGGCGTCTGCCGGGGAACGAGGAGGCGGTAATGCGCGCGGCGGTGTGGCATGAGGCGGCGCGCGAGGGCTGGCGAGGGATACGCGCGACGAGCCCGCAGGAGGGAGAAGGAAGCTTGGGCTTCCCCGCTCTCGTCGAGCATTTCGCGAGGCGCGCGGGAGAGGGCGGAGGGCATTCTGGCGGGAAAAAAAATATTGCCAGGATGAGGCGGAGGTGCGAGGAGGTGCGGAGAGGGGGAAGGGTGTGGGGGTCAGGCGGCAGAGCAGAGCGAGGGGGGTGGGCATTACGCCAGCTGGAGTGGCAGCGAGGGAGCGCCGCGTGGTGCGCGGAAAGAGGTATCGCGGTGTGGCGTGCGGGGTCGCCGAGACGTGCATGCATCCCCCCTTGCGGTCGCTCCCAGGATCAATGACAGGCCGAGATGACCCCCTGCAATCCAGGCGGCGACGCGAATGCGCAGGTTGTAGAGAGCATCGGAATTTGGTATAGCATGTGCATTTGGCATTTGTTAAGAAACAATACACTACAGTAAATTAACAGCTTATATATACAACGTTCACAAGAGAATGTAAGGTTATAGTTCACGCGACTAGCAGCTGCAGCGCGCGGTCGCGGTCGTTGCCACAGAGCGCCAGACAGCCTGCAACAGCGACCGGGTCAAAACCCATCTCTCTTAGCAACGTGTATGCATTGCAGAAATCCACCACCTGGGAGCATGGGGGCGACAAGCCCGGGCACAGGCAGAACAAGGGGCAGTGGTGAAACGGAGGACACAGGATGGTTTGTGAAAGTCGCAGAAGAATTAACAGCTCTGGAAGTTTGCATGATGTATGCGTAAAAATTAACAGCCAGCCGCTAACTAGACGCATGCATGCAGTCCCATGGGAAGCAAGCAGGGAGGTGTAAAGCGGGGACGTGCTCCTCCTCTACCCACCTGACTTTTGAGTCGACTCAAAAGTCACCTTGTAAAGCGGGGACGTGCTCCTCCTCTGCCCACCTGTGAGTGCGAGTCGCCGTGCATGGCCAGTGCCATGATGACTGCCTCCCTGTCCATGCCTATCTGTATGTACTTGCTGGCACGTGGATCCACCTGGAGAGATGATATGAGATGAGATGAGATGAGAGGAGAGGAGAGGAGAGGAGAGGAGAGGAGAGGAGAGGAGAGGAGGAGATGAGATGAGATGAGATGAGATGAGATGAGATGAGATGAGATGAGATGAGATGAGATGAGATGAGATGAGATGAGATGAGATGAGATGAGATGAGATGAGAGGAGAGGAGAGGAGAGGAGATGAGATGAGATGAGATGAGATGAGATGAGATGAGATGAGATGAGATGAGATGAGATGAGATGAGATGAGATGAGATGAGATGAGATGAGATGAGATGAGATGAGAGGGAGGAGAGGAGAGGAGAGGAGAGGAGATGAGATGAGATGAGATGAGATGAGATGAGATGAGATGAGATGAGATGAGATGAGATGAGATGAGATGAGATGAGATGAGATGAGATGAGATGAGATGAGATGAGATGAGATGAGATGAGATGAGATGAGATGAGATGAGATGAGATGAGATGAGATGAGATGAGATGAGATGAGATGAGATGAGATGAGATGAGATGAGATGAGATGAGATGAGAGGAGAGGAGATGAGATGAGATGAGATGAGATGAGATGAGATGAGATGAGATGAGATGAGATGAGATGAGATGAGATGAGATGAGATGAGACACGAAGAGGAACAGGGCAGGGGATGGGGGGCACAGGGAGGCGTTGGTGGGTGGGTGATTGTGATCGCCTTCCTGTCCATGCCCATCTGAATGTTCTTGCTGCCCCGTAGATCCACCTGTAATGGTATGTGGGGAGGGGAGGAGGGAGCATGGGCAGGGGATAGGGGTGGGGCGGGGGAGGGAAGGGAAGTACGTGGTAGAATTACGACCCCTGTCCACGCCCATGCGCACGTACTTGCTGGCCCGAGGGACCAACCAAAGGGGATGGGACACGGGCAGGCATGGGCAGAGCGCGGAGGGCAGAGGGCAGAGGGCAGAGCGCGGAGGGCAGAGGGCAGAGGGCAGAGCGCGGAGGGCAGAGGGCAGAGGGCAGAGGGCAGAGGGCAGAGGGCAGAGGGCAGAGGGCAGAGGGCAGAGGGCAGAGGGCAGAGGGCAGAGAGCAGGTGGATGGGGGTAGGGGGTAGGAGGGAGTGGGGTTGAGAGACGGGAGGTGGACGGAAAGGGAAGTGAGGGAAGGGGAGGTGGTAGCGATTATTGAGGTACTTAGTGGCTCATAGTGCCATCCATGGGAATCATCCCTTTGAGGCAAAGGGGCAGTCGTGGGGCGAGAGAGAAGAGGAGAGGGGACACAGGGGAGGTGAGGCAGAGTGAGGGAGGAAGGGCTAGGCGACTAGCTGCCTGCACTTGCCCTTGCTGCAGCATATCTTCACCCTCACGCTTCGCCGCTACGCAGGTGCGCGGGTGCAGCGCGTATCCTCTCCCCATACCCCCACCCCACCTCTCGCATCAAAATCTGTCCTTTCACTACAGCCCCACCTCTCGCGTGACAGCCACGCTAGTGCAGCGCGGAGGCCTCTGAGAACAGCTGCCCCTGTGTTCTGAGTCGCTTCAACGCACACAGAGGTACCTACTATGCAACTACCTGTCTTCACGGCCCCACCTCTCGCTTCACGCCCAGGCCACGATGGTAGTGTGCTGGTGCAACGCCGAGCCTCTCTCCCCATACCCCTACTTCTCGCTTCACCACTATGTAACTAGCTATTCATGCCCCACCCACACACTCACCTCTCGCTTCACGGCCACGCTAGTGCGCTGGTGCAGCGCCGACGCCTCTGAGAGCAGCTGCCTCTCCACGTCAAAGTCAAACGCCGCTGCGCTCACCGGCACCGCCTGCACTGGCGCTAGAGGGGGCTGCTGTGAGCAGGCGACACAGGGTGGAGAGGGATAGGCTATTGAGTTGACTCGGACTCAAACGTCATGTCAACAGCAGCTGGTTCTCCGCGTCAAAGTCAAACGCCGCTGCGCTCACTGCCCCCGCCTGCACTGGCGCTAGCGGGGGCGGCTGCGGGGAGAAAATGGGTGGAGAGGGGGAGAGGGGGAGAGGGGGAGAGGGGGAGAGGGGGGAGGTGATGACAGGCAGGTAGGGTAGCATTAGAGAGAAGAGAGCGGCAAGCGGATATGGGAACATGGAGCTAATATGAGCAGCGGAAGGAGAAAGTTGGAAAGAAAACGGGGGCGAAAGGAGATTGACGAATGAAGGGAGGTGAAGCGGAGCAGTGAGAAGGTGGGAGGCGCGAAGAGGTGGAGGGAGGGGCGAGCGGGAGATCAGGACGTGGGATGGGTAGGAGGTGCGGTGCGGTGCAAAGTGGTGCAGAGTGGTGCAGGGTGGTTCAGAGCAGCTGACCTGTGCGACCCGCAGCTGTGTCTTGATGGCCACTGCGATGGGCGCCGGGCCTGCACGCACGGCGGGGGGGTGATGGGGGGAAGGGCATGGCGGGGGTGGGGGAGCGCCAGAAGGGAGGAGAGGGTTGAGGAAGGTGTAATTGTAGGGAAACGAGTTGAGTGAGGTGATTTCTCGGGAGTTGTGGGTTTAGGGTGGATAACGGATGTGCGAGTTTCCGCAAGGTGTGAGTTTATGCTGCGAGTGAACGGCACCTGCAGCAAGCCCTGGCGCTCCGCCACCTGCGCCGTGCCCGCCCATTCCGCCCATTCCGCCCACTCCGCCCACTCCGCCCATGCCCCCGCTAGGCGCACCCGCGCCGACAGCCGTCACGACGGGCATGTGAAGGGTCGTGCCGCCCGCGCCGGAGAACGGGGCCGCGGAAGGCACGGGGTGCGCCACGCGCGGGTACATGGCGGCGGGCCCGCTGCCGGAAGGGGCTGCGCGGCGGTCGTATGCGCCGACGGCGGGGTACGCGAAGTCGCGGCCAGGGTGGGTCTGATGCGCGGACATGGGATGGCGCGCGGAGCCGCCGAATTGCGGAACCTAGCGACGAGTTGGCAGCACCGGCTACGGCGCCGAGCCACGCGCTGATCTGACTCAATTGGCTGCTCTACCAGGAACGGTTTCAGCAGCAAGAAGCGGCGTGGACTCAAAATATGCGTTCTAACGTGTTCATAAGGGCGGGGGCAGCGCGTTCATTTTCCTGGCTTAGCCCGAAACAGTTACCAGATTCAGGGGTTTGTAACCCCGATTTAGGGTAACCTGTGGACACGACGGAGTATACAGTGGATGAACGGTGGCTGTTTTCCGTGCCGTCAATCGAACAAAACACGTTCCCACAACGTCCGCGAACAACCCGCGCATCATTTGAGAAAGCCCTTGAAAACGTCAGCGAAACCGCACCACGACTTCGTCAAGCGCGTACGACCCTCGCAAATCCAAGGGTTCGAGTGTCTGGTGTGCACGAAGATTTGCCACCTTCAATTCGGGGGCACAGGGTTACCTCGTTGGGTGGGCGGTTTGGCAAAAATGTGGCGGGTCCTGTGCCGGATTTTGGACGCGCGTGTCCCACCTGGGACACAAACTAAGCGCGGTACAAAAAAGCTACAGTAACCTCCAGATTCGACGGGTGTCAAAATTTTGTACAATTGGCGAAAATGAACGCGCTGCCCCCGCCCTAAGAATTGCGAGGGCTTTCTATTGATGTGGCTGGCAGTCCTCAAGGAAAGTGGCGTTGCACACTGAAGTCAGAAGGTTTTGCAACTATTTACGTGTCTGAAGGCCGGTCTAGCATGTTCATGTTCATGTTCATGTTCATATTCATGTTCATGTTCGTGTCTATTTACGTGTTTAGCGCGGTACTCCAGGCTGTTTTGCTTTCCACGCCCTACCTCAAAACCACGACCCCAATGACGATGAATGACAGGTCCGCCTATGGACTCTATCCCGCAGCTCGCAATTTGGAACACGAACATAAGAAGCATGGACTGTGAAGATTCATTACAATGACCCACTCTGGTTTTCATAGATGCTATTTTTTCTTTGTTGAAGATGGTGTGCCATGGTTGGAGATATTCAATTCGACCTAGATTGACTGATGTGAGGGCTTCAAACGTCCTAAATGCTGTTTATTTGGTTGCCTTAGATTTACTACCTTTCTGTAACCAATTATATCTAATGTTGTTTCGTCGTTCAAGTAAGCGAAATATTGTTCTTCTTTGTGTGTAAGTCTTATAGCAGAAGGAGCTGTTCTCTTAACCTTCTTACTCAAAAAACTCAATAAAGTGGATGTATTCATCGCTTTTACCCCTTCCTCGGCAGTCCCAATGCCTAACAGCTGGAGCCATCCACAATACATGAGATCCTTCTCCAGCAGCATATCTGTCGCAGAGATCTGTCGCACAGCGCTCCTTCAGTACGTGACGAAGGCTCCATATGCACGCTAGTAGAAACAGTCGCAGTAACACTCGCTAGTAACAATGATGGTAACACTCGCCGCTACCAAATTCGCGTTAGCTTATAGCTTGCGACGACGACGTGGCGCCAACGAAATGAGGCGTTTCGACTACGCACGAAAGTGAAGCCCGATCAATCGTTCGTTCGCCAGATCCGTCGCGTGCGGCAGTGCCATGGCCTTGCGAAATGGTTTGCCTTCGCTGGCCGGTCCGTTGGTTTCAAAAGTTGGAGGGAAAGTAGCTCAGGCGACTCGACGAAGCACGAATCTGAAATCCCAATCGAAGCCGCCTCGAGAATGGCTGCGGCGACCCTTCTCTGTAATTTCGACCCATTCTTAAAGCATCTGACGTGGCGTGCAGCGCAGCAACCAGCGAGGCAAGTCGAGGGTGAAACTCCGATGGACAGGCAGAGGCGAGGGTTTGAGCGGAGTGGAATAGATGTGGGGTCGCCAGGGTTCCATCTTTTCATTCGCACATCCTCCTCTCCTGCTCTGCTGATATTGCTATTGGGATCTCTGGATCTGCTCGTCCAGTACTCCTGGTCGTCCTCTGCTGAAATCTCAGCACTCACAGCTTTCAGATATTGTTGCTGTCCTCGTACCAAGCTTCTGTGACGCAATCTGTCGTTTAATAGCATGGACTGCTGCTTCGTTCACAACGAAATGGCGAAGAGCTTCAACTCGGGATCTTCGACCTCAAGTCCTGCCACGCCTACCCGAGGCATTGGCAGGTTCGGCACGCCTCGAACAGTCTTCTCGCCTGCAGCAACATATTCTTCCGTTAAGCCTACTACTGACAAGATGGCTGATCTGCAACTTCCTGCTGCTGCTCGCAACGGCGATGGTGAGATGTTCCGCAGCAGCGTGCTTCTGAAGAGCGTGAGGACGCTGCTGGAGAATCTGGCGAAGCACGGACATGCATCGTCCTCCCAAAGCTTCGCTAACGGCCTGCACAAGCCCATGAAGGCGCACGTGGCGGACGCACCTGATGTGAAGCGGCCTGGAATCGGCCGCTTCGGAGGCAAGCCTGCTGCTGCCGTGCTTGCACCTGTGGTCGTCCCTGCTGCTCCCTTCTCACCATCTGCTGCTGCTGCAGTCACACCATCTGCCGTGGTTGCGCCTGTGGTGGTGCCTGAGGTAGCGCCTGTGGCTCCAGTTGCTTCAACCACATCACAGGTGCCTGAAGCGAGTGTGACCACAGAAACAATAACTGAGGAGGCGAGTGCATGCGCTGCTGATCCGAGTGAGAAAGTGAGGTGGTCGAAGCTGCGTGACGAGGTCCGAGCTATGGATACTGCGATGAAACGTGCTGCTTACCTGAGGTGGGACAAGCGGAGCAAGGAGGCATCATGGGCCATGGAGATTGAAGCGGCCATTGAAGCCGCTCTGCGTCCCTGCTTCTTGCCCAAGCATCCTGATGCTGTGGCGAATCTGACTCCCAAAACCGTGCCTCCTGCATCTGCAGCAGCAGCGGCTGTAGCAGTGACCGCAGCACCAGCTGCTCCCTCGCCCGCAGCTAAAACAACAGTGAAATCACCTGCTGCGGCATCACAAGTGAGAGGAGCAGCAGCAGCAGCACAGAAGCCAAAGCCTGCTGTTGCAGCAAGGTGCAAGGTGGGGGTTGAAAGTGCACGAGCCAAGAATGGGTGCAGCAGCAAGGCGGTGAGCCCGAGTGTGAAGGGTGGCAAGGGCAGCAGGACGCATGCAGGCTCTGCTACATGTGCAGCACCAGCGGCAGCAGTTGCAGGATCACGTTATGCTGCATCAGCAGTGACAGCAGCTGGCAAGGCCAGTAGCAGGTATGCGGGTGGGGTGAAGAGGAGAGAGGAGGGTGGGTGTGGGGAGGGAGCAGCAGGGAGGGCAGCAGGTGGAAGGCAGGGTGGTGTGAAGGCAGCAGGTGGCAGAGCAGTGGCAAGTGGCGTGTGTGGCAGGGAGGGGGTGAAGCAGCAGGCGGGGAGGAGAGAGGGTTTGGTGCATGAGAGGCAGGCGAGGCCAGGCTGCAGCAGCAGCAGGGCGCACAGAAGGAGCTCCTGAAAGAGCCATCAGTGCAATGTCTGCTCTCAGCATGAGAGCATCTCAGACAAATATGGGCTGTATATACATGGGTACAGAATTGAAGAGTTCGCTGGAACAATGGAACAACTCCCAGCTGCTGTCGGGAAGTATGTGATGACTGGTAGGAAGCACTATGTACACTGTATATTAAGAAGGTAGGGACTAGGAACTTAGAGAGCTAGGAACTTAGGGTTTGGATGGAGAGAAGTTTGGCCAAAGGAAGGGGTTGGACTAGTGAGAGAGATACATGATATAGGGTTAGGGAAGGTGGTCAGGAGGGGTATACCACCAACAAGAGAATACATACTACACTAGCTATACTAATATGCAGTTATATAAAGAAATACAATTTCTGACATCCCCCCTTAACTGCATACAAGCATAGCCAATGAGAGGCGCTCTACCCTAAGTGCAGTCGTCACCGTGCCGCAGCTGGGCCCACCGATACAACACACGATGGAATGCCCGCCTGCGGTTTAACCCCCGCAGTGGATGCCCGGTGTGCGCGACTCTGGGTGACCACGCCCAGAAACGACTGAGAAAAGAACGAACCACGAGAAAACATTACGAAAGTAAAAAAACAGGAAAGAAGACACCCTTTCTCTCTCTCTCTCATTCTTCCCCCCTTTTAACCTCTCTCATCCCCCCTTAACCTCTCTCATCCCCCCTTACACTCTCTCCCCCCCCCCCCCTACAGCAACAAGTGCTGCAGGGAGAGAGGAAGAGGGAAGGGAGGGAGGAGGTGCTGGCTCCTCACAACCTCACACCCGCCACCCCCACATCTCCCCCTCCTCCCCCCCCCCCCCCACGACGGAAGCAGTGGAAGGGAGGGCGGGCGGGAGGGGGCAGGGCGGCGGTAGCTGCTGCTGGCGCTGGCGGTAGCTGCTGCTGGCGCTGGCGGTAGCTGCTGCTGGCGCTGGCGGTAGCTGCTGCTGGCGCTGGCGCGGGCGGCTGGCGCTGGCGGTAGCTGCTGCTGGCGCTGGCGCGGGCGGCTGGCCGCGGTGGGGCGGCTGGCTGCTGCTGGCGCTGGCGGTAGCTGCTGCTGGCGCTGGCGGTGGCGGCTGGCCGCGGTGGTGGCGTCCGCGCTGACGGGCCACGCTGGCGGCGGCGCCTGCGGTCCGGGCTGGCGCGGGCGCTGGCGACGGAACGGGGGGCCGCGGGGCGTCGAAACGGGGGGCCGCGGGGGACGGGAATCGGGGCAGCGACGGGCACGACGGGCAACGCAGCGACGGGCGTGACGGGCAAGGCAGCGACGGGTGACGGGCGACGGGCGCAACGGGCGCGACGAGAAAAAATAGCGCATTTCGCGCTGTTGTACGGGCGGGCCCATAATTCTTAAAAAAAAAGGAAGGTTCCGGGAAAGAACCTGCTCTGTACCATGTTAAGAAGGTAGGGACTAGGAACTTAGAGAGCTAGGAACTTAGGGTTTGGATGGAGAGAAGTTTGGCCAAAGGAAGGGGTTGGACTAGTGAGAGAGATACATGATATAGGGTTAGGGAAGGTGGTCAGGAGGGGTATACCACCAACAAGAGAATACATACTACACTAGCTATACTAATATGCAGTTATATAAAGAAATACAATTTCTAACAGTATATTACTAGGATATGTTTGCACATGGCCCTGGGAGTAGTTTTTTGTAATTTGCGCGTAAATGCTTTTAAACAATCTGTGTTTCATGTGTATGGAAGCTGTGGAGAAGAGTGCAACACCACATGAGAGCACAGGATAAAAGAGCAAGTTACTTGGTATGAGTGGATTTCATGAAAGTATGTTGGGATGAATGTAAGGATCATTGTGCATTAATGTACGGTACTCCAACACAACGCCATTTGGTACACTGATTGAGATCTTCAGAGAAGAGAAACTTGCATGATGAAGTGCACATTGTTAGCTTGGAAAAAAACAGTTCCCAGCTGCTGTATTAAACATGAAGACACTAACCTCCTCCTGTCCCTGCATGGGAACGTGTGTACATGGGTTCATGGGTGAATTGGGGCATGCATGAATAGGTGCATCGATGCATGGGTGTGTGCGTTCACGGTCACATAGCAGAAGCAAGGTATTGGGCGGATTGATGAAACTCACAAGTTCAGTACATGGGTTCATGGGTGCATGGGTGTGTGGGTGTGTATGAGAGGGTAGGTGCATGAGTGCAAAGGTGCATGGATGCATGGGTGCATGGATTCATCGGTGGATGGGCGCATAGGTGCATGGGTGCATGGCTCGCATGGCAGATGCAAGGCATGGGGTTGGGTGATGTGACTGAGAACATCGGATGGAGGGAAGCAAGGGAAGAGAGTGCTTCTGGGTTGAAGAAATCGTTTCCCAAATGAGTCGGTGAAGAGAATGAGAGAGGTGTGAGTAGTGGCGTTGGGAGGAGGGGAAGGAACGGAAGCAGCAGAGTCATGGGGGAGAATGCGAGGGGGTGCGTGAAGAGTGAAGGAGAAAGTGAGGTGGCAAGCAGGCAGCAACTGGCAAGCAGGAACAGACGGAGATGGCAAATGAGATGGCAACAGAGAAACTGAGATGACAATTAAATTGGCAACTGAAATGGCAACTGAATTGGCAACTGAAATAGAAAGTGAGATGACAGTTGAATTGGCAACTAAGATGGCAAGTGATGCAACTAAAATTGCAACTCCAACGCCACCTGAAACGTGAAATGAGATGGCAGATGCAGTTGCAACCGAAATGGCAACTGAAATGGAAAATGGGATGGTAACTGAGACTTCAACTGACATGGCTATTGCGAAAGCTACTGAGATGGTAATGTGAGGTGGCAAGTGAGATTGCAAGTGAGAAGAAAACTAAAATGTCGACTACTGCCGCGACTAGTATTGCAAATGACGTAGCATCGCAGTGGCAACTGAGAAGGCAACATAAAGTCAACTGAAGTGGCTACCGAGACAGCCCTGGACAAGGCATCTAATATATAAACTGAAAAGGCAGCTGATATCGCAATTGGTTCGGCCACCGAAATAGCAATGGAGGTTGGAAACTGAGGTGGCAGATGAAACGCTGAACTGATAGAAACAGAAATGGCACCTGGAATGAAAACTAAAATCACAACTAAAATCGCAGCTGAGATGGCAAACGACATAGGAAGCAAATTGTGTGAGGGAGAGAATGGTGTTAACAGGACTAGGCAAGAATGGTGCATTGAATGAAACAGTTGGGTACAAGTAGCAAACCCTAGTTGGGGTTGTACCCCATATTGGCTACCCCACTATAGCCTACCAACATATAACACATTACAATTTAACACACCCCCATAGGCAAAGTGGGGGAGAACAAAGGGTCACAAGACCAGTCCAGCAAAGCAACGCAAGCCCAGGGTGGATCACAACGTCACCACACTCCGAGCACAAGCAAAGGCCACAAGGCCAGTTCACATGCAGTGCTAGATATAGTACAAGACAAGCAACACAGTGATCAAAACCTAGCAAGCAAGCAACAACAGAAGCAGCGCCAGCAGACTCAGCACCAAGGAAGTCAACAGCAGCAGCAGTAGCATAGGAGGGAGCGAGGGGAGAGGGAGAGCACCCCTCAAAGATGGGGGTGCGAGGAGCGCCGCGAGCAGCACCTACAGCTACAATGCTCTTCTCGGCTGCTAGCAGTTTCTCCTCTAGGAGGGCGACAGTGAGCTCAGTGGGACAGCGAGCAAGGAAATAGTCGCGCACTGAGCTGAGGGTGTCAGGGAGACGGGTGACTATGAAGTGGAGTGTCCAGTACAGTGGAGGGGGGTTCTTAGCGCAGAACTCGGTGGGAAGGGCGGCACGCAGGCGAGCGTCACTAGTGCGAAGGTGGGTGATAAGATCGGCGACTGTAGCAAAGGTGGACAGCTCAGGGAACAGGTAAGGCAGCATGAGGCGGCTAAGCTCGGCTGTGGCAGGCGAGGAGTAGCGAGCAACGACAGCGTCGTAAAGGGCCTTAGCGGTTTTGCAGTCGCCAAAATGCTCGAGCTCAGCGAATGGCTAGGCGAGCAGCAGCGTCACGCGTCTGCCAGTGGGAACGGGCACTAAGCTCGGCTGTGGCAGGAGGGGCAGGCGCAGCACCAGATGCGTAATCATAGAGTGACACGTGCTCCTTGCTATCGCTCAGGAGGAACAGCTGCAGGTCATCTAGCCAAGTGGTGAACTGCACAGGGCGGCCCTCAGCATCGAAGGACAGCACGCGGATGGAAGCCATCGCGACAGCACGTCAGAGCAAAGCAAGCAGCCGCAGCAGGGGAAGGCTGGCGCTACGGGCAGGCGGCGCTGCAAGCAGGTAGCTCGGTGGGGAGCGCGGCGGGCGGGCGGCGCTCTGAGCGGGCAGCGTGGCAGGTAGCGCGGCGGGCAGGCAGCGCTGCAAAGAGGCAGCGCGACGGGCGGGCGACGCTGTGAGCGGGCAGCGCGGCGGACGGGTCGCGAAGCGGGCAGCGCGGCGGGCAGGCGGCGCTGCAAGCGGGCAGCGCGGCGAGCGGGCGACGCTGCGAGCGGGCAGCGCGGCGGGCGGGCTACGAGGCTGGCAGCGCGGCGGGCAGGCGGCGCTGCAAGCGGGCAGCGCGGCGGGCGGGCGACGCTGCGAGCGGGCAGCGCGGCGGGCAGGCGGCGCTGCAAGCGGGCAGCGCGAGCGGGTAGCGCGGCGGATGGGCGGCGCTACTGGCGGGCAGCGCGGCGGGTACAACGCAGCGAGCGGGCAGCGCGACTGGCAGCGCGACGGGCAGCGCGGCTGGCGACGCGCGGCGCGACGGGCAGCGCTACGGGCGGCGCGACGAGCAGCGCGGCGGGCGAGGGCGCTAACGAGGGGCGCTAACGAGGGCGCTAACGAGAGGCGCGCGAGGGCGCTAACGAGGGCGCGCGAGGGCGCTAACGAGGGCGCGCGAGGGCGCTAACGAGGGCGCACGAGGGCGCTACGAGGCTAGGGCACGGGGTAGCGTGGTAACCGCATGCGAGCGGTGGTGGGCCCTAAAAAAACGGTCGGTAGGTCCTAGGGACCTCCTGCTCTGAATACCATGTCAACAGGACTAGGCAAGAATGGTGCATTGAATGAAACAGTTGGGTACAAGTAGCAAACCCTAGTTGGGGTTGTACCCCATATTGGCTACCCCACTACAGCCTACCAACATATAACACATTACAATTTAAGCAGCTGAGGTGAGGAAACATATCCATTTATGTATATTGAGATGCTCAGTTCAGAGTAGAGGGTCCTTTAGGATCATGAAGCTTGTGATAGGCCTTGTGAATGGAGCTGCTTCCAGCAGCTGTATTCAAGATGATGACACTAGCCTCCACCTGTGCCTGCATGGGAACGTGTGCACATGGGTTCATAGGTGAAAGGGAGAATGGATGATGGGTGCATGGGTGCATGGGTGCATGGGTGCATGGGTGAATGAGTGCGTGGGCGCATGGATGCATGGTTTCAGGGTCACTTTGCAAAAGCAAGGTATTGAGCGGATTGATGAAACTCAGAAGTACATGGGTTCGTGGGTGCATCAGCATATGGTGCATGGGTGTATGGGTGCATGAGTGTGTGGGTGCATGGGTGTGTGGGTGCATGAGTGTGTGGGTGCATGGTTGTGTGGGTGCATGGGTGTGTACGGTGCATGGGTATGTGGGTGCATGGGTGTGTGGGTGCATGGGTGTGTGGGTGTATAGTTGTGTGGGTGCATGGGTGTGTGGGTGCATGGGTGTGCGGGTTCCTAGGTGCAAGAATGGATGGGTGCATGAGTGCACAGTTGCAAGGGTGCATGGGTTTATGGGTGCATGGATGGGTGCATGTTATCAGGGACACACAGAAGATGCAAGGCATGGGGTTGAGAGATGCAAGGCATGGGGTTGAGAGATGCAAGGCATGGGGTTGAGAGATGCAAGGCATGGGGTTGAGAGATGCAAGGCATGGGGTTGAGAGATGCAAGGCATGGGGTTGAGAGATGCAAGGCATGGGGTTGAGAGATGCAAGGCATGGGGTTGAGAGATGCAAGGCATGGGGTTGAGAGATGCAAGGCATGGGGTTGAGAGATGAAAGGCATGGGGTTGAGAAAATCGTTTCCCTAAATGGAGAGGTCAAGAAAATTAGAGAAGAGCGAGTATGGGGAGTGATATTGGGAGGTGGGAAGAGAACGAAAGCAGCAGAGTCATGGGAGAGAACGTGAGGGGGTGAAGCAGAGGAAGAGGGCAGGGGGGGGGGGGGGGGGGGGGGTTGGGGTTGTTTGCTTGGAGAGGGCGAGAGCGATTCACATGGGCGCCTTGCTGGTAACCAAGGTGCGAAGGAGCGAAGGAACAAGTGAGATGGCAAGCAAGCAGGCAGCAACTGGCAAGCAAAACGTAATAAGATGGCAACTGAAATGGCAACTGACATGGCAAGCGAGATGGCAAGTGATGCAACACAGATGCCAACTGAAACGTGGACTGGAATGGCAACTGAAATTGAAACTGAATTTTCAACTGACATGGCTATTGCGAAGGCTACTGAGTTGAGTAAGTGAGATTGCAACAGAGATGGCAACTGCAATGGTAACATACAGTCAACTGACATGAATACCGAGACAGCAATTGATATGGCAACTGCAATGGCAAGTGAAATGGCAATTGTCATGGCAACTAAGGTGTAAACAGAAGCGCCAACAGTTGGGTTTGGATTAGATTGGATGGGATGGGATGGGATGGGATGGGATGGGATGGGATGGGATGGGATGGGATGGGATGGGATGGGATGGGATGGGATGGAGTGAGAGGTACACAGAATAAAAACGGCCAGTAACGAAACACACACACACACACACACACACACACACACACACACACACACACACACACACACACACACACACACACACACACACACGCACACACAGAATGGGATGGGGAGAATGGGAGGGGGAGGGGGAGAATGAGAGGGGATGGGGGAGAATGGGAGGGGGAGGGGGAGAATGGGAGGGGATGGAGGAGAATGGGAGGGGGAGGGTGTTTGGAGCATGTGAGCTGCCGTGCATGTACATATGTGAACTGCATGTGTTTGGAGCATGTGAGGATGCAGGAGAGGACCCATGCGAGCATACCTCTTCATGCATGTCACATGGAGCAGATGATGTTGGCATGACGTCAGCAGGTCTGAAGACCCACCCAAAAATAGCAATCCATGTCTCTCTCGCAACAAGAAGCTCTTGTTGCGTCACAACTCTCTCGTCCCTATCACTGCTCCACCCTCTCCCCCCCAACCTCCCCCTCCTTGCCCTTCCAAAACCGTCTCACCAGTTCACGCCCTTGAGAGAGTTCACACGTGGCGTCGGCTCTGCACCTCTCGCTCCTACCACCGCCTTGCGCTGCCTGCCCGAATGGGGCAGATGATACCCCGCCCCTCCTGCTGCCCATGATACCACTTGCGTCATCATACCATCATGCCTGCACTCCCCTCCATCAAGGCCTTACTTGCTCCTTCGTCTCCGCCCTTCCGCCCCTTTTGCTCTCAAACCTTCTTCTCTATCTCGTCTTTTCCCTCTCATCCCCTCCGAGCTTTCCGCCGCATTCAAGGCCTTTTCTGCATCTTCCACTCCGCCTCCGCTTTCGCGACCTAGCTTCACTACCTCACCTTTTCCCTCTTTCCGCCCTTTCCGCTCCTTCCGCTCCGTCCGCACGTCCTGATTCCTGCACTCCCGTCTTCGCTCGCTAACCTCGTCGCGCGCTCACCCTATTTTCGAGCTAGCGAGACAGTTGGGACGATCTGATTGGCCGAGGGTCACAGGTATCGGACACCATCACGTTGGACATGACGGCCACGTGCTGGATGGAAGACGGCCAATGGTGAGGGTTGCGTGGGAGATCGCATTCTCCCGCCACCATGAAACGGCGAGAATGCAGCGTGAAAGTCGCATTTTGAAAGCGAAACCCTGGAACGGCTGTCTTCAGATCGCTTGTACGAGTAGTTCAAATCCTACTCGCAACCAAGGCTCGTAATCGCTCCTGGGCTCGTCGTACTTGCTACTGCGCTCGTAGTCGCTTCTGCGCTCGTAATCACTTCTGCGCTCGTATTCACTTATGCGCTTGTAATCGCCTTCGCGCTCGTAATCGCCTGCGCGCTTGTTATCGGTTGTGCTCTCGCGAGTCGCGTCTGCTTGTGATTCGCGTAAAAATCATGGCTGAGGTCCGCCAAATCCCGCCCGAGGAATGTCGGGATTGCCATCGCGACTTACTGCCGTCGAAACACGCTGCACTGCGAACAATACTCTTGAGACCGCTTCGTACCGCACAGACCTACAGTTCTCAACAAGCACATTTTATTCCAAACTTCGTGTGTCCAACGGAGCACAGAAACTCCAATTAATAGTGGATTTCCAAAATGAGCTACTACCCAGACGAGAAGACGATTGCTAATAGAGGGGACGAACTAGATTTGCTGACAGAGGGACTGCCTCTTTTCCCCCCCCCCGATTCTCCGCAGCACACAGCAGGCAATCCCAATGCCTGCTGAAATAGATAATGTGTGTTGACACCACTTGTGGAAACACAATGTGCAACTAAATTATGAAAGCAGCATGTACGATCTGTTTGCTATACAATCTTCATTTCACACTACCTTCACATGACGATCCCTAGCTCTCCGCCTCCCTGCTCCAGCACACCTGTGGTAGCAAGACACCTGTTCTCTCCAACTCCAGGCCGCTGCTCCAGGATTCCTGGACCTTCGTTTCTCCTTTTCGGCTGGTTATTGGTAGGTGCGTTTTCGCTCCTCGCTAACCCTCACACGTGTGTGTTTTGCAGGTCAGCCAGGTGGACTTTTAAGGTTTCGGTTTCAAGGTGTTGGTTTCTGTCTGCTCATGTCCCTCGGCTCCCACCTCCTCTTCAGGACAAGTTCATCCCGACAGGTAAGCATTGGCACCATGACAACCCCATCCGTTTCTGTTTGTTACGTGGCAGTGTGGAGAAAGCCCATCCGTCCTCTCCCAGGGTTTGGTGCCGATCCTGCTTCATTCCTCTATCCGTGCAGAGTTTCGGCTCCCCTGGGCCACCCCTGCGATTTCTGTGCAAACCTTATCCGTCCGTGTGTGTGTTTCCCTCTGTCGTGTCCCCTCCGCCTGACGCGTGTTGGTTTCTGGCAACATGCAGCCCTAACGACCAAGCCCACCACCTCACTTTCTGTTCAACGTTCGTGTCTGAATCAAGCTATGGGTCACCTCCTCGTTACTTCAGACCTGCATGGCTCGTTTGTTCGTCAGACTGGCACATTCTTACGCCAGCTGACTCCCCGTGTGCTCTCACACTTGATGCCGCTCACACTTTCCTACGTGAGCTGGTCTATCAAAATCCGGTGCGCCATGGCGTAACCCCTGCCACCTCGCGCCTCGTGCGTTCTTGTCTCAACAGCTTCTCATCGTCTCTCGTACACGCGCGCCTCGTCCTTCGCTCTGTGGAAATGTTGGATATTTAGTTCCACACCACCATGGGCTTCCTCGCACCTCCCTCTCGATCTGCCTTTTTTCCCAGAAGATCATGGAGCACTCCTCTGCCTTCGACGCGGTGATGGCGGATAACGCTGGGATCACCCCTTCGTTCAGTGACCTTCTCGGTGATGGGTCCCCCGCTGCCAAGAAGGTGTGCAAAGCCGCATCTTCCTCCTCTTCCAAGCTCCCCGGCCGGACTCCTGCGCCGGCTCCTGTACAGAACGCGGAGGTCTCCTCTGCTCCCTCCTTGGGTGCGCCTAGCAAGCGCTTCCGTCGACTTTGTGCTCTGCGGGACACGGTCGGTGAGACGGTGTCGGATGTCAAGCATGATCTCGATACTCTTGTCGCAATTATCTTTCCTGAGAACCTTGCCGAACACCATCGCAAGGAGATTGTTGCGTGCATTAAGAAAAACCTGCGCCGTTCCGATTTCAAGACCTGGCAGATCCCCTCCATCAAGTCGATGGCTGGAGAAAACCTGAAGTTCGGCAAGCGCTCCTACGCCCGTCAGATCCTGCAGTTTCCGAGCAAAGAAGCGGCAGATGACTTCTGCGCCCGCCCTCCGATCTTCTTTTCTCCGCCGCACGGCCCTGCGGTTGAGCTCAAAGTCTACATCGACCCCGCCCCCGAGTTCACCGCTGCTAAGGCGCGTGGCGAGACACACATTGTCCTACGCAACATCCCTTTGGGCCTCACCGAGGAGAAGCTGTCAGCGATCCTGTTGAATGGCAAGAACCGCGAAGGGCAGAAATGGATTTCGGACCTGCTGCACCTCCACACTGCCTCCGACCCTTACGAGGAGATGTTCCAGCTTCAGATGCACGGCATCGTCAAGCCCATGACCGGCGACGAGTCCTTCAGCGTTACCCCGCCTCTCATCTGGATCGAGGACGTGCGTGAGCCGGTCCTGGTGAACCTTTCCTGCCACTCTTGTGGCATCTGCTCGAGCAACCACCGCACCTGGGACCACCACGTGTTCCCCACAACGCGTCGTAACAAGATTAACAACCCCTTCTCGATCTCGGTGGCACAACTGCAAAATGTTAATGGTGTGTTCACTTTTTTTTATAAGTCTTGTTTCAGTTGCTCACAGTGGCGGTTAATGTTATTCCATTGGCTCCCGAATTTTCGTCCGTGGTCTTTGGTCCTCATGTTGCCCCTCTATGTAAAGGACGTCTGGCCTAACTATTGGCAAGTGTCTTGTTTTTGGCCTCTATTCTGCCTCCTCGCCTTTTCCCTTCTGGCCCCGTTGTTTTTATTTCTGTCTGCTCCGTTCCCCCTTGTCCTATACTGGTTGCACAGCCAAGGCGCTGGGGCACTCGGCTGCCGCCAACACGTTCAAGCAGGATCTCGGTCTCCTGTTCATCGGTCTCGACAACGACGTCGAACTCTGGACCTGCTGTGCCTGCGACTTCCCCTGTGGGTGGACCATCGACACCGCGCTATCACACTGTTCCACGCCTCAGCACCTCCGCCGCTTGCAGTCGTCCGGACCGCTCCTGAAAGAGGAGTTCGGGGATCTGAAGGTGCACGATTTCCTGAAGAAGAACGAAAAGATCGCGCAATTCCTGTCCGAGGAGTAGGGCACCCGTGGCTGCCTACCTTACTATGTAGCGCTTCGGTGCATATCTTCTTTGTGCTGCGTGCGCATAGGAGTGGTTGGCTCCTTGTTGCTAGGCCGTTTAGCCCTGGTCTGCGCCTCATGGCTCGTTACCTCCCACTAGGCTGGGCCGGCCTTGCTTGTGTCCGTGTAACAGTAAGCATGGGAAATTCTCTCTCCCCGCAATCGCTTCTTCCTGTCCTACTTCCGCCTTGCCCTGTGGATGTGTATGCTTCGGCATACAGGGGCTCAAATAAGTTTTCACAATGAATATACAACTCTCTATCCAATGTATTAAAATCAATGGGTTGAACGCAATCGACAAGATGGATGAACTAAAAGCATGGTTAGATTCCCCCCCCGACATCCTCGTTTTAATTAACACTCGCCTGTCGACGAATTTCACCAAACTACGCTACAAATTGAAACCCACGGCATACGCTCAAGTGCCACCAATAGTCACCCCCACTCAAACCTTTCCCGGGGGTATCACTATATTCGTGTTTAATCGTCAGGTCAAGCTAGCTGATAAGGTCGCCTCCGTGGACGGTAGAATCCTTAGCATCTACTGCAACTTCCTGAATGAACAATTTCGGCTGATTGCCATTTATGCACCTTCATACTACCTTGAACGGAAAATCTGGTGGGAAGAATCTGTTCTGCCAGTGCTGCAACAATCTTCTTCATGTGAGTGGACGTTGCTTACTGGCGACTTTAATAATGTCCTCGACCCTCTCGATAGAAATCGCCCCCTGCGTGCATATGAAAACACAGAAGCAAAACTCGTTAGCAACATACTAGAAGAGTCTGCGCTCTCTGACACCTTTCGCCTTTTGCACCCCACTACGCCGGCATACTCGTTCATCGCCCCTACACGGCCTGCCGCCCCTCGTGATCGCCCACCGATCGCACCAGTCCCTCCCCACACGGCCATCCCACCCCCGACCCCACTGCAAGGTCTTGCTCCGCCCCCCCCGCCACCTCCCCCCCCGTCGGCTGCACGGCTCGACCGTTCATACGTCTCAAACTCTGTTGCCAGCAGAGTTACGGCAGCGTCATATTCTTTCGTTCAAAACACCCTCTCGGACCATAGGAGCGGCCCCCTCTTCTCGATCTCCTTCCATAATCCGAATGCTGCCCATAGACCTTGGCGTCTCCCACAGCAGCTCATACACAGGCCACATCTCACCTCCCTGGTCTCTGACTTTGTGGCTTCGCTACCCTCCCCCCTCACGCCCCGTCACTGGGATACATGCAAGCAGGCCCTAGTGCTTAAGCTCAAACGCTATACCAGAGAAGAACGCCTCCGGGTCAACAAAACTGTTACTCATATGCAAGACGAAATCTGCCAACTACAGATGCACCTCCTTAAGTTCCCTGGTTCCTCAGAAGCTTCGCACAGGCTCGATCTGCAACTACAGCGTCTCCACGCATATACTAGCTCTCGGGCCGCTGAAATTGCCCTTAAAGCCAAATTGAAAGTTGAGGGTCCCAGGGAAATGGGGGTAGCATCCCTCATGGCCAGCCTAAATAAGAGGGTAAAGGACTCTCAGATCCCGTTCTTGCAACTTCCATCTGGTGACAAGGTTGAGGACCTGATCCCTATGACCCAGCTGTGCACCACCTTTTTCTGCAACCTCTATAGTGGAAGCGCGCCCGTCAATCCGGCCCCCGACTTCTGGCACCACATCTATCCCTCATCACTCTCGTCCACGCTGTGTGAGGATCTCTCGGCACCTCTCCGTACCTCAGAAATTGAGCGCGCAGTCGGGGCTCTGGCTAAGGGTAAAACGCCAGGGATCGACGGTCTGCCCGCCGAATTATTCCGCGCACACAAGACCGCTCTGCTCCCGGCCCTTCAGAAACTGGTCGACTGCATACATAACCATAACACCACGCCTCCCTCCATGAGTGAAGGCCGTACCATTCTGATCCCCAAGAAAGGGAATTCGGCCCTAGTTGAAAACCTCAGACCCATCACGTTGATGAACACCGATTACAAAATACTAGCCATCACCCTGGCCAATCGACTTCAAACTGTCCTTCCACTCATCATTCACCACTCTCAAACTGCATTCATCAAAGGGCGTCGGATAGGAGACACTATTAACAACACACTGGACATCATAGACTAGGCGTCCCACCAGTCTCTACCACTGCTGGTCCTCACAGTCGACATCCGGAAAGCCTACGATATGCTGGACAGGGAATTTTTATTCCGATGCCTCTCTCACCTTGGATTGCCCGCGGAGCTCATCACTTGGGTACGGAGGCTTCACTCTAACACTCACACACATGTGTCGGTCAACAACTCAACCGGTCCCCGTTTTCAAGTTCGCACCGGGGTAAGACAAGGCTGTCCGCTGGCCCCCCTGCTGTTTGTCTGTGCCATAGAGGTCCTACAACGTCACCTCGCTGCAGCCTTACCTGGCTTTGCCATATCCCCACTACAACGTCGGCTCATGGCAAGCTACGCCGATGACGTTTCCCTTTTTCTCAACTCTGACTCAGAACTTCGGACGGCAAGGAAATGTCTTGAAACATTCGCGCAGTGTTCCGGCGAATACCCAAACTGGAACAAATGCGCCATCATTCCGTTCAACATCGACTCCCGCACTCTCTCCAATGGTGACAATATCCCGATCCGCAGGACAAATGAAGCAGAACGAATCCTGGGGGTCTATGTCGAACATGACAACCCAGGACAAACCTCTTGGGAACACATCCTTTCAAGGGTACGCACCTCCGCCGACTCCCTTTCTCGAATACACGCCACCACAACATGCCGAAGCATGCTCGCGATGGCCTCTCTATACGCGTTCTGCGGACGCTTCCAACCAGCCCCCCCGGACATCTCTTCCTCAATAGACAGGGTGGTGGGTATCTTCCTCGAGCGGTCGAGCTGCTGCTGGTGCTGAGGACCCGAGCGGTCGAGCTGCTGCTGGTGCTGAGGACCTGGACGGTGGAGCTGCTGCTGGTGCTGAGGACCCTGCCGCTGGTGTCTCTGCTGGTTCTAGAGACGCTACGCGGCCGCGACCGTACTTCGTACCACTTCTTCAGCAGGTTCTTGGTCAGGCTCCTCCTCCCTGTCCTCCTCCCTCCGTAGAGTGTCCTCCGCCTGTCCAGTCGCCGTCACAGTTACCGCCTGCCTCGCCTCTCCCTGCTCCCTCTCCTTACACTGGTCCCACGGGAGGTCTTACAGAGCGTCGTGAGCCTGAGTCTCGTCCTGCGTTGCCTGTTCGTACTGCTCGCACTGGTCGTCGTGTCCCACGTGAGCGTCCTCCTCCTGTCCCTGGCACTCACTACATGACTCTGCGTCCCTCCACTGCTCCTCAGCGTGTCCCGCTACCGTCTCCTCCTGCTTCCTCTCTGCCTACTCTTCCTGACCCGGAGTCTGACTCCCGTCGTGCTGCCAGTCCCACTGTCACCCGTTTCCTCGCTACTGTTGTCACTGACCCTGCCTTTGAGTCCTCTGCTGCGTCTGCTCTAGTCGCTGAGTTGATAGACTTTGCTGCCCGGTGTCGTCTAGACTACGCCACTAGCCTTGTTGCTGAGTCTTAGTCTGAGTCTGTCTGTCCTCCGTCCGTCGGGGGTGAGTGTGCTCTTGGCACGGACGTCCTTGAGGACAGACAGGAGGAGTTCCAGTGCTTTGCTGCTGCTTTGCCCCACCTCGTGTCCATGCTAGTTGCCCCTGAGGGAGACCCGGATGCACCAGACATCCCGACCCCGCGCACTTACGCTGAGGCGATGGCGGGTCCCTACTCCTCTCAGTGGCAGACAGCCATGGACGCAGAGATGGCTTCCTAGAAGTCCACACGCACCTACGTCGACGAGGTTCCCCCACCTGGGGCGAACATCGTCAGTGGCATGTGGATTTTCAGGGTGAAGCGGCCACCGGGTTCTCCTCCTGTCTTCAAGGCGCGCTACGTGGCTCGAGGCTTCAGTCAGCGAGAGGGAGTTGACTTCTTTCAGACCTTCTCCCCCACCCCGAAGATGACCACTCTTCGGGTGCTGCTGCACATAGCCGCTCAGCGCGACTACGAGCTTCACTCACTTGACTTCAGCACTGCTTTCTTGCAGGGCAGCCTGCACGAGGAGATCTGGCTGCGCCGCCCTCCTGGCTTCACTGGGTCGGTTCCTCCTGGTACCCAGTGGAGGCTTCAGCGGCCGGTCTACGGTCTCCGCCAGGCACCGCGTGAGTGGCACGACACACTGAGGACGACACTTGCGGCTCTTGGGTTCGCTCCCTCTACTGCTGACCCGTCACTGTTTCTACGCACAGACACCTCACTGCCGCCGTTCTAAATCCTCGTGTACGTCGACGACTTGGTCTTTGCCACTGCTGACACCGCGGCACTTGCCCACGTGAAGTCGGAGCTGCAGAGGAGACACACGTGCACAGACCTGGGTGAACTGACAAGCTATCTTGGCTTGCGGATCACCCGGGACAGAGCACGGCGCACCATCACCTTGACTCAGTCACACATGGTGCAGCAGATCCTTCAGCGCTTCCGCTTCACGTACTCCTCGCCTCAGTCCACTCCTCTGCCTACCAGTCACTCGCTCTCAGCTCTGCCTTCGGATGAGTCCGTAGAGCCGAGTGGCCCGTATCCAGAGCTTGTGGGCTGCCTCATGTACCTGATGACCTGCACTCGACCTGACCTTGCATACCCTCTTAGCATCCTTGCACGCTATGTCGCTCCTGGCCGTCACAGGAAGGAGCACATGGATGCCGCTAAGAGGGTGTTGCGCTACTTGTGCAGTACGTCGGGCATGGGGCTAGTGCTTGGAGGGCGAGACCGAGTTGTACTTACTGGACACTCAGACGCTTCTTGGGCGGACGACCAGGCTACTCAGCGGTCGTCTCAGGGTTACACCTTCAGCCTTGGCTCCGGCTCAGTTTCTTGGCGTTCTACACGCTCTTCTTCTGTTCTCAGCTCCAGTTGTGAGGCTGAGATCTACGCCACAGCCATGGCTGCCCAGGAGCTACGCTGGCTGACCTACCTGCTGACCGACTTGGGTGAGCGGCCTCGTTCTCCTCCAGTTCTGTACGTCGACAACCAGGCTGCCATTGCCTTGTGTGAGGAGCACAGACTGGAGCACAGAACGAAGCACATCGCCCTGCGGTACTTCCTTGCTCGAGAGCTGCAGCAGCGCGGTCAGCTTTGTCTGCGTTACGTGGCCACTGAGGCCAACCTTGCTGATGTGTTCACCAAGGCGCTTCCGCCTTGTGACCATCAGCGCTTCTGCACTCTGCTAGGCCTTGTGCCTACTGGACCTCACTTACTTACCTCTTGACCTTGCTTGTACTGTGATCACTATATATATCTACCTGCATGTTTGCTCTTGCTAGGTTGTGATCACTGTATCTCATGCTCTGTTATAAACCTGCATGTGAACTGGTCTTGTGACCACTAGCTTGTGCTCGGAATTTGTGTGGTATCCTTGAGATCCACCCTGAGCTTGTTGTTGCCTTGCTTTGCCTTGACTGGTCTTGTGACCCCTAGGTCTCCCCCACTTTGCCTATGGGGGTGTGTCAAACATTATATGTGTTGTGTTTGTGTAGGCTGTAGTGGGTTAGCCTATAGGGGGGTCACAACATTAGGGTTTCATATTTGTACTCACAATCCTTTCTAGTTCACCATTCCAGTCCGTTATCACTGACAGGAAGAGGGACAAGCACAACGGCACATTCCTAAGCGGATCCTTTACAACAAGAAGAAACATGGTGGAGTAGGTGCACTCGAACCCTCCAGTCATTTAAAAGCCCTTAACATTCAGAGGGCAGTACGGCGGTTCATACCTACCCCCTTTGAAGATACTGCACGGGAATGCATCCCCCTCCCTTATGGGCTTCACTGCTACTTGGCCCATCCAGACATACTCAAGCACTTACCTGACTCCACCCCCCCCAGATTCGTAGCCGAATTGAAAAGCGTGCTGGATACGCCGGCTAAGGTGGCTGGTCCACGGTTGGAACCGTGGGTACTGATGGCTGAGCCAGTCGCTTTCAGCAGATTCATACACAAACCGGATAAGAAGCCATTTGGAAGAGTTAAGGATGAATTCTTTCTTCTTGCCAAGCAGATTCGGCTTGGCAGGTTTTTGGTCCCAGTTCCTGGAGGGTCCCGAAAACTGACACCTGCCGAGTTTCGCTCGCAATATCCTCCCAAGGACTTTCCGTGTGGACTTCGAATCTTACAGGAGATTTACGACGCCGTTCCAGACGACTGGTGGGAGGTTCTCTATAACTTCACCCCACGCCCCGACTACCTCAAGAAAGACGACTGGGCCTTCGAAGCCGTATCGACGGCCGGCCCCTCGCACGTACTTCGCGTCACGAACGTGTTAGACAATGGACTTGTAACTTTTGACCGTCACAAAGTCACACAGGGGCGACAGGTGGATAAGACGGCTCTCGGTTGCATCACGCTGGCTGCTACGGACGTAATCACAGTGTGCGTCATCGGGAGATGGTTGGCGGGACCCTTCTGCTCTGGAGCGGCTCTTGGGGTTCGGCACGAGCTATTGCGTCAACAACCGGCTCTCGCAACAATTCGGAAAATCCTCTACACGCAGCAACCTCTAGACCATGTCGAACGATGGAACGAAGTCCTACAGTCTCCAATCCGTTCACTTCCGGACCTGACGCACTCCTTTCTCAAAGACCAAACAAGTCGACAAAGGGACGTCCTCTTCAGACTCTATACACGATCCCTGCCCTGCGGCGCCAGAATGCCCTACACCGCGTCTAAAGGCATCTGCCAGCGTTGCCGCGCCAACATCATCGAGTCTCATACGCACATCTTTTTCGAATGTAGAAGCGCACCAGCGGTCACCACGGCGTTACAACGTGCTGCCAACCACCACCTCCGCCTAAACATCCCTCAAGAAGCTGTGTTCTTCCCGACCGCCACGTCCACTGGAAAAGTGGCCCCGTGGAGCCTCCTGGTCGGCGCTGCGGCACTCACACTTTGGAGAGACCGATGCTCGCAGATCTACGATAATGTCTCTTACTCAAGCACGGCAACGCTACACCGAATCCTCTCCCTTTTTCTAGTAGCCTGCAAAACCTACTTCTTTTACCACGGCAACCGCTCCAAGAAATAGAAACGTACCGTTCGCAACCGATCCCAAGCTGCCATCAAGCACAAACTCCTCCGGTTCCTTCCGGATGGATCCCCCCAGCTACACCAGGAGCTTCGCTCCACCTGGCTCCTCAACAATGCCTTCCAACCCCCATAGCTGACTGTAGACACTCTACTTACAATGCGGAGCGGGCAGGAACATCCTGCATGTGAACTTAGTTCAGCAAAGTAACGCTGTTTTTAGCGTAGGCCTCTGGCTTGGGTTACTCCTTCTTTGCCTCTGTATTGTCTGGGTCACGACCTTAATAAAAACTTAAAACTTAAAACCCAATGCCTGCTGAATCTGATCCAAATTCACCTCCAGTGAGCAAAGCACAGCCCGAACCGTTCTGGCTCACACACCATACCTCGAGACGAAGCCTTTAGACCCGTCGCCGTTGAGTTCTGCGAAGTTTTCTTACCGAAAATCGTATCCATACGGTTTGTTGTAACAAAGCGTCGTCGAAACGGCTAGGGAAGAAATCGAGGACAAAAATAATGGCGGGAAACTGGTGAGGCGACTCGAGGAACTCAAGGGCCTGAAAACCACCGACACCTACAGAGTCTCCCCGAACCTCCCACCCCCGCTTATTATGCCTGACGCGACGCCATCGAGATCCCGAACCTGAACCCCCAGCAAAATACGCCTTCAGATCCGTCCGCACACATTGCTGCTTCATCTCCCACCGTTCGATTTCCGACACGTGGCATGCGTACGAGTAGACAGCAAGGCAGGCCGAGGCTCGAACTCCGATGTTCAGGCAGACGAGGCATGTGGGGATGGAGATGGGGGGGTTCGAGTAGGCGAGGCCGGAGTGCAGTAGAAATGGGGTCGCCAGGGTTGGAACTTTTCATTCCCAATCCTTCTGCCGTTCTGTCAATCTGTAGTGAACAAACTACTCGAAATTCAGCCTTTGTCCAACGATCAGCTTCTGTTCAGCGATCTGCAGTCTAGTTACATGGCCTCTCTCGTTGATATTAACTCTGTTTCTCAAACCGCGAGCAATCCTGCAACGCCTACAAGAGGCATTGGCAGGTTCGGAACCCCGCGAACCGTTTTCTCGCCTGTAAGATGCTCTCCTTCCAAGCCTGCTGCTTGCAACGGCGACGGTGAGACGTTCTGCAGCAGCGTGCTTCTGAAGAGCGTGAGGCCGCTGCTGGAGAAACTGGCCTCCCAAGGCGTCGCTGACGGGCAACACAAGCCCGCCAAGGTGCACGTTGTAGCTGACGCGCCTGATGTGAAGCGGCCTGGAATCGGCCGCTTCGGAGGCAAGCCTGCTGCTGCCGTGCTTGCACCTGTGGTCGTCCCTGCTGCTCCCTCACCATCTGCTGCTGCTGCAGTCACGTCGTCTGCTGTGGTTGCGCCTGTGGTGGTGCCTGAAGTAGCGCCTGTGGCTCCAGTGGCTTCAACCACACCTCAGGTGCCTGAAGCGAGTGTGACCACAGAAACAATACCCGAGGAGGCGAGTGCATGCGCTGCTGATCCGAGTGAGAAAGCGAGGTGGGCGAAGCTGCGTGAGGAGGTTCGAGTTATGAATATTGCGCTGACACGTGCTGCTTACCTGAGGTGGGACAAGCGGAGCAAGGAGGCATCATGGGCCATGGAGATTGAAGCGGCCATTGAAGCCGCCCTGCGTCCCTGCTTCTTGCCCAAGCATCCTAATGCTATGGCGAATCTGACTCGCAAAACCGTGCCTCCTGCGTCTGCAGCAGCAGCGGCTGTAGCAGTGTCCGCAGCACCAGCTGCTCCCTCGCCCGCAGCTACAACAACAGTGAAATCACCTGCTGCGGCCTCATCAGTGAGAGGAGCAGCAGCAGCAGCACAGAAGCCAAAGCCTGCTGTTGCAGCAAGGTGCAAGGTGGGGGTTGAAAGCGCGAAGGGCAAGAATGGGTGCAGCAGCAAGGTGGTGAGCATGGGTGTGAAGGGTGGTAAAGGCAACAACACGCATGCAAGCTCTGCCCCATGTGCAGCAGCAGCAGCGGTTGCGGGATTACGTGGTGCTGCATCTTCAGTGAGAGCAGAAGGCAAGGCCAGCAGCAGGCATGCGAGTGGGGTGAAGAGGAGAGAGGGGGATGGGTGTGGGGAGGGAGCAGCAGGGAGGGCAGCAGGTGGAAGGCAGGGTGGTGTGAAGGCAGCAGGTGGCAGAGCAGTGGCAAGTGGCGTGTGTGGCAGGGAGGGGGTGAAGCAGCAGGCGGGGAGGAGAGAGGGTTTGGTGCATGAGAGGCAGGCGAGGCCAGGCTGCAGCAGCAGCAGGGCGCACAGAAGGAGCTCTTGAAAGAGCCCTCGTAGTGATGCCCGCACTTAATCCCCAGCTGCTGTTGGGAGCGTACGTAGGTTACAACAGTGACACCAACTGTACATACATAGGCTACAACACTGACTTGTGTTGGAACAATGGTGACACCAGCTGAACGACTCCCAGCTGCTGTAGGCATTGATGTGTACACTGTAAATTACCGCATTAGGGTTGTTGCTCTAGTTTTTGCGACAAATAGTATTAAGCAGAGTTCTGTTTCAGCTCGATGAAATTGTCATTTAATGAACTCAAATGACTGGCTGATACAGATATCAGAGGATACCCATACAATGTCCTTTCTGACTGGTTCTGGTTATTCAATGATGGCTTGTAGGGACTACCTATATCTGCCACTGTATTCATTAGCTATTATAACGGGGTATGAATTAAATATTCAAGTAGTAAACTGATGCATCAGCAAGCACGTCAATCCTCTTCAGCACGCAAGGTTCCTCAGCTGGTGCAGCAAGCAGCAAGCAGGAGAGGGAGAAGCAGTGGTGGAGTGGCAGGCGAAGAGTGCAGCACGGCACACTGTAGTGCACTCGCTTGCCCAGCAAGCATGCATTACTGTTGCTAACAGCAGAAGCAGCTCCAGCAAGAGCATCAGGCTGTGAGTGAGACTGCTGAAGCCAAAACTACTTTGGCCTGCCTTGATCCCGCTGCACGTGCAGGCTGATCCTGCAGGAGCATCAGGCCGTGAGGCTGCTGAAGCCAAAGGCCTGCCCTGGGACCGATGTGTGTGTAGCAGCTCATCTCAACTGAGATCGAGCAGCTTGTGTCAATTCTCATGGCGGGCTTAAGATTCTATAAGTGACTGAAACATGATTCGACTCGGTTTGGCTTGTGCCTGAGTGGGAAGGGTTGGGATGGTACGGAAAAGATTAGCAGGAATGAATGCAGCAATAGACAATGTGTGATGGACAGTGGTGGATGTGGGATGTGATGGGATGTGATGGGATGTGATGTGATGGGATGTGATGGGATGGGATGGGATGGGATGGGATGGGATGGGATGGGATGGGATGGGATGGGATGGGATGGGATGGGATGGGATGGGATGGGATGGGATGGGATGGGATGGGATGGGATGGAATGGGATGGGATGGGGAAGTGTTTGTGATTGCATGAATTGGTGTGTGAGTGATATGGGATGAGGCGTGTGTGATGGTATGGGATGACGTGTGATTGTTTGGGGTGGTGTGTGTGATGGCATGGGATGGTATGTGTGGGTAATATGGGATGGGATGGTGGTGTGTGAGAGTGGTATAGGTTAAAATCGGCTGTGTGATGGTATGTGTGAGTGAGATGGCATGACATGGGCTGTGTAATGGCATGCTAGGATAGTGTGAGTGCTTGATCCCAGATGAATTCACCCATGTGATGTTATGAGATGGAGTGTGAGTGAGATGGCATGAATTGGTTTGTGTGAGGGCATGAGATGGTGTGATTACGCGAAATGGGATGAAATGTGGTAACCAATGGAAGAGGGATGGCGTGTGAGTAGGTTGGCATGAAATCTGGTGCGATTGCATGGGATGGTGTGTGAATGAGGTGGCATGGTATGGGCTGTGTGAGGGCATGGGACGGTGTGTATGAGTGACATGGCATGAGATGGGCTGCGTGACGGTATGGGATGGTGAGTGAGCGGGATGGCATCATATGGGCTGCACAATTGCATGGCATGATGTGTGTGAGTAAGATGGGCTGTGTGATGGCATGGGATGGTTTTTCTGAGTGAGATGGCATAAAATGGGCTCTGTGAAACAGAATTCATTAACATACTGATGCCCTAGCACTGCCCCATGCACGGGAATGCATCACTTGTCCAAAGCTCAGAATAGACAAGAGCCCTGGCATACAAACACGAATACATCCACCGCCCAAAAAGAAAATGATAGAGAAAAGAAAAGAAAAGAAAAGAAAAGAAAACATACAGGCAAACACACACACACACACACACACGCACGCACGCACGCACGCACGCACACACACGCACGCACGCACGCACACACACACACACAGACACACACACACACACACACACACACACACACACACACACACACACACACACACACACACACACAAAACTCACGAAACAAAACAAACGAAAAAGGGGGGAGGGAGGGGGGGGGGACAAAAAAACAAACACCAGGCGAAAAAAAGACTGATCGGGATTTGGGAAGAAGAAACGACTCGGCTGACACAAGTGGCAAGTGGGGAGGTGGGACGCTGCCCATGTGCCAACGCGTGGCGTTACCACGAGCAGTTGGGGCTGACCATGCCCGCAGCTTGACCGTGGCCAGTGCTTGGCGAATGAGCAGCTGCGGTTGGGGGAAGATGCTGACTCCACGAGAGGGGTTTTCTGGGGGGAGGGGGAGGGGGAATGGGATGGGGGGAAAGGATGGGGTGGGGGAATGGGAGGGGCTAGAAGCAGCTGAGCTAGCATACGAGCTAGAAGACGCATGCCCAGTCACTGCAGATGCCTACAAGGGTGAGGGGGTCAGGGGGGCCGAGGGGTGTGGAGGGGTAGCCCGGGGGGGAGAGGAAGGGGGAGCATGGGAGGAAATGGGGGAGATGATGAAACGTAGTGGAGGGGTAGAGCGAGGGGAAGGGGTGAGGTGCGCGAAGAGGGGAGGAGAGGGTGAGAGAGAGAGGTGGAGGTGGGTGCGGGAGGGTGCTGTGGGTGGAGGGCATCTGAGTGACATGCATGTACCACTTGATGTGATGCTATGTGCATGTAGCGTGTATGAATTTTTGTGCACTGCACTGCATGTGTTTGGATCGCATGCAAGAGCAGGTGAGCATGCAGGAGTGGCCCCTCGCAGCACACCGTCATGTATGTCAAATGGAGCAGATGACATGACGTCGGCATGATGTCAGCTGGAATGCAGACACTGCCGCAAATCGCACCAACCTGAAAAAGCTTCTGGTTGACAGCTCTCTCGCTGCCATCGCCACCAACACCACAAGCAGTGCAAAGAAACCTCTTAGCGCATTGCTTCGCTCCCCTCCCTCCCTCACTTCCGTAACCGCTTCACCACTTGACGCACTTGAGAAAGTTGGCACAAGGCAGCGTCGGCTCCCCACCACTCACTCCACTTCATGCCCTTGCGCTTCGGCTCTCGCCTAAGCTTCTATGGCCTTGCACTCCCCTCCGCGCAACCCCGCCCCCTCCCACCCCCTGGTCTCACCTGCCACGTCAGCCGCCACGTCAGCGACCGCGTCAGCATGAGAGCACGACAGGAGGGAGAGGGTTGTGGGAACTGAAGCAACCGCCAATCCACAACTGTTGGCGTCCCTCCCTCCATCCCCGCCGAGTTTTTCGCTGCATCCAAGATCTTTTCTGCTCCTTCCGCTCCGCCGTTCCCTCTCCTTGTACGAAATTTGCTCTCAAACCTTCTTCTCTATCTCGCATCTTCCCTCCTTCCAACCCTTCGGCTCCTTCCGTTCCGTCCGCCCGTCCTGATTCCTGCACTCCCGTCTTCGCTCACGCATCTCGTCGCGCGCTCACCCTCATTTCAAGCCTGCGATTCGGTTGGGGCGATCTGATTGGGCGAGGATTAACAGGCTCGGACGCGATCAGTTGGACATGACGGCCACGCGCCGGCTGGGAGAAGGCGAATGGTGAAGGCTGCGTGGGAGATTGCATTGTCCCGCCAGCATGAAACGGCGAGAATGCAGCGTGACCGTCGCCTTTCGAAATTGAACCCCTGGAACGGTTGTTTTGAGATCGCTTGTACGATTCAATTCCTACTCGTAACCAAGGCTCGTAATCGCTTCTGCGCTCGCAGTCCCTTCTGCGCTCGTAATCGCTTATACTCTTGAAATCTCTGGCGCGCTGCGCGCTCGTGATCGCCTGCACGCTCGTAATCGCCTGCGGGCTTTTTATGGCATGGTGCTCTCGTGACTGCTTTTTATGGCATGGCGCTGGTAGTCGCTTCTGCGCTCGTAATCACTTTGTATTCACCTTATGCGCTTGTACTCACCTTCGCGCTCGAAATCCACTGCGCGCTTGTTATCGGTTGTTCGCTCGCGAGACACGTCTGCTTCTAATTCGCCTAAAAATCATGGCTGCTCAGAGCTCCGCCAAATCCCACCTGGAGGAATGTCGGGATAGCCATTGCGACTCACTGCCGTCGCAACACGATGCACCGCGAATAATACTGTTGCGACCGCTTCGTACCGCACAGATCTACCTTCCTCAACAAGCACAGTTTATTCCAAAATCCGTGTATCCAACCGAGCACAGAAATTGCAATCAACATTGATTTTTAAAAACTGAATTTTTACCCAGACAAGATGACGATTGCTTATAGAGGGGACGACACAATATTTGCTCAGAGGGGGGCTGCCACTTTTCCCCCTCGATTCTCCGCAGCACACAGCAGGCAATCCCAAAGCCTGCTAAATCTGATCCAGATCCACCTCCAGTGAGCACAGCACAGACCAAACCCTTACTGCTGACATACCATGCCTCGAGACGAAGCCTTCACACCCGTCGCCGTAGCGTTGTGCGAAGTTTTCTTACCGAAAATCGTGTCCTTACGGTTTGTTGTAACAAAGCGTCGTCGAAACGGCTCGGGAAGAAATCGAGAAAATTGATGGCGGGAAACTGGTGAGGCGCCTCGAGGGACTCAAGCACCTGAAACGCACCCACACCGACAGAATCTCCCCGAACCTCCCACCCACCCCGCTTATTTCGCCTGACGCGACGCCATCAAGTTCCCGAACCTGAGCCCCAGCAACAGACGCCTTGAGATCCGTCCACACACCTCGCTGCATCATTTTCCGTCGTTCGATTCCTGTGACGTGGCATCCGTATGAGTAGACAGCAAGGCAGGCCGAGGCTGAAACTCCAATGTTCAGGCAGGCGAGGCTTGTGGGGGTGGAGACGGGGGGGGTTGAGCAGGCGAAGCCCGAGTGCAGTAGAAATGGGATCGCCAGGTTTGGAACTGACCATTCCCGGCTCCTCATCCGTTCTGTCGATCTGCTGTGAGCAAAGCTTTCAGAAATCAGCCTCTGTCCAACGATCAGTTTCTGTTCAGCGATCTGCAGTCAAGCAACATGGCTTCTCTTGCCGACATCTGCACTGTTAAAGCTCAAGGCCCAAATTGTTCAACCTTACTAAGGTTGCCCTTTGGGTGGTGGGAGAGTAAGGTTGACTTTGTTGAAGTTGGGCTGTTTAGTTTCGCCCAGCTTCTCACTACACCCTTAGGGTTTTCGCTGACTCACCAAACCCCGGGGAGAAACTCGGTTTGGATCTCGAGTCCCAAATTGCACTCACAATATTCTTGGTGTTTCCTTCTCTCCTATTCGACAAAAAACTGTTGGCCAATTAAATTGCATCGCACTTCACGTAACCACAATTCGCAGCCAAACAACATCCCAAAAATTCAACTGCCGAAATTGGCTCGAAATCGTGGGATACCTCAACGCATCGCACGCGAGGTTACCCTCAAGAACCCAACAGGAAACATGAGGGCAACAACGATATCAAGCGAAATTCACGAGAATGTCGTTTACTATCGAGAAAACAAATTGACCAATCAGGATGCAGGAGAGTTTCGAGGTTACCTCAAGGAAACCCCACTGCCTCGGAACGAGGCTAGTCCACTGGCTTGGTCGCACTGTTTCGGAAACCGAAGCTGACCCGCAGCAGGTTTCGATAATAGTGTAAGTTCTAGCAGCACTGCTGAATGATGAGATTGGTTAACGCGCCTCACCATATCGCGTTGTATTCTGATAAGTTTCGCTGAGAAGCAGGCAGAATAACTGTCACCAATCAAATCCTTCCACGTCACTTCTGCACCGCAGATCCTTTTGGTGATGCGTCGAAGTGTATTTCAGTGGTTCTAACAGTTGCTCTGATTCAGTTGTTGAATCATCCATCTCACGCTTTTTCCAACTCGCCATGGCGTCATAGCTCCGCGATCGTCGCTACTTGGAGCTTAGTTGTCAGAAAGCTGTCCGTGCACGCTCTATGACTAGGATCCTTTAAATTTCCAGTATTTTACCATGGACTTCATAGGGTTTCCGGTATTGCCGAAGTCGAATAACGAGTAATTTCTATATTCTCTGATGATTGTTTCTTTATGGCAGATTACCGATGGCGGAAGCGATGCCAGGGTTTGTGCCGCCATCACGTACTGCCGTAGATCTCGTTGTCGCGGCGAGGCTCTTAGTAGCGGTCGTGAGGTAAGCGATATGACCGTGATGTGATAATTTATGATTTATGTCCCCTGGAGTTTCTGGATGAGCGCCGCTCGTTCTGTTTGGCATCATGTCGTCATCCTGTTTCGCAGGTTGAAGCCACATTTCTCTTTGTCAGCCACCCAGTTTGCTCTTGCTTTCTTATTGTCATTGTATGTTTCACTGCAATCCGATGCCCTTGCGTCTTAATTTGCGCCTTGATTTTGCAGGCGCTAGTTCACCGAGCCTCCTAGCTGCCAGATTCTCTTCGCCTGGTAAGCACGTTCGCCACTCGGTAATAGACAGCTGTAATTTCGCACTAGTGTTTCCCAGTCCGTCTGGGTCTTGACATGTTCCCATTCTGTGTTGTGTTCACTACTCAGGTGTGACAGGAACTATGAATCAACGACCTGATTCTGAAGAAGTGTTATTTTCAAAGATATTTGCATCTCTATTTGATCTGAAACTTACTCTGTGCAGTCATAGTTTGTCTTTTGCACACTTGCACGGTGGTGTAAGTCCTAACATTGTGTTTTGAATGTATTCATCATTGTTATGAATCGTGTACGGGCATCTTTATATGGCGCACTCTTTATTTGGTATATTTAGCATATACAGGAAATGAGTCTTAGACGATGGAAACAGGCTTTATGAAATAGCATCAATACTATCAGCGATTAAAATGAGTCAAAATGACCCTAATTACATTATTATATGACAACGAGAAATAATTTAGTGTACTGTATGATTTGCTGGTCGCGAACAGTCTCACAGCGCGTACCAAGGTCGCGCATGATTCGTTCCAGGAATCTGGGAGAGGTTTCCTTGCAGTAGCTTCGCGGTTTCCCGCAGGTCACCTCATGTGGGTAACCTCGGGGTCACCACGAACTTTGAGGTAACCTCGCGGAATCCTATACTGAATCCTTTGGGTTACCTACAGCGGGGTAACCTGGAGGAAACCTTGGGGTAGGTTTTTGCCAGTTCAATTTTTGGGATGAACACCCAAAACATCACTCTCATCAACTTTAGTAATCTTGCCCCGCGCGCTCTGCAATTTGGGCCTTGAGCTTTAACTCTGCTTCCCACTCGGCGAGCAGTCCTGCAATGCCTACGAGACGCATTGGCAGGTTCGGAATCCCGCGAGCCGTTTTCTCGCCTGTAAGATTCTCTCCTGCCAAGCCTGCTGCTTGCAACGATGACGGTGAGACGTTCTCCAGCAGCGTGCTTCTGAAGAGCGTGAGGCCGCTGCTGGAGAAACTGGCCTCCCAAGGCGTCGCTGACGGGCAACACAAGCCCACCTTGAAGATGCACGTTGTACCTGACGCGCCTGATGTGAAGCGGCCTGGAATCGGCCGCTTCGGAGGCAAGCCTGCTGCTGCCGTGGTTGCACCTGTGGCTGTCGCTGCTGCTCTCTCACCATCTGCAGCTGCTGCTTCAGTGACTCCATCTGCTTTGGTTGCGCCTGTGGTGGTCCCTGAGGTAGCGCCTGTGGCTCCAGTGGCTTCAACCACACCTCAGGTACCTGAAGCGAGTGTGACCACAAAAGCGATATCCAAGGAGGCGTGTGCTCGTGCTGCTGATCCGAGTGAGAAAGCGAGGTGGTCGAAGCTGCGTCAGGAGGTTAGAGCTATGGATATTGCGTTGACACGTGCTGCTTACCTGAGGTGGGACAAGCGGAGCAAGGAGTGTTAGAATCTAGCAGCAGGAATGGATGAACTAACAGGATGCAGGAGTACAAGTAGTAAACCCTAACTAGGTTGTACCCCATATGGGCTACCCCACTACAGCCTAGACAATATGCAGCACATACAGTTTGACACACCCCCATAGGCAAAGTGGGGGAGAACAAGGGGTCACACGACCAGTCAAGAGAAGCAAAACAAGCTCAGGGTGGATCACAACGTCACCACGCATTCTGAGCACAAGCAAAGGGCCACTGGGCCAGTTCACATGCAGAGATATATATGCAGCAATAACAGTACAGTGATGGCTACCTAGCAAGAGCCAGCATGCATATATATATATATATATATATGTACAGATCACAGTACAAGCAGAGACTACAGCAAGTGTGGAAACGTAGGCACAAGGCCTAACAGAGTACAAAAGCGCTGATGATCACCAGACGGAAGTGCCTTGGTGAATATGTCAGCAGTGTTGGCCCGAGTGGCCACGTGGCGAAGACGAAGCTGGCCTCGCTGCTGCAACTCTCGAGCCAGGAAGTAACACAGAGCAATGTGCTTCGTTCTGTGCTCCAGTCTGTGCTCCTCACACAAGGCAATGGCGGCCTTGTTGTCAACGTACAGCACTGGAGGAGAACGAGGCTGCTCTCCCAAGTCAGTCAGCAAGTAGGTGAGCCAGCGTAACTCCTGTGCAGCCATGGCGGTGGCGTAGATCTCAGCCTCACAACTGGAGCCGAGAACTGAAGTCGAGCGTGTAGAACGCCACGAAACTGAACCAGAGCCAAGGCTGAAGGTGTAACCCTGTGACGACCGCTGAGTAGCCAGGTCGTCAACCCAAGAAGCGTCTAAGTGCCCAGTGAGGACAACTGGGCTCGTCCCTCCAAGCACTAGCCCCATGCCTGATGTGCTGCACAAGTAACGCAGTACCCTCTTAGCAGCAGCCATGTGCTCAGGTCGGTGCCGACCAGGAGCCACGTAGCGAGCCAGGAGACCAAGAGGGTACGCGAGGTCAGGTCGAGTGCAAGTCATCAGGTACATGAGGCAGCCGACTAGCTCTGGGTAAGGACCACTCGGCTCTACGGACTCGTCCGAAGGTGGAGCTGAGAGCGTGTGACCTGTAGCCAGAGGAGTGGCCTGTGCTGAAGACCAGGTGAAGCCGAAGCGCTGAAGGACCTGCTGCACCATGTGTGACTGAGTCAAGGTGATGGTGCGACGTGCTCTGTCTCGGGTGATCTGCAAGCCAAGGTAGCTGCGCAGCTCACCCAAGTCTGTGCACGTGTGTCTCTTCTGCAGCTCCGACTTCACGTGGGCGAGAGCCTCAGTGTCAGAAGTGGCAAAAACCAAGTCGTCGACATACACGAGGATGTAGAACGGCGGCAGGGAAGTGTCGGTGCGCAGAAACAGCGACGGGTCAGCAGTAGAAGGCGCAAACCCAAGAGCCGCAAGCGTAGTCCTCAGTGTGTCGTGCCACTCACGTGGCGCCTGGCGGAGACCGTAGACCGGCCGCCGGAGGCTCCACTGGGTACCAGGAGGGAACGACCCAGTGAAGCCCGGGGGGCGGCGCAGCCAGATCTCCTCGTGCAGGCTACCCTGCAGGAAAGCTGTGCTGAAGTCAAGAGAGTGAAGCTCGTAGTCACGGTGAGCAGCAACGTGCAGCAGCACCTGAAGAGTGGTCATCTTCGGAGTGGGGGAGAAGGTCTGGAAGAAGTCAACTCCCTCTCGCTGACTGAAGCCTCGAGCCACGTAACGCGCCTTGAAGACAGGCGGAGAACCCGGCGGCCGCTTCACCCTGAAAATCCACATGCCACTGACGATGTTCGCCCCAGGTGGGGGAACCTCGTCAACGTAGGTGCCTGTGGACTTCCAGGAAGCCATCTCTGCGTCCATGGCTGCCTGCCACTGAGAGGAGTAGGGACCCTCTATCGCCTCTGCGTAAGAGCGCGGAGTCGGGATGTCTGGTGCATCCGGGTCTCCCTCAGGGGCAAGTAGCGAGGACACAAGATGAGGTAAAGCAGCAGCAAGGCACTGGAACTCCTCCTGCCTGTCCTCAAGGACGTCCGTGCTAAGAGCACACTCACCCCCGACGGACGGAGGACAGACAGACTCAGACTCAGTAACAAGACTGGCAGTGAAGTCTAGACGACAGGCAGCAGCAAAGTCAACAAGCTCAGCGACAAGAGCATGTCAGAATCACTAGGCAAGAATGATGCATTGAATGGAAGAATTGGGTACAAGTAGTAAACCCTAGTTGGGGTTGTACCCCATATTGGCTACCCCACTACAGCCTACAAGCATAATATAGTTTAACACACCCCCATAGGCAAAGTGGGGGAGAACAAAGGGTCACAAGACCAGTCCAGCAAAGCAAAGCAAAGCCCAGGGTGGATCACAACGTCACCACACTCCGAGCACAAGCAAAGGCCACAAGGCCAGTTCACATGCAGTGCTAGATATAGTACAAGACAAGCAGCAAGATATATATAAAGTACAGTACAAAGAATGTCAAGCAGTGAGCAAGTGAGGAAACGTGGACACAAGGCCTAAAGAAGTACAGTGCCGCTGATGATCACTAGGCGGGAGCGCCTTGGTGAAGATATCAGCAGTGTTGGCCTTCGAGTCCACGTACACAAGCCGAAGCTGACCGCGCTGCTGAAGCTCTCGAGCAAGAAAGTAGCGAAGAGCAATATGCTTCGTCCTGTGCTCCAGTCTGTGCTCCTGACACAAGGCAAGAGCCGCCTTGTTGTCACCATACAGAACTGGAGGAGAACTAGGCTGCTCTCCCAAGTCAGTCAGCAGGTAGGTGAGCCAGCGTAACTCCTGTGCAGCCATGGCTGTGGCGTAGATCTCAGCCTCACAACTAGAGCCGAGAACAGAGGAAGAGCGGGTGGACCGCCACGAGACAGAACCTGAGCCAAGGCTGAAGGTGTAACCCTGTGACGACCGCTGCGTAGCCAGGTCGTCCACCCAAGAGGCGTCCGAGTGACCAGTGAGGACAACTCTGTCGCGTCCTCCAAGCACCAGCCCCATGCCTGATGTACTGCACAGGTAACGCAGCACCCTCTTAGCAGCCTCCCAGTGCTCTCGCCTGTGTCTCCCAGGCGCAACGTAACGAGCAAGGATGCTAAGAGGGTACGCGAGGTCAGGTCGCGTGCAAGTCATCAGGTACATGAGGCAGCCTACAAGCTCTGGGTACGGGCCACTCGGCTCTACGGACTCGTCCGAAGGTGGAGCTGAGAGCGAGTGGCTGGTAGCCAGAGGTGTGGCCTGTGGTGAGGAGAACTGGAAGCCGAAGCGCTGAAGGACCTGCTGCACCATGTGTGACTGAGTCAGGGTGATGGTGCGGCGAGCTCTGTCCCGGGTGATCTGCAAGCCAAGGTAGCTACGCAGTTCACCCAGGTCAGTGCAGGTGTGTCTCTTCTGCAGCTCCGACTTCACACGAGCGAGTGCCTCAGTGTCAGCAGTAGCAAAGACCAAGTCGTCGACGTACACGAGAATGTAGAACGGCGGCAGCGACGTGTCTGTGCGCAGAAACAGCGACGGGTCAGCAGTAGACGGCGCGAACCCAAGAGCCGCAAGAGTAGTCCTCAGTGTGTCGTGCCACTCACGTGGCGCCTGGCGGAGACCGTAGACTGGCCGGCGGAGACTCCACTGGGTACCAGGGGGAAACGACCCAGTAAAGCCAGGTGGGCGGCGCAGCCAGATCTCCTCGTGCAGGCTGCCCTGCAGGAAGGCTGTGCTGAAGTCAAGAGAGTGAAGCTCGTAGTCACGCTGAGCGGCAACGTGCAGCAGAACCCGAAGAGTGGTCATCTTCGGGGTGGGGGAGAAGGTCTGGAAGAAGTCGACCCCCTGACGCTGACTGAAGCCTCTAGCAACGTAACGAGCCTTGAAGACAGGCGGAGAACCTGGCGGCCGCTTCACCCTGAAAATCCACATGCCATCGACGATGTTCGCCCCAGGAGGGGGAACCTCGTCGACGTAGGTGCCTGTGGACTTCCAGGATGCCATCTCTGCGTCCATGGCTGTCTGCCACTGAGAGGAGTAGGGACCCGAGATCGCCTCTGCGTAAGTGCGCGGAGTGGGGATGTCTAGTGCATCCGGGTCTCCCTCAGGGGCAAGCAACGAGGCCACGAGATGAGGTACAGCAGCCGCAAGAGAGTCAAAGTCCTCCTGCCTGTCCTCAAGGACGTCCGTGCCAAGAGCACACTCACCCCCGACGGACGGAGGACAGACAGACGCAGACTCTGACTCAGCAACAAGGCTAGCAGCGTAGTCTAGACGACAGGCAGCAGCAAAGTCAACCAACTCAGCGACCAGAGCAGACGCAGCCGAGGACTCAAAGGTAGGGTCAGTGACAACAGTAGCGAGGAGACGCGTGACTGTAGGGTGCTCAGCGCGATACCGGTCAGACTCAGGGTCCGGAACGGCAGGCAAAGAGGACGCAGGAGGAGACGGTAGAGGGACACGCCGAGGAGCAGTAGAGGGACGCAGAGTCATGTAGTGAGTGCCTGGGACAGGAGGAGGACGCTCACGACGGACACGACGACCAGTGCGAGCAGTGCGAACAGGCGACGCAGGACGAGACTCAGGCTCACGACGCTCTGTAAGACCTCCTGTGGGACCAGCGTAAGGAGAGGGAGCAGGGAGAGGCGAGGCAGGCGGTAACTGTGACTGCGGCTGGACAGGCGGAGGACACTCTACGGAGGGAGGAGGACAAGGAGGAGGAGCCTGCCCAAGAACCTGCTGAAGGAGCGGTACGAAGTACGGTCGCGGCCGCGCAGTGTCTCCAGAAGCAGAAGGGACTCCAGCGGCCGGGTCCTCAGCACCAGTAGGAGCTCCAGCGTCCGGGTCCACAGCACCAGCAGCAGCTCCACCGGCCGGGTCCCCAGCTCCAGCAGCAGCTCCACCGTCCGACTCCTCAGCACCAGCAGCAGCTCCACCAGGTGGGTCCGCAGCACCAGCAGCAGCGCCACCCCCAGAGTCGGCAGCTCCAACTCCGCTAGCACCGCCAGCGCCAGAGTCCCCAGCTCCAGCAGCTCCAGTCGCAGTGCTCCCAGAACAGCCAGTCCCGGCAGCTCCAGTACCCCCAGTACGAGCACCCCCAGGACGAGCAGCTCCAGCACCCCAAACTCCAGCCGAGCCACTAGGACGGCGAAAGCGTCGGACGTACCAGTCGCGAAGCTGCTGCGGTGTGAGAGACTGCTCAGCACCCCGAACCGGAGCACCCCCAGACGCAGTAACCCGAGGCTCCGTAGGCTCAGTAGCAGCACCCCCAGGCTCAGTACCCGCAGGCTCAGTACCCGCAGGCTCAGCACCCCCAGTCGCAGCACCCCCAGGCTCAGCACCCCCAGGCCTCGCACCCGCAGGCTCAGCACCCCTAGGCGCAGCACCCCCAGGCTCCGTACTCTCAGGCACCGTACCCTCAGCTCCAGCACCCTCAGTCCCAGCACCTGCAGCCCCAGCACCCCCAGGCCCAGCACCCCCAGGCTCAGCACCCCCAGGCTCAGCACTCCCAGCAGCACCACCCGCAGCAGCACCTGAGTCACCTGTGACCTCGACAGGCTCAGCGACGGGAGGAGGGTCTACCTGAGAGACACCTGAAGGAGCAGGACCCTGAGGGGGAAGGGGGTCTAGCGGAGGGGGACCAGGAGCAAGGAAAAGTGGCGGGGGAGGGAGGGGGGCAGTGCGGTAGGGGAAGAGACGGTAAAAAGGGACCGACTCGTCAAAGGTGACATCCTGAGAGGCGAAGACCCGGCGCGAGGTGGGGTGGTAAAACTGCCAGCCAGGCGCGTCAGGGACAAAGCCAAGGAAGACACAGGGAAGCGTGCGGGAGGAGAGCTTGTCCGCGGACGTATCGCGGACAAGGGCACGAGCACCCCACACCCGGAAGCGCGACGCATCGCCAACCTCCCCCGTCCAACGCAGTGTGGGCGAGGTCTCCGGCAAGGAGACACGGGGCCAGAGGTTGAGCTGATGCGCGGCGTACCGGACAGCAAACGGCCACAGAAAATGGGGAGCCGCCGCGTGGACCAAGGAGGTACGAGCGACCTCCATGACCAGGCCAATGCGACGCTCAGCAACCCCATTCTGCTGTGGGGAGTCCGGAAGCGTGAAGGTCTGCTCGATGCCCTCCGCCTGACAGAAGGTCCTCAAGAGGTCGGAGGAAAACTCACCACCTCTGTCAGAGTGCAGACGCAGGACAGGAAGATCCGTCCGGAAACGGCGGCGGAGCTGGAGACGAACCGTGCGGATCCAAGGGATCAGAACAGCAGGGACCTCACCCTTGGTGCGCAAGGGGAAGACCGTGGTGTAACGCGAGTAGTCGTCGACAACCAGCAAAAAATACCGCTCACCGCCCTGACCACGAACGCGGGCTGGGCCCCACACGTCCAGGTGGAGGGTCTCCAGAGGAGCCTCTGTCGGGGGGAACGAGGAGGAGTGAGGAGCGGCGCGCTGCCGCCCCTCGACGCAAGGAAGGCAAGGCGGCGCAGGCGAGGCAGGGAGGGGAGGGAGGGACCTGGGAAGACCGGACACAAGGAGGCGACGGTGCATGCCACGAAGGCGTGGCAAGGAGGGGTGACCCAGGCGGTGGTGCCAGAGAAGAGTCTGGTGCGACAGGGAACGACACTCACAGGCGTGGGCCACCAGACCTGACTCAGACACCTGACCGACAGCAGCTACCTGGGGAGACGCAGTGGTCAGTGTGTAGAGACTCGACCCCGGCCGACGGGTGAACGTGGCCAGGTGACGGCCGGTCCTGGAGCACGTGCAGATCGCCACACGCTGTCCGCCAGGGGTAAAGGTGTCAACCCACTGATCCTGGAGGACAGCGTTGCTCACCAGGTTCGTCGAGAACGAGGGGAGGTGGAAACCCGACAACGAGCCAGACGGAACCGCCGGACAAGGGAGGACAGTGGTAGACTGGGCAAGGACTGGGCCCCCAGAGGGGTCAGCCAAGGAGACTGGGACCGGTGCAGGAAGCGGTGTGAGCTCAGTACTGTCACGAAAGAAGCAACGGGAAGCACCTGAGTCAAGGGTGAAGGTGTGACAGGCCTCAGCCGGTGCGGTACCTGAGAGAGCAGTCTCTGTGGGTGCTGTACCTGAGAGAGCAGACTCGAAACCAGCCGGGACAGCACTGGAGGGAGCAAGTACAGGGGGCACCATACCAGAGAGAGCAGACTCACTAGTACCCAGGGCAGCGGGCTCTATACCTGGGTCAGGCGGCACACACAAGTAACAGTCTCCCTCGGCACTAACAGTCAATGCATACATGGCAGCAATAATAGCATCGTAGTCAAGAGCAAAGACATCAACACCAGCCCTCATGAGCTCAGCCCAGCGGGGGCGCTCAACATCCGCACCCATCTCCTCACGCCAAGCGTCGTCAAGGCGGGAGAAGCAGCGGTACGGGGTGTGGAACCTCCCACACGTCTGTCCCTTGCGGTCACCTGTGCGAATGACATAAGAACAGCGGGCACTGGCCCCCGACGTCCCACGCTGAGCAAGCCACTCACGAAGCTGCTGGGTCGTCTGGGGACGCTGCTGCTGCTGGGAGCTCTGGCCCGAGCCAGTGCCTCCACTCCGACCTCCGCCGCCACCACTACCACCGCTCCGACCGCCACCGCCACCACCGCCACCACCGCCACCGCCGCCACCGCCGCCGCCGCCGCCGCCACTACTGCCACTGCTCCCTCCGCCGCCCCCGTCTCCACCACCGACCCCACTCCCACCAGCGCTCCCGCCACCGCTCCCTCCAGCACCGCCTCCCCCCCCACCTCCCCCACCTCCTCCCCCACCAGCGCCACCACCACCACTTTTGCCCCCCTTGCCCTTGCCGGTGCGGCGCCTCCCACCAGGAGTAGAAGCAGCGCCAACAGACTCAGCACCAAGGAAGTCAACAGCAGCAGCAGCAGCGTAGGAGGGAGCGAGGGGAGAGGGAGAACACCCCTCAAAGATGGGGGTGCGAGGAGCGCCACGAGCAGCACCGACAGCCACAATGCTCTTTTCGGCCGCGAGCAGGTGCTCCTCTAGGAGGGCGACTGTGAGCTCAGTGGGACAGCGAGCAAGGAAGTGGTCTCGAACTGAGCGGAGGGTGTCAGGGAGACGGGTGACTATGAAGTGGAGTGTCCAGTACAGTGGAGGGGGGTTCTTAGCGCAGAACTCGGTGGGAAGGGCGGCACGCAGGCGAGCATCACTAGTGCGAAGGTGGGTGATAAGATCGGCGACTGTAGTAAAGGTGGACAGATCGGGGAACAGGTACGGCAGCATGAGGCGGCTAAGCTCGGCTGTGGCAGGCGAGGAGTAGCGAGCGACGACAGCGTCGTACAGGGCCTTAGCGGATTTGCAGTCGCCAAAATGCTCTAGCTCAGCTAACGGCAGGTGACTGCGAATGGCTAGGCGAGCAGCTGCGTCACGAGTCTGCCAGTGGGAACGAACACTAAGCTCAGCTGTGGCAGGAGGGGCAGGCGCAGCACCAGACGCGTAGTCATAGAGCGACACATGCTCCTTGCTATCGCTCAGGAGAAACAGCTGCAGGTCATCTAGCCAAGCGGTGAAACGCACAGGGCGGCCCTCAGCATCGAACGACAGCACGCGAATGGAAGCCATAGCGACAGTGTGACAGAGTAACGCAAGCTGCCGCAGCAGGGGAAGACGACTGTGCACGGATAGAGAGCAGCGGGCGAGGCTGGCGCTACGGGCAGGTGGCGCTGCAAGCGGTCAGTGCGAGTCGAGCGGGCCGCGAAGTGGGCAGCGAGCGGGCGGGCGGGCTGCGAAGTGGGCGGGCCGCGAAGCGGGCAGCGGGGCGAGCGGGCTGCGAGGCGGGCGGGCCGCGAAGCGGGCAGCGAGCGGGCGGGCGGGCTGCGAAGTGGCGGGCCGCGAAGCGGGCAGCGAGCGAGCGGGCTGCGAAGCGGGCGGGCCGCGAAGCGGGCAGCGAGCGGGCGGGCTGCGAAGCGGGCGGGCCGCGAAGCGGGCAGCGAGCGGGCGGGCGGGCTGCGTAGCGAGCGGGCCGCGAAGCGGGCAGCGAGCGGGCGGGCGGGCTGCGAGCGGGCGGCTCGGCGAGGGGCGCGCGAGGGCGCTAGTGAGGGGCGCGCGAGGGCGCTAGTGAGGGGCGCGCGAGGGCGCTAGCAAGGGGCGCGCGAGGGCGCTAGCAAAGGGGCGCGCGAGGGCGCTAACGAAGGGGCGCGCGAGGGCGCTGACGTGAGTGCGCGCGAGGGCGCTAACGAGGGTGCGCGCGAGGGCGCTAACGAGGGCGCACGAGGGCGCTACGAGGCTAGGGAACGGGGTAGCGTGGTAACCGCATGCGAGCGGTGGTGGGCCCTAAAAAAAACGATCGGTAGGTCCTAGGGACCTCCTGCTCTGAATACCATGTCAGAATCACTAGGCAAGAATGATGCATTGAATGGAAGAATTGGGTACAAGTAGTAAACCCTAGTTGGGGTTGTACCCCATATTGGCTACCCCACTACAGCCTACAAGCATAATACAGTTTAACAGAGCAGACGTAGCAGCAGACTCAAACGACGGGTCAGTGACAACTGTGGCTAGTAGACGCGTGACAGTAGGGTGCTGAGCACGAAACCGGTCAGACGCAGGGTCCGGAACGTCAGGCAAAGAGGACGCAGGAGGAGACGGCAGAGGAACAGGCTGCGGAACAGAGGAAGGACGACGGACTACGAGGTGCGCGCTGGGGACAGCCGGCGGACGCGAACGAGGAACACGAGGACCGGTACGACCAGGACGAATAGGCGAGACAGGACGCGACGCAGGCTCACGACGCACAGCAGGACTACCAGTCAGCTCAGCGTAAGGAGAAGGAGCAGGCAGCGGCGAGCCAGTCTGTAACGGAAGACCAGTAGACGACGGAAGAGTAAGAACCTGACGAAGAACAGAGGCAGACGGCGGCAGAGACGACGGAGACGGCGGAGCGAAGAACAGTCGTGTCGGCGCAGCTGCACCAGAACCAGCAGCTCCAGCAGCTCCAGTGCCTCCAGCAGCTCCAGTACCTCCAGCAGCTCCAGTACCTCCAGCAGCTCCAGAAGCTCCAGGCCCAGAGCCGACACCTCGAGTCCCAGGGTCTCCAACCTCTGTGTCTCCAGCAGCAGCACCCCCAGAACCAGCACCTCCAGTCCCAGGGTCTCCAACCGCAGGGTCTCCAGCAGTAGCACCCCCAGAACCAGCACCTCCAGCTCCAGGGTCTCCAACCTCAGCGTCTCCAGCAGCAGCACCCCCAGAGCCAGCACCTCCAGTCCCAGGGTCTCCAGCCTCAGTGTCTCCAGCACGAGCCCCTCCAGAACCAGCAACTCCAGCACCTCCAGTAGACAAAGGACCAGCACGACTCCGAGCTCCAGCAGCGCGACGCTGACGGCGACCGTACCAGTCCTGCAGCTGCTGTGGGGTGAGAGGCACACGGGGACGAAGGCGGCCACTCCAAGGAGACCGCGCAACAGCAGACTCAGAACCCTCAGCGCCCGCACCCCCAACGGCTCCAGAACCTCCGGTGTCAGTACCCTCAGCACCAGTACCTCCAGCGACTCCAGAACCTCCAGCGCGAGCACCCTCAACAGCTCCAGGACCTCCAGCTCCAGCGCCACCAGGACTAGGCCCTCCAGCAGCTCCTGAACCTCCAGCGCCAGCACCCTCAGTAGCTCCAGAACCTCCAGCGTCAGTACCGCCAAGCTCAGCACCCCCAGACCCCTCACACGCAGGCTCAGCACCACCAGGCTCTACACCCTCAAGCTCCGCACCCTCAGGCTCAGTACCCCCAGACTCAGCACCCCCAGGCTCCGCACCCCCAGGCTCAGCACCCCGAGCAGGACCACTCGCAGGAGGACCTGAGTCACCAGTGACCTCAACCGGCGCAGTCAAGGGAGGAGGGTCTACCTGAGAAACACCTGAAGGAGCAGGACCGGGAGCGGGGAGGGGGTCTACCTGGGGAGCACCTGGAGCAAGGAAGAGCGGCGGGGGGGGGAGCGAGGCAGTGCGGTAGGGGAAGAGACGGTAAAAGGGAACCGACTCGTCGAACGTGACGTCCTGAGACGCAAAGACACGGCGCGAGGTGGGGTGGTAAAACTGCCAACCAGGCGCGTCAGGGACAAAGCCAAGGAAGACACAGGGAACAGCGCGGGCGGAGAGCTTGTCCGCGGTGGTATCGCGGACAAAGGCACGAGCACCCCAGACCCGGAAACGCGACGCATCGCCAACCTTCCCCGTCCACAGCAGTGTGGGCGAGGTCTCCGGCAAGGAGACACGGGGCCAGAGGTTGAGCTGATGCGCGGCGTACCGGACCGCAAACGGCCACAGAAAATGGGGGGCAGCCGCATGGATCATGGAGGTACGAGCGACCTCCATGACTAAGCCAATGCGGCGCTCAGCAACCCCATTCTGCTGCGGAGAGGCCGGAAGCGTGAACGACTGGGTGATGCCGTGCTCCGCACAGTAGGCTGCCAAGAGGTCGGAGGAGAACTCACCACCTCTGTCAGAGTGCAGACGCAGGACAGGAAAGTCCGACCGGAACCGCTCGCGGAGCTGGAGACGAACAGCGCGGATCCAGGGGATCAAAACAGCAGGGACGTCCCCCTTGCTCTGCAAGGGGAAGACCGTGGTGTAACGCGTGTAGTCGTCGACGACCAGCAGGAAGTACCGCTCGCGGCCCTGTCCCTGGACGCGGGCTGGGCCCCACACGTCCAGATGGAGCGTCTGCAGTGGAGCCTCTGTGGGAGGAAACGAGGAGGAGTGAGGAGCGGCGCGCTGCCGCCCCTCGACGCAAGGAATGCAGGGCGGCGCAGGCGAGGGAGGGAGGGCAGGCAGGGACCTGGGAAGACCAGAGACCAGGGAGCGAGAGTGCATGCTACGCAGGCGAGGCAAGGAGGGGTGACCAAGGCGGTGGTGCCACAGGAGAGTGTCGTGCGACAAAGCGCGACACTCGCAGGGGGCCGCCAGCTGACCAGACGCAGACGCAAACGCAGACGCAGCTACCTGAGGGGACTCAGTGGTCAGTGTGTACAGACTCGAGCCAGGTGCACGGGTGAACGTGGCCAAGTGCCGGCCCGTCCTAGCACACGTACAGTGAGTCACTCGCTGACTCGCAGGAGTGAACTGGTCAACCCCCCCATCCTGGAGGTCAGCTCCACTCACCAAGTTCGTAGAGAACGAGGGGAGGTAAAGACCTGACAGCGAGCCGGACGGGACGGCCGGACACGGCAGAACCGTGGAATAGTGGGCAAGGACTGGACCCCCAGAGGGGTCCGCCAGGGAGACCGGGACTGGCCGACGGAGCGGCGTAAGTGCGGTGCAGTCGCGAAAGAAGGAGCGGGAAGCTCCTGAGTCAAGGGTGAAGGTGTGCGAGACCGCAGTGGGCGCAGTACCAGAGAGAGCAGACACAGCAGCACCTGATGCCACGGCCTCACCAGTACCTAGAGCAGTAGACGTACTAGCACCGAGAGCAGCAGCCTCACCAGCACCTAGAGCAGGAGACGCACTAGCACCTAGGGCAGCAGCCTCACCAGGGTCAGGCGGTACGCACAGGCAACAGGCACGGTCAGCACTAGTAGACAATGCATACATGGCAGTGAGAATAGCATCATAGTCAAGCGCAAAGATATCTACCCTCTGTCTATGCAGCTCCAGCCAGGTGGGGAGCTCAGCCTCGTCGCCAAACACTGTGCGCCAGTCGTCGCTCAGACGGGCGAAGCAGCGGGACTGTGTATGACCAAGCGTCCCACAAGGCTGACCAGTCCTAGCACCTGTGCGAATGACGTACGGGCAGCGGACTGTACGCGTAGACCTGCTACACTGAGCGTACCACTCCTGGAGCTGCCGGGGCGTAAGTGTCTCACGTGGACGTCCCTGCAGCTGCAGCTGGCCACTGCCAGACGCTCCCAACTGACCAGCTCCAGGGCGACAGCTACGACGGCTACCGCGACAACCCCAGCTAGTATACCACTCACTAAGCTGCTGAGGCGTCAGAGGCTCGCGTGAATGTCGCTGGAGCTGCATCTGGCCACCTGCCAGTAGCAGTAGCGCAGGAAAGGCAGGCGCGGCAGGCAGGCAAGCAAGCAGGCAGGCAGGCAGGCAGGCAGGCCGGCAGGTAGGCAGGCAGCCAGGCAGGCAGGCAGGCAGGCAGGCAGGCAGGCGCTCACCAAAGGCTGGGAGAGCAGGGCCGGCGCTCGAGTAGGCGCACGACAGCGGCGACGTCGGGGCCGCAAAACCGGCTGCAGAGCAGGGCCGAAACAGCTGGAGGGCGCTGCCGC